>BSBN01000905.1:0-1200000 GCA_027924645.1 Cunninghamia lanceolata
AGAAAAAAATAATGTATTTCATGACAAGGAACATAATGATGATGTTAGAAGCATAATGAATAATCAATGTGATGATTGTTATGACAAACAAGCTAAGTATATTACTATTATAAGGATTGAAAGTGTTGAATTGTCTTCAAAAGTTAGGAGATTATCCTTCGTTTGACTAGCATGATGTGACAATCGGTCTAAGTGGTAAGACACTAATCAAGACTCCTTGCCTTCAATAGATATGTTTGAAATGTTAATCTGACAAAATACTAACTAACATTAGAAACTAGCTTTATGATGCAAGACTTGAAGAAAATCATGGTGAACACAAAGAGCATCGATTGTAGTTTGAATTAGCTATTCAAGATAGCCAAGGGGTAAAATCAATAAGAAAGGAGTAATTTTAAGGTTAATTATGATGACAAAGTTGTTGGTGATCTTTTGACTGAGTTTTATGATGACAAAAAGACTAAAATATAGAGTTTATTGCAGCCTAACCAATCTGATTTCTTGGAGAAACCTAGAGATGGCAGTCCAAAAAATTTAGAGGGTACTCAAACAACAAAGAACTTATCTAGTATAGGTCCAATAAATGAAACTCAAACTATTTTTTTAGAGGTAAATGGCCAAAAGGATGATAATGAAAACTCATTACTAAATAAGGACCAATTATATTAGATTTGTAGCATCAATCTTGCAAAATTTTATGTTGATACAACTGGTTACACTAGAGAGAATGATGATAATACTTTTTTATAGGGAGGTATCAATGACATAGTTCAACTTGAGAGAGTACAAAAGAGTCCTGAATGTCATGATGTTGTTCCTAAAGGTTATGGTTCACTTCCACATTGACAAGAAGAAGAATCAGGGACGTGTATTTACAATTTTGACAATGTTTAAAATTCTTTAGGGTTAACTAATCAAGATACACCAAATTCATGTATATCATATTTTTAATGATTCCAATTCTATTAATGCACATAATGATGAATTTTTTAACTTAGATAATTCCAATTTTAGTGGTTGTGAGTGTTCTTATGAGAGTCTTAGGTATTTTCTTATGATTTTGTTAATGGTGTCTTTGATGCTTCATAAACCATCTAGTTAACCCTAAAATGTGCAATAAGTGGCTAGTGACAACTTGATGAAACTATGACAGTGTAGGATTTGATCATGACAATGACTTAGGGTAGCTTATACTAACTGTGGAGGGATTCTTAGCTTTGTGAAAACCATGAACTTGTTGTCCACTTTGATGGATTTAACATGCAATGTATAAGGGAAGATGTGTAGATCATATGTATATTTCTAGACTGTCATAGTCTTAGCCAACTTAAGACACTTATATTATCCTTCCTCCACACTAAAAATTCATCACCCTCATAGAGATTCAGGTACATCACAAAGGACTAGTTATATTATCATTCAAGGAGGCTCTACTCAAGACTGTCCCGATGGCATCATACCCTCCTTGACTATACTGTAGTACATACACCCACCAATATCAATACTCTATCTTCCTTAACTATCTAATAACTCCCTGACAAGACACTATCTATTCAAGACAAACTCATTGTGATTATAATTATCCTAATAAATATGCCAATGACATGTATGGTTATCTTTTAGTTCATGACAATCTTCCCTACCATATGAATATCCTTTCAAGACCACCTAGATATGTTTATATAGTATCATGGATATCTTTTTGCATGGATTTGAGATTAATTGACTTATCATTTAGTCTTGATTGCCACCTTGTGCATCTATTTCTATCCTACCCATGGGTGAGAGGTCATAACTATTCCTAGGGTTGCATGATAGCTATTGCGCTATAATTTAGTCTTTAGGCTGATATGATAGTTTTTCCAAGTGAGTATGCTCAAGTAACAATCCTTAGCTTGATTTTAGCATGATGATAATTCATTGACTAACATGATTTCCCTTTAAAGTATCCTTCTAATTGTTTAGGTTAGTGGTTGAATCAGGATAATAGCAACATGTGATAATTTTCACTTTCTCATGATAATTTAACTTGTCAAAATGATAATCGTCTCACTTCCCTCATGACTTTCCTATAACATGAGATTTCATGCTTTAACATAATCATAAAATGAAGTAAACAAATACATTTAAAGAACATACCTTAGATTTTGAGATTTGAGTTACTCAATCCTAAAAAAATTAGCTTCAAAATCCTCAAAAATTTGATCTTTTTGGCAAGTTCCTTCATATTTAATGTTGAATTCTATATAATTCTAATAGGATTAGTGAAAATTAAGAAAAAACAAACATATATCATCAAATTTAATCTAAATACATTAAAGTTAACATTGAAACAATATGCAACATGACACTATTAGTTTAAACAATCAAATTCTGTCTAAAAACATGCAATTTAGTTCTTCTACGTTGAAAAACCAAAAAAAGGTGGTTGATTAAGCAAAAAATGATTGTCAAAATGTCAACTAGTTAAAAAAGCATTTTGTTGTTCGATTGTGCATGAAAAGTAGGCAATAGCAGAGCATGTGGGACTAAAACACGGAGCCCACATGTTTTTTGTTTATTTTTTTGGTTCACAAAAACACACTTACGTTATAATGCGAGTGCGTTTTGTCAAGTATGAAAGTTTTCATGCATAAAAATTCTTAAGTTTTATCATGCATTTAAACTTATAAGTGTTTTAAGTGCATAGAAAGTGGAGAGGGAGGTACAAAGGTGAGAGAGGTAGGAGGTATAGAGGGGACAAAGAGGGTAGGAGGTAAAGAGGGGAGAGAGAGATATATAAAGAGATAAGATACGAGGTAAAGAGTGGAGGGAGAGAGATAAAGATAGAGAGACTGCTTTTGACATGCAACTCTAAACCTGAGTAACCCAAAACCCCTAAACTCGAGCAACTCTAAACCCCTAAACCTAATAATGCCCCTAAACCTTAAACTCGAGCAACCCTAAACATCTAAACCATAAATAATGCCCCTAAACCCTAATCCCTAAACCTAAGCAACCTTAAACCTCTATCTCTCTATCTCTATCATCCCTTTACCTCTCAATCTCTCCCTATGTCTTGGCCATGTCCCCCACTCGCTATCTCCCTATCTCTCTATCTTCCTCCCTCTCTATCTAAACCCCTAAACCCTAAATAATGCCCCTAAACCCTAATTCCTAACCCCTAAACCTTTATCTCCCTATCTCTTCTTTTCTAAACCCTAAACCTAAACCTCTAGACCTTAACCTCTAAACCATAAACCCAAGCAACCCTAAACCTCTATCTTCTATCTCTCCCCTATCTCCTTGTCTCTATCATCCCTCTACCTCTCAATCTCTCTCACTATGTCTCTGGCCATGTCCCTCATTCTTTATCTCCCTATCTCTCCCCTCGGTCTCCTCTATAGCTCCCTCTCAATCCTCTCTCTCTAAACTCCAACCCTAAATAATGCCCCTAAACCCTAAACCCAGTCAACCCTAAACCACTAAACCCTAAACCCAAACCCCTAAACCGCAACCCTAAACCTCTATCTTCCTATCTCTCCCTATCTCCCGGTCTTTATCATCCCTCTATCTCTCAATCTCTCTCCCTATGTCTTTGGCCATGTCCCTCACTCTTTATCTGTCTATCTCTCCCCTTGATCTCCTCTATAACTCCTTATCGATCCTCTCTATCTAAACCCTAACCTAAACCTCTAAACATTAACTCCTAACCCCTAACCCATAAACCCTCAACCCGAGCAACCCTAAACCTCTATCTCCCTATCTCTATCTTCCCTCTACCTCTCAATCTCTCTCCCTATGTCTCTAGACATGTCTCTCACTCTCTATTTAACTATCTCTCCCCTTTGTCTCCTCTATATCTCCCAATCTCTATCGGTCCCCTCTCTCTATCTCTCTTTAAACCCTAAACCTGAGAAAACCTAAACCCCTAACCCCTAAACCTTGAACCTCTAAACACAAATAATTCCCCTAAACCGCTAAACCCCAAAATCAAGCAACCCTAAACTCATAAACCCTAAATAATGCCCCTAACCCCTAAACCTCACTCTCTATTTCCCTATCTCTCCCCTTTGTCTCCTCTATATCTCCCAATCTCTATCGGTCCCCTCTCTCTATCTCTCTCTAAACCCTAAACCTGAGAAAACCTAAACCCCTAACCCCTAAACCCTGAACCTATAAACATAAATAATTCCCCTAAACCCTAAACCCTAAACTCAAGCAACCCTAAATAATGCCCCTAACCTCTATCTCTCTCTCTCCCCTCCATCTCCACACTTTCTCCCTCTTCCTCCCTCTCCTCTCCCTTATCGACAAATAATATGGAAACAAGAAAACTAGGACATGCAAAGAGGCACAAGGATATAAATTGGGAGGATGAAATGGAAACAAGATAAAATGAAAGTTCATTGGATGGGAAGAATGATGAGAGGAGAGGTGGAAAATAGTAAAATAGGGAAAAATTGGAGAGAGAGAGAGAGAGAGAGAGAGAGAGAGAGAGAGAGAGAGAGAGAGAGAGAGAGAGAGAGAGAGAGAGAGAGAGAGAGAGAGAGAGAGAGAGAGAGAGAGAGAGAGAGAGAGAGAGAGAGAGAGAGAGAGAGAGAGAGAGAGAGAGAGAGAGAGAGAGAGAGAGAGAGAGAGAGAGAGAGAGAGAGAGAGAGAGAGAGAGAGAGAGAGAGAGAGAGAGAGAGAGAGAGAGAGAGAGAGAGAGAGAGAGAGAGAGAGAGAGAGAGAGAGAGAGAGAGAGAGAGAGAGAGAGAGAGAGATCCAAGCCAAAGGCTTGGATTGTGTTTAGGATGTCCAAAGACATGTTTTTCCACATTGTAACAAAAATCACATTATTTGGAGCATGCCTCCCCATTAGGTTTGCACTTTTTCAATGACAAGTCTATTTAGGGTTAAAAAGGGGGGAATGTTTTGGTTTAAGTTTCAAAGGAAAATCCTCCCTTCTCACCAAACATTCAAGGCATATCAACTGAGTTGATTCTCCACTAAGTGAGAGCATTCACCTATCAGGTTGGTTGCCACTTGGAACGATGCAGAAGCTCAAATGTATCAAACAATATCCCAATTTAATGCTCAATTACTCTTAAAACCCTACATATGTAAAATAGTAAGCAAATTAATTAATTACGACAAATCCCTTCAGAGTAAGGTGAAGGACAAAGATATTTAACTCACTATTTTTGAAGTTTAGGATGCGGAATAGTTGGGGACATTGGGACTAGCACCCTAGTCCAAGGTACAGTTTTCATCATGGAATCTGAATCTTCTTCTTACACTATTCTACACTGTATCTTCCATTTCTTCCCCAGAAAAAGTGGAGGACATAAGGACTAGCGCCCTTGTCCCAAAATGTTGAACTTTGTCTTCTTTCTTTCGAATCCTGAATCCTTGTTGTCTGCAACTATACACTCAAAATCATGACTCTGGTTGCCTGGGGCTATCAAGTCAGATTTCAGCACACACACACGAACCCTTCCCTCCTTACCACGGGCGATCCGCCATGTCACTCTCACTCTCGTTGAAGTAACCAGTCGAGAGGAGGCGAAACACGGTGGGGGTCTGGCTCGTTGGAGAGGTGGACTTCGCGGAGAGGGTTCGACAAGTTCGGTGGCCTTTGTTGTTGTGTGCTAAGTTGAATGTTTTGTTCGATGGTAGTTGTTGTTGAGATAACCCTATGACCCAAAGGGTCACTAGTTTATATTCTCCTATTTGGGTTTCTTCTATTCCATCTTTGTGTGGGTAAGCGGTTTCTTTCATTTATATCCTCTTGTCTCTCAATTCGTTGAATGAGTTCTTGTTGTATTTGGAGTTGTCTTTGTTCTTCTATTAACAAGAGGACAAATGGATCTTGTTGTGGTAAAGTAAATGTCTCCTACTATTGTCATAGATTGACTTCCTCAATCTCATAGAGGATAGCCCTTTCCCACTCACCTCTCACTCCTAGTCACATTCGTGAGCCCAGATAGAGATAAATGTGTAATGACCAACCTTAACTAGGCTTAGGGTTCTGACCTAGGGTTTGGTTATGCTTTGATTTGTGTTTACCTTGTGTTGTGATTAAGGGTTTGATTGAATTGTTTATCGTGGTTTACCTCATGATGATATCGAGGGCTTGCAAGTTTGTCTATCTTTTCTAGGGTTTCTATATGCATGCAAAACTAAATGAAATGCAAACGTGTTTTTAGTATTTTGGAAATAAAAAGTGCTTTTTAATCTATGAAAGGCAAATATGGATGCAAGCTAATGACTTTTCCTATGCAATGTTAATCTATATTTTTGGGTTTTCGATTGTTTTGAAGTAATCTAATCTAAAAAAGGGAAATTGCTTCTTCAAATAATCTAGATCTAGGAATATGAAAACAATTATCCTAACATGAAAGATCTAATCTATAAAGGAAAAAGCAAAGATTTACTATTCCCAAGAGCAATTTTTAGTTTTCTAATTACTATCGATTGAATAAAGCAATAAAGGAACTTGAAAGAATGAAGATTTGTGTGACTCCACTACCCTAAGAAATCCTTGATGTTGACAACCTCAAGTCCTTTTGAAGCAGCGGGAAGACCTCTTAACGAAAAAATGACACAAAGAAGCTTGATGAAGCTTGAAAGAGCTTAATGAGAGATTTGGTTGAGCACAATGGCGTTGAATGAAGCAGTGTAACGATGATTGGTTAAACAATGAATAAAGCAAAAGTCAACTTTGTCCTATGAGAGCATTATAATGCTGATTTGGAGAGTAAAAAACTGGCAAGAGTTGTGTGCACAATGAATTTGCCTCCCTTTGTGCTTGAGGGAGGGGGGCTATTTATAGGTTTGAAGAATGGGGTTGATTAAGAAGTTAACTCATTTGATTGATGAGTTAACAAGGATTGATTGGGGAGTTAACAAGGTTGATTATCCAGTGAACTCAACTAAGGAGTGATAAATCAATAATAGGCTATCACTGAAGAAGAAATAGAGTTGAGAGGATGCATGAGATTGATTGAGTTGTTAATTTAGGATCAAATGGAGTTAATTATGCATGTGTGGGTGCTTGAAATAGTCAACTCCATATTAGGCATCAAAAAACATGCAAATTAGAAGAAAAATAGGCAAAAAAAAGCTAATTTGAGTGAGAAACTCAAGTTTTTCTGCAGCTAGAAATGTGATAGGGTCACCCCTTTCATCAGTAGGTTCGCCCCAGGGAGATCCGGCAAAACAGGGTTTTCTGAAGAACAACAAAAGGGAGATGAAAGAAGAGAGGAAAAGGAGGGGTTCTGCCTCAGGAAACAGGTTAGTCATGTGCAAGAATCCAAATCTCCACTTGCACCTACAGGATCTCCCGGGGGAGACCTAGAATAATAGGGGGAGATTTGGACTGGTTGAGAGAAACTGAAAATTGAAAGCAGGAGATGGATAGGGGGACCTCTAGAAGGCTTCTAGGGGCGCAGAGGATGAAAACATAGGGTAAAGGTGAAAACTCACCTACAAAATGCTCACAAGGCTTAGGAATAGGGTGAAAGCTTGGAAAATACAAATCGACAAGTGTCACAAAAGTGTCAAAAAGCGTCGCAAATGGGGAGAGAGAGAAATCGACAAAGAGGAAACAAGACAAGACAAAAAAGAAGACAATCAAGAGGTTTGCTGCTTAGAGACATTATTTCACGCTTACATGTATGTGACAAGGATTAGAATCATCATAGGGGTCCGCGTGGAGGCTGTGTGTGATTTTTGTGCTTAGATATTTTTCCCCCTAGGGACGGTAGTCTACATGAAAGGTAGGTACCATTCCCGAACTAGGCCTTACTTGTTGTCAATTTTCCTGCAATTGTACCTACAATAACTAGCATTAGTCCAACATTTAAATGTATCAAAATGAATAATGAAAACTAAAATGACAAACTTACCATGGATCGTTTGAGTTTGACTAGTTGTTTGCCTTTGTCAGTTTGGACCTATAGGAATGAAAGCATGTAAATTGACGCACGAAAGAGATGCATAAAAACAAAGAACTAATCTAAAAATGCATGAATGAAACTAAGCTAAGGGCAAACAAAGCAAGTCAAATTGTGAGATTGAAGCGAAACAATGATGAAATTGATCGTGCGAGTAGTCATTGGAAAGGTATTGTCGAGGAGATCGCAAAGATGGCTGCCTCTTCTTTAGCCGTGAAGAATTAGATACGCAAACAGTGAAAAACCCCTTCTCTAAACCCTAGTTTGAATTTTGTGAAAATTCTCTTGAATTGTCTATTTTTTGTTAATTCTTCTTGTTGCATTGTCTCTATTTCATCGTTTAGAGCAGGATAGGTCTTTTGTTTTTTGAAATCAACTGAAAAATGAGGTTTTTAGAGAAATTTTTGATCGAGGGATCTCCCTCTAGGGTCACCCCTTTTGTTAGGTAGGTCACTCGAGGGAGATCCTGCAGAACAACATGGTCGACTTTGACTGAAATTTCATGTTTTCTGACACTTTTTTCACTCTGATTTGACTTGTTTTGTCTACTATATTCACCTGTTTATTGCAATTTTGAGAGGTTATACACTTTTTTTGTGTAAGGTTTTCTGCAATTTTATGATTTTTAGGGATTTTTACAAGTTTACGAGATCTAATCTAAATTTCTTTTCTGATCTTACAGGACATGTGTATCCAATGGAATGCCTGCCAAGAGCAGGGGTGGATCTCAAAGATGTTTTCTTCACTAAGTAATGAGGACCATACTATTTTGTGGAGAGCAGGTCTAGCTAGAGTTTCCCATGTACCTGTTATTCACCCTGTGTCCCGTATATGATGCGATATTTATTCTAACCTACTGGGATGCAGATAGAAACACATTCAGGTTCCCATAGATCTCTCGAGAGTGGACCATCACTCTGTTTGATGTCTATCGTATACTCAAAGTTCTTGTGAGAGGACATCCTCTCATCCTTCTATCTAGTGAGTCCTTCAAGGATAAGGCATCCTGGGTAGAGTTCATGGGGCTTAGTCACCCCGGGGATCAGATAGGAGTCTAGCTCACTTCTGTGCCTTGACTTCACATCCCACTTATGAGGAGATTCTTGATCAGTTTGATTGCCTCGTGTTGGGTACCCATCATTTGTGGTATTGAGGAGGGCACAATTTATGCTTGGGGGCCAGATAGGTTGGCCATGGTCTACAAGGACTTCTATTGTATTGCACGGCGATGGACTCTTGCTTTTAGCCACTCTTCTTTGGTTATGACATGGATATTTGAGCACTTTAGGCCCTATCAAAAGCTCATTCTGATTCTAGATAGACATTTACCGAGAGGATCTAGATTGACACATGTGGGTCACTTTGATGCTTCTCTAGCCACTATCGCCACTCTTACAAATGAGGACATGATCTTTGATTCTTATCGTGACACGGAAGGATCCTGGTCTCATGATGGCGAGGTTAGAGAGTACTATTGCAGAGTATCTGATATTTTCAGATCGTAATGGTCTTTTTGCGGCCCATCATGTTGAGTGTGTTTCACAGTGGTTCAGTGAGGACTTCCTTGAGGACTTGCCCCTAGTGTCCACTTGCTATAGGACTGTTCAGGAGATGGGTGAGATTGGACAGAGGTCAGTTGTTTGGACTCCTTTAACTCCTGGAGTCTTCATCACTAGAGTTCCTAGAGGAGGACAGAGGGGAGGGAGAGGGACTCCTTCCTGAGGTCTCATTGTGACTATGGATTCAGAGTCTATTGATGAGGACTATGTTATCGAATGATGCTGATTTGTCAAATGAGGGCTTACCCGAGGATGTGCAAGATGAGGATCTTGATGCTACCGATGATGCACATGACATCCTGAGGGTCCTCCTGTTGTCCCCCGACCTCCTCATTTAGATGAGGTGATGTGACAACTTGACCCTGAGTGGTAGCTTAGTGATCCACATAAGTTTTGCTTGTTTACTTTTCGCACTTTTGTCCTCTCTTTTCACGGGAACTGACTTGTCTTTCTCTTTAGAATTCACTCTTTCAGGTAATGTCAGAGGGTGGAGGGATTTCATTCATGAGATTAATGTGGCTTGGCTTCTCCCTTCACTAGGATGACTCGAGACCATCTCTTAGATGATCTTGGTATGCCCTTTGCTACTGGGAGACACATACATTTTGCTCCTGTCTACCATGGATGTTAGGAGAATGCAGACTTGAAGGCTGACATTCACACCCTTAAGGGTGAGAATCAGGTGCTCCGAGAGATGGCTCGTCTTAGTTTTGGATGACGAGATGCTAGTATGGCGGGGCCTTCATAGTCACATGCTCATAGTAGGGCACCTCTCCTCCCATAGGTCTCATGAAGAGACTAGTGGTATTTGTAGATAGCGGAGTCGAAGTCCTGAGGGCTTCGTTGGAGGGAACTGACCTTGACTTACTTTCTGAAATTCGTGCCCCCTTGCATGGCCTCTACTTCTTTTGAGAGGATTTTATCCTAGCTCTTTTGATACTCTTATATATGTAAACTTTGGATGTATCTATGAAAGTTTATCCTTTTACGGTTTTCACCTATTGGATTTGTATTCATCTCTTGTGCTTGCTTTGGAGGTTTTATAATTTTTTGATTATGTTTTTGACCTTTTCAACTCTTTTAACGATGCAAGTATGATAACAATGACATGTGTTTGTAATTTTTATGGCATATATATGAGATGCAGTTTACGATATGATAAGTAGGAGCACAAGAAATGATAAAATAAAACATTTACTTCTACTGAATGTCATGTGATATGACATTTGAATTTATTGCTTTGAGACTCTTTTTTCTGATTTTGATATGAATGATTGCTTTGAGACTCTTTTTCTGATTTTGATATGAATGCACTGTGGAACAAACAATGTGACTACTCTTAAAATACGATTTTCAATTTAGGGGATTGCGAGTTGTCCCTGATATAAGGGACCTCTTCGAAGGTTGTGAGATAGGATTTTTAACTCAAGTGGGGAGTGGGAATGAAAATGGAGTGTTTCTAATTTTTGGCTTTGCTAAAGGCTAAACATTGATCCTTATCTAGATAAGATAATCTGACAAGCTTTCACTTAGACTAGTAACAAATTTTATTGGTGTTCGCTAGACTTAGATCATAGATGGCAAGAAAAGTAGACTCGGGGTAAAGGATAAATAGGAAAGAACAAGGGTCCTTGGGTAGAAGATGATCCTAGAGACTACTAGACTCTCAGCTTTGCTCAGCTAGTGCATGGTGTGCTTTGTACCTTTCTTTCTCTATTAGAATGTCACTCTTGAGGCTTCAAGCTTAGACTGATCTCCACCCAAGAGTATGGTCATTCAACAATCTTCTCGCTTTCATTCTTTTTTAGTATCTCTCTTTTTTTTGCTTTTTCACCTTTTTTGTATTTTCTAGAATGCCTCACTTGATTTTCTCATTTTTTTTGGATTTTGACTTTTCAAGAAATGAATGCTTTTGGAACTTTTTGATATGCAATAATTTTGATCTCTTACACTCTTATTTTGATCACTCATTTTTTTTATTCACTCAAATTTTTGATTGCTTCTTTCAGAGTTTTGATCCTCCTGACATTTTTGGCTAGGAAAGATAAGGGGTTGAGTGCCACCTAAAGTTTTTGTAGTCTGGTTGGACTTCTCTACTACCAGGAAGAATTGTGAAGGTCTACTTGCAATCTTCCTTTGAACATTGTAGGTTTGAATACTAACTTTGTTTAGACCTAACATCTTGACTTATTAAGACTAGGATCAGTGTAAAGCTAAGAGCTAGGCTTTGATTAGAATCACTGGGAACGAAGGGGGATAATGATGATTGTAAAAAATGGGGAATCTCTAGGTCCTTAAAGGATGACGTATATCTAGGCAACATTAGACTCCTTACTGAAAAGAAAATAGTACAAGACCAAGTCACTGACTATAATGCAAGATGAACAGAATGATACTAAAATGCAAGAAACAAATTATTTTTGACATTTTTGATTTTTTTTAAATAATTTTTTTGTATTTTTATGTTTTATGATTTTTTTGGTTTTTAGACATAGTAGTTCTTGAGGTGAAATACATTGACTATTTCACCAAATTCCTCTCCCTCCATTGTGTACAAGAGATAGGCACCATTTCTAACATCTTCTTTGACCATGTAAGGACCTTTCCAGTCTTTTGAAAAAGCTCTTTTTCATCTTCTTTTCTTATTCTTCGTGCTACTTGTTCTCAGGATGAGTTCTCCTATTATGTAGGGTTTGTCATTTGAATCTATTGTTACCAACTTAGTGGTTTCTCTTGGCAGTGTGAGACGAAGTAAGTCTCGAAAGGCTTGTTGATGGGAAGGGGTCCAATATAGGACTCCATCACAATTTAATAATTCTGGTAATAGGTTGAACTATTCTTGCATGTAGATTTTCACATCTAGTCTCTCTTGGATTCTTTGCAAAAATTGGAACAACTCAAGGGGATTTTGTGGCTCCTTTTGCTCATCAGGAGGGACAAAGTTTATGCTTGTCCTCCCATTTGGTTCTGGTCTTAAGTCCATGGCATATCTGATGTAACTCTTTGGCAATTCAAAAATGACAGGGTCATCAATGCCGACTGTCACTCTCATCTTCCATTCTCTATGAATAATACCTTTACTTTCTTTATCTTCATCAGGAAGTCTTTCATCCATTTTGATGTGTACTCGAGGTGCTTCCCACTTGCCGAGTTCATTTGATTGAATCGAGGTAGAGGTGGTTGGCTTCTCTTGCGGTTGAGACACCATGAACATCCTAGGTAGCATTCCTATGGCATTAGTTGATTCATTGTCAATAGAATGCACCTCTTCCATGGGTGTTAATGGTTGATATGAGTCGTCTATTGGTGTGAGAGGATCATAAGATTATGTTTCCTTTGGTGTCTAGGGGACATGTGTTTCACTTAATGGTGACAATGGAGTGTAACTTTCTGTTATGTCTTCCTCAGCATTTGAGAAAGTGTGTGGGTCTACATTTTTTAGATCTAACGTGGTCTCAAACACTGAACCTTTAGTTCTATGCAGTTTTTCTCCTATGCAAGGGAAGAGTTTGTAGGCCTCTTAGATGTTGATCATGAGTACCTCTAGGGGGAATTGGAGTGGTCCATCCTGCTCTATCCATTCCATGATCTCAATTGTCTTTTCTTTGGGAACTATTTCGTTTTGTTTTGGCAATGCCTCATTCTCTAAAGGTTTGATCTCTACGGTGTTTATGGTCTTTTCCAAGATTTCCATTTGTTTGATGCATATTAATTGAGGTGTAGGATTAGGGATGATCAATTTGTTAGTAGAGAGTTTATAGTCTATGGTGATACCTATACGTTTGTTTGGTGTGTTTGATTTCAACTTGTTGAAAGGTTCTGGACCTCCCTTTGCGATGTATACTTTCCCTAAATGTAAGAATCAAGCTTCCTGAAATAATATGGATGGCACAACTTTCATCCTATGTATCCATGGTCTCCCAAGAATCAAATTGTATCTCGTGTCTTTGTTTATAACATAGAATGTGGTAGGAATGGTTTTAGGTCCCAAGGTCACTGGAAGGGTAATCTTTCCTATGGTGGCAGCCTTTAGATTATTGTACCTGCTTAGAGTATCTCGTGAAGTGGTGATATTAGTGTGCCCGTAGCCCATCCTCTCTAATAGGGAGAAAGGAACTATGTTAATGACTGCCCCATCATTGATTAAAGTCTACTTGATGCAAGTATCGTAGATCCATACATGAAGATACAGGACATGGTCTCCTTTTTTGGTTAATTCTGCCTCAGAAGGCATCTTCTATAAGTCAAAGAAGAACCCTAGATCTTTGAGCTCTGAGTTTTCTGGATTGATGTCATAGTCCACATGATTGATTTGCTCACTAGGTGATGGCATAATTTGGTCGAGGTATTTTAAAGCTATTGCTTTTAGTAACGTTGAGTGATGTGAAGGAGAGTCCTTGAGTAAGTCAATGAATGAAATGTGAGCATATGTCTTCTTTAAATCTTCTATCAGTTCATAAGGTCCTATTGGAGCTGGTATAGGTTCCACTACCAAAATGATACCTTCACATGCTTCTATTTATTCATTTTCATCCTCATGGTCTTCCTCTTCCTCTTCATTATGCATAATCTCGACTAATCCTATCATCCTAGCTTCCCCTTTTGTCCTAGTTGCGGTGGGATTTCAGGTTTACTACTTTGAGCCGTCTTGTTTTGGTTTGTTGTTTCTATGTCTTTATGTGTGGGGAATAGATTCTGATAAATTCTCATGGTTGCATTTTGCGGGGCTATTGGAGCTTGATTTTGCCTTGTATCCTTGTTATCCGGTGTGACCTCCTATGGGTTCAAGAACATCTCTATGAACAAATGTTGCTGGTCTTCCAGTAGCCTTGTTATGAATCTCTTATATTCTCTACAAGATTCTATATTGTGCCCCCTTGTTCTATGAAAAGAACAAAGCTGATTGAACTCGTATGGGGGTCTTTCATATATTCCATCATTTCTGTTCCTGTTTCTGTTGTGGTTCCAATTTTGGTAGTTATCCCTAGGGTAGTACCTATTGTTCCTAGGTCGGTCTATGGCATTTATGTTAGGAGGATAGTAATCTCTCCCATTGTAGTCATCTCTTATTCTCTTGATTGGGGGTTGATCTTTCACCCCGTCTATCATTGCACTCCTATTGTTTTTAAAGATCTTAACAACAGAGGCATTGTTTCCTGTGTCTTCCTTCGTCAACTTTCCATTTGACCCATAGACCTTTCTACCACTGTCAATGGCAGCTTGGTCAATCCTCAAAGCACTTTCCAATGCTTCTTCATAGGATTTGTATGGAAAATTTTGAACATCTTCTAAGGGCATGTAAGAAGAGGTTGCATAGTTCTCGGTGATCCATGTTTGGAGCACTGGTCGAGGAATAAAGAACTTGCCTCCATCGAGTGACAAAGTGGGCTACAAATTCGTTTGGTTCCTATTTCATTGTGAGGAATTCTCTGATCCCTATTTTAATGACTTTGTTCATGTTGAATGCCATGACAAACTCTCCGACCAGTTGTCTGAACAAGTGAATTGAAGCTTCCAGTAAGTGACAGTACCAATCCAGAGCTATGCCTTCGAGTGTTTTTGGAAAGATTTTTGCTACAACCCCATCCCAAGGGAGGAGTTCTCTTATCGCCGTAGTGTAGGCTGTGATGTGGGAGTTTGGATCTCATTCTCCTTTGAACTTCGGGAGATCTGGTAATGGCCAAGGTAGTTGCACACTTTGTATGTTTTGATCGAGAGGTTCTTTCAAATACTCAAGATATGTTTTGAGAAAGGCACTTTGAGATTGCGAGGTTGATAGTAATAACCCTGTAGGTGGGTTTTGATAACCCATTGTCAGATTTGTTCAGTTTTTATGAATAGGGGATTCTCATTCAGACATGTGTCATTACTGGCATTTTGTGAATAGTAAATGAGGTAGGGGGATTTTGAGATGCCCCCTGGTCCTGTCCATGAGATTTTTGCCTTCTTTCAGGAGCAACTTGCTTTACTTCCAAGATTCTAATCCTTTGCACTAGAGTTGCAATTAAATCTGTGGGAGTAGCAGCTCTAGGTGTTTCTTTGTTTCTAGGATTTTCTCTTTGAGTATTTTCATGGTGATATGCTTCTTCTCGTGCATCATTTTCTCTTTGCTCTTCTCACAAGGCAACTCTCAATGCCTCTTGAGCATCTTTTGCTTCTTGTAGATGTTTTTCTAATCATTTGACTTCTTCATCAAGATGAGTATTTGATGTGCTTGTGGAAGGTTGATCGGGTCGGTGTATTTCTAACCTTATCCTTCTAGCTTTGTGCGACGCATTTGGTATGGCCATATTATTTTCCCAAGCTAGGTTGTTGAAAGATAGAGAGCGCCTAAATTCTCTTTGATCTTGTTCATAATCAGAATCTTCGTAGTCGTAACAGTTGGTAATTAGTGCATCAGGATGCGACGACACATACTTGTGAAATGAGGGAATTTCTGATTCTCTTGAGGGAATATTCCTTTGGTTTAAGTCAAGTTACTTCATGTTCGGGGGTGCCATAGACACCACAAAATAAATGGAACACATGATAGTGTAGGCGATAGAAGATGAAGTAGTTATGAAGAGTAGTGTGAAAATGTTTTGAAGCTTTTGCTAAATGAATACTTGAAGTTGGAACGTAAAACTACTCATCCTAGAAGGATTTGCAATTTCATGTCAGGTTCACCAAAATATGTACACTCAAAATTTGTGACTCCGATTGCCTAGGACTGTTGGATCAGATTTCGGCATGCACACGGATCCTTCCCTCCTTGCCACGGGGCGATCCACCACGTCACTCTCACTCTCGTGGAAGTAGCCAGTCGAGAGGAGGTGAGACACGATGGGGGTCTAGCTCGTTGGAGAGTTAGACTTCACAAAGAGGGGTTGGCAAGTTTTGTGGCCTTTGTTTTTGTGTAGTAAGTTGAAACTTTCATTCGATGGTAGTTGTTGTTGAGATAACCCTATGACCCAAAGGGTCACTAGTTTCTCTTCTCCTGTTGGGGTTTCTTCTATTCCACCTTTGTGTGGGTAAGTAGTTTCTTTCATTTATATCCTCTTGTCTCTTAATTCGTTGAATGAGTTCTTGTTGTATTTGGAGTTGTCTTTGTTCTTCTATTAACAAGAGGACAAATGGATCTTGTTGTGGTAAAGTAAATGTCTCCTGCTGTTGCCGTGGGTTGATTTCCTCAATCTCATTGAGGATAGCCCTTACCCACTCACCTCTCACTCCTAGGCACATTCGTGAGTTCAAATAGAGATAAATGTGTAATGACCAACCTTAACTAGACTTAGGGTTCTGACCTAGGGTTTAGTTGACCTAGGGTTTGGTTATGCTTTGATTTATGTTTACCTTGTGATGTGATCAATGGTTTAATTGAATCATTTATTATGGTTTACCTCGTGATGATATTGAGGGTTTGCAAGTGTGTCTATCTTTTCTAGGGTTTCTATATGCATGCAAAGCTAAATGAAATGCAAACGTGTTTTTGTGCTTTTTTAGTATTTTGGAAATGAAAAGTGATTTTAATCTATGAAAGGGAAATATGCATGCAAGCTAATATGACTTTTCCTAATGCAATGTTAATCTATATTTTGGGGTTTTCGATTGTTTTGAAGTAATCTAATCTAGAAAAGGGAAATTGCTTCTTAAAATAATCTATATCTAGGAATATGAAAACAATTATCCTAACATGCAAGATCTAATCTATAAAGGAAAAAGCAAAGATTTACTAATCCAAAGAGCAATTTTTGGTTTTCTAATTACTATCAATTGAATAAAGCAATAAAGGAACCTGAAAGAATGAAGATTTGTGTTACTCCACTACCTTAAGAAATCCTTGATGTTGGCAACCTTGAGTCCTTTTGAAGCAGCGGGAAGAGCTCTTGATGATAAAAGGACACAAAGAAGCAAAAAGTGAAAGGAAGCAAGGTGTGCGGAAGATGCTTCCTACGCTAATCTAATGAGGAGAGATGTATGCAAATTCTTTTCAACCTTTACAATTACAGTGATGTTAACACAACAATAGAGATATTGCAACAATACACATACACACATAATGTAGATAGAAGAGAAAGAGATAAGATATAACGTGGGGAAAACCCTTTCGGAAGAAAAACCCCACACTCCAAAACCTGAACAATGTATTATCAAAACAAAGAATGTTTACAACACACTTGCAATGCAAGTCTTCTCAGGAGTCTTCAACACTCATATTTGGAGATATTCCAGTAGCATAATAGTACCTGTCAATCACACTATACATCTCCCATCTAAGCACTTGTTTATAAAGAAGTTTCAAGGCAAAAATGGAACCTTCTTGAGATGGGCATCCATCTTGGCCTTATGGCCCAAAACCCACGCCTAAGGACACTTGTCCAACATTGCAGTATGGTTCTAACACTTGTCATATGACCCCATCCCAATGTGGGCACCTAGTCCCAAGATAGGCTATGACAAATGCTCTTACGCACCTTACAGTTGTCATATATTCCGTCATAACTGACAACATTTATAGCTGTAAGAGAATCTATCATACACTGACTAAAAATAGCATATTCCTCTTACAACATGTCATAACCTCCCTTGGGCGCCCAAAGATGCCTTCCTCAAAGATGCTCTTCGACACATGTCCTCACCTATCATAGGATCTTCTATTTACGACTCTTACATGACATAGAATTTGTCATGACCATTATGCATCATGATTCCTTACACACTGCTCAAGATGCCGACACATGGCAGAAAACCTCTACCACAATATGGGATGCCTATATCCACATGGAGTGGGTTGACCATCTTAGTTACCTTACAAGTGGAGTGACAACTCATCATGTCACTTCACACTAAATGCCAAAACAGGATGTGCAACTTAATTACATCATAGGCTAATAAAATAAATACATTAAAAATAATAAATACAAGGAATTACCAAGGTTGAGACACCTTAATTCCCAACAAAAAGAAGCTTGTTGAAGCTTGAAAGAGCTCAATGAGAGCTTTGGTTGAGCACAATGGTGTTGAATGAAGCAACGTAACGATGCTTGGTTGAACAATGAATAAAGAAAAAGGCACCTTCATCCTGTGAGAGCATTAGAATGCTAATTTGGAGAGAAAAAATTGGCAAGAGCTGTGTGCATAATGAATTTTCCTCCCTTTGTGCTTGATGGAGGGGGTATTTATAGGTTTGAAGAATGGGGTTGATTGAGAAGTTAACTCATTTGATTGATGAGTTAACAAGGATTGATTGGGGAGTTAACAAGGTTGATTACCCAGTGAACTCAACTAACTAAGGAGTGATAAATCAATAATAGGATATCACTGAAGAAGAAATGGAGTTGAGAGGATGCATGAGATTGATTGAGTTGTTAATTTAAGATTAAATGGAGTTAATTATGCATGTGTGGGTGCATGAAATAGTCAAATCCATATTAGGCATAAAAAATCATGAGAATTGGAAGAAAAATAGATGAAAATGGAGCTAATTTGAGTGAGAAACTCAAGTTTTTCCATGGTTGAAAATGCGACAGGGTCACCCCTTTCGTCAGTAGGGTCGTCCTTGGGTCGCCCGAGGGAGATCCAAGCAAAATAGGGTTTTCTGAAGAACAACAAAAGGGACATGAAAGAAGAGAGGAAAATGAGGGGTTATACCTTCAGAAATAGGTCAGTCATGTGCAAGAATCCAAATCTCCACTTGCACCTGCAAGATCTCCCGGGGGAGATCTAGAAATAATAGTGGGAGATTTGGACTTGTTGAGTGAAACTAAAAACTAAAAGTGAGAGATGGATAGGGGGGACCTCTAGAAGGCTTCTAGTGGGTGCAGAGGATGAAAAACATAGGGTAAAGGTGAAAACTCACCTACAAGACGCTCACAAGGCTTAGGAATAGGGTTGAAATCTTAGAAAACGCAAATTGACAAGTGTCGCAAAAGTGTCGAAAAGCGTTGCAAACGGGGAAAGAGAAATTGACAAAGAGAAAACAACACAAGACAAGAAAGAAGACATGTCATCAAGAGGTTAATTGCTTAGATAACATTATTTTATGCTTACATGTATGTGACAAGGATTAGAATCATCATAGGGGTCCTCGTGGAGGCTGTGCGTGATTTTTGTGCTTACAACAATTTCTTTCTGCAAATCCACTCCGTGAAACTTGGTACCTGTAACCTACAATCACAAAGGAGTGTGGGAGGGGGTTGTGGTGTTTAGAGGCTTGACTCAGTCAAGCCCTAGAGAGACATTCAAGTCTTCTGAACACTGTTGTCAGATAAGAGTGCGTATCCCTGTGGGATAGAGGCAAAATCCAAATGATAAATGATAAAAAACACAATAGATATCACCTTGAAGTGTAGATCTCATGAAAGGAAGATGCTCTTCATGCCATGAGGAGATGGAGTCAAATCCGCAAATACAAGCACAATAACAACAAGATATTGCTCTGCAACATAATGAATGCCTAGAATCACTTTCACATAAAGTCACAAGTTTACAATGTCCGTCTAATTTCCATCTAGTTTGCAAATGAAACCTAAACATGCTTATATATACAACTACAAAGATTCTCGCTAAGAATTTTGTAATTCAAACTTGAGATGTCGGCATAGGACCTAAACAACGATCATAAAATTGACATTTAAATTTAGGGCAGACCCAAAATAGGGCAAGACTAGGGCACTAGAGCCCAAGTCCACCCCCTTATTTTTGTTTAGGGATCATCAAAATAGCACCCCCTAGGTCCTATTCGCCATAAGATTCAGGGTTTTCTCATCGAGAGTTAGAATTATCATGGAAGATGCTCTAAATGCATTCTAAGGACCCGAGAGCTAAACCTTAAGAGGGAAAAGCCCCCAAGGGGACTTTTTTTGACATAACAAAGTCAAAAAAAATACCACGATAATCTTAAGCTCTCTGTTATCTTTCTAACCATATAATTTTTTTCATGTTTTGAGTATGTTAAGGATTTCATCTTTAATTTCTTTTGTCAGTGTATCCATTTTTTTGTCAAAAACTAGTGTATGGTATTTTTGACTTTTTTAAACCGTTCATCAAAATTTCAAATAAATTAGATTTTTAGAAACTAGACTCCATTCTACATGTATTAAAAATAAATTCAATTTTCGATTAGTTTTCAAAATTTTTTAGGGGGGAGCATGCTCAATTTTTTTTATTTTTCAAGATGTGTCCACTTTGAAAATTAGTAAAAAAATCAATTATTCATCAAAAAATTATCAGAAAAATCAGAGATAAACTACATGGTGTTAGCTAATTTCTCATCAAAGTGATTTTTGAAATACTAAAAAAATTTAACATTTTAGGGGGAGCACACCAAATGCTATGTTATGTTTTTTTGAAAAAATAGGACCAATTTGTGCGCTCACCCTTTTTGAACCCCTTAATCTCAACTATTTTTTTAAAAAAATAGTAGTCTAGAAACTAGATTTGGAGCACTACGACTCTTGTTTTTGTTGTATCTTCAAATTTTGAGTGTAACTATCTTCAATTTCTCATCCAACATCAGTCTTTCCTGATTTTAGAAAAAAAAGTGGCATCTTAAGACCCCCTTTTGGTCCCCCATCTTTGTGCACTTACCCTATTAAATACAAATGCAAGTCACCCTTTATCCATACCAATCTAGTCAAAGTAATCTAGCCAAATCATCCAATCGCATCCTTGGTTTTGTTCCAATCTTGCTGTCAACTCAATCAATAAATTATCATCATCATCAATGAGATATATCATTCTTGCATCCTTGTGTTGATCTATGGATATATCGTTCCTCACAATGACAATACTATCTTAATCAATCAATCAATTATCAATTTACAGCTTGACAGGGGCAATACCTTGTTAGTTTTTGAATCAAGCAAAAACATTCATACAATGCACTGTACCTTAACCAAAATCACCTATCTAGCCACTTTATCAATTGCCACATCATTCAATCTCAAACAAACAATCATCATCTAATGTCATATAGGGATATATCATTCCTATCATCGGCACCTATCCAAACATCACTTAAATTCTTTGGCAAGAGATACAATGGGTGTTTGACTTGTGTCATCATTTGGTATTTTGTTTTTAATTTTATCTTTTCTATCTCCTTTTGCTTTATCAAAGCCACCTAGATCCATTTATATCTTGGTGCGTTATGATTAGCAGAGAATGTGGCATAACATTTTGCGTGTCTATGGAATATTCTTATCACTACAACTAAGATTCATATCTTGTGTCTAGACAAGGTTGTATTACGCTAAGTATAAGAATACTCCTTTTGTTTGCAGTGTCGAGTCCCTGCAAAGGATATAAATTCACCTTGATCCTTTATACCTTGGTGCATAATATCCTTTTGCTATATCAAATAAGGACTACTCTACACATTATACCAAAAGAACTATATCCTCTCTATCCACTATATCCATTATGATTCTTCACCTCTCAACCTATCTTTATCCACTATCTATTTTACCAATCTCTTTCACCTTAACAATCTATCCATTCCTAACCTTTAACCTTATCCATCCTTTCTCTTGCATGCATTTCTTTATCTAACCCCTTTCATCCATTTCGAGAGCATACATGTGTTCTCCTAACCCGTCTATTCTCTCGAGGGGGTATCCCATCATTACATCATTCCTCCTTGTCACTCCTTCAAGTGGCTGGGGCAACCTTTTCTCTTACTCCATACCTTTTCTTCTTTGAAATGATGCTACTTCTCTTAGTCGCAACATCATATCAAAGAGGGGCAAAATGTAGACACCTAAAATTGACCATGTCTTACAACATTGCCTTTCAAAATTCTCTTGCAACACCTTGCATCACCTTGCGACATATTTTCCTCTAGGTCCCTTTCATGACCCTTGCCAGCATTCCCATTATTAGTTAAATAAATTATATTTATTTAACTAATCCCTCTCATCCATTCAACCTCCTCTTACACTAAATTAAATAAATCTTATTTATTTAATCCCTTTTTCCTCCATCATCCAATTTTAATAAATTAAATATTTATTTAAATCCCACATGTCTTCCATAATTTAAATAATTTATTATTTAAATTATTTATCCCCATGCACATTCCTATTTTTAACCTTCTTAAATGTGCATCATAAGCATTTCCTCTCCAAAATCAATTAAAAAATCCCATTTATTCCCACTCCCATCCTTATTTTAGTCACCTGTCATCTTCATTTATGGTGCGTCATGAGCACTAAAACTGGCTTTCAATCCTAGCCATCCACCTCATCCCTCACCCTTCTAATCTTGGTCATCCATTTGATTCCCTCTCTATCTATAAATTAAACTTTCATTTTCATTTCAAACTCTCACACTCTCATCAAATTTCCATACGCACACATATCTCTCATTTTTCATTTATCTCATATCATTTTTTGGTTATGCTGGTTGTGTGAGTAGGCCACAATACATCCACATGATAAATCAATAGAGCTTGGGTGCACTCCATTTCATCTTATCAAAAGTCTAATTTTGTGTAAGGTTTGAAGGTATATTTGCATTGTTTATCTTCATGTTTATTGTCCTTGCATGATTTTCAGGGTTTCAATGGGATTTAGTGGGGGGACTTTAAATGCATTTATTAAACTACAATGTAGTGAGCACTTAATTTGATATAGCATGAGATATTATGCACCAGCTTATGAGAAACTGAGGTGATGATGTATCCCATGCATAGGACTAGCACAAAAAAGAAACATACAAGAGGTTGTCTCACCACAACATAGGGCATGTGATGGCCTTGGTGGGTAATGTATTGGAACAACCAGTAGATAGAAGGATATACTAGCACCTTGCAAGGCATATGAAAACCTTGGTGGTCCTGATACTAGGATAACCTCATAAACACAACACCCAAAAAACTAATTTAGATCATGCCCCTGTTACAGATCACCAAAAGCACACCATGATATGAAGGATCATGGAGACCTTAGGGATAGAACAAAGGAGCTGAAAAAGATAATCAAAGATAAACCAAAACAACACTCAATTAACAAGATACAAAATCATACCTTTTGCCAAAATGGGACAGATGTTGTCTGATGTGGGGAACGATATATCCCGCAAAGGCTGAGGGCATAGTGACAGGCCAAAAGGACGTGACAAATGTATGTGGTTGAGGTTGCTTAGGATTTACTTGGATTTGACAATGGTGCATGAGTCATGAGGAGTGTAGGATGCGAGTGCATGAAAGATACCTGAAGAAGCCACCCTGTAACATTCCATCTTCACATGTTCACACAAATAGAATCTTGTGCTATGAATTGTTAAGCAATCTAGATCGGTGTCAAATTAAACATAGAGAGTACTACTATGGAGAAAAAATATTACATGTTAATTCATCACACTTGTCCCATGCATTCTGTACGTTGTAATGAACTGATTGAATTGATTAGGCATTTTTATTGACATAATTCAATTTTTGGATGGCCAAGAGTCTGAAAGATGGCTCAATCTACAATCATAGTGAAAACACATACCAAGGTAGGTTGGGAGGGATATGTGGATGGTAAGGGGATGGCAAATATTGAGTGTTGGGTGATGCGAGGGGTGAACATGTGGGTAGGGGTTGGATGGATGGGTAGGTTGAATGACCAGCTGAGCAAATTGTTGGTGGTATGAACTGTCGATGTAATAAAACCACAACCAGAACCAAGGAATTATGGGATGATAGATGGAAGGGTGATAGGATTGTAGATGGGGTAGTTAATAAAGATGTAGGGGAATGTTGGTGTGGAGGAAGATGACCTAAAGGATAATGGCTCTGGCTTATACACATGACGCATGTAAGTAGGTTTTCATTATGGTACTTCTCCAAGGTGCCACTAAAGGTGGTTTTCACAATAGGATGTATTATTTTTCTTTACTATTTTTTATCATTTAAAAAAAATGTATTTTTTTGATGGGATATTCAACATACTATGTCTAGAATCTCTTAACATGGATGATGTTGAGAAGTTCATCTAGTTTTTATTCTGAGGTAGCTAGCTGATATGCCCTAGAGCTATTTTTAGTAGTAACCACACATGGGCCCAACCAATTAGGTTAAAACTTGCCTTTCTTTTCACTATCCTAGAGATTCTTCTGGTTTTCTTTGTGGACCAAGTCATTGATTGCAAGTTCATGTGTCTTGATCTTTTTGTTCTAGTGTCTACAAGGTCAGTTTTTATAATCCTGGAGGTGAGTTAAGGTGTTGAGGCACTACTCATCAAGTAGTTCTAACTCCTAGAGGTGTGCAACATAGTATTCTTCCTCACCAATGATGTTACACAATGAAATGCGCAAGGAGGGAAGTTCTATCTCAAGTGGCAAGATAGCTTTAGTGCCAAATACAAGGGACTATGGTGTAGCACCTGTGGGTGTGCAAATGCTTGTGTGATAGGCCCAAAGAGTGGTATGGATATGGAGATGCTAATAATGACTAGTTTCATTGACAACTTTCTTAAGGATTTTGAGTAAGGTTTTATTTGTCACCTTGGCTTGACCATTTTCTTGAGGATAGTAGGGGGTGGACCAATGGTTGTGGAAACATTCGCAAAGGGTGTAAACCTCATGGTTTTTGAATGGTTTTCCATTATCTGTGACAATGACATATGTGATAACATAATGATAGATGATATGGTATAGAATGAATTTGGTGATTTGGGATCCAGTGGTGAAGGTGAGTGGTATGGCTTCGACCCACTTCGTAAAGTACTTAATGGCAGTAATGAATTTATGACCATTGGAAGATGAGGGATGAATCTTACCAATGAGATTGAGGCCCCACAGTGAGAAGGGCCATGGCATGGTGATGGGTTGTAATGCTTGTGATAGAGTGTGAATGAGACCTTCATGTTGCTGACAAGGTTTACATTTCTTAACATACTCACAAGTGTTGTTGGTGCCTAAATTGACTGTCAATTTTTGAGCAATTTTCATGCAGGCACCATCCCAAAATATCCAAAAAAGTTCTAAGTTTTGGCACCCCTTCAGTGTTTTTCAGCATCTGCATCTCAGTTCTTGAGGAAGGGGCCATCATGTTTTCTCCATCGGCATGAGTTTGTTTTTGTGCCTTCGAACTTCTGGTTTGAACTTGAACCCTTTGCTCAACGGTTCAAGGTTCAATAGTTCGATGCTTCGAGTTTCTTGGCCGCCGGTCAAGTGTTTTGCCGATGGGAGTATTTTTGATGTTTGAACCTCGGTGTTGAACCATCAGGTTGAACCAGTTCATCGGTTCAATGGGTTCGCGGGGTTGCTTTTATGTTTCCGACTGAGTTGGTATCGGCGTTGGACTTCTCGATTGAACCTCTCTTTTGAACCATCGGGTTGAACCGGTTCAAGGTTCAATGGTTCAAATTTTTTTGTTTTTGGTCTTATCGGAGTGATCGGCTTCATCGGCGAAGCAGTTTCATGTTGGGCCGACAATTGGTTGTCTAGCCGATGAGGGATGTTCAAGGTGGTCGTCGGCAGGACTTGTGCTATCAGCCAAGGATTTTCTTGTTGCTCCAAGGGATGTTGGTCTCGCCGAAGACCTAGGATGTGGTATGCCATCGGAGTGCGATTGTGTTTCGGGATAGCTATTGAAGGGTCCGCCGATGGAGTTTTCTCTGGCTGACAAGAGGATAGAGTGGCTATCGGGCAGATTTCGCGTTGGTCTCACCGATGAAGTATTATTGGTGAGAGTTGGTCTATTGGCTGGGGAGATTTTGGTTGCTTCGACGGTGTAAGTCACACTGACAGAGGTGGCCTTTGGCGTGACTTTTGCCTATTGGCGAGGAGGTTTTTGGGTTGGCCGATGGTAGTAGTCTGGCCAACAGGGGATTGTGATATAGGCATCGGTGTGACTGTTGAGGTCGGCAGGAGTTTTGTGTGGTTGGCCGATGGTAGTGGTCTTGGCGATGGGATTTTGGAGAGAGAGGCGTGTGTCGAGCATGGCAAAAGCGTTCAACACCTATTATGCATATGGCCATGTTTTTAAAGTGCTGAAGGGGTCTCTGCACCAAGCATGTGGGATTAATGTTCCTGCATAATTTGAACCTTCAGGAAATGTCTTTTGGCGGGAAGCTCCATTTTGAACGCAGTGACAGTTTTCTCGGTGGTTGCGGGTTGTTGAGCCATCAATGGCGACTGTAGCAAGGGTATGAGCGATGGTACAAATGATCAAATTGCCCGATTGAGAATGAAGACTTCCATATGGCGGCGCAAGGCTCGAGGCCTCCCTTGTCTGCTGCATTAATGACTTTTGAGCGCCATTCTTTCTAATGGATGTATCTGGCGGATTTTTGAATTTTGGTCATGTAATTAATGCTGAGTACGCTTCCCTCTGGCTGTTTTTAAGCAGGAAGTGTTACTCATTTTAGAGGTTGGATGTTTTTGGGCTTTCAGCTCTGGCTCTGAACATAAGGTGTTCACATTTTGAAAGGCACTTTTTGCTACAGACTCGGTCCTTAGTCTGGTGTACTAGTCTATTTTGGCTTGTAAATGATGATTTTCTCTATGATGATTTTCTATGCAGATTGATTTTAAATGAAAAACACCTGGTGTGTGTATTATTTCTGATTGTCTCCTGTATGTCATTTGTTTTCCTTTCAAACAAGGTTGTCAAGGGCTTCCAAGTTTTTTAGTATATGCATACTGTGTGTCTGATTTATTGTGTCTACTCAAGGAGTGGTTAAATAGGCTTTTGATCAGATACAAAGGAAAATAGATTGCATCATAGGATTTGTTAAGTATGATCATAAGTAATACTCTTTCTTGGACATGTTGCTGTTAGGTAGTAGCATTCTTCTCAGGTCCTCTAGATATAAATTTGTGTTGTCATGGGGAGACATTTACATTCTTAGATATGACTTTGCTGCCCAGATAAGGCACTGGTTTGGGAATCTGTCTGTTCAATGGGTCTAGGAAAGTCCCATAACTCCAAACATCAATTCAAACCATTTCATCCTTCCACCTGTTAGTTGTAGGATTAGGAGTAGGAAACCCCTGCATGCTCTCATACCTAACTAGACACTTATGTCCAAGAATGTTGCCAATCTTGTGATTTGTTACACAAATCTTGGTCCTTACATGAGAGTATTCTGCCTGTTGCTGTCAAGTTAAATCCTTCTGTCATTGAGCTAGTCAAGGTCATACTTTTATCAAATAGGGACACCCCCCTTGGTGCGGCAGAACCAGAAGTGAAGGGGAGGAGCTCACACAACCTCCTGTATTTAGTTGGCTGAATCTGCCTGTGCATTAGAACTGGCAAACCCTAATGCTGATTCAGAAGAAAAACCAACAAGTGTTATGCTCCATAGTAGGCCAATAATATTCTGTCCTGAGGAGTTTCTTGGATACTGGACTATACCACTAGTATGAGCACCATAGATACCATCATGTACCTCCCATGGCACAACATTAACCTCTTCTATATTTATACAACACAATAGGGAGCCATCATAGCTTCGGTGATAAAGTGTCAGCTAGGATAGTGAAGTGAGATGTGTACGTTGGGTACTAGATAGGTTAGGTGGAAGGGTGTGGTCACGAAGATACGTGTAAAAATTTTGGTACCAGGGTGAATTAGGACCAACAATATCACATATGAATTCTAATTCCAAGATGTTGTATGCAGGGATCAGGAATTGTTCAACTAGGAACTCACACCACTGACTATCATGTGGCATGTCTAGCAAGGACATAATATTTTCTATAGCATTGGTAGCCTTGTTATGAAGGTGAGGAACCTGCTCAAAATGGATATGTGTAAATTATTGTTTGAAGTTTTCAACCATCCTTTTGCAAGGTATTAATTTGCCATCTTTTGTGTGATATTCATCGTTGATCTACTTGATGACTAGCTGGGAGTTGCCATAAACCTGTAGTTGTTGGATGTTCCACTGGATAGCTATTTTAAGGATTGTGATTAAAGATTCATATTCTTCCATATTGTTTGTATAAGGGAATCCAATCTAGAATGCCTTAGGTATGAAATTCCCCTGAGGTGTAATGAATAGAATGTCGACACCTACACCATGACTAGTGAATGATCCATCAAAATATAGTTTCAGGATGTTTTTTCTGTTAGTGTGAAGATGGACTCATCTAGAAAGTTAACAATTAATGGTTGATGGTCTATTAGAGGAGCTTCTGTAAGTTGATTTGTGACAACCTGTCCTTTGATAGCTTTTGAATCCACATACTTGATGTCATATTCACTAAGCAACATGATCCATTTTGTCTTTCATCCTATGAGGGAAGCCCTAGACATAAAATATTTGAGTGGGTCAACCTTAGAGATGAGCATAATCGGATGACTCAACATGTAGTGTCACATTTTTTGAGAATTGAAGACAATAGCTAGATATATGTGTTCTATAGGTGTATAATTAAGCTCATAGCCCACTAGAGTCCTATTGATGTAGTATATAGCTCTTTCATAGTCTGTTTCATCCTATTGTGCTAGTAGTACCCCCAGTGCTACTAATGTCATTGAGATGTAGAGGAGCAAAGGTTTCCCGGGATAGGTGCCATAAGGACAAGAGGCACTGCCAGATATTTTTTGATTTTATCAAATGCCTTTTGATAAATTTAATCCCACTTAAAGTGAACATCCTTTTAGAGAAGGTGGGAGAAGGTTGGCATTTGTCCTCTAGTTGTGAAATGAATCAACGAATGACTTGAAGTTTTCTTGGAGGCTGCGAAGCTGTTTGAGGTTCTTCAGTGGAGGCATTTATGTAATAGCAGTCACTTTAGTAGGGTTTACTTCGATACCTCTTCTGGAGACAATGA
Organism: Cunninghamia lanceolata; assembly: GCA_027924645.1. Taxonomy (NCBI): domain Eukaryota; kingdom Viridiplantae; phylum Streptophyta; class Pinopsida; order Cupressales; family Cupressaceae; genus Cunninghamia; species Cunninghamia lanceolata. The sequence goes on from BSBN01000905.1 coordinate 29,228, forward strand.
ATCCCAACAATTTTCCTAATGTAACCTCAAAGACACATTTCTTTGGATTTAGTTGCACCTTATATTCCCAAAGATGCTCAAATATGCATTGAAGAACTTTAGGGCGCCCTTCTCTTGTTTTGTATTTTCCTAGGAGATCATCTACATAATCCTCCATGATGTCACATAGTTGTTATGTCGCAAAAAGTTTCCCTATGACTTTTTACTTCCTAGTTTAGCTCCTAGGTCCCCTTAATTTCATTATGCATGTTTAAGACTTATCCTGGAGCAATTTCCCCCAAAATTGATGTTAAATGGGGCCTAGGGGTTCACTTTAATGCTTAATCAAGACTCAAATCATGTCTTGGGACTTGGGCACCCGCGCCCAAGTCTAGGCTGATTTACTGGGACCTAAATTTTAGACGTCGGCATAGGACCTTTAAAAAGGTTTCCCTTTGTCAGTCTTTTCAATTTGAATTATGAAAGTTTAGTGGGAATGCATATTTAAATAGGTTTATGACTTCATTTTACTCCTAGATGATTAAGGTAAACTTATGATTATCAAGCAAGGAGCATTCAAAGCATTCATCGTGTTGTAGAGCAGAATTGTGTTGTGTTTGTATGTGTTTGTTGCAGATTTGGTTTCATCACTTCATCTCCTCATGATTTGAAGGCTCTTCATCTCAGTGAGGGTTTTCACCTCTAAGGTGACATCTATTTGTGCTTCAATCAATTTATCTTATCATTGGATTTGGCCTCTGCCCTACAAGGGCACACACTCTATATAACAATGGTGTTGGAAGGCTTGAATGCTATTCCAGGGCTTGATTGAGGCAAGCTCCTAAACACCACAACCCCCAAACCCCTCTCTTTGTGATTACAGGTTACAGGTGTGGGATTTGGAAAAGTGGAGTTGCAGAGAAGCAAAGCAAAAGATAGAGATTCGAGATCTGGAGAAAAAGTGCAGAAAATCAATCCTTCTGGACTAGGGCGCTTGCCCCGTAGTCCTCCTGATTGGCATTTCTGGAAACTTTGAAGCAGGTTGCAATATGACACAAATCACTGTTTCAGATCTTCAGAAAAGTTGCCCTATCAGACTTGGGTGCCCACCCCATTGTCCCCAAAGTTTTTGCCTCTAGAAATCTCAATCCTGGTATGTTTCTAATTTGTATTTAGTGCCTTCTTATATGATCATCTGTTGTATTTCATTTATTTGTAGACAATTTAATATAATTAGGGTTTGTGGCTTAATTGAACTAAGGTTTAACAAATTCATAAATCTATTCTATATTTCCTTATGATTCCATAGTGACATCAAACCTATAGTTGAGTCCTCTTGCATCAATAGTGACTTAGCTCAGTTTATGTCCCTAAATGTTAATGTGAAGGGAGGGTTTGATTGAATCTATCTTAACTGCATTTCAACATATCCCCTTTCTAGATATATAATTTTGGTGAACCAGTGTTTTTATTGAAATTGCATCTTTCTTAGTGCTGTAATCAGTTTTACATTCATCAATATCATATTCATCATTATACATTCAAAAATCTTGCATACACTTGGAAAAATATAAAAATAATAAGCATTCTAGGCGTGCATTAAGGCATAGTTTGCACTATTTCCTTGCATATCATTGAAAACATTTAATTTTCTGATATTTACATCAGATCTGAGATAAATTACAGCATTTAGTCATTTGATGATCTTTTACCTTGCATTTGCATATCTCATTTGCTAGGGTTTTGCTTGAAATTTGCATTTGTTTCATATAACCTAGTAATTCCAAAAGCTAGGGTTTGTAGCTAAGATCTTATTTCAGTTTTACTACTCATTTAAACACTCTTTTAGATATGATTTTGGACTTTAGTGTTTCTGCATTGTAAGTTTTTGCATTTACATTTGTTTCAGTAGCACATTTACATTGAAAAAAGTGAAAAAATTAATCTTTTTAGGTTCATAAACAAGCATAGACTTGTATTCTTTCATTGCATTCATCATAAATATCTTTCATTTTAGATATTGAATTCATTTTCAAGCATACATTCATTGGTCATTTGAAAAATTTTCATCATTTCGTATTATTGTGTGAAAATTGACATATTTTTATTACATAGTGTGTATTTCAACACTAAGTGTTTACACACCTTATTCACATCCTTTAGAGAAAACTTGTAAAATCACTTATTGTGCCTTGTTGTGTAGTACTTTTTCCTCCTACCCACTTTGTTCATGGTGAACTTCATGTGTCTTTGAGTTCTTTCAAAAACCCGAATCCCTCAAATAGGTGCTTTGGTGTGAAACAGTCTCACCTCTATGGCTTATCATCGTAAAAATAATGCTATGGTCTCTCCCTGATTCTAAAAGAAAAGAAAGACCCTTGAACCGGAAATAACATTTACACCACATCATAGAATATTTGGAGACATTAAGGGTCCCATTTATATTGCTATTAACATAATGGAGACTCCTACAAGTGGATCCCTTATTGATCCAAATTGCATGACTAATATTGCTACGAAAGAGTTCCTTTATTCACAAAAAAAGATACAAGAAACTTATGAGCCTATAGACATGATGATAAAAACACATACTGGAGCTTTCCTCCCAGCTATAGGGAAGATTACTTTAATAGTTTGGGTGCTTGACAAAGCTTTAGAACAATCATTCGATATTATCCCTACGACTGACCTCTTTCGTATAAAACTAGGCCATCCATGGCTCAAGGATATGAAAGATGTCCCTTCAACCATTCATAAACGCTTAAAATTTCCTCACCATGGGTCCATATGAATTGTTCACCATAGTTGATGGCAACCTAGGGTTACTCAGAAAAACTTCATTCTTGATTACTTTTGGCCAGAACCTACTGAAGAACCTGAACCACGACGAGATCAAACTTTCTTGGGATATTGACGGTACAAAGCATAATTACTATCAAAATTGGTTGGACCCCCTATTTAACAAACAAAAAATAAAGAACAACTTGCATTACAAGAACCCCCTAGACTGCGAGGTAAGGGGAAATTTGCTGAGGTTCCTCCTCCGTCATCCCTACAAGGATCAGGAGATACCCATAGAAAACAAAGAAATGCATCAGTGAGAGTTAATCCCATATCTGCTTCTTCTTTTGAGATGCCGAAGACTATGGAAAACCATGAGATTCTTCTTGACAATATCACTAATAAAACACGAAGGAATAGACTAGCAAGAGAAAGAAGAAAGAGAAGTCAAGCCTTAAATTGACAAAATACAACTCAACAACAAACATTTCACCATCTAACATTGAATCAAACAAAGAAGAGCTTAAGGTTGAAGAGTTAAAGGATGATGATTTAAGTCAAACAATTATACCTTATGTACCTCTTTCCTCTTGCATTTGAGATTGGGACGAGGATGACTTGCTCGATGACAACCACTAGTTCAGTTGTGTACATAGGTAAGTATTTCTAACCCTTTTAGCCACCTTTGTTGTAGCATATCTTTGCTCGCTTACATGGCCTCCTCTTATGTGTTGTGTTCCTTCATGATGTGTTATGTGTTGTTTAGGTCTCCTAGGATGACCCTTGATATTCTTGTAAGGTCAAGGATACCGGGAGACAACCTCTATTGTGACCATTCTTCTATTTATTTCATCATTCTTCTAAATCACTTCCCCTCTATTTTATTGTTGTGTTGTGCCTTAGGGGCATGGTGTTGTAGAGGGTGTTTTGGAGGCATCCTCCTATGTGGTGTTCCTAAGGCACTTTGTCTCCTCTCTCACTTTTATTATTTACCTTCTTCAGTAATCCTACCTAGTCGGCAGATGATGAAAACAAATAAATAATGATATCGACCGTGCGTCCCTTCAACAAGAAAGCAAAAATGGACCTAATCCATATATGAAGATGGGGTTGATCTATATATATATCTAATGCTTGACTAGTAGAATCACTCCGTGTGATGTATCATCTTATGGCATTTCTTGTGACTAACATTTTACAATCCACTCAATCTGCTCTTGTACACTTTGATTGGTATCTCACCTTGTTGCTACACTTGGTTCTGAGGTACCTGCAGTATAGCCCAATAGTTATACTCGGATCCGAACCCATGAATATAGCCTTGGTCCTTGATGTGACTATTTTTGTGCATAGTTTTAATGAATTGATTTGGTTATTATCTTAAAATAAGATTTCTAACCATCTTGTTGTTTATCTGAGCAAATCATATCGATATGTTTGTGGGAACATTCAACGATCGTAAGCACATGTCACCTCAAGGGCATGGGCTTTGTGAGAGCTTTTGTTCCCTTGCGTGTTTTCTCTCTACCTTAATGTGCTTGATACCGCCAAGTGGTATCAACCACCTTAAGGTCGGGGCATATATACTGGTATCTGTCTGATTATTTTGACACCGACAAAGTATGTTTGTAATCCTTCTCCGTGAGGCGAGATGGTGTATCTCTCGAGCTAGTGCACATCTTGATTTATATTACAATAAAAAGCCCTCTCCATGAGGCATGATAATGTATCTCTTGAGCTAGTGCGTATCCTTTTATACAAAGCCCTTTTGTGGAAGGCGGGGTGGTGTATCTCTTGAGCTAGTGCACATCCTTTTAGACAAAGTGCTCATCGCGAGGCAAGGCTGGATCTTGAGTCATCCACCCTTAAGTGTGTCTTTGATGGTTGTGGTAGCGTAGCTCAACCATTAGGTGTGTTTTAGATGGTGGGACTTAGCAATAAGCTCCTTCCATCGCTCATGTTTTCCATGTATAAGACGTATAGTATGTCTATGACTTGCTATACGGCACTCGTGTAATCTTTATGTCTTCCTTATGTGTTTTCTGTGTCTTCCCCTTATGTGGTATCAAGGCACATAGTGATGAGCTCCCCCGACACTCAGGTTTTGTTTGGCATGTCTTCCCCCCGGTGTAGTATCAAGGCACGTAACAATGAGCTCCCCCTACATTTTAGGTTTTGTATTGCATGTTTTTGGTGGTATCAAGGGCGTAGTGATGAGCTCCCCTCACCCCTTAGTTATGATTTTATTTCATATATAAAATGTTATATCAATGTATTCATCATGTATTGTGTGACTACTCTCATGTCTTCATCGTGTATTGCGTGCTTCCACTGTATTCACCATGTTTTGCATGCTTCCTACCATATTCTCTATGTCTTGCATGTATTCAATGTGTCTTCTAGTGCTTACCTGAGATTAGGGGCTAGAAATAGTTCCTCAATCTGTGTATGCCTTAGCTTCATGTGCCTGACATGTTTGATGTGTTTTTGACTGTACTTTAATGCATGTATGGAATCATAAGATCATATATACATTAAAGTGGGGGCTAAATGTTATGTTGTAAAAGTTTCCCTATGATGTTTTACCTCTTAGTTTAGCTCCTAGGTCCCCTTAATTTCATTATGCATGTTTAAAACTTATCCCAGAGCAATTTCCCCTGAAACCCATGTTAAATGGGGCCTAGGTGTTCACTTTAATGCTTAATTAAGACTCAAATCATGCCTTGGGACTTGGGCGCTCACACCCAAGTCCAGGCTGATTTATCGGGACCTAAATTTTGGATGTCAAAATATGACCTTTAATAAGGTTTCCTTTTGTTGGCCTTTTCAATTTGAATTATGAAAGTTTAGTGGGAATGCATATTTAAATAGGTTTATGATTTCATTTTACTCCTAGACGATTAAGGCAAACTTATGATTGTCAAGCAAAGAGCATTGAAAGCATTCATTATGTTGCAGAGTAGAATTGTGTTGTGTTTGTATGTGTTTGTTGCAGATTTGGCTTCATCAACTCATCTCCTCATGATTTGAAGGCTCTTCATCTCCGTGAGGGTTTTCACCTCTAAGGTGACATCTATTTATGCTTCAACCAATTTATTTTATCATTGGATTTGGCCTCTTCTCTGCAAGGGCATGCACTCTATTTAACAATGGTGTTGGAAGGATTGAATGCTATTCTGGGGCTTGATCGAGGCAAGCTCCTAAACACCATAACCCCCAAACCCCTCTCTTTGTGATTGTAGGTTACAGGTACAGGATTTGGCGAAGTGGAGTTGTAGAGAAGCAAAGCAGAGGATAGAGATTTAGGATCTAGAGAAAAAAATGCAGAAAATCAACCCTACTGGACTAGGGCACCTGCCTCGTAGTCCTCCCAACTAGAATTTCCAGAAACTCTAAAGTAGGTTGTAATCCAACATAGATCACTATTCCATATCCGAAGAAAAGTTACCCTATCAGACTTGGGCGCCTGCCACGTTGTCCCCGAAGTTTCCACCTCTAGAAATCTAAATCCTGGTATGTTTCTAGTCTATATTTAGTGCCTTCCTGTGTGATCATCTATCATATTTCGTTCATCTGTATACGATTTCATATAATTAGGGTTTTTGGTTTAATTAAACTAAGGTTTAACAAATTCATCAATCTATTCATTCCTTATCATTCTATAGTGACATCAAACCTGTAGCTGAGTCCTCTTGCATTAGTAGTGACTTAGCTCAGTTTATGTCCTTGAATGTTAATGTGAAGGGAGGGTTTGATTGAATCTATCTTAACTACATTTCAGCATATCCCCTTTTTACATATAACAATAGCATATCATGGAAGATAATTGTCATAGCTCTTTGATATGTTGCCTCTACATTTTTGAGCCCAAAAGGCATCACTTGATAGTAGTAAGTAACCCAAGGACATGTGAAATTTGTTCTATGCTATTCTTCAGGAGCTATTTTGATTTGATTATACCCCGAGAAATCATCCATGATGTCTATGTTTGGGAGTGGGAAATCATCTTTAGGACATGCTTTGTTGAGATCTCAGAAATTTGTACAAATGTGGATGCCCCCAGGTTTCTTGTTGACATGAACAATGTTAGATACCCATTCAAGGTAGTTGATGAGATGAATGAAGCTGACTTCCAGAAGTTGTTGTAGTTCATCTTTTACCAGTAGAGTGATTTGTAGGTGCATTTTTCAGAGTTTTTACTTGACTAGTTAGACATTAGGATGCACAACAAGGTGATGGATGACTAAGGCGAGGTCCATGTTGGGAATTAAGGTGTCTCAACCTTGGTAATTCCTTGTATTATTTCATTGTATTTATTCATTTATTGCCTAGTGTATAATTAGGATGCAAATCCTGTGTTGTCATATTGTGGGAGTTGACACGGTGATGTGTCATCCTACATGGCATATGACCACATGTACATTTGTCCTCACATGAGGAGATAGGCATCCCACTTAGTGGTAGGAATATTTTTCCATGTGTCGGCATCTTGGACTATGTGTAAGGGAATATTGACTGAAACGGTCATGACAGATTCCTATGACAAAGTTATGACATGTAAGAGTCAGAAATAGAAGATCCTATGACAGGTATGGACATGTGTCGAGAAGCATCTTTGAAAAAGGCATCTTTGGGTACCCCAAGGTGGACTATGACATGTTGTAAGAGAATATGCTATTTATAGCATGTGTATGACAGATTCTCTTACAACTGTAAGTTATGACAGCTATGACAGATTCTATGACGGTTGTAAGAGTCGTAAGAACATCTATCATAGCCCATTTTGGAAATAGGCAACCTCCTTGGGATGGGGTGACTTGACAAGTGTCAGGAGCATCCTACAGTGTTGGACAAGTGTCCATAGGTGTGGGTTTTGGGCCATGAGGCCATGTTGGACGCCCATCTCAATGTGGAGCCATTTTTGCCTTGTATTTGTTATATAAATAGGTGCTTTGAGGAGGAGATGAATTACAGGTTTGACAGGTACTGTTACGCTGCCAGTTTGTCTCTAGATACAAGTGTCAAAGACTCCTGAGAACTTGCATTGCAAGTGTATTGTAAACCATTTCAGTTTTGTTAATACATTGTGTAGGTTTTGGAGTGTGGGGTTTTTCAACCGATAAGGGTTTTCCCCACGTATATCTTGTGTCTCTCTCTTTTGTCTCATTTCTATGTGTATGTGTATTTTTGCTACATCTCCATTGTTGTTGTTAACATTTTGTAATTGTAAGGATTAAATTGAATTTGCACTCATCTCTCCTCTTTAGATTAGTGTATGAAGCAATTTCCGCACACCTAGCTTCCTTTCAGTTGGTATCAGAGCCTAGCCAGTTTTGGTTCTAACTATTGGGTAGGGGTTTTTTGAGCTAATCTTAGGTTGAGTGGGAGTATGTGTAGAGTATTCTATATCTTGTTGCAGGAAGGAGATGACAACCACATTTGGAAGAGTAGAGGTGGAGAAGTTCAATGGCACGAATTTTGAGTTGTGGAAACCCAAGATGGAAGAGCTACTTGTTGATCGTGACCTATGGGAAACTGTTGATGGAACAAAACCTACGACAATGTCACAAGATGATTGGGACCTCAAAGATCAGAAGGCTAAGGGTCTCATAAGACTCTGTCTAGCTGACTCTATCCTATTGAATGTCTATGAGGAGAAGACTGCTAAAGAACTTTGGAAGAAGCTGGGATTTGTTTATCAGGCCAAGTCCCTGGTGAATAAGCTCTTTCTGAAAAAAAAGTTGTTTGCTCTGAAGATGGAAGATGGAGGATTTGTTGCGGACCATTTGAATTCTTTTAACATGATTGTTGCACAGTTGACATCTGTGGGTGTGAAAATGGAGGAGGAGGATCGATGTATGACCCTGCTTTGTTCTTTTCCAAATTCGTGGGATCATCTTGTCATGGCTATCAGAAGCACCACAACCACCTTCACGATGGATGAAGTAGTATCTTCGCTATTGTCTGAAGAAATGTGGAGAAAGACATCTGAGTCAGCCAAAGAGGCTCTTGCGGTTCGTGGAAGACCCAAAGAGAAAGGGAAGAAGAAGGACAAGAAAAGTGAAAAGGGTAGATCCAAATCCTGTGGGAGATCCAAATCTCTTGGAAAGTCCAAGGCTCTTTGTTGGAACTATGGGAAAATTGGGCATTTTTGAAAGGAATAAAAAGAGGAGAAGAAAAAGAAGAAGAAGAATGCTCCTGATTAAGATTTTGACAAGTCACAAGATGATGGTGATGCCTTCATCGCAGCCCTGGCCACCCATGCATCTAATGATGTGTGGTTGATAGATTCTGGTGCATCATTCCACATGACCTCACATCAAAGCTGGTTCACGAAGTATGAAGAGTTTGATGGTGGAAGAGTGTACCTGGGTGACGATTCTCATCTGAAGATTATTGGTCGTGGAAGAGTCTCAATCCGATTCCCTGATGGATGAGTGAAGGGGATCACTGGGGTTATGCACATCCCAGGCCTAGCATGAAACCTGCTTCCTATAAGTATGTTGAATGATGTAGGCGTGCAGGTTGTCTTTTCGAAGGATGGATGTAAGATGACTAGAGGATCTATGGTGCTTGCAAAGGGTACTTAGAGAGTTACTCTGTTTTAGCAGGAGGCATGCACTTCACAGTACAATAGTTCTTCTGACTCGAAGAAAAGAGTTGTGTCACTTCATCCCCACCATCTAAACGAGCAGTGAAGAAATTTGTTGTAACACATTCAGATGGTAGTGCACATGCTTTGGAAGTTAAACTTCTTGCTGAAAAGACTATGTTATGGCATTTGAGATATGGCCACATTGGTGAGAAGGGTCTGCATACCCTGAAAAATAAAAACCTCGTTGAGGGGTTAAATGATTGTAATTTCAAGTTTGACTTTTGCGAACATTGCATTTATTGAAAGCAAAACCGTGTTCAGTTTTACTCTAGTTCTCACAAGTCTTCTGGTGTATTGGATCTTATTCATTCTAATGTGTTTGATCCTATTAATGTTCCTTCAATTTCCAAATCTATATATTTTGTATCTTTCATAGATGATTACAGTAGGACATGGGTTTATTTTACCAGAAGCAAGACTGAAGTCTTTAGTCAGTTTAAAGAGTTCAAAGCTTTTGCTGAAAATCAAACTAGTAAGAAGATTAAGTGTTTGAGAACTGACAACAGTGGTGACTTTTGTTCGACAGAGTTTGATAAGTTCTGTAAAGAGCAAGGGATTGAAAGACATAAGACAACTCCATATACCCCGCAGCAAATGGAGTTACAGAGAGGATGAACAAAACACTGATGGAGAAGGCTAGGACTATGCTTAGTGTAGCAAGCCTCAAACAAAAGTTTTGGGCTGAAGCTATTGCCATTGCTTGCTATTTGGTAAACAGATCTCCTACATTAGCTCTTGTTGGTAAGACACCTATGGAGGTGTGGTCTGGTAAGAAGCCTTCAGTTAGACATCTTCATGTTTTTGGTTGTGAGGCATATGCACATGTGCCTAAGGAGAAACAGTCTAAATTGGAGAACAAGCATGTTAAGTGTATCTTCATTGGCTATGGTGTCGGTGTGAAAGGATACAAGCTTTGGGATCCTGTGGCTAAAAAAATGTTGTATAGCAGAAGTGTTATCTTTAGAGAGCTAACACCTTCTTCCATTGTTCTACAGCCAGAACAAACCAAAAAGAAAGAGGATGCAGTTCAGTTTCTTTCTACCCCTAAGAAGACTAAACATACAGACCCTGTGAGACCTGATGATGAGGAGATCTCTAGCAGCTCTGAAAGCTGAGAAGAAGAAGCAGAACCTCAACCTCAGCCATTGAGGAGGTCTACACAAATGAGAAAGGAACTTGATAGGTTTGGTTATTCATTACTTGATTCTAGTTGTGCTTTTGCTTTACTTATTAACACTGATGAGCCTAGAACTATGAAAGAGGCTATGGGCATGAAAGATGTAGGTTCCTGGAAGGAGGCCATGGAAGATGAGATGGCTTCTTTGGAAAATAATAAAACATGGGACTTGGTGCCTTTGCCTGATGGACAGAAACCCGTTGGATGTAAATGGGTGTTCAAGAAGAAATTTGGTGCAAATGTCAGTGTTGAAAAGTACAAGGCTAGATTGGTTGCGAAGGGGTATTCACAGGTGGAGGGAATTGATTATGGTGAAATTTTCTCTCCTATTGCAAAGCTGACATCCATTCAATCCCTGTTATCTCTTGCAGCTGCTTATGACTTAGAGGTGGAGTAGATTGATGTGAAGACAACTTTCCTTCATAGTGATTTGGAGGAAGAAATCTACATGTCACAGCCAGAGCATTACATAGAGAAAGGTAAAGAAAATTTGGTTTGCAAGTTAATGAAGTCTTTGTATGGTTTGAAGCAGTCTCCTAGGATGTGGTACTTGAAGTTTGATGCCTTTGTATTGTTGATTGGATATCTCAGATTGAAATTAGATCATTGTGTGTATTACAAGTTTGACAATGATCACATTCTCATTATTGCATTGTATGTTGACGATATGCTATTGATTGGGAATGGTAAGAATATGATTTCTCATTTGAAGTCTCTGTTGTCAGCACAGTTTGAGATGAAAAATCTAGGGGCAGCCAGGTACATTCTAGGAATGGAAATCAGAAGAGACAAAGCTAACATAAAACTTTGGTTAAGCCAGAGTAAGTATGTGAAGACTGTGTTGGATAGCTTCAACATGGCAGATTGTAGACCATTGTGTGTTCCTGTTTCATTGGGGACAAAGTTGTCTATTAATGATTGTCCAAAATCTCCTAGTGAGGTGGAGGACATGAGTAGAGTACCTTATGCTAGTGTTGTTGGTAGTTTGATGTATGCTATGGTCTGTACAAGACCAGATATTGCCCAAGAAGTGGGTCTGTACAAGACCAGATATTGCCCAAGAAGTGGGAGTCCTTAGTCAGTTTATGGCTAATCTTGGACGAGTACATTGGGATGTAGTTAAGCGAGTGTTTAGATATTTGAGGGGTACTTCCGAGTATTCCATATGCTATCATGGTAATGTTACAGGACCTTTGCATTCAATTTGTATTCATGGATTTGTGGATTCTGATTGGGCAGGTGGCATTAACAACAGGAGATCCACCAATGCCTATGTGTTCACTATGTTTGGTGGTGCAATTAGTTGGATGAGTAAGCAACAACCTGTGGTTGCTTTGTCCATGAAAGAAGTTGAGTATATGGCAGCAACTCATGCTTGCAAGGAAGCCATTTGGCTTAAGAGATTGTGTTCAAATATTGGTGTTGATGCAGGACATATTACTATTTGTTGTGACAGTCAGAGTGCTATTTGCCTTGTGAAGACTCCAACTTTCCATGCTAGAACAAAGCGTATTGATGTACAGTTTCACTTCGTACGAGACATGGTAGAGGATGGGAAGGTAAATTTGGAGAAGGTAGATACTTTGAAGAATACTGCAGATGCATTGACGAAACCAATGGGCACAGAGAAGTTTAGTGGTGTTCGGAGTCTATGGGCCTCTCGGCCTATAGAAGTTAAATCCTTTTAATTCTATCGGCTCTTACAAGGTGTTCGACAAGTAGGAGAATGTTGGGAATTAGGGTGTCTCAACCTTGGTAATTCTTTGTATTATTTCATTGTATTTATTCATTTATTGCCTATTGTATAATTAGGATGCAAATCCTATGTTGTCATATTGTGGGAGTTGGTACGGTGACGTGTCATCCTACATGGCATATGACCACATGTAAATTTGTCCTCACATGAGGAGATAGGTGTCCCACTTAGTGGTAGGAATATTTTGCCATGTGTCGGCATCTTAGAATGTGTGTAAGGGAATATTGATTGAAACGGTCATGACAAATTCCTATGACAAAGTTATGACATGTAAGAGTCAGAAATAGAAGATCCTATGACAGGTATGGACATGTGTCGAGAAGCATCTTTGAAAAATGCATCTTTGGGTGCCCTAAGGTGGAGTATGACATGTTGTAAGAGAATATGCTATTTATAGCTTGTGTATGACAGATTCTCTTATAGCTGTAAGTTATGACAACTATGACAGATTCTATGACAGTTGTAAGAGTCATAAGAGCATCTGTCATAGCCCATTTTGGAAATAGGTGACCTCCTTGGGATGGGGTGACTTGACAAGTGTTAGGAGCATCCTACAGTGTTGGACAAGTGTCCATAGGCATGGGTTTTAAGCCATGAGGCCATGTTGGGTGCCCATCTCAATGTGGAGCCATTTTTGCCTTGTATTGTTATATAAACAGGTGCTTTGAGGAGGAGATGAATTACAGGTTTGACAAGTACTGTTAGGCTGCCAGTTTGTCTCCAGATGCGAGTGTCGAAGACCCCTGAGAACTTGCATTGCAAGTGTATTGTAAACCATTTCAATTTTGATAATACACCGTGCAGGTTTTGGAGTGTGGGGTCATATATCTTGTGTCTCTCTCTTCTATCTCATTTCTGTGTGTATGTGTATTGTTGCTACATCTCCATTGTTGCTGTTAACATTCTGTAATTGTAAGGATTAAATTGAATTTGCACTCTCCTCTCCTCTTTAGATTAGTGTAGGAAGCGATTTCCGTACACCTAGCTTCCTTTCAGTCCAACCCTAGCATATTAGTGTAAGACTCAACAAACACATCTAGTGTGCTGTGAAAGATGGTGGATATGGTAGGCTTTTCGATAGGCAAAAGAGATGCTTCCATGTATGTAATCTTAGGTTATTGCTCGGTGTTGAGGTTGATTTATTTCACGTCTTTAATCAGGAATATTGAACATTCTTTCCAATGTGGAAGCATTGGGGGAGGTTAAGTTCCTCATCTCCTGGCACCTTAGAGAGGTTTTCATCAAGGGAACATCTTTATTTTTTTCTTTTGTGTCCAATAGTGCCCCAGAGAGATTTTCACTAGGGGATGATTTTTCATTTTTTGATTTTTTTTGTATGACTAAGGAACTCATCTTTCTCCCCAAAGTAGGCGATCATGTGCAAAGAGATGTCATATCTTGATTTATGGTTTCCTACTAGAAAGTCTTTGCGGAGCCCCAAGAATTCAATAATGGCCTCATCATTTTGAAAGACATCAAGAGGCGATGCATCTTATTGGTCCTAGGTGATTAGTTCAAGATGGATGAGGGGGAGATCAATGGTGAAAATGGCATTATCGAGAAAGAGGCATGACAAGTCTAAATCCTCAAATGAAGCTACGACGACCCCTTGTGCGATGTTTTCAATGATAGGAGGAGAGTTATTTACGACTACAAAAGATACATAGGGTTCGTTAGTTTTTGTATTGAGAGGCATATATCTCAACCCAAAAGAATTAACATATATCTCAACCAGAATTGGTTCTTTGATACCTTGTTCATTGATTCCAAGCCCTTTACCATGATACTTCATATTCTCACACATATGATGAGGAATATGATATTTTTGCTTTAGGTAACCAAGATTTTCATCTTCATTATCTGATTCATCTTGGTATAGCCAGGAATCCAAGGAGTCCTCAATCTGTTCTTCTTCAAGGGTGCTTGCATATGTGAAGGTAGTGGTACCCCATTGCTTATAGACTTTCTCATGATTTATTGGAAGGGTGACCATAAGATCGGGGGACAAGGGGAGTTATCCCATGTGAAATGCATTATAAAGATCACATTCGCCACATCCTTTGGATATGATCTTGATCTTAGTAGCTTCAAGAATTAGGGATGATGTGAATGTAGATGGTTGGGAAGAGGATTATGATATATGCCTAGTTGGTCATTAGGTGAAGCATTTTTGTCCCCTTCTACTTGGATGTCAGCTTGGTCAATAATGTCTTGAATATAATTTTTGAGCTTCGTACACTTAGCGATGGAATGGACCCTTTGATGCGATGGTAATCACAATATTCATTGTCTTTGTACCATGCAGGTTTGGGTTGGTTTTCATCAAATGGTTTGGCTGTGGGGAATACAACCATGTCACCTTGAACCAACTTGTGGAATACCACTTCAAGGGGATTTCATAAGGAAGTGTATTTACACTTTGGATTATTTTGGGAGTCGCGCTTAGGTTGCCTAGGTGGTGTGGTGATGTTGCTTGGTTGGGAAACATTGTGGACAACTTGCATGTCATGTGATTTGGTTGTGGTGATTTGCACATGTTTGGTGTTGGATACACCATCTCCAACGGTATTTTTATTCTTAGCCCAAAACTTAGGTTTGTAGTTGTTGGATTTTTCATTATATTTTTGTTGTAAATTTTGACCCAACCTTTTGTTATAAAGTCTTTCTCAATAGTGACCCCTTTGTCAATGATTTCATCAAATGTTTAAGCACAATGAACTTGTAAATGAAATGGCGTTTCTTGGTTTAAATTTTGGATGGAGATGTTGACAAGTTGCTTCTCAGGCATGGTCCAAGGGAGATGACTATCGAGAGATCTCCACCTTTGCAAGTAGGCTGGAAAACTTTCCCATTTCATTGTTTACCATTAAAAAGGTCTAACATGGTGAGTTCATGCTCTATGTTGTAGAAAAGTGAGCGACACACTTTTTGGGCAACTCAAAAAAGGTGGAGACAGAGCCACATGTGGTAAGTGCAAAAACCACTCAAGCGATTGACCACCGAGACTACAAGGAAATAGCCTTAGGAGTTATTGGTCACTATAGGACACATATTGACATGCAATGAAGAACTCTTTGATGTGATCATGAGGGTCGCCTTTTCCCTTATATTTTTAAAACTTTGGTATTTGAAAATGTTGGGGAAAAGGGATCATGATTATGGACCTATCGAATGGGTAAGGACATAATTCTTCAAATGTGTATAGTGTTTCTTTTGTGTCCCTATTTGTAGGTTCTTGAGAGAATTTTTTTATCTCTTGCCATTCTTGATCGAAAGGAGTAGGAGTAAGGGGATTTTTCATGTTATACCCTTATGGCGGTTGTTGCATGGTGTTTTGTGGAAGTTAATTGTATGTTTGGTATGAGGATAGGGGTGCCATTTTTTGTGAGTAATTTGGAGGCACATAGGTTTGATTGATGTTTTGAGGATGTGACGTGTTTAGTGAGGGTTGATAGTTGGATGAATAGTGGGTTTGTTGTTGATGTAATGGTGGTTGTGAATGAGTTGGAGGTACGTAGCTCGTCATGGGATTTTGGAACATGGAATGATGTTGAGATGTAGATTGGTGTTGTGGAGGGGGTTGATGATAAGTGTTTGGGGGTAATATAGATTGTGTTGTCGTCTCTCTTTGTGGAATGGAAAGAAGGGGAAGGGATTGTGGAATGGATGTCATGTTCATGAGCCTCATTTGATAAAAAATAGAAAGTTTAGGCACATATTGCTTTGATGCAGTATCATGGAGTGGTGCACCATCTAGTGGTGGTTGTGGTATGTATGATGAAGTGTAGTATGGAGGTGGAGAAATGATGTCTCCAAGTTGTTGTTCGGTGATATAAATGGAATTGCTTTGATTGAGCACACGAGACCATGGATTATCAACAATGGGAGATGGTGGGGTGCTATGTAGGAGTGTTTGCAATTTATTTTGGTCAAAGTGATGAGGAAGTTTAGCTCCTTCATTAATGAGTTGTTCGAGGAACTGATCCTTGTGATCCTTAATGAAGTTGTTGAATTTATCATGTAGTCTCTTGTCATTAAGAAAATTGACAAACCTAGGTGAGTATTGATGGGTTGAATTTGAAGATTCACCTATTTCAAGTTGGTTAACAAACCCTTCAGCGTCACTTGTCGATGATCCAAGAGGTGAAGAGGGAGCTATGTGAATTTTAGGGTGGACAGTCCATGAAGAGTTGTGTCTACTACAAGAATCCATTTGTTTATTGGTTTGAGATCTTGTGATGGAGGCATGAAATGATTGGTGTCATATGAATAATTAAATTGATGTTGGATGTTATCTCAAGTCAAAGGATGTTACATTGATGTTTGAATGTGGATGTTTATGATTTGAGGATATTATGTCTCAAACTATGGATCAAGATCTTGTTTGGATTGTGTGACGTTGATTTTCCTACTTAGGATAGGGTAAGTTCCTAAGAAAGAAGATGGATTTAAGCTATGCCTTTGGCTTAAGACAAAAACTTAAGTGGATTACAATCTTGAGATAGGCAAAGTTCTCAAGAAAGTGCCGTGTAGGAAATTAAGGTCTTTGATTTTTTAGTTTAAGAATATGTAAATATGGGATTATGTGACGTTGGATGAGTACTTAATGGTATATATATGCAGAAGTGTGTATGAGGTGTATGTTCATCCTAGAATTGAGATATAAGCATAGTTGGGTGAATGTGTATGTGTAGAGTGAAGGTTGACGTGTTATGATTGCAGTGGGTCTGAGGGTGATGTTTGATGTGTGTCAAGAGTAACAAATGGTTATGTATTCTAGGAGTATTCTATTGTTTTTGGTTTGGGAAATGGAACCGTTGAAACATAGAGTAGGATTGCTGAAATCAAAACAGGATCACTGAAACCGAAACAGGACCGCTAAACTGAAGTTTGACTGATTTTGAGTGTTTGACAAATGTGGGGATGAAACCACTGAACTACAGGATAGAACCTCTGAACTGAGAATGGGGACACTGACAGTGTGTTGAGACTATGTTTTGATAGGGACTGCATTTTGGTTTAATTGAGCGTTACTACTGAAGTAGGTGACATATATGTTAGGACAGAGATGGATACGTTAAATTGAGTGAAATTTTGGCAAAAAGTAATGATTAAGTGCTTTCAAACAATTTCACATAGCAAGCAATTTGTTTGGAATTCAAGGGATTTCAAGCTAATGGCATATACTGGTATAACACATAAAGACACACTAGGCACATTAATAATCCTAATATTATTTAGGTAGGTGGACCCATAATATACTATTTATCAAGTGATGGATAGCTAGGGAATGCAAGGTCATGTACCACCTATGCACCCCTTACCTTGGAGGCTAAAGCCTTGCCCAAAGTGAGTTTTATCTCCCCAGTATGAAAGTATGGCGTTAGTAACTTCTTGGGCCCTTTCGGTTCCAATGCACCATAAGGAAGGACGGTTAAAAGGTCTTATGCTAGGATTGTACAAGGCTTCTAGGGATATCCTTGATATACCACAATGGTACATGAGGTCTGAATCCATGAACTAAGGGCCCATTTACATGCATGAAACTAGGAGGGTCTCTCCTTGTCTCTTCACCTCATGAGTCTTGGTGGACCAAGGGTCTCGGGGCTTTGCCAGACACGATGATGACTCCTTTTTGAGGTATAACTTTCACTCTCCCCCTTTATATACCCCACTGGAGCACATGGTTGAGGTTGTCCTATAGGGTGATGAAATGCTTAGACACATGACTCCTAAAGGGAAGGAATGTTAGGCACTTCTAATCTCCAAGATTGCATGAAGTGCAAGGAGAGAGCATACATGTTCTAACACTCCTAGGATTTAAACAAAAACAAAGGGGAAAGTGAAGAACTTTTGATCCCCAAAATCACCCAAAGGTGCAAGAGGAGAGTATAGATTCTTGCACAATCCCAAGACAAAGCAAACACGATTAGTTAACCTCTACATTAATTTAATGCAACTAAAACTAGTGACAAACAAGATTCCTTTGGCAAGCGGTGCTACAAAAAATGATATGTTAGTAGTTTGATTTTTTTGCTTTAGCCTTTGACTTACAAGTGAAAAAGGCTGCAACATAGATATTAGAACAAACACAATAGCCAAAAGAGTAGGTTAGCACGTTAGACTCAAGAAAAAATGAACCAAAACCATGAAAACTTAGAAACAGAATGCAGTCGATGAAATACATGACACAACCACTGTTTTGCAAATAGATACACCGAAATAGATATAAAAAAGGAAAACTTATACTTGCACGGAGCCACCAAAACCAAAATGGGTACGCTAAAGTAGAGAATGAAACTACCAAATTGCAGACCCTACACATAAAATAGTCTTTAGTCAATCAATATCGGGTTAGTCTAATTTTTTTTACTATGGTATAAAGTGCGAATGATGATTTCGATAGCATCTCCCCCTGCAAGATTGATTTTTGACAAAAAACTACGAGTTAATATCAATAAAAAATGATTAAAATGTGTTTTAAATACCTACACCAATTTATCAATGTTACCCTATAGAGCCACTGAAATGCAGGATGTAATTGCCAAATTGAGAATAGAACCGCTGAGCAATTTGAAGGTCACTGAGATACCTAATCCTACAAGAAAAACTTTGACATGCACAATTAGAATAGTTAATAAAATTTTAGCAGAATGACACCTTGCAAAAACAACCACTTCTCAAAAAACTAAATGCTAAAGTGGTAAAAGTTTTAAAAATGTGTTTTCTATGTGCAAAATGAAACTGCCGAACCATAGGATGGAACAACCAAACTATATCTTGCACGTCAAAAACACTAAAAAACATAAAAATTAGATTAGTAGACATGGATGTGGGTCCCATCAGGCATGCCAAAAATGTGTGCAAGAGAAATTGACCCTACAATGGTAACCTAAACTAGCTAAATCACCCAATCACAATCAAATACCAACACTCAATATTAGGTAAATAAAGGAATTCAACTAAAACAAATGCATGCAAAAACATACAAATGGGAACTCCCTTGTTATACTTTCATAAATGGTTGTCCCCAAAAATATGATAATTGATTGATTTTTGCTAGTATGTAAGTACTCATAGTGGCAGCATAAGATTGTATTCAAAGTTTGTTATGAAAAGGGCAAGAGGCACCTCCAATTTATAGATTTTTGGAGGCTAAAATGGAGGGTCAAGATTAAGAGTAAGAATCAAGGGATCACAATGCATGAGAGATCTCAAGAAAGGAGGAATGGACAAGTGGTTAATGGGGATTGATTGCAAAAGGAGATTCCAAGATTATAGGAAAATCAATGGAGGATGGATTTTGGAGAAAGTGAATGGTTAGGATGAAAGGGGTAGTTGAGATATTTGGAGGAATTAATGAAAAGGTATGACTTGGACTCTTCCCATGCTTCCAAGTATTTTGGCTAAATTTTAAATTGAGATATGTAAGGATAAGCCAAATTTTAAATTGGAATATATGATAATAGAAGATTTGGCCATACCTTAGAGTACCACTTGTCATGTACATGGTATGACAAGTGGATCCTCATAGAAGTTTGGGGAAGTCAAATCCATGATTAACCATTAATAAACCCATGTGCACATGATTGGAGGCTAAATGGAGGTTGGACGAATTAAGCAAAAGTGGACAAAATACCAAGTTAAATAAATAGAAATATTTATTTAATTTGAGGAGGAAAGGGGGATAAAGTCTTAGGTAAATAAATATCAAATACTTATTTATCTAAGGCTAGAATTCACTAAAAGGATGAAATAACAATTTTAGGTGATGAAGAGGGATAAAGTGGATATTAATTAAATAATAAAATATTATTTAATTAATATAAATGTTAGAAATGAGATAATTGATCAAATATAAACGATCAATTATAAAAGAAGTGATTAGAATTGACAAGGTGTCAATTTTAGGTGTCTACAATTATCTTGAATGGTTAGGGTTAGGAATACTAGAGCCCATATTATTTAAGGTAAAAAAATTGACAACTAGGAAAGTATTCATACAAAATGAACCGGATATCTTAAGATGGAGCTATGCCAAGACAAATAGTTACACAGTGAAGCTAGGATATAAGGTGGCAGATATAATAAGGCCCAAGTAGTATTGGTCCTCTATTCTCTATTGGAGCAAATAATGTCTTCCCAAGGTCGATGCATTTTCTTGGGCAACGATTCATAAGAGAGTGTTGAAAATAAATCAATTTAAAACCTTAGGTTTCACCAGCTCATAAAAAGTATTTTATCTGGTTGTCATAAGGAGATGGTGGATCATCTATTGGTAAGTTGCACCTTCTCATTGAGGTTTTGGCAATTGTTTCGTACAAAATTAGGTTGGAGAGGGGATTTACCTAATGATATTCTATCACTTTTCAATTCTTGGCCAATTATTAAGAAAGGATCAATATTCTCTAGCATTTGGTTAATCAATCCTTCGATTCTCATTTGGGAGATTTGGAAGGAACAAAATAGGAGGATCTTCCAAGGAAAATAGATGGATCTTGCAACTGTTACATGCAGGTTAGAGGTGGCTATTGATGAGGTGGTCATGTGAAGAATCTAATCTCAATCCGCCTACAAAAAATCTTCACTTCATGTGACAAGGGAATGTTGGGGAATTGCAAAGGCTCAGGACTTCCGTCAGTCTTCGATGTAAGCAGTATAAAGGAGAAGGATAGGTTGCGTAGCAAATGCCAATGGATTCCACCTCCCAAGGGATGGGTCAAAGTGAAATTCGACGGAGCCTCCAAAGGGAAGCCAAGACCTTTTGGGGTAGGATGCATAATAATAAATTAAGTTGAAGACTTAATCTATGTATCAATAAAAAAGCTTCAACCCACTACAAACAATGAAGTTGAGGCGCAAGCATTGCTTCTTAGTCTCCAAATTTGTAAATCTAATAGTTTGTTGCATGTACAGGTAGAAGGGGATTATATGATAAGGCTGGGCTTAAATCTTAGGTGGCAGATGTGAGCCCATTTGTTTCGCCAGTCCGTTCCCGTTCAAGAAGCAGTTAACGTTAATGTTTAAATTGAAACTCTGTTCCCGTCGGAAGTTTGGTGGATGCCCATAAGTATTTGACTGCATTAAACAATAGATCACGTCTCCTGGAAAATGGTTGCTGTAACGAAAAAAGATATGGGTGTCCTCACGAGGCAGTCACACCGTTTCACCTTATGCAACAAACAGGTTTCCAACCGGATCAATTTTCATTTGCCAGCGTACTCCCAGCCTTTGCCAAAATAGGAAGTTTGGAACAGGGTGTGGACATCCATCAAAGCAATGGAAGGGGGATTATCGTCAGATATTACAGTTGGAAATGCTCTGGTAGACATGTATGCAAAATGTGGAAGCATAGACAAGTCACGTGAACTGTTTGACCGGATGCCTCAAAGAAATGTGGTCTCATGGAATGCTATGATTGCAGGATATGCACAAAATGCGTTTGTTGAAAAGGCTTCAGAAACTTTCAACCAATTGCAATTGGCAGGTGTAAAGCCAGACTCCGCAACCTTTGCCAGCATCCTGCCTGTGCCAAAATGAGAGCTTTGGAATAGAGTATGGACATCCATCATAGGATGAAGGATAGACAAATTTTGTCAGATGTAGTTGCAACTGCCCTGGTAGACATGTATGCAAAATGTGGAAGCATAGGCAAGGCACGTGAACTGTTTGACAGAATGCCATGATTACAGGATATGCAAACTGTGGAAGCATAGACAAGGCACGTTAACTGTTTGACAGAATGCCTCAAAGAAATGTGTTCTCATGGAATGCCCTAATCGCAGGATATTAACAAAATGGATTTGTTGTTGACAGAATGCCTCAAAGAAATGTGTTCTCATGGAATGCTCTAATCGCAGGATATTAACAAAATGGATTTGTTGAAAAGGCTTTAGAAACTTTCAACCAAATGCAATGGGCAGGTGTAAAGCCAGACTCTACAACCTTTGCCAGCATCCTCCCAGCCTGTGCCAAATGGGAGCTTTGGAACAGGGTATGGACATCCATCAAAGCATAAAGGATAGAGGAATTTTGTCAGAGGTAGTTGCAACTGTTATGGCAGACATGTATGCAAAATGTATCTACATGTTCATAAAACTTACATATTTAACTTCTGGAGTAGTTTTGATATCATAATTGTAGCTACAATTCACCATAGAAACTAGTGAAGAATATGTGTGATTAAGGGAGTTGAGGAAGGTTTAGATGAGGTATATGCTTCGGTTTAAACTAGTGAAATAATATTTTGTGTATGTGCATTATGTGTGTGTGACTTGTGATGTTATTAAATTGTGATGACCATGGTTTTCTTGGATTGGTTCTAGAAATTAGCTACAAAATTGTTTAGATGGTAGAAGCCTTGCACCAATCAAATGGGTTCAAGACCTCTAAATGGCCATACACCTCACTAAAACCCCTATGAAGTTGAAGACCTCATTTGTAATGGTGGATAGAAGGAAAAGTAGGCATGATACTTGGATTGACCTAAACGCAAAGTCCTATGCACTCTAATAATAAATTGGTAACACATATTCCTATATTCTATGAATTAATGATTAACTCTAGTTGCAATAAAGATGAATGAATATTATCTCTAAATTCATGAATCTAACTACAATTATATTTAATTGTTGTAATAGACTTTGTGATCTTTGTTTACCCAATATGTCTATATGAGAAAGGGGTAGAGATTGCTTAACGATGCCATCAAAGATGTGTAGTAGGAAGCATTAAGGATTGTTGAGTTGTAGTTGGCAATCATCAAATCCTTGGTTAAGGATCAAGAGACTTGTTATTAATTTGTCTTAAGGCATTAAGTTGTAAAGTCTAGAGAATTGTATAGGATGTGTTAATAGTTAAAGTTTATAATAGTTAAACTTTATAATACTTTTGTAAAATTTGACCCATCACCTCATAGATAGAGCTAGTTTTTGAATACTATGATTCTAGTGTGTGATATAAATTACTTAAAGGCTTGTATGAGCTTCCTAGAAGGCTTATGAGTACATGTTCATTTTTTATTAGGATATTATAGTGTTTTGTTGTCATTTGGTAAAGCTAATTATGAAACCTCTAAAGCTTGATACCTTCCTATTGAAGTATTGCTTTATATTATTAGTTGGGTTAGTCTCTAAGACATGCGACATGATTCTTTAATGCTCTAGTGAATGAACCTAAATACCTATGTGTAATTGACCTAGAGTGAATGATCTAGACAAATAAAGCCACGGATTGCTAGAGGCTAAAGTACAAAGGTTATGTAATTGAGGATTCCTAAATTTGGCAAGTAATTATATTATGTCATAAATTGAGCATATTCCCTAGCTATATCAAGTCTTGTGGATGGTTAAAATTTATTAAGAGCTAACTATGTAAACCCCATGGATAAATCATCAAAAGAAGTATTAGCAAAACTCTTTGAGGTAAATTCTAATAGCCTAGACTGAAACCACTATCCTATCGCTCCTTCCAGGATTCAATGATCTAAAGTCTAAATAATTTAAGTATGGGAGGTTGTTGCTTGAATTAATCATAATGTCTTAAAGTCCCTTCATGAGAATTTCTCCATCAAGGCTATGCTTTGAGACTAGCTTCCTTTGTAATATTGAAGCCTATTTTTGTTTCCAATTCTTATAACTCATAACCATCAATTCCTCAAGAAAATTATTGACCATGGATGTCTTAGAGTAAATATCTAATGGACACATGTCCCCAAGAGGAAAGAAGCCTTGGAAAGAGTCCCAAGTCAAGAGAAAACCCTCTCCATTAATCTATCAAGTGAAATCAAAGTCATTGATTGACCAAAGTTAATAATGTAGTGATACCTATCCTCTAAATGGGATTTTGAATTTTGGCATCCACTAGGAATTTTAGGAATAAATAAGTGTCAAATGCAAACATGAGATCTCAAGTAAAATCAAATTTATAAATACCCACATTTGTAGAAATTTTTAAATATAATCATATGTCAAGATTGAAATTGAGAGCTCTAATAAGTAATTTTTTTTAAGGATGCTTATGTCCATGGTATGTTACTGTCCATAATGTCATGATACTTTTGGAACTGAGAGCCTAAGCATGTTAAAATTTATAATGTTCCCACATTTGTGGCAAGTACTAATGGATTTTATAACTATTGATGCCCCAATTGAATCTATATCCACTGATCTGCTAGATTGAATCAAAGTTAACAATTGGAATACTTTAGAATACCTAAAAATTGGGTGCATGCCATTTGTTTGTGTCAAAGTTAACCCTTTGGAATACTTTAGAATGTAGCCTTAGGATTCTAGAACTGACTTACAATTATGTAATGTTTTATAGGAATCTCGCATCCACTAAGCCCACAAATCTAAGGCCATTAAATTTTTAGACCTAGATGCCTAATTAAACTAGGTTGTATAAAATGCTTTCACATCCATAAGCATAATTAAAGTATGTCAAATATGCTCGAGATTTCATGAATGTAAGAATGCACCAATTGGAGTTGGCTATGTGCTACCATATTGATTCTTTTGAAATTTGATGGTTCAACTCAAACTAAATCTTGTCTTAAGGCCCATCTCTCAGTTGTCACCCTACGTTAAGATAAAATAAAGACTTTTTTAGACCTAGACATGAATGCCTAAGCTCAATGTTATTATCAAACCCAAGAAGCCAAGTATGTTGATCCAAGATAATTTTTGGATGAATTTTCATAAGGATTTATTGATGTTGTAAGACTACATTCTTTTATATAATGTGGGTAGAAGCTTAAGAAGTTCAATTAAAAAAAATAGTCTAATTTTTCCCAAGTCCGTTGGGCTATCACATATGGTATCAAAGCATGGTTTAAAACTAAGGGCCTAATGGGCCTTTAAGGATAGATTTTTAGGTTTAATTTTGAGATTGATTATGGATTGATCATGCAACTACTCTATTGCTGCAAGTAGTAAGAAAGATAAAGTTCAAAAGTTTGTCTTTTGTAGTGTATCAATAGGCAATGATTGTTAATCATTTTGGTTTCATAGGTTTAACTTCAATTGTGAGGAAGAAGAAGAGAGAAGATGATAGAAGAAGGACAAGAGCAATTCATAGATGAGTTACTAAGCTCTAACATGGAATAAAAAGAGCAAGGGTGTTAGGAGTAGAGAGAACCCAACAAAATGGAAAAAAGAAATACTAAAATCAATTGTGAAAGAAATACTCATTCAACATGAAATAAGAGACCAAATGTTTCCAAGGAAACTGACAAAATTTATAGTTGTATAGGATTGGAAAGAGCAAAAAAGGAACCTAAAAGTGGGAATAAATTCTAAGGAAGAAGCCATATAAATAAATTGTCAAGAACAAATCCATCATTGGGGATTTTGAATAAATCAAGTCAAATAGATGTGGTGGTACCAAGTGGTAGGAGAAATAATCTAGCACCTTTTATTTATTGAGGACCTCACTTCACCAAATACAATATATGGTATTATTTTATAATTATTTTTATTTTTAATGATAATGGAATTGCTTCAATTCAAATGTTCCCTACTATTATAATGCATACACAAAAATATTTATTTACAATTTTAGATGTACCTTCAGACCTCAAGTGTGATACTATTAATGATAGTTACAAAGTGATTTAACTTTTATAAGAATAGAATGTACTTCATAACAAATTCTCTTCTTCTCTTGTAAACTTTAAAAACACTCATTATAAAGACTTATAATAACTTAGAAATATATGTTCTCTTATAACTATAAAGTTGTCAAATGCATTTGCATGAGATGAAGAATTAAAGTTCATCACTCTAGATTCTTTCTAAAAAACTATTTTTCTTGCCTTCATTGTATACAAACATGTATGCTTATGATAAAATTCTATTTTTAATTCAACTAAACAAAAATTGTTAGCCACACCTCATAAGTCTTTGGACATTATGAAATGAATCTCCCACTATGAAATTTTGACATGAATCAAGTACAATAATTCCTCTTGTTCTAAGTCTTGTTGTCACTCCAAACACTTATGAAGTGCCCTACTTAGCTCTCTCCTAACTATTGGGAAGTTAGGGGTCACAACCTTGCAAATTTCTTAATTTTATTTAATTATTATTTAACACTTTCCCATAATTATTTGGACATTTTATAATGTATTTTTATTATGTTGGCACTTGTGCCATATGTCAATGCCTTGTAAAATGAGTTGTAAGTTGTCATACATGCTCAGTTATTGTCAAAATAAGGACAACCTATTCCTAGAGATTCTATGACAACTGTAAGAGATAAAAATAGGGGGGAGTTATTGGGAATCTTGACCAATTGTAAGATGTGTAAGATGCATCTATAAGAGCCTAATTTGAGACCAATTATTATTAGCAAACTTGGCCACCCATCTTGGGAAGATAAATTTAGGAAGTTATGACATGTAAAAGAATATACTAAAAATAGCTAGGTGTGGAAATCTTGTTTTTAGGTTTTGGGCCAAACCTATAGCCATTGCTTGCTACCTATTAAACAACAAGCTCCTACATCATCACTTGCAGATAAAATTTCAATGGAGGTGTGGTCTGTTGGCAATATGTGTTGTCATTGATGTCAACATAGTATACATTGATGTCAACATAACAGATGGAAATGCATAGACAAACTTGTACAAAGGAAGAGTCAATATGGTCAAGGCAAATCAGTCCAGGAGAAGAGAAAATGGTCTAAGTATGAATCAGTTTTGGGCTTGAACATGATGTGGAGGAAAACACTCATATCCTTGCATGATTCTTGCATATATACAAACACATCTCATCAGTTGGGAGTATCGCACTCAAGGGCAAGAAGTAGAAAAGTGTCTAAGGCATTCTCAGTGCAAAACCTAAAGCAGAGTCAACTTGAATTGGTTTGCACTTCTCCACAAAGAGAGAGTTATCCATGTGGTTCTAATGATAGTTTTTGACATGTATTGAAATGTTATATCCAAGGTTTTAGTCTCTCATTCCTTCAACATGAAAAGTTACAAGGGATAGTTCATCGACCATCACTCAGACAGAGCAGAGCAATAATAGGGAGACAATGGAATGCTCTGCATCCTCTAAAAGAGATGTGTTTGTCATGTGGCTCTAAGAAATGACTAAGATCAGTATGTGATATGCTATGATGAAGTTTCAAGTGTTCTAGTGGTCTGTAGAGACATTACTCAAGTGACAGAGGCATCACACTGTATCCTAGAGCCTGAATATACAAGTTAAGTTCTTCAAAAGATGAAACATGTATAAATCTATTATCAAAGCTTGTGTAGAGGTGGTATATGGTCTAAGACACATCATATATGATCCGCATATAGATAATTCTCATTTTTTGGTACCGCATCAAAATGTCATAGCTGTAAGCAAAGTTGTAAGTATAACTGTCTTCCAGAACTCTAAGTACCTAAGCCATTCTTGAATTCCTATGGAAACTCCAGACAATTGTATGTGAATTTGATGAGTAGCATCCATTGATATCTTTGATCATTTCTAGAAGGTTCTAGACCTTGCACTTCACTGCAATATCATATTTTGGGTTATGAAGCATTACATAAGGTCTAGAAGACTCTGTTCTCTATAGACTGATGCATTTCTTGTCTTGTGGATGCATAGGTGTATGATTATTATTGAGCTCTTGCATGATTGAATCCTTGGTCCACATTAAGTTTTTAGCTTCTCCACGATAGTTGAAAGATGAACAGTTGACGGTGTAAAGCAGTATGAGCTGATTGGTTAAGTAACTCGTGCATGCGGAGGCTCCTGACTATTTTCTCCAAGTCTAAAAGGTGTGTAAATGTGTCTCCTAATGTTCTTCATAATACCCCGAAGTCCGCAATAAGTTTGTTTTGACTTTGCATGTGTTGTGGCCGACGAGTGACTAGCTACACGTTACATTCAATATTATTCTGGATGCCGACCCAATCAATGTTTCAAGATCTTGCGAAGGATATATATAGAAGATACAATTCATTTGAAAGGTAAGTAAGGTGATTGTGAATACATAAGAGTAAAAGAAGATATGAAATGCACATAATTAGTTTGAAGGTAGATATTGAGCAAGAATAGCAGACTGCACCATCAACATATAACAAATGTGTTCTCCATAGCAGTCCTTATATCTATATTATCATTGTAATAGTAGCGAGCTGAGCATTCAAGGAGTAGTAGATTCCTTGGGTTATAACCCTAATTCAAAGTTGTAAATCAGGGAGTAGTAGCTTCCTTGGGTTGAAGCCCTAAAATAATATTGTGATACTTTTGTAGTGAGCATATTATATTGTGAACTAATCCTCACCGTGGTTTTTCCTTGTTTTAAGTTTTTCCACGTAAAACCATTGGTGTTATGGGTGATCCCACATAACTGGGTTACAATTGCATTGAGGAAGGAAAATTCCTGTGCACCAAAAAAAGTTTTGTAGGGGTTCACTCAAATAGGGGTGTTCGTTAGAACCCAAAAATGGGTTCGTTCGAACCCCCCATCCGAATGAACCCACTTTGTGTCGGCCAAATTATTTTTAATAAAATAAGGGGTTTGATCGAACCCCCTCAATGTTATTTCCTTTTTTTTTAATGTTATATTATGGGGTTCTAATGAAAGGGGGTTCATTCAAACCCCCTTTCATTCGAACCCCTCTCTAGGGGTTCATTCGAACCCCCTATTTTGCCCTTACCCCTCTCCAACTGCAATTTTATGTAGATTTTTCAGTTTTGAGGCCCAGGTTGAGGATCAAAATGGAATCAACTTGACAAACCCATTTGGAGGATTATAGTCCTTGAAACAAGCTTTATATCAAGTATAAATTTAATAGATTTTAGTTTTATTATACATTTTTTTTAGTTTAATTAAACATAGGTTTTCACCGAAAATCAAGCTCTCTGTTCTGTACATGTGGAAAAATAGTATATTACCAAAAAAATTATGAAAAATATCTATCCTCTTGGTATTCATGTCCTTGATCCAACAAAAAAAATTGAATTCTGATACATACTAAAAAAGTTATGCTTTACATAGTACACCTATGTCTAAATTGTAATTGGTTTGACTTCAAAAGTTAATTAAAAGAAAAATATTCAATAAAACATTATGAAACCAAATGAATCCTCTAGATATCGTAGTTAAAAATCTAAATTCGAAAAAATTAGAATTTTATCCTTCATAAAAAAAGTTATGTTTTACACAATACACATCACTCTTTAAAAATGGTGTTTACTGTTAAAAACTAGTTATTGAAGGAGATGGAAAAATAAATGCAATTTGATTCCAAAAAATTTAAAAAATATATATTTAGAATCTACAGATAAATGTGACAAGTCACTAGTTTACATCATCTTCAAATTCCTCACGATTTAGCAACTATAGGTGTTCGAAAGTGGATTTTTTTTCAAAATGTTAATTTTAATGTCAACTTTGGCCAAAAAGTGTAACCCACTATTGTTGTTTTAGGGTTTTCCACTTAAAAACACTAGTGTTATGTGTTGACTCTTGATTTGCATGTTTTCAAAGCTGTTCAGTTTTATCAGTAAATGCTTGATTAAAGTTTTTAAGTGTGTTGACTCACCCCCCTCTCAGCACCCCATTGTGTTCAACATGGTCAAGATATAAGACTTCACTAAGACATCTGAGAGTTCTTGGTTGTGAGGCATATGCACATGTGCCAAGAGAGAAGTGAACAAAGTTGGATAACAAAGCTATAAAATGTATCTTTATCAGTTACAATTATGCCATGAAAGGATACAAGCTTTGGGATCCATTTGCAAAGAAGGTAATATACAGTAGAAGTGTTATTTTTAGAGAAACTAAGCCTTCTTACATTGTTATATAGCTAGAGAAAATTGAATATAAGGAAGATGTGATTCAACTTCCTTCTACGCCTAAGAAAATTGAATCTAGGCCCCAATTAGATAAGAAGTTGAGGAGAGCTCATCAAGCTCTAAATCTTTAGAAGAAGAGGAAGAACCTCCACCTCATCTTGTTCAAAGGTCTACAAGATGTAGGCAACCACCAGAAAGGTATGGGTATTCTCTTGATGATTAGAGATGTATATTTGCTTTAAATACTAACATTGATGAACTAAGATTAAGGATCGCGTTTCTCTAAAGTTCCCCTCATCCTTTTGAGTTCTTCTTGTTCTAAGTCCTATTGTCACTCCAAACACTTATGAAGTACCCTATTTAGCTCTTGCCTAACCACATTGAAATCCTCATCTCATTAGTATTAATTTATAAATCTCATCATGCATAAGTTTTCAATACCATGAATGTGCAATTAAAATCATGATTTTTTAACATATACAATTATTATTCTCTTCTCTCTAACATCAATCTATAGACCTCATTATGTGAGTTTTTCAAGTGCCATGCATAACCACTAATTACAACATAAACACATTTGTATTTTTTTACTTCTTCATTATAAATTATCCTAGTTTTTTTCTAACTAAAACCAAACAGATTGAAATCAAATTAAATTAAAAATATCAACAAATTCACAAATTTATTAGCTATTTCACCAAGAAAAGGGATGTGAAACAACATTATAAATATCTAACCATAAATGTCACAAAATCGACATACACTTATATAAAATTACATATTGAATCTAGAACGTGCAATTAAATAGTTAACCTAACATAGGCAAAATATAATACAATTAATCTAAACAAAAAAAATGGCAAGGGTAACTGGGAGTCCTCCCCCATTTCCTATTGGTCAAGCATCTTTCCATTTACTTGAAGTGTTCCTCACCTTTTATTTTCTCTTTCTCTACCTCCTCCTCTAGCGTTTCATTTCATACATATGTAGGTTTTATGAAACAATTCAATTAAACATCCATGTTATCATAAAATAAGTCTTTGATGGATACCCCAACAATGAATATAAGTAGTGAGATCTCCATTTCACTCTATGCATCTAATTTTATGAAGCCAACATCACATTCTAGATTGCCAAAAACTCAAGACAAAAATAAAACCAAAAAAACTTTCTTGAAACTAAACATAAAACCTTGTTCCTTCATTATTATTGCAGGTATGACATAAAACATGGTGCACATTATTATAGTGCAATCCTATTTTTTAGATCACTTCATTTAGCCTCACCAATGATCTCCACAAGAACATTTTCCCTATTTAAAATGATGGAAACAATTTGGATCCCTCACGATAATTTCTCTTGCAACAATCTTGGAGATAAATTTTGTTGTAGTGTGGCAATCAACACATACTCGAAGGTTCTTCACAACTCTAATAGTTGTTCTAAGGGGCATATCTAACAAACCAAAAACAATTACCAAAATTTCACTATGGTGGTAGACAAACAATTATTTTTCCTCTTTTTCCACATCACTAAGTAAATATCTTGAATCTAAAAAATATCCTGCTACCTTCATCTCCCAAGCCAATTTCTCCAACTTTGCATAGATCTCCTATGTCTGTGGATGCAATCTATCTCCTACACAAAAAACATGTACCATTTTATGGCCTTCAATCCAAGTACATCTAGGGATCTTTTTAATTCCTTTATCTTTCATCAATGTCCTTACCATTTGAACCTTACACCACTTGCCCACTTTTACATAGATGTTTGAGAGAAGAACATAATTCACAATATTTTTAGGATCCAAATAAAAAAGCAATGTTGCTACAAATTCTCCTAAGCCTATATTCATATGTGATCTGCATGCAGTGCCAAGAAAACACATCCACATAGCCACTACAAGTTTAACTAGCATCTTAATTAGGGTGTCCTCAAGATAGCCAACATGGGAAAGAAGGTCAACCATGCACACATAATGATCAATTGTAGGTGTAATGCAATAATGGTTACTCGTGTGATTGAAATATGTGCAATCCTCATCCACTAAACCTACATGGTTACATGCACATAGAACACAAGAAAATCTTATAATGTCAGGATATGTTCCAAAGTGCTTCCTTAATTTTAAGATTTTGAGAGCATCCTTGCAAAATCCATTTTGCGCACATATTATAATCATCTCGTTCTATGACACCACATTTCTTTGAGATATTTTTTCAAACAGTTCGCGTGCCTTGCCTATGCTTCCACATTTACCATAAATGCCTACTAGAGAATTTCCAACTGTAATATCTTACAATAATACCCCTTCCATTATGCTTTGATGGATGTCCATAGCCAGTTCCAAAGCTCCCATTTTAGCACAGGCAAGGAGGATGCTAGCTTTACAATTGCCAATTTCATTTACTTGAAAGTTTCTAAAGCCTTGTCAATAAATCCATTTTGTGCATATCCTACAATCATGGCATTTTGTGAGACCACATTTCTTTGAGGCATTTTGTTAGACAGTTCATGTGCCTCTATGTATCCAAATTTTGCGTAGGTATCTACCAGAGTAGTTGCAACTACATTTGTCAAAATCCCTCTATCCTTTATGCTTTGATGGATGTCCATACACTGTTTCAAAGCTCCCATATGGCATAAGATAATTACTTGCCAAATCTAGGAATCCCCAATTACATAACCTTTGTATTTTAGCCTCTAACCATCCATCGCTTTATTTGTCTAGATCATTCACTCTAGGTCAATTACACATAGGTATTTAGGTTCATTCACTAGAGCATTAAAGAAGCATGTCACATGTCTTAGAGATTAACCCAAATAATAATATAAAGCAATACTTCAATAGGAAGGTATCAAGCTTTAGAGGTTTCATAATTAGCTTTACCAAATGACAACAAAACACTATAATATCCTAATAAAAAATGAACATGTACTCATTAAGCCTTCTAGGAAGCTCATACAAGCCTTTAAGTAATTTATATCACACACTAGGATCATAGTATTAAAAAACTAACTCTATCTATGAGGTGATGGGTCAAATTTTACACAAGTAGTTTACACAAAGTATTATAATCTTTAACTATTAACATATCCTATACAGTTCTCTAGACTTTACAACTTAATGCCTTAAGACAAATTAATAACAAGTCTCTTGATCCTTAACCAAGGATTTGATGATTGCCAACTACAACTCAACAATCCTTAATGCTTCCTACTACACATCTTTGATGGCATCCTTAAGCAATCTCTACCCCTTTCTCATATAGACATATTGGGTAAACAAAGATCACAAAGTCCATTACAACAGTCAAATATAATTGTAGTTAGATTCATGAATTTAGAGATAATATTCATTCATCTTTATTGCAACTAGAGTTATTCATTAATTCATAGAATGTAGGAACATGTGTTACCAATTTATTATTAGAGTGCATAGGACTTTGCTTTTAGGCCAATCCAAGTATCATGCCTACTTTTCCTCCTATCCACCATTACAAATGAGGTCTTCAACTTCATAATTTGGTGAGGTGTGTGGCCATTTAGAGGTCTTGAACCCATTTGATTGGTGCAAGGCTTCTACCATCTAAGAAATTTTATGAACATGTAGATACATTTTGCATACATGTCTGCCATAATAGTTGCAACTACCTCTGACAAAATTCCTCTATCCTTTATGCTTTGATGGATGTCCATACCCTGTTCCAAAGCTTCCATTTGGCACAGGCTGGGAGGATGCTGGCAAAGGTTGTAGAGTCTGGCTTTACACCTGCCCATTGCATTTGGTTGAAAGTTTCTAAAGCCTTTTCAACAAATCCATTTTATTAATATCCTGCGATCAGGGCATTCCATGAGAACACATTTCTTTAGGCATTCTGTCAAACAATTAACGTGCCTTGTCTATGCTTCCACATTTTGCATATCCTGTAGTCATGGCATTCTGTCAAACCGTTCACGTGCCTTGCCTATGCTTCCACATTTTGCATACATGTCTACCAGGGGAGTTGCAACTACATTTGACAAAATTTGTCTATCCTTCATCCTATGATGGATGTCCACACTCTGTTCCACAGCTCCCATTTTGGCACAGGCAGGATGCTGGCAAAGGTTGCAGAGTTTGGCTTTACACCTGCCAATTGCAATTGGTTGAAAGTTTCTAAAGCCTTTTCAACAAATGCATTTTGTGCATATCCTGCAATCATAGCATTCCATGAGACCACATTTCTTTGAGGCATCCGATCAAACAATTCACGTGACTTGTCTATGCTTGCACATTTTGCATACATGTCTACCAGAGCATTTCCAACTGTAATATCTGACGATAGTACCCCTTCCATTACACTTTGATGGATGTCCACACCCTGTTCTAAAACTCCTATTTTGGCAAAGGCCGGGAGTACGCTGGCAAATGAAAACTGATCCGGTTGGAAACCTGTTTGTTGCATAAGGTGAAACAGTGTGACTGCCTCGTGAGGATACCCATATCTTTTTTTCCTTGCAGCAACCATTTTCTAGGAGATGCGATCTGTTGTTTTATGCAGTCAAATACCTATGGGCATCCACCAAACTTCCGGCGGGAACAGAGTTTCAATTTAAACGTTAACGTTAACAGTGACTACTTCTTGAACGAGAACGGACTGGCGAAACAAACGGGCCCACATCTGCCACTTAAGTAGTCAAAGCTTAGCTTAGAGGAAAAAAAAGGCAACTCCAAGTTGGAAATTGAGTAACATAATGGGAGACAGCAGGCCTGGAATTTGATGGTCTATTCGGCCGTTTTTTGCATTTTAGACTGTATTTTACAACTTTAAAATTTATTAGACCGTATAACTTGACTTGCTAAATTTTTACATAACCGTATATATGACACTTTAAATTATTTATAAACCGTAAAATTTTATTATAGGGTAATATAATATAATATTCTTATTTATAATATATATTATTTTATAATAATTTGTTATAGAAATATATATTAAATTAGAATATATATTCAATTCGCCAAGGTCACCTTTCTATCAGCGCACCAAGATGCTTATATTAGAGCCAAATTGGAAATGTTCTCAGCAGTGATACAACTGAACAAGTCAAGTCCTAAGAATAGTGTTGTGATTGAAAGTTCTCTTAGAGTTCAAAAGGAGGGCAAGTTGGTTTGTGGAGTGGATGGGCTGCTCTTAAGGTACAACTAATATTTTGTGAAACTTATTGCTTTCTAAAGTTTCATTTGAATGGTTGCAATTTGCAGTGGGAATTGTATTGGAGTGTTTGGTTCAAGAAAAAATAAATCTTTCGTGCTTCTTTTCAATTTGTAATTATTGATTTTTTTAGGACTTTAATTTAAATTTATATTCCTTTATGTCCCTTTTGAAAGCATTCAATATCCACAAAAAAAATAGACATTCTACCTTGAAATGACAATAGGTGGTTGTATTTTTTTTTATTTATGGCACTTTCATCTTTTCAGTTGTTAAAATGGTTGGGAGCTGTTGGTCTTGTTGTTGGTAGTTTTGTTTGTGACTTTGTTGATTGCTGCTCTTTTTCGTAGTCTTTAGACTACTTTTTTTGTAACTTACATTCTTTCAATATAAAAAATTTCACTCAACATTTTTTGACAACTTATAGTTTTCTTAAAACGTTAATTGAAAGGTAGTTAAATGACCAAACCGTCATACAAAATTTATATGACAGGCAGGGGTGACCGTCAAATTCTAGGCCTGGGAGACAGGGCTTAAATTTGACAGTCCACCTTCCCTGTCAAGGAATTTTTTTCCTACAGTTTAGTATGACAGGCAGGGGTGATCGTCAAATTCTAGGCCTGGGAGACAGGGCTTAAATTTGACAGTCCACCTTGCCTGTCAAGGAATTTTTTTCCTACGGTTTAGTCTTCAGTATTGCGTGTCACCTGACAATTAATTTTTTTAAATGCAAGTCAAAATTATATATATAAAGTTGGAGCTTTCTCAATTCAAAACCCAAATCTGTGAATACTTTACCAAGTGAAAAAGCCTAGGATAAATAAAATATTTTATAAAAAATCAAATATAAGGAATTTTTTTTTTAAATAATAGAAGTTCCTATTAAAAAATTTAAAAATAAAAGCAAAAAACTAGAAATTTAGAATGAATATATTCTATAAAAAACAAATCTATTTCTTAAATAATAGAAGTTCCTATTAAAAAAATTAAAAATAAAAGCAAAAAACTACAAATTTAGAATGAATATATTCTATAAAAAGTAAATCTATTTGGAAATTTTTTCTTAAATAATAGAAGTTTTATTAAAAAATTTAAAAATAAATGGAAAAAATATATATTATATGATTTAGAATGAATATATAATTATATTCATAAAAAACAAATCTAAAAATTTGGGATATATTCTATTAAAAAACAAATCTAAAATATATATTTAAAATGAATATATAATTATATTCATAAAAACAAATCTAAAAATTTGAAATGTATACTATTAAAAAACAAATCTAGAAGATTTGGGATATATTCTATTAAAAAACAAATCTAAGATATATATACAGTCAGATTTTCATATTAATTATTTTTTTTACAGTTTTAAAAATAAATTACTTGAATACAGATGGGAGAAGCTTGGATTCAATTAGACTCAATCAGGGCTTAAATTTGACGGTCAACCCTGCCTGCCAAGTAATTTTGTTGTGGCCGTCATTAATTTGAAGTTGTCTTTCAACTATATATATATATATATATAAGAATAATTACATAGAAAGTTTGACAATTTATTTGAAATCTTACCTTTCAAGTGATACGGTCTTCCTAAAATTTTAATTGTATTTTACGGCTAAAATAACTAAATATGGCATACGGCCATCAAATTTAAGCCTTGGACTCAATGAATGAATTCATGGTGCAACACATCTTTAAAGAAGGAAACCAAGAAGCCGATTTATTATCTAATTTAGCTATTACAAGCCAAGATGATACCATAATCATCTCAAAGGAGGACACATGGCTGAGAATGAAGTAGCAAAAAAGAGCATCAGGCCGTCAGAAAAGGTAGTTTAGTGGTGGAGGGCTAAAACTAATGGCATTAGATGGGAGATGTCGGGCCATTCTTGACATGCCATTAGATTAATATATTAGGTGTGACCCCTTTTATTGATCAAAAAATAAAATAAAATAGCTCTTAAGTAAATAAAATAAAATATTTTTAAAATAATTCTAAAGTAAAATAAAATGACTCTTAAGTAAATAAAATAAAATAACTTTTTAGTAAATAAAATAATTTTGAATATTGTACTATTTTAATCTTTATATTAAGTTAGATAGGAATATTCATTAAAAAAACAAAAACTTTTCAAATAAAAATAAAGTAAACAATATAAATAAAATAAAATAATTCTTAAATAGTTTTAAAATAAAATAAAATAACTCTTCAATAAATAAAATCAATTTTAACTAAATAAAAATAGTTATTAAAATAAAAATAAAGTAAACAATGTAAATAAAATAAAATAATTCTTAAATATTAGGCATGAGTTTTCCAGAGTCCATAGTAAATGTGAATAAAGCTTTTGGATTACACTGTGTGTGTTTTTGTCTCAAAATGTTTCGGATCACACTCAGTGATCCATCATCAGGAAGAGGATACAATAAGAATATGATTGCAGAAATATGGAATATGCCTTATAAAAAGGAGAGATGGGGAATGACTGAAGGGAAAGCAACATATTAATTGCCAACCAATGAATTGGAAAAAGTCAAAAATAGGAGAAATAATATAGTAATAGTAGTAATATAATAAACCAATAAATCTAAAATAAGACACCAATTAAATATCATAGTAATAACTAATAGATTAATATATATGACAAATAGTAAAAAGGACAACCATCAGATTAGGAAGTGAAAGAATTAAAAAGCAGCAATAATTTAACTTGCAATTTAATAACATAGGGGCAATAACTATGATGCATCTAATCTAATAGAATAAAACTAAATGAGAGAGAACATATAAATGAATAAACACAGTGTAATCCAAAAATAAACAATATGAATACAATAAAATATTTTTTAATTAAAAAATAAATTTTATATGTTAAAATAAATAATTTAACAAAATAAAAAATATGAATAAAATAAAATATTTTTTAAATAAAAATTAAAATTTATGTCCAAATAAATTAAATTTTATATATATATATATATATGATTAAAAAACCTAGTTTAGGATCTAGGAACCATAAAAAGGATCAAACACATTACCTCAAAGCATCTAATCCTACAAGATGAGGGATTAGTGCAATTCTAACATAATATTGCCAAATACTAATCACCTACAACCAAGGCTAAAAGCCTTCTATTCTATCTAAAAATATATTCTGCTAAGTCAAAACCTTAACTTTTCAGTTACTCAAATTGCCTGACTGTGTCCATGCATATCCTCGGTAATTTCCTCTTCCCTTTCTTAGAGGATCTAAGCTCCATTTGATGCCTAGGCTTAGATGGAGGTGTTTTCTTCCTCTTCACCTCAGTCCATTCATGGTCTTTCTCTGGATTGGTCATTGTGTTCATTTTTTCCCCTTGGCTGGAAACCACAGGTTGCTCAGAAAAAACCCCATTTTTTGAGATTAAATCCTCTATTAACTCTGATGTGTTCCCTGAATTACCTACTTCTGCTGTGACTTTCTTTTTAACCATAGTCAATGGATCCGGCAACTCCAAAGAGGTAGGTGCAGTTGGCTGCAAATTAGAGTCTGGATCAACTTTGGATAAAGCCTTTTTGTCTTGAAAACCTAGGGGATGTTGTAGTGACAGGATTCTGCACCAATCCACCAAGTGGGTTTTTCACCTTTAAGACTCCTCTCTTGAGCTTGGAATTTTTGGCATTGAGGGGTGGAATGATCTGTAGAGAAACATTTCCTACATTTGAAAATAATTTGTTCGTAATCTACTGCTTGTCTCCAACTTCTGTTACCCACCTTCAGAGAGATCTCAGCTGATAAACCCTTGGAAAGATCCATTTCAATGCATAGCCTCACATAGGTAGTATTTGTGAGGTTTAAGATGAAATAAAGTGATATATGCCCAAACCATTTGGTATAGCTCGCAGACTCTCCACTTTCCAAAATTGTAGGGGAAGGTAGGCTAAACATACTAGGATCAAAATATGGATACTAGGGTTTAATGCACAAAAATTCCTCTTTAAAGTACCATGGGTCGTATTTCAAGACCTTCTCCTTGTCTTCAATACAATCAAATTCCAAAATGAAAAAACCCTTGGCGTAGAGGTATATATAGATTTCACCCTCCATACCTACCTTCCATTTCTTCAAGATCTAGGCATGGAGGTCGCACAACTTTGGTTAGACTTTTGGAAATCTACAAATTAGGGCATTAGTTTGTAGAAATGCTTCCCTATCATCTATGATTTTG
Organism: Cunninghamia lanceolata; assembly: GCA_027924645.1. NCBI lineage: Eukaryota > Viridiplantae > Streptophyta > Pinopsida > Cupressales > Cupressaceae > Cunninghamia > Cunninghamia lanceolata. The sequence continues at coordinate 68,790 of BSBN01000905.1, forward strand.
TTCAGTGTTATCTCGAGAGTCTTGACAAAATGTTGCAAGGGCAATGATCTATGTTGTATGCCATTCACACCTTGATTCAAGGGTGAATCATTCTTGGTTCCATCCCGCCAATCCTTCTGACCCATTGCCATATTAACATTCCCCACAACATCCTTAAAACTGTGCACCTTACCTGGGGTTCACACCTACAAGGAGACGCTCTGGGCCTCATTCATCGTACCCTGTTCATGAGTAATCCTGCTGCTAGCCATCCCATCGCTCTTCGGAGATCCTTCAAAACTAAAAACCCTATTTTCTTCGTAATTCAAAGAGTTCAACATTTTCTTGTTTTAATCCCTAGTTAAGAAAACTTTAGATAAATATATTTATTAAGATATCTATTCTACTATATTTTTATTAGCCGATAGGTTTTATGAATATTCTATCAGCCCCATACATTTGACATATGTTGCTTTATCAACCCATAAAGTTGGCATATATCACCCCTTGAAATTGTAAGATATTGCCTAGGAAAATATTCCCAACAATCGATAAACTTGTTTGTGAAATATTTGGAGTTTAATAAAAAAAAGTTGGAGGGAATAATTATGCCGAAGGCATTCCCTCAATGAGATGAACTGACCTGGCACATAGAACAATGATGGAGGTCATCTGATATGCATGCAAGATGATTGAAATCATCTCATCCGTTCATTTTTAACCATTAAAAATCCACCAAATGTCTGCATTTTATTTGCTATTTTCTGCTCGCTGTTGTCATTTTTCCATCGTCAGGAAAGAAGAGGAGATGAGCGGTCGCAATTAGCAGTTTGGGCTAGAATGAGAATACAACGCATTTAATTTTCATTGGCCCGCGTGAACAAACCCTCTCAGAGACACATTTTATACGCTGAAGATTACTTTTTATTGAAGTTTTGATGGGACAATAATTCCTAATATTTTGGAATAGTGGCATATAAATATTTTCATGGGGTTGTGCCAATATTTGATTTTAACGAAAAAGTTGTTTTATATTTAAAATGAAATGAAATTTTTATTTTGTAATAAAAAATAATATTATTAAGTATTTATAATATATATAATTGTTTTAAAAATATAATATATTTAAATGTAATAGGGAAATTTGTATATTTGTAGTATGTATGAGTTTTATGTCAATGTGAATATATGTTTGGTATCTACAAATAATTTAGAATTGTTTTACTCTTACAATAAGAATTTAAAAAAAAGGTTAGATTAAATTAAATGTAACAATTAATTTAGATTTAATAAAAAACATATTAAGGTTGTGTGGATTTTAAAACTAAATATTAAGGTAATGTGAATAAATATGAACAATAAATGTATTTATTTCTATGATCAAAAAATAACTTTGACTTAAGTCCAACTAGGGCACGCTAACATCCACTTCATCGTTACATAGACAGAGATGGCTTGTATCCCGAGGTGATATATCAATGGGGCCCACTTTCTTTATATTATAAAAAATATATATTTAATATTTATGTTTATTTGTTATTTATTTATATATTTATCTTATATATAACATCGATATCATAGTTATATTTATTATATAATTAATATACATTATTAAATTATATATATATATATTAATATAATACTATTTCAATTAACTTATAAGACACCTAACAACTTAACTAACCTTCATGAGCAGAGAAAGAGATAGAGAAAGAAATAAGAGATAGTGACAAAGAGAGCTAGAGGAGGGAGAAAGAGTTGGAGAGTTGAAATTAATAGTATAGAACATTGTTGTCTACAATGTGGAAGGTGATGAATAATATATCTCATTTATTGTAGTGTTAATATACTTAAATAAACAATCCTTTCTTCAAAGTCATACATATGTTAAGTAACTTCGTTATGGTATTCTTCTTTTCTTATAACAATAGTGCCAAATAGTAGTTGATCTTGGTAATCAACCTTGCCTAAAGGATCTCTAACCTATAATTAATAGGAGTGAGAGGGAGCAAGGGAGAGGTACAAAGATAGAGAGAGAAAGAGAGAAATAGAGCCAATTTTTGAGGATAAGCTTGTTTTCTTTATATTTTTTTTGTAGATATAGCATAAATGAGTGGTACACCCAAATGATGTAAAGCCTACTTATACACCCCCAATTCTACAGAACAAAGAAAGGATATTGATCCCCATTAGATAAATAGGCTTCAAAACAAAAAGATGGCATCTTCTTTACTCTCTCTCTCTAAATTTAGGCACAACATCACTACATTCAACTTTACAATGTCTAAAAATCTACTACATAACTTAAGAACAATTTTAACAACACTTGATTTCTATATGCTCTTTTCCTATGCTTTATTGATGAAATTTTGGTGTGTGAATTGATGGGATATAATGACTATATTTGGGATGGATTGACTTGAGAGCTCGACATTAGGTTTTTGATGAGGTGGACTATGTCATGTTGTGTGACCTAGTTCATAGATTGGATGATGAGATTCAAGTTAGAAGCAAGTTGATACACAAAATCAAATAAAAAATTACGACTATATATTTATGATATATATTGAAAATAATGTAATTTAACAAAGGTATAAAAATACAAGCTTACATTTTATCCCTCATAATATGTTAAACCTTAATTTGCTAGCACATTGTAATTTTGATGTTATTTGAAACAAAATTAACCAAAAATCATTTACATTTACACACACATACATAGTTGAATAGGTAAAGTAATTATAACCGAAAACAAAAGATTGCAAAATCAAATTCTTTTACTGATGCAAAAAAGTACCAACTATTTACGCTTAATTATTTATATAACTAAATTTTTTGATTTTATTATATAATTTGAATGGCTGCAAATTTAATTTTATAAAAAATTAAAAACTTAAACTACAAATGTTGTTATCTAGATCGACACCCTAAACTCTATGTTTTTTTTCTTGTAAAACTCCTACTATATTATGAAAATATGCAGAGTGAAAGGGGGTCCAATTAAGAGGAGACAAGTAAATTTAGATCTCTACGCTAACAATCGAGACATGAGGCACCTTGCATGCAACACATAAGTGGTCGTAATAATTGTCTTGATGTTGTGCAATATAGCCAATAAGGCTTCCTTGCAAATTTTGTGTTTGTAAAGGCTATTAAGCCTTGGTGGATATGGGGTTAGTGAGCATATCCTCTCATGTATGTTAAAAATGCCATTGTAGTGAATGGATTTCTAGCAAAGTGTTTGATGGATAACAAAATGGAGTGCTTTATTATTTTGTACTATAAGAGAAGCAATAACAACTACACAGGGAATTGAAAAGAGAATCTCTATCTTTCTCTCATTCTGTATTTTCCCTATCTCTCTTTGTGCATGGGCAAAACATATCCCTATTTATGTATGATGTTGAACTAAAATTTGTGGATTCAAAGTACTTTTCAGTTTCAAGTAGAAAACATGCCTACTTGTATAGCCTTCCTATGAATAATTATTTTCAAAATTTGCATTTACCACCCAGGACAATTGAAGATACATCTCCTAAAATACAAATTTATTGGCCATCACGGGATTACAAAACTAAGCTTATTTGCATAAATATAGTGGCAAAAAGTGTTTCGTTGTGTGATAGATTTGGGGCTACGGTCAAGCATTATTATGGAAAACCCTACATTAAAGATTAGGCTATGGTATTTTTAGAATGTAAAATGTGGAGCTTGGTATGGGTTGGTCCAAATCATCTAGCTCCACTAGAGCCTCATGATATGGTAATTTTACAAAAATAGAGAGAGAGAGAGGGAGGAATAAAGAAAGAGAGATAAAGTGATAGAGAAAGAGAGAATATTTTACTATATAATTTGAATGGATGCAAATTTAATTTTATCAAAATTAAAAAAATTAAACTACAAATGTTGTTATCTAGATCATTACCCTAAACTCTGTGCTTTTTTTCTTGTAAAACTCCTAGTATATTATGAAAATATGAAGAGAGAGACTAAATTTTGATCAATCATTTCATGCTAACAATCCAAATATTGCACATGTCCATGGGAAGCTATGCTCAAGGAAACATGTAATTTGTATAGGAGAGGGAGACAAAGAGATTTATAGAGATAGAGAGGAAAAGAGATGACAGTGATTTGGAAGACATGGTTTTATACAATGTGCTGAAAGAGGCCATGCAAAAGGATGGACATCATGACACCAAAGGAGTCGGTGCTTGCCAATTACATGGAAAAGCTAATAGTTTCTAATCATGAGGTGGTATCTGGGTCTCCCAAGGCAAAAAGGAATGATAGGGATTATAGGGGCATGAGGCAATGACCATGGAGGGAGATCTGTGACAAAAATAAGAAACAATAATTCATCGTGACTACACCAGTAAATTTGTTTGATTTATAAACATTCACAATCAATAAATTTTACTGTGAATACCTCCATCAACACAATTTCTAATCCCTACACATATAAAGAAAACCTTAAGACATTATCCATCTAGAGAAATTAGGTCTCCATGCTTATTGTCCAAGTGGTAACTTGTACTGATTTAATTTTATATATATATATATATATATATATATATATATATATATATATATATATATATATATATATATATATATATATATATATATATAATGTATATTATAGTTATATGAGAGAGAGATGAGACAAATAAATTTAAACAAAAAGAGAGAGATGAGTAGAGAGAGAAGGAGAGGGATAAACAGATCTTTATATAGAGAGAGATAAAGAGAGAGATATTTATATATAGAATGACAAAGAGAGACAAAGAGGGGAGACAAATAGAGTTAAACAAAGAGAGTGATGAGTAGAGATAGGAGAGACAGGGGATAGAGAGGGATATTGATACGGAGAGGAATATATATATAAGTGTGTAAGAGTTGGCTAAGATAGGAGCCACCCAAGATCTAGGACTTCATGAAAGCAAAAGAGAGACAATATAAGAATAATAATTCTATTCTATCAATGAATGCAAAATTGTTCATCTATGTTATGTTGTTGTTACAATGTACATGCAGAGCCTTGATTCTAAAGACAAGGATAAGAGCTAAGATGTTGTAGTCATGTGACAAGGGTCTTAATCCTATGACATGTGACAAATATAGCACATGTGTATGATAAGACAACTATATGACAACTAACAACAACAAGACACAACTAGAAACATGTAGAAGACTCACTAAGTCAACTTAACATGTGAATTTTGTGTGAGAATACTATTTATCTAATAAATAGTTAAATAATATGAATTAATCTCACAACAAGGGAAACTAGATGGGAAATATCCCTATTTAAACTAACACCCCCCCTTAAGTGCAACTTAGGGAATAACTGACTAAAACAAAGAAGCAAAGATAGATGGGTCCCAACTACTAGGCCATGTTAGGTACCCATGTACAAACAAGTCTCAAGTGGAGTAAAGGAGAAAACCTCATGAGAAAAAAACTCCTCTTTAAAAGTGAGAATGCATGCAAACATGTACAAGTGATGGAATGATGGAAGAATCAAGACCCCCCAAATGCAACATCCATCACAAATATACAATCAATTATAATCCCCCATAAGAGGGAAAGAATGAGACAAGATGTTCCCCCATAATGAAGTAGCTCCTGTGCCAATGGTGAATTCTCGAAGAAGAAGACCAAATAGGATCCAAAACCTGCAAACAACATTCCTCCCCTTGGGAAGAAACTAATCCACTTGTATATCTTGAATGAAAGGAAGCTAGGTGTGCAAAAATTGCTTCCTACACTAATCTAAAGAGGAGAGATAATTCGTTTTAATATTTATAGTTACAGAGTTATGAACACAATAACAGAGATATTGTAGCAATACACAAGATAAGAATGTAGACATAAGAGAGAGAGAGAGAAGATATACGCGGGGAAAACCCTTACGGGTGAAAAACCCCACACTCCAAAACATAGCTCAAATGTATTCCAGTAAATGATGAAGGTTACAATACAGTTTCAGAGCCAATGATCTTATAGGAGTCTTCGACACTCATATCTAGAGACAATTTGGCAGCATAACAATACCTATCAATCACATAATACTTCTCCCCTCCAAGCACCTATTTATAATGAAGTTTACAAGGCAAAATTGGTCCTATCTTGGAATGGGCGTCCAGCTTGGCCTCATGGCCCAAAACTCACACCTATGGACACTTAACTCTGTAGCATGGTCATGACACTTGTCACAACACCCAATCCCAAAGAGGTCACCTATTCCCAAGTTGGGCAATGATAGATACTCTTACGACTCTTACGACTATCATAGAATTCGTCATAACTGTCATATCTTACAGTTGTAAGAGAATTTGTCATACACAGGCTAAAAATAGCATATTCTCTTACGTGTCATAACCCTCCTTGGGGCACCCAAAGATACCTTCTTCCAAGATGCTTCTCGACACATGTCTTCACCTGTCATAGAATCTTCCATTTACGACTCTTACGCATCATAGATTTGTCATAGGAATTTGTCATAACCGTTTTGGTCAATATTCCCTTACACACTATTCAAGATACTGACACATGGAAAAATATTCCTACCACTAAGTGGGATGCCTATCTCCTCATGTGAGGACAAATTTACATGTGGTCACCTTCCACGTAGGATGACACATCACTATGCCAACTCCCACAAGATGACAAAATAGGATTTGCATCCTAATTACACAATAGACAATAAATAAATAAATACAATAAAATAATACAAGGAATTACCAAGGTTGAGACACCTTAATTCCCAATATTCTCCCACTTGTCGAACACCTTGTAAGAGCAAATGGAAATAATAGGATTTAACTGCTATAGGCCGAGAGACCCATAGACTTCGAACACCATTTGAACTTCTATGTGCCTACTGGTTTCGTCAATGCATCTGCAACTTATAGGATTACCATGATAGCATATGGAATACTTAGAAGTACCCCTCAAATATCTAAACACTCTCTTAACTGCATCCCAATGTACCCGTCCAGGATTAGCCATAAATCAACTAAGGACTCCCACTGCTTGGACAATGTCTAGTCTTGTGCAGACCATAACATACATCAAACTGCCAACAACACTAGCATAAGGTACTCTGCTCATGTCCTCCACCTCACTAGGAGATTTTGGACAATCATTAACAGACAACTTTGTCCCCAAAGAAATAGGAACACACAATGGTCTACAATCTACCATGTTGAACCTATCTAACACGGTCTTCACATACTTACTCTGGCTTAACCAAAGTTTTCTGTTAGCTCTGTCTCTTTTGATTTCCATTCCCAGAATGTACCTGGCTGCCCCTAGATTTTTCATCTCAAACTATGCTGACAACTGAGACTTCAAATTAGAAATCATATTCTTACCATTCCCAATCAACAACATATCGTCAACATACAATGCAATAATGAGAATGCGATCATTGTCAAATTTGTAATACACACAATGATTTGATTTCAATCTCAAAAATCCAACCAACAACACAAAGGCATCAAACTTCAAGTACCACATCCTAAGAGACTACTTCAAACCATACAAAGACTTTTTCAACTTGCGAACCAAATTTTCTTTACCTTTCTCTATGTAATGCTCTGACTATGACATGTAAATCTCTTCCTCCAAATTACCATGAACGAAAGCTGTCTTCAAATCCATCTGCTCCACCTCTAAGTCATAAGCTACTACAAGAGATAACAAGAGTCGAATAGATGTCAGCTTTGCAATGGGAGATAAAATTTCACCATAATCAATTCCCTCAACTTGTGAATACCCCTTTGCAACCAGTCTGGCCTTGTACTTTTCAACATTGCCATCTACATCAAATTTCTTCTTGAACACCTATTTGCATCCAACAGGTTTCCGTCCTTTAGGCAAAGGTACGTTTTATTTTTCTCTAAAGAAGCCATCTCATCTTCTATGGCCTCCTTCCAGGAACCTGCATCTTTCATGCCCAAAGTCTCTCTCACAGTTCTAGGCTCATCAGTGTAGTAAGCAAAGAAAAAGCACAACTAGAATCAAGCAATGAATAACCAAACCTATTAGGTTGCTTCCTTGTTCATGTAGACCTCCTCAATGGCTGAGGTTGAGGTTTTGCGTCTTCTTCTGAGCTTTCAGAGCTGCTAGAGCTCTCCTCATCATTAGGTCTCACAGGGTCTGTCGATTTAGTCTTCTCAGGGGTAGAAGGAAATTGAACCACATCTTCTTTCTTTTCTATCTGTTTTGACTATAAAACAACGGAAGGAGGTGTTAGCTCTATGAAGATAATACTTTTGCTATACAACACGTTTTCAGCCACAGGGTCCCAAAGCTTGTATCCTTTCACACCGACACCATAGCTAATGAAGATACACTTAACAACCTTGTTCTCTAATTTAGACCATTTCTCCCTAGGCACATGTGCATATGCCTCACAACCAAAAACATGAAGATGTCTAACTGAAGGCTTCTTACTAGACCACACCTCCATAGGTGTCTTACCAATAAAAGCTGATGTAGGAGACCTATTTACTAGGTAGCAAGCAATGGCTACAACTTCAGCCCAAAACTTTTGTTCTAGGCTTGCTCCACTAAGCATACTCCTAGTCTTCCCTATCAGTGTCCTGTTCATCCTCTCTACAACTCCATTTTGATGCAGGGTGTATGGAGTTGTCTTATGTCTTTCAATTCCTTACTCTTTACATAACTTATCGAACTTTGCCGAACAAAACTCACCACCATTGTTAGTCTTCAAACACTTAATCTTTTTAATAGTCTTATTCTCAACAAAAGCTTTAAACTCTTTGAACCAAATAAAGACTTCAGACTTGCTTCTGAGAAAATAAATCCATGTCCTACTATAATCATCTATGAAAGATACAAAATATACAGATTTGGAAATTGAAGGAACACTAACAGGACCAAACACATCAGAATGAATAAGGTCGAACACACCAGAAGACTTGTGAGAACTAGAGTAAAACTGAACATGGTTTTTCTTTCCATATATACAATGTTCGCAAAAGTCAAACTCGAGATTACAATCATTTAACTCCTCAATGAGGTTTTTATTTTTCAAGGTTCTAAGACCCTTCTCACCAATGTGGCCATATCTCATATGCCATAACATTCTCTCTTCAACAGGAAGTTTAACTTCCAAAGCATGTGCACTACCATCAGAATGTGTTACAACAAATTTCTTCACTGCTTGTTCAGATGGTGGGGATGAAGTGACTGCATCTCTTTTCTTTGAGTCAGAAGAACCATTACACTATGAAGTGCATGCCTCCAACTGAAACAGAGTACCCCTCCAAGTACCCCTCTGAGTACCCCTCGCAAGCACCATAGATCCTCTAGTCATCTTGCATCCATCCTTCAAAAATACAACCTACACACCTGCATCATTCAACATACTTACAGACAATAGGTTCTGTGCCAAGCCTGGGATGTGCATGACCCCAGTGATCCCCTTCACTCATCCATCAAGGAATCAAATTGGGACTCTTTCACGACCAACAATCTTTAGATGAGAATTGTCACCTAGGTACACTCTTCCACCATCAAACTCTTCATACTTTGTGAACCAACTTCGATGAGAGGTCATGTGGAATGATGCACCTGAATCAATCAACCACACATCATCAGATGCATGAGTGGCCAGGGATGCGATGAAGGCATCACCTTCATCTTGTGACTTGTTAGAATATGAGTCTGGGACATTCTTCTTCTTCTTTTTCTTTTCTTCTTTGCATTCCTTTCAAAAATGCCCAGTTTACCACAGTTCCAATAGAGAGCCTTGGACTTTCCAGGAGATTTGGATCTCCCACGGGATTTGGATCTACCCTATTCACCTTTCTTGTCCTTCTTCTTCCCTTTCTCTTTGGGTCTTCCACAAATCGCAAGAGCTTCTTTGGCTGACTTGGTTGTCTTTCTCTGCATTTCTTTAGATAACAATGAAGACACTACCTCATCCATCTTGAAGGTGGTTGTAGTGCTTCCGATGGCCATTACAAGATCCCACGAATTTGGCAAAGAACAAAGCAGGGTCATACACCGATCCTCCTCCATTTTCACACCCATGGATGTCAACTGTGCAACAATCATGTTAAAAGCATTCATATGGTCCACAATAGATCCTCCATCTTCCATCTTCAGACCAAACAACTTCTTTTTCAGAAAAAGCTTGTTCACCAAGGACTTGGCTTGATAGACATCTCCTAGCTTCTTCCAAAGATCTTTCGTGGTCTTCTCTTCATGGACATTCAATAGGATAGAGTCAGCTAGACAAAGTCTTATGAGACCCTTAGCCTTCCGATCTTTGAGGTCCCAATCAGCTTGTGGTGTTGCTTTAGGTTTTTTTTTCCACTAATGGTTTCCCATAGGTTACGATCAACAAGCATATCTTCCATCTTGAGTTTCCACAACTTAAAATTTGTGCCATTGAACTTCTCCACCTCTACTCTTCTGGATGTGCCTGCCATCTTCTTCCTATAACAAGATACAAAATACTCTACACAAACTCCCACTCAACCTAAGATTAGCTCAAAAAACCCCTACCCAGTAGCTAGAACCAAAACTGGCTAGGCTCTGATACCAACTGAAAGGAAGCTAGGTGTGCTGAAATCGCTTCCTACACTAATCTAAAGAGGAGAGATGAGTGCAAATTCATTTTAATCTTTATAGTTATAGAGTTATGTACATAATAACAGAGATATTGCAGCAATACACAACATAAGAATGTGGACAGAAGAGAGAGAGAGAGACAAGATATACGTGGGGAAAACCCTTACGGGTGAAAAACCCCACTCCAAAACACAGCTCAAATGTATTCCAGTAAACGATGAAGGTTACAATACAGTTTTAGAGCCAATGCTCTTATAGGAGTCTTCGACTCTCGTATCTGGAGACAATTCAGCAGCATAACAATACCTGTCAATCACATAATACTTCTCCTCTCCAAGCACCTGTTTATAATGAAGTTTACAAAGGAAAAATTGGTCCTATTGTGGAATGGACATCCAACTTGGCCTCATGGCCCAAAACCAATGCCTATGGACACTTTTCCAACTCTGCAACATGGTCATAACACTTGTCACAACACCCCATCCCAAAGAGGTCGCCTATTCCCAAGTTGGGCAATGGCAGATACTCTTACGACTGTCATAGAATCCGTCATAACTGTCATATCTTATAGCTGTAAGAGAATATGTCATACACAAGCTAAAAATAGCATATTCTATTACAACATGTCATAACCCTCCTTGGGGTGCTCAAAGATGCCTTCTTCCACGATGCTTCTCGACACATGTCTTCACCTATCATAGAATCTTCCATTTATGACTGTTACATGTCATAGATTTGTCATAGGAATCTGTCATAACCGTTTTAGTCAATATTCCCTTACACACTATCCAAGATGCTGACACATGGAAAAATATTCCTACCACTAAGTGGGACGCCTATCTCCTCATGTGAGGACAAATTTACATGTGGTCCCCTTCCACATAGGATGACACATCATTGTGCCAACTCCCACAAGATGACAAAACATGATTTGCATCCTAATTACACAATAGGCAATAAATAAATAAATACAATAAAATAATAAAAGGAATTACCAATTTACCAAGGTTGAGACACCTTAATTCCCAACATTGAAGAAACTTCTACTCTAAAACAAGAGATGAGGGAAGAAGTCTCATGAAATATGTTGTCTTTGAAAACTGCTCATGTGTCTGCATGTCGATGCTGAATGATACCACAATCATATCAGGAGTCTCAGGCCTCGTTGATGAAAGTGACAATCCAGGATCTAGTGAAAACTAAAAATCATCAAGCTCTAAAGACAAATATGGGTTGACAATAGTTGTGCTATGACTGTCATCAAAGAGGAGAGAGAACCCCTCAAATGTGTCCTCCAAATCTGCAAGATTGGACTCACAAAACAAATTTGAAATACCTGTCAAATACTCTTCCCACAAAGCTATATTTGAAAGACAAGAAGCATCCTGTTGAACTGAAGTATTGAACTCTAAAGAAGTAGGAGGTGGAGAAGAAGGAAGTGTAGCACGTCTCATGAACCAATGAAGAGGTAAGAATACCAAGGTTCAAGTGATCAAACTTCTCCTTTGAAATGTGATTCACACCAGAAGCGTGAATGTTAGTCAATGGATCTGAATCATCATCAGGAGAGAAACCATGAAAGGTGTATAGACGAGATGTATGATCAACCACCCCACTAGAAATTAACTCTATTTTTCCAAGTCTCTAATAATAACCAAATTAAGTGTGAACTCCACTATCTTCCTTGTACCACTACGAGTAATTTGATATATGGAAAGAAGATTATTGGTCAAGGAAGGCACACAAAGTACATCATTGAAAGTACCTTCACCAATATCAATTGTTCCCTTCCCAATTACATTCATATATGTGATATTACCCATCAAGATAGGTGGGATATCACACGGCACAAATGAAGAAAACATATCCTTGGAAGAAGCCATATGATGAGAAGCACCTGAATCAAGAAGCCATTTACCTAATGTAGAAATTATACTTGCACAAAGTGCTTTAAATTTATGTTTGGGTTCCTTTTCTTTCCTTGCATGACCTAATTTAGAAAGTTCTAGCTATGTAGATGTTAAAGGACTAGAAGAAGAATTGGGCGATGAAAGTTTGTTCTTTTGAACAATTTGCATCAACATGTCAATATGTTTCTTGAAGCAAATATGTTCATCATGCCCTGATTTCTTACAATAACCACATGTAGGCTTCTTCTTCTTAGGTGAATTTTGTGCTTAATCTGTTTGTGGATTTTTCTTAGATTTATTTTGTTTCTTTTCAGAAGAACATGACACTTTCTGTTCCTTAGGTTCTACAACCACCAAAGAATGAGTCTGTGATGGCTTAATGAGACCCATAGATAGAAGATTCTGTTGCTCATGCATTATCATCTCATAAAAGGATGCAAATGAAGGCATAGTGAAAGCAGATCTCACAGTTAACCTATGAGTGTGAAAGCTAGAAACATAAGCTACATAATCAGGACCAAGTTTATTCAACACATTGTAGATCAACTAGATGTCCTTTTTATCAATACCACATGCTTTACATTGTGCTCTTAGATCATTAACCTTAGGTATGTAATCTTGGATGTTGCTAAAGTTCTTAGGATCAAGGTTCATCAATTCATTATCAATTTGATATCCTTTAACTTTGTCTGTTGTACCATACAAATTTTTCAATTTATCCCAAGCATCATGTGAATTTGTACATGCCTCAATTTGAAATAAGAGATCCAGGGAAATGAAACTATGAAGACATCCAAGAGATTTAATATGCTTTATCATCCATTTTATCTTTTCCTTATCATCTGTGGGTTCATGTATCTTGTTTTCAATGTATATAAAGAATGTCCAAGATCCATTAGGGCATGAACCATGCATGTTGACTCCAAGTTACATAGTTATAAGGTGTTAACAATGGAACTCTTGATTTATCCATTATGTAGAGGAAAAGAAGAGCACAAGCATATATATCAAAGCACAAACTCAATAAACATTGTAATTGAAGCCCCCAAACCAAAACAACCACCAATTTCAATTCTTTTCCAATCAATGATGGATATGTACCTATAATGTATGAAAAGAGGGTTGGTGGGATTAAAGGACATGATTTAGCTAGATCCTCCTTTAACTACACACATTCAAGGATATTTAACTGAGTTGAATCACAACTTCTGCAAGAAGACTCAACTACATGTTGGTTGTCACTTGGAATGATAGGAAAATTTGGAATTGATTGATTAATGCATTGATTTTACTCTGATTTAGCTTAAAACCCTAATTATGCAAAATCGTAAACAAACAAACGAAACCTGATAAATACTTCTACATAAATAGACTAAATACGGATCAGATACATACCAGATTTTGAGTTTTAGAGTATGGAAAAGTTAGGGGCTAAATAGCGGGTACCCAAGCCTAAGGTGCTGCTTTTCTGAGGGATTCAGGGTCTTTTCCGTCATTGACTACAACCACTTCAGAGATTCTCTGTGAGATGAAACTGAGGGGCAAAAAAGTGAGTGCCCAAGCCCTTCCTGAGCTATTTCCTACCTTTTTCTTTAGATCCTGATTTCTTATGCTCTACAACAATCCTTTGCAACTCCACTTTGCAAGATCCAACACCTGTCACCTGCAATCACAAGGAGAGGGGTTGAGGGTTGTGGTGTTTAGGAGCTTGCCTTGGTCAAGCCCTAGAATGGCATTCAAGTCTTCCAACATCGTTGTTAGATAGAGAGTGCATGTCCTTGTAGGATAGAGGAAAAAACAAATTGATAAATGATTGATTGAAGCAAAAATAGATATCACCTCGGAGGTGTAGCTCTCAAGTAGATGAAGATCTTTCACAACATGAGAAGATGAATCCAAATTTGTAATAACAAACACAACAACATAATTTTGCTCTACAACACAATGAATGCCTTGAATGCTCTAAAATCATAAGTTTGCCAAAATCTCATAATCATCTTCTAGTTTACAAATGAAGTCCTAAACATGCTTATATATGCATTCTCGCTTTAATTTCATAATTCAAACTCAAGATGTTGGCAAGGAACACCTTTAACGGTAACTTTATCGACATTCAAATTTGGGACCCTGCCAAAATAGGGCAGGGCAAGGGTGTGGGCAGCCTTGTCTTGGGACCTATTTTGGGACAGAGTTAAGCTCTGCAATGTCCCATTTGTCATGGGTTTCAGGGCATTTTGTCTCGGGATTCATTTCTAACATGCATGATGAAAAACAAGGGACTCAGGAGCTAAACTTAGGAGGTAAAAGTCCCAGGGGGATATTTTATGATATAACATTTAGCCCCCACTTTAATGTATGTATGATCTTACGGCCCATACATGCATTAAAGTATGGTCAAAACACAACAAACATGCCATACACTTGAAGCTAATGCATACACAAAGATTGAGGGACTGTTTCTAGCCCCCAGTCTTAGCTAAGCATTAGTAAAACACATATCAGACACACAAAACATGAAGAAGAGAGTAATAGGCACGCAAGACATGGAGAAGATAGTATTGAAGACACATAAAATGCAATGAAGACAAGAGAGCAGTCACACAAAACACAATGAATACAATTGATATAACATTTTCATTTTCATATATATAAATGCATGGAAATAAAAATTACAACACACAAAATCCCAAGAATGTAGGGGAGACTCATCGCCACACCCTTTACACTACACCAAGGGGAGAAAACATTCAATACAAAACTGAAGTGTAGGGGAAACTCATCGCCACACCCTTTACACTATGTGAGGGGGAAAACACACCATACAAAACCCAAGGTGTAGGGAGGGACTCATCACCACACAACTTTAGACTACACTAGGGGGAAAACATGCCATACAAAACCCAAGCATAGGGGAGACTCATTGCCACACCCTTTACACTATGCAAGGGGGAAAACACATGGAAGACACGAGTGCCGTATAGCATGCCGAAGACACACTATACAACTTAAACACGACAAACAAGGTGATGGAAGGAGCTTATTGCTAAGTTCCCACCATCTCAAACACGCTACAGGCACACCTAATGGTTGGGCTTATGCCACAACAACCGCCAAAGACATGCTTAAGGGAGGATAGTCTCAGATCCAACCCACCTCCACAAAGGACTTTTGAAATAAAAGGATGTGCACTAGCTCAAGAGATACACCATCCCACCTTCGCAGAGGGCTTTTGAAAATGTAACCCCACCTGCATCACGGAGATGCATTACAGTGAAAAGGAAGCATATACTAAAAGTATACAACCCCACCCACATTACGGAGACGCCTTACAGTGAAAAGGAGGTATATGCAATAGATCAATGTATGCAAACATGTTTTGTTAGTACCAAAATCATCAGATAGCTTACCTTATATATATGCCCCCACCTTAAGGTGGTTGATGTCGTGTACTAATATCAAGCACATTAAGGTAGAGAGAAAACACACAAAGGAACAAGAGCTTTCACAAAGCCAATGCCCCCAAAGGTGACATGCTCACGATCACCGAATGTTACCACAAACACATCTTAATCTAAGCAAAACATGAAATCTACACATGAAAAAAAAGAGGCCAAGCCTAC
Source organism: Cunninghamia lanceolata (assembly GCA_027924645.1). Lineage (NCBI taxonomy): Eukaryota > Viridiplantae > Streptophyta > Pinopsida > Cupressales > Cupressaceae > Cunninghamia > Cunninghamia lanceolata. The sequence goes on from BSBN01000905.1 coordinate 84,910, forward strand.
ACATATGGTTTTGAATTCGAGTATAGTTGTTGGGCTTATACTGCAGGCATCTTAGAAGTGAGTGTAACAAGGTGAGATACAAAACAATCAAAGTGCACATAGCAGATGTATTGTTATGATTTGTTAGAAAGATAAGACAACATCAAATATCACATGGAGTGATTCTACTAGCCAATCTTTGGATATATAAATCAACCCCATCTTCATGTATAGACTAGGTCCATTTTTGCTTGCTTGCTAAAGGGACATGCGGTCCATATTAGTTAGTTGTTTGTTTTCGTCATTTGCCAACTAGGTAGAATCACTAGAAGAAGGTAAACAATAAAATGAGAGAGGAGAACAAGTGCCTTAGGAACAATCATGTAGGAGGATGCCCCCAGGTCATCAACCGCAATGCTATGCCCCTAAGGCATGACACACAACAATAAAAGTAGAGGAGAAGCAAGATAGAAGAATGATGAAAAAATAGAAGAATGGTCACAACATAAGTGGTCTCTCGGTATCCTTGACCTTACAAGAGTATCAAAGGTCATCCAAGGAGGCCTAAATAACACATAACACATCACGGGGGAACACAACACAAGAGGGTAGGCCACATAAATGAGCGAATAATGCTATGACATAGGTGACCACCAAGGTTAGAAATACTTACCTACTGCACAACCGAACTAGCAGTTGTCGACAAGAAAATCATCTTCCCAATTTCAAATGCTAGAGGAAAGAGGTACATAAGGTACAATAGCCCAAATTTTATCATTATCCTTAAATTCTTCTTCTTTAATCTCTTCTTTGTCTGGTTCAATGTTAGGTGAAATGTTTTCTTGTTGAGGTGCATTTTGTTGTGCAAAAGCTTGCCTTCTCTTCCTCCTTTCTCTTGCTTGTCTATTCTTTTTTGTTATATTGCTTATATCTCCAAAAGGAGTCTCATGTTTTTCCATAGGCTTTTGTATCTCAGAGGAGGAAGCTAACACAAATGTAATTTGCTTTAATGAAGTGCTTTGTTTTCCACTAGCACCTCCCGATCCTTGTAAGGATGATAGAGGAGGAACCTCAACATAGATTCCCTTACCTTTCAATCTAGGAAGTTCTTCTAATGTGGGTTGTTCTTCTCTTGCTTTAATAGGAGGCCTAACCACTCTAGATAGTAGTTTTGATTTGTATCGTCTATATGCTAAGAAAAGTTGATCTCTTCATGGCTCGGGTTCTCTATCAGGTTGTGGCCAAAAGTAATCAAGAGTAAAGTTCTTTTGAGTAACCATGGGCTGCCATGTATTACAATGATTAGTGCACACTTGTCCATGTAAGGGGAATTTTATGCATTTGTGAATCGTTGAGGGGACAACCTTCATAGCCTTAAGCCATGGATGTCCTAATTTTATGCAGAAGAGGTCAGATGAAGGGATGACATCAAATAATTTTTCCACGGCTTTGTCATGTACCGTGACCAATAAGGATATCTTCCCATAAGTAGGAATAAAAGCTCCATATGTGTCTTAATCATTATATCCATAGGTTCATAAGATTCTTGTATCAACTCATGTGAAAAAAGGAACTCTTCCATTGCCACATTAGTTATGCAATTAGGATCTATAAGTGTTCCATGCATATGAATCTCCATTACTTTCACTGCCATGTAAAGAGGTCCTTTGATATCTCCAATTGTTCTATCATGAGGTGTGAATGTTATTTCAGGTTCAAGAGTCTTTCTTTTCAAATAAGGCCTAGGAGGAACCCTAGCATTATTGCTGCGATGAGAAGCCATGAAATGTGAGATTATTTTACTCTTTAAACACTTATTTGAGGGAATCGGGTCATGAAAGACACACAGGGTCCATAGAAAACCAAATGAGTAGAATGAAATAATGCAACACACTAATGAAATATGAGTGGTTTGTAAGTTTGTTTAAAGAAAGTGTATACATCACTTAGCATTGAAATACACAATGTGTAATTAAAAGCATGCAAGTTTTCAAGAAAAAGTGCAAAATGATGTCAAATTTTTAAATGAGCAAAGTATGTATGTGTTCAAATGAATGAAATATCAGATTTAAAAAGATTTTCAACACCTATGCAAGGAAATAGATGCAAAACTATGCTTGTTTATGACCTACAATGCTTGATTTTTTTTGCCTTTTTCAATGTAAATGTTCTAAAATGCAAAAGTGAGATGCAAATACATACAATGTAGAAACATTACAGTCCAAAATTAGATTTTAAAGAGTGTTTAAAAGAGTAGTAAAATCTGAAACAATATTTTAACCACAAACCCTAGTGTTTGCAAAGACCAGGTTATATGAAAAATGCACAATTTCAAGCAAATTCTAACAAATAAAGCATGAAAATGCAAGGTAAAAGATTATGTAATGATGCACTACTATAATTTATATCAGATCTGATGTAAATATTAGATAATCAAATGATTTAGATGAGATGCAATGAAAATAGTGTAAACTATGTCAAAATGCAAGCCTAGGATGCTTGATTTTTCAAAATTTTCAGTTTTTTTTGTAGATTTTTCAATGCAATATGATGACAATGAAATGTATGAATGCAAATCTAAAGTACAACACTTAGTAAGGTGCAAAATTCAATAAAAACACAGGTTCACTAAAATGTAATGTATGAAAAGAGGGTTGATGGGATTAAAGGATGATTTAGCTAGATCCTCCTTTCACTACACACATTCAAAGACATTTAATCGAGTTGAATCACAACTTTTGCAATAAGGCTCAAATACAGGTTGGTTATCACTTGGAATGATAGGGAAATTTGGAATTGATTGATTAATGTATTGATTTTAGTCTGATTTAGCTTAAAACCCTAATTAAATGTAAAATCGTAAACAAACAAACGAAACTTGATAAATCCTTCTCCAGAAATAGACTAAATATGGATCAGATACATACCAAATTTTGAGTTTCAGATTACGGAAAAGTTGGGGGCTAAAGAGTAGGTGCCCAAGCCCAAGGTGCTGCTTTTCTAAGGGCTTCGGGGTCTTTTCCATCACTGATTGCAACCCCTTCAGAGATTCTCTATGACATGAAACTGAGGGGCAAAAGAGCAGGCATCCAAGCCCTTCCTGAGCTATTTCCTACCTTTTTCTTCAGATCCTAATTCCTTATGCTCTATAATAGTCCTTTGTAACTCCACTCCGCAAGATCTGACATTTGTCACCTGCAATCACAAGGAGAGGGGTTGGGGGTTGTGGTGTTTGAGAGCTTTCCTTAGTCAAGCTCTAGAATGGCATTCAAGCCTTCCAACACTGTTGTTAGATAGAGAGTGCATGTCCTTGCAGGACAAAGGCAAAAACAAATTAATAAATGATTGATTGAAGCACAAATAGATATCACCTCAGAGGTGTAGCTCTCAAGTAGATGAAGATCTTTCACAACATGAGAAGATGAAGCCAAATCTATAATAACAAACACAACATATTTATGATTTGCAACACAATGAATGCCTTGAATGCTCTAAAATCATAAGTTTGCTAAAATCTTATTATCATCTTCTAGTTTAAAAATGAAGTCCTAAACATACTTATATATGCATTCCTGCTTTAATTCCTTAATTCAAACTCAAGATGTCGACAAGGAACATCTTTAACAGTAACTTTACCAACATTCAAATTTGGGACCCCGCCAAAATAGGGCAGGGCAAGGGCATGGGTGCCCTTGTCCTGGGACCTATTTTGGGATAGGGTTAAGCTCTGCAATGTCCCCTATGTCCCATTTGTCATGGGTTTTAGGGCAATTTGTCTCGGGATTCATTTCTAACATGCATGATGAAAAACAAGGGACCCAGGAGCTAAACTTAGGAGGTAAAAGTCCTAAGGGACATTTTACGACATAATAGTATCTAAAATGCTTCAAACTAAAAATTTGATGTATAAAGAAAAATCTGGAAAAATGGCATAGATAGAACTGTAGAGTACAAAAATACCTTTCCAATGCCTATAAAAAGTTGAAATTCTGATAAAGTGGACGAAAGTTGTGAGCTCAGGAATGAAAAATGCAAGATCTGGCTTCAAACAACGGTATTTAGCACCTGCAACAAAATCTCAAAAAAATACTTGCACCACTACAAAGTGCTGAGAACCAACTTTTAGACTATCTCGTTTTCCAAATTTTGATATCATGGCAAAAAAATATGGCTCCCAGAAAAAAAAAAAAAAGAAAAAAAAAAACACCCTATTAGGCTAGAAGGGGGCCAAGGAGGGCCCCTGTTGTTGATGTCGCTGCTGACGCAGTGATGATGTTAGCAATTGATGTTGACGAAATATTCTTCCAGTCACTAGAATAATCTATCGATGGAAGAAAAAAATGTTTGTGACCTACCAAAACCACCCTCGAGCAAGGAAAAACTACCTGTTTTAGGTTGAAACCACCGACTAGTTGTTGAAGCCACCTATGTTTAATCACACAACCGCTTTCTGTGTGGAAAAATAGCTTGGGAAAAATTTGAAACCGCTGAGTGTAGGTTTGAAAACTACTTGTATAGATGACGAAAGTGGTGGTTTAAAGCAGAATATTTTGTTGGAATATACCTGGTATATGCTCCTTTGGAGATTCCACCGGTTTGACAAACTTTGGCTGCCATGGAATAAACCTATGGATTTGATTCGAATTTGCTATTTGAAAATGCTGCTGGAAATGTTTTTTTTAAACCCATGGAAGGTTATTTGAAACTACCTGAAATTGTTTTAAATCTACCGCATAAAATTTCAAAGGGTTGAAGCCCTTTCTGGAAGTCTGCTGGCGAGAGGGTTTTGTAAACAAAACCCTGCCAGGTGGTATGAAAGACAGCTGGCTGGGAAAGGAACTCAACAGATGCAGGGGAACTGCATCTTTAAATGTACCCCATAGGGCACACAGGGTAGTACCCTGTCGATACTGTATATATATTTGTTTACATAGTCTGCAGAAAATATATTATTTAACTATGAATTAAAAAAAATTTGAACCAATGGATAAATGATAACTTTTACCCGATGGATTTCTGATTTGTACGACACCTACACACGACTATGATGCTTGCAATAATGATGCCTACGGAATATTTTGCATAATATTCCGTACGACTGAATTGTAAAAATATTTTGCCTTTCACTATGACTTCGTCTGACTTGGATGATTTGATAATTGATCTATAGGTTTTTGGGCGTCCTGAGTGTGATGGCAGGGTGAATTTTTTTCCAAACTATTCTAAAATTGCAGTTACCTCCCAGATCAGGTATCCATTCTTTGAATTGAAAAGCTCATAGATTTGGCCTATGGTGTTCAGTTTGGATGAAACAAAAGCCAATCTCAACTATCTCAGACCTCCTGAACACAATGGTGTGCTCATATTTATAGTAGCATGCTCCAAAATGAACTTGCAATATAATGCATAAAGAGGAAACCCTCACAAATTTGGTATTTCCATTAAGTCTTTTTGACTCTCCAAGTCATCATTTGATGCAAGAGAAGAGCATACTCAACGATCAAGACCCACCATGAATTTGCATTCAAATCTCTCAATAATTTGGCTAACAAGAAGAGATTCCACCTAGAGATCTCTGATACCATGTAAGATTTGGCTAAGATAGGGGCCACCCAAGATCTAGGACTTCATGAAAGCACAAGAGAGACAATATGAGAGAATACTAATTCTATTCTATTAATGAATGCAAAATTGTTCATCTATGTTATGTTGTTATAATGTACATGAAGAGCCTTGCTTATAAAGACAAGGATAAGAGCTAAGATGTTGTAGTCATGTGACAAGTGTCTTAATCCTATGACACGTGACAACTATAGAACATGTGTAGGATAAGACAACCATATGACAACTAACAACAATTAGACACAACTAGAAACATCTAGAAGACTCACTAAGTTATCTTAACATGTGAATTATGTGTGAGAATATTATTTAACTAATAAATAGTTAAATAGTATGAATTATTCTCACAACAATGGAAACTAGATAGGAAATATCCCTATTCACAGTAACAAAGTGTAGCACATTGAGAGTCATATTCTATTTTGGGATTGTTGACTTCTCACGAGGGATGTTAAAATTAGCCCACGATTTTGCCGAAATGACAAGTGGTTTATAGGATGGAAATTTTTTATAGATATAACCCTTGTCATAGTGTTTTGATATCATTTGAATTGTATTGTAGGGATTCCTAGGCTTTTAGTTTAGGTCTAAGTATCAACATGCTATTAAAGTGTTAACATATAATACATTTCATATGTTGATTTCTATTTTTTTGTGGGATAATTCATGTGGATTTGAAATAAGATTTGAAAATTAGAAGTCATGGCCAACACCTTGACAATTGATATTGTTGCACTCAATTTTCTACCATTAGAAATGGATCAAGATGAATGGGACAAGTTGGATAGAAGAGATAGATCTGCTATTAGGTCATGTCTTTCTAATTTAGTCTCAATGAATTATTGGTCATCATGAGATTACAAAACTAATCTTAACTGCATAAACATAGTGGCAAAAAGTGTTTCATTGTGTGATAGACTCAGGGCTATGGTTAGGCACTCTAATGTAAAATCCTACATTAAAGATCAGGCTATGGTACTTTTATAATGTAAAAAGTGGAGCTTAGTATAGGTTGGTCCAGATCATCTAGATCCACCGGAGCCTCATGAAATGACACTTTTACAAAAATAGAGAGAAAGAGAGAGAGGAATAGAGAAAAAAAGAGAGTAGGAGAGAGAGATAGAGATAATATATAAAGGGAAAGAGAGATAAAGAAAAGAGAGTGACTTTTAATAATCAATTATTTCATACCAACAATCCAAAGATGACATGTGTCCATTGGGAACTGCAATTAGGGAAACACACCATTTGTTTAAGGACTTGATAATTCACCTTTAATACCTCTTTAGTGTACCCAGTGCACACTAAAGTGTAGCTATCTCTAACAGTAGCAACTTCCCATCTCCAAGATTCATTGATTCATACATGGCATGAGAAATACAATTGGAAATAATGTTGCTTATTAAAGTGGCTGAAAAATGAACATTTGCAGCATCTCAAAAGTCCAACAAATGGAAAGAACACTATATCCCCAAATCCATTGATAGATATTGATGATGAAACTCCTTTTTATTGGGGACATGCAATGCTACAAGAAGATAGTCCTTATAAATGAAAAATCTTGTCAAGTCTATACCCAGGCTGGTCATTTCAACTAGATGGGCTTGACATGCTTGGGAAACAAGATGACTGGTAAAGGGTACTATCACTTACAAATAATTGACTAAAACAAAAAAACAACTTAACTTGCATGCATGTCAATATATTTAATTTACTCCATTTATTTGCTAATGCAGGACAACAACACATTCACTACATTCTTTGAATGCTCAAATGATGGATGAACAACCATTCACAAGCACTAAGAGTATATGCTCTCTTCTCAAGAAACTACTAATTACGTTTATCTACATGCTATCTCGATGTACCCATTTTACACTCACGTTAGTATGAAATGGGTATGCTGAGATAACCTGTAGATAAAAATAATTAGTGGTTTCTTGAGAAACAATTTTGTTGTTGGTGAGAAGAGAGCAAATTAAATATGTTGACATGCATGAAAGTAAATTTATTTTTGAATAGTAGTGGATGACAATAGGTATGCAAGTAAAGATTTTTTTGGTCAATTATTTCTAATTGATAGTGCCTTTTACCGATCATATTCTTGTTTCCCAAGCATGTTGAGCCCATCTAGTTGAAATGGCAAGCCTAGGTACACACTTGACAAGACTTTCCATTCATTATGACTATCTTATTTCCATGTAACTTTAAAATTTAAACAGAAGAATAAGTGAAGGAGATAGAGAAGATAAGATGACATATATACTTGGGAAAACCCTTCTGAGTAACATACCCACCACTAAAATTAAACCTTAATATATTAGTGAAACATGTCATTTTCTTAAGGACCTGCTAATTTACCTTTAAGACCTCTTTAGTGTACCCATTGCACACTAAAGTTTAGCTATCTCTAACAATAGCAACATCCCATCTCCAAGCTTCATTCATTCTTACATGGCACGACCAATACAATTGGGAACAATACCACTTATTGAAGTGGCTCAAAAATGGACATTTGTAGCACATAACTCAAAAGTCCAACAAATGGAAATAATCCTTAACACCAAGTCTATCACACAACAAAACACTTTTTTCCGTTATATTTATGCAATTAAGCTTAGTGTTGTCTCCTTCATGTATTTTTAAAGAATACAATTTTTTTTTTAAAATAACTTATTTACAAGTTCCACTTAGTTTGATATAATGCAATAATTTTATCTCATAAACTATTAGCAAAGTTTTGATCTAAAACATTCATGAAGATTGAATTGGAAAGACAACCTAATAGTAAATCTTTAAATAATTATTCATATGAAGGTTATGCATGTAGCCAATCAATTTACCCTTTTGATGTGTTTTTTCTACCCAACTTTTAAGGATAAACTTGTTTTCTTTACAAATTTTTATAGATACAACATAATTGTGTGGTATACCCAAATGCTGCAAAGCAACTTTTGCATCCCCAATTCTAATGAACAAAGAAAGTACATTGATCCCCTTTAGATAGATAGGCTTCAAAATAGAATGATGGTATCCTTTAATGAACAAATCAAAGTGATAAATTTTCCCTCTTCTTCCATGTTTACATCTATGGAAGCCAATTGACTCACTACTAGATGAAAAGCATCCTTCATGCATCTTTAAATAATACAAATTTCTTTTCAAAAATAATATTTTTTACAAGACTGAGTTTGATATAATGTAATAATTTTATCTCATAAACTCTTAGCAATGTTTTGTACTAAAACATTCATAAAGATTGAATTAGAAAGACACAACCTAATAGTAGATCTATCTCTTCTATCCAACATGTCCCATTCATATTGATCTATTGCTGATGGTAGAAAATTGAGTACAACATTTATTATGATCCACTGATCTATCTCTACTAAAAGATCTTCAACCTTTAATTTCCATAACTCAAAGTTTTACCTATTGGACTTCTCAATCTCAATTGTCAAGGTGTTGGCCATGATTTATGATTTTCAAATGTTATTTTAAATCCACATGAATTATCCCACAAAAAAATGAAAGCAACATAAGAAATGTATCCCTTCCTTCATGGGATCAATTGAAACAAAGCTTTGATACCAAATGTTAGTTTTACAATGCTTATTCCTTGATTAGGAGCAATGGAAAGTAATAAACTTTGTTTACTTAGAAAACACATGTAACCTTAATTAAACATAGAAGAATAAGTGAAGGAGATAGAGATGATAAGATGACATATATACTTGGGAAAACCCTTTTGAGTGAGACCCACCACCAAAAGTAAACCTTAATATATTAGTGAAACTCGTCATTTTCTTAAGGACCTAATAATTCACCTTTAAGACCTCTTTAGTGTACCCATTGCACACTAAAGTGTAGCTATCTCTAACAATAGAAACATCTCGTCTCCAAGATTCATTCATTTATACATGGCAAGACCAATATAGTTGGAAATAATGCTGCTTATTGAAGTGTCTAAAAAATGAACATTTGTAGCATCTCGGAAGTCCAACAAATAGAAACAACACTTAACACCTTCTACTGTTTGAGTCTCCCCTAGTTTCACCACCAACCCAACAGTAGATGATCACTGTTTTCAAGCATTCTATTGGAGTGAACTATTGCTATACCATCTATTCATAAACATTCACAATGATATTGGTTCATTAGAGCAAGATATTATAGCCCATTGGGAAAGAATTTCAAATAGCTACCATCTATGGAATTTGCATCATACATCCCCAGATCTATTAATAGACACTTATAAAAAAAAAATATAGAACCATTGTCATCATATAAAGGAAGAGAGAGAGAGAGAGAGAGAGAGAGAGAGAGAGAGAGAGAGAGAGAGAGAGAGAGAGAGAGAGAGAGAGAGAGAGAGAGAGAGAGAGAGAGAGAGAGAGAGAGAGTCACTCTCTATTTTCTTTATCTCTCTCTATTTTTGTAACAATGTCATTTCATACCAAGCTCCACTTTTTACATTGTAAAAGTACCATAGCCTAATCTTTGATGTAGGGTTTTCCATTACAATGCTTGACCATAGCCCCAAGTCTATCACACAAAGTTGCTAACAAAGAGAGAGGGAAAATAGAGAATGAGAGAAAGACATATACACACACATGTATGGGTAAGTGCAGGAAGATGGGGGGCCAAAAAGGGGTCTTAAGTGGCCACTTTTTTTCTGAAATCAGGAAATACTAGCCTTGGATGAGAAATTGAGCATAGTTACACTCAAAATTTGGAGATGCAACCAAAACAATGTTCGTAGTGCTCCGAGTCTACTTTCTAAACTACTATTTTGTTTTGAAAATGGCATAGATTAAGGGGTTCAAAAGAGGGAGCCACAGAAATTGGTGTTGTTTCTGTCAAAAAAACATAACATAGCATGTTTTGTGGCTCCCTCAAAAGGTCAACTTTTTTTTGGTATTTTAAAATTGCATCAGTGAAAAATTAGCTAATAGCATGTAGTTTATGCCTGATTTTTCTGATAATTTTTTGATGAATATTTGATTTTTTACTAATTTTCAAAGTGGACACATCCTAAAAAATAGAATTTTGGCCGTGCTACCCCTATAAATTTTGAAAACTAATTGAAAATCATTTTTTTATTTTTTTATTTGTAGAATGGAGTCTAGTTTCTAAATATGTATTTTTTTTGAAATTTGAATGAATAGTTATTTTACAATGAAAAAAAGACCAAATAATGGTTTTTGCCTAAAAACGGACACACAAACAAAAGAAATTAAAGATGAAAGGCTTAAAATTGTTAAAATGTGAAAAAAATCACATCGTCAAATAGCTAAGAGAAAGCCTAACATTACCCATGTGTTCGATTTGTTCGACCTTGAAACACGTGCAAATTTGAGGGTTAGCACGAACGAAATTATGTGAAATTTTGAAGAATATAGAAAAACACGTCTGTGACTGTTCATAAGGCACTCCAAGCCTTTGGGTTGGAAATCCAAAGCAAATCCCAAGCCCAAGGCTTGGGTTTCCCAAAGCAAGAAATAACACGAGCGTGTTATAACACACTCACGTTATGTTTTGCCTTGCATTTTTCTTTCTCGCAAGTTTGTTGTTTGTCATGTTTGACATAACGCGCTCGCGTTATGTTCCCCTCAAATTTTTTTACGTTCAAGGCTATTAATCATGAGGGTTAAGGGATAAGGGATAGAGTTGGAGGGTTTAGGGATAAGGGATTAGCGTTTAAGGTATAGTATCGAGCCCGTTGAGGGTCTAGGAATAGGGATAGCGTTTAGGGTTTAGGGATGAGGGATGACAGATTAGGGTTGAGGGTTTAGGGTTTAGGGATAGGGTTGAGGGTCGAGGGATCAGAGTTAAGGGTTGAGGGATTAGGGTTTGACATTAAGGGTTGAGGGTTGAGGTTCAAGGGTCAAGGGTTTAGGGATAGGGTTTAGGGTTAAAGTAGAGTGTGGAGGGTGTAAGGATTAGGGATAGGGTTGGAGGGTTTAGGGATAAGGGATTAGGGTTTAAGGTATAGTATCGAGTCTGTTGAGGGTTTATGAATAGGGATAGCATTTAGGGTTTAGGGATGAGGGATTAGAGTTGAGGGATGATGGATTAGGGTTGAGGGTTGAGGGATTAGGGTTTAGGGGTAAGGTTTAGGGTTGAGGGTTGAGGGATTAGGGTTTAAGGTATAGTGTTGAGGGTTGAGGGTTGAGGGTTTAGGATTAGGGTTTAGGGTTGATGGATTAGCATTTAATGTCAAGGTTAGGGTTAGAGTGTCGAGGGTAGAGGGATTAGGGATAGGGTTTAGGGTTGAAGGTTTAAGGATTGAGGGTTGAGGCTTTAGGGATGAGGGTTTAAGGCTTAAGATATAGTGTCAAGTGTTGAGGGTGTAGGGATAGGGTTTAAGTTTTAAGGGTTAAGGGTTGAGGGATAGGGATTAGGGTTTAAGGTATAGTGATGAGGGTCGAGGGATCAGAGTTAAGGGTTGAGGGATTAGGGTTTGACGTTGAGGGTTGAGGGTTGAGGTTCGAGGGTCAAGGGTTTAGGGATAGGGTTGAGGGTTGAGGAATTAGGGTTAAAGTAGAGTGTGGAGGGTATAAGGATTAGGGATAGGGTTGGAGGGTTTAGGGATAAGGGATTAGGGTTTAAGGTATAGTAATGATTTTGTTGAGGGTGTAGGAATAGGGATAGCATTTAGGGTTTAGGGATGAAGGATTAGAGTTGAGGGATGACAGATTAGGGTTGAGGGTTGAGGGATTAGGGTTTAGGGATAAGGTTTAGGGTTGAGGGCTGAGGGATTAGGGTTTAAGGTATAGTGTTGAGGGTTTAGGGATAGGGTTTAGGGTTGAGGGATTAGAGTGAAGTGTTGAGGGATTAGGATTTGACGTTGAGGGTTGAGGGTTTAGGGTTTAGGGTTTAGGGTTAGGGTTGAGAGATGAGGGATCAGAGTTAAGGGTTGAGGGATTAGGGTTTGATGTCGAGGGTTGAGGTTCGAGGGTCAAGGGTTTAGGGATAGGGTTGAGGTTGAAGGGATTAGGGTTAAAGTAGAGTGTGGAGGGTGTAAGGATTAGGGATAGGGTTGGAGGGTTTAGGGATAAGGGATTAGAGTTTAAGGTATAGTATCGAGTCTATTGAGGGTTTAGGAATAGGGATAGCATTTAGGGTTTAGGGATGAGGGATTAGAGTTAAGGGATGAGGGATTAGGGTTGAGGGTTGAGGGATTAGGGTTTAGGGATAAGGTTTAGGGTTGAGGGTTGAGGGATTAGGGTTTAAGGTATAGTGTTGAGGGTTGATGGTTTAGGGATAGGGTTTAGGTTTGAGGGATTAGGGTTTAGGGTTGATGAATTAGGGTTTAATGTTGAGAGTTGAGGGTTGAGGGTTGAGGTTGAGGGATAGGGTTAATGGTCAAGGGAGTAGGGTTAAATAAGAGTGTCAAGGGTAGAGGGATTAGGGTTTAAGGTATAGTATCGAGCCTGTTGAGGGTCTAGGATTAGGGATAGCGTTTAGGGTTTAGGAATGAGGGATTAGAGTTGAGGGATGACGGATGACAGATTAGGGTTGAGGGTTGAGGGATTAGGGTTTAGGGACAAGGTTTAGGGTTAGGGTTGAGGGATTAGGGTTTAAGGTATAGTGTTGAGGGTTTAGGGATAGGGTTTAGGGTTGAGGGATTAGAGTGAAGGGTTGGGGGATTAGAATTTGACGTTGAGGGTTGAGGGATAGGGTTGAAGGTCGAGGAATCAGAGTTAAGGGTTGAGGGATTAGGATTTGATGTTGAGGGTTGAGGGTTGAGGTTTGAGGGTCAAGGGTTTAGGGATAGGGTTGAGGGTCGAGGAATTAGGGTTAAAGTAGAATGTGGAGGGTATAAGGATTAGGGATAGGGTTGGAGGGTTTAGGGATAAGGGATTAGAGTTTAAGGTATAGTATCGAGTCTGTTGAGGGTTTAGGAATAGGGATAGCATTTAGGGTTTAGGGATGAGGGATTAGAGTTGATGGATGATGGATTAGGGTTGAGGGTTGAGGGATTAGGGTTTAGGGATAAGGTTTAGGGTTGAGGGTTGAGCGATTAGGGTTTAAGGTATAGTGTCGAGGGTTGAGGGTTTAGGATTAGGGTTTAGGGTTGAGGGATTAGGGTTTAGGGATAAGGTTTAGGGTTGAGGGTTGAGTGATTAGGGTTTAAGGTATAGTGTCGAGGGTTGAGGGTTTAGGATTAGGGTTTAGGGTTGATGGATTAGCATTTAATGTCGAGGTTAGGGTTAGAGGGTCGAGGGTAGAGGGATTAGGGATAGGGTTTAGGGTTGAAGGTTTAAGGATTGAGGGTTGAGGCTTTAGGGATGAGGGTTTAAGGCTTAAGATATAGTGTCAAGTGTTGAGGGTGTAGGGATAGGGTTTAAATTTTAAGGGTTAAGGGTTGAGGGATAGGGATTAGGGTTTAAGGTATAGTGTTGAGGGTTGATGGTTTAGGGATAGGGTTTAGGTTTGAGGGATTAGGGTTTAGGGTTGATGAATTAGGGTTTAATGTTGAGGGTTGAGGGTTGAGGGTTGAGGGATAGGGTTAATGGTCAAGGGATTAGGGTTTAAGGTATAGTATCGAGCCTATTGAGGGTCTAGGAATAGGGATAGCGTTTAGGGTTTAGGGATGAGGGATTAGAGTTGAGGGATGACGGATGACAGATTAGCGTTGAGGGTTGAGGGATTAGGGTTTAGGGATAAGGTTTAGGGTTAGGGTCGAGGGATTAGGGTTTAAGGTATAGTGTTGAGGGTTTAGGGTTGAGGGATTAGAGTGAAGGGTTGAGGGATTAGAATTTGACGTTGAGGGTTGAGGGTTTAGGGTTGAGGGTTTAGGGATAGGGTTGAGGGTCGAGGGATCAAAGTTAAGGGTTGAGGGATTAGGGTTTGACGTTGAGGGTTGAGGGTTGAGGTTCGAGGGTCAAGGGTTTAGGGATAGGGTTGAGGGTCGAGGAATTAGGGTTAAAGTAGAGTGCAGAGGGTATAAGGATTAGGGATAGGGTTGGAGTGTTTAGGGATAAGGGATTAGAGTTTAAGGTATAGTATCGAGTCTGTTGAGGGTTTAGGAATAGGGATAGCATTTAGGGTTTAGGGATGAGGGATTAGAGTTGAGGGATGATGGATTAGGGTTGAGGGTTGAGGGATTAGGGTTTAGGGATAAGGTTTAGGGTTGAGGGTTGAGGGATTAGGGTTTAAGGTATAGGATTGAGGGTTGAGGCTTTAGGGATGAGGGTTTAAGGCTTAAGATATAGTGTCAAGTGTTGAGGGTGTAGGGATAGGGTTTAAATTTTAAGGGTTAAGGGTTGAGGGATAGGGATTAGGGTTTAAGGTATAGTGTTGAGGGTTGATGGATCAGAGTTAAGGGTTGATGGATTAGGGTTTGACGTTGAGGGTTGAGGGTTGAGGTTTGAGGGTCAAGGGTTTAGGGATAGGGTTGAGGTTCAAGGGATTAGGGTTAAAGTAGAGTGTGGAGGGTGTAAGGATTAGGGATAGGGTTGGAGGGTTTAGGGATAAGGGATTAGAGTTTAAGGTATAGTATCGAGTCTGTTGAGGGTTTAGGAATAGGGATAGCATTTAGGGTTTAGGGATGAGGGATTAGAGTTGAGGGATGATGGATTAGGGTTGAGGGTTGAGGGATTAGGGTTTAGGGATAAGGTTTAGGGTTGAGGGTTGAGGGATTAGGGTTTAAGGTATAGTGTTGAGGGTTGAGGGTTAAGGGTTTAGGATTAGGGTTTAGGGTTGACAGATTAGTGTTTAATGTCGAGGTTAGGGTTAGAGTGTCGAGGGTAGAGGGATTAGGGATAGGGTTTAGGGTTGAAGGTTTAAGGATTGAGGGTTGAGGCTTTAGGGATGAGGGTTTAAGGCTTAAGATATAGTGTCAATTGTTGAGGGTGTAGGGATAGGGTTTAAGTTTTAAGGGTTAAGGGTTGAGGGATAGTGATTAGGGTTTAAGGTATAGTGTTGAGGGTCGAGGGATTAGAGTTAAGGGTTGAGGGATTAGGGTTTGACGTTGAGGGTTGAGGGTTGAGGTTCGAGGGTCAAGGGTTTAGGGATAGGGTCGAGGGTCGAGGAATTAGGGTTAAAGTAGAGTGTGGAGGGTATAAGGATTAGGGATAGGGTTGGAGGGTTTAGGGATAAGGGATTAGGGTTTAAGGTATAGTATCGATTCTGTTGAGGGTGTAGGAATAGGGATAGCATTTAGGGTTTAGGGATGAGGGATTAGAGTTGAGGGATGACGGATTAGGGTTGAGGGTTGAGGGATTAGGGTTTAGGGATAAGGTTTAGGGTTGAGGGTTGAGGGATTAGGGTTTAAGGTATAGTGTTGAGGGTTTAGGGATAGGGTTTAGGGTTGAGGGATTAGAGTGAAGGGTTGAGGGATTAGGATTTGACGTTGAGGGTTGAAGGTTTAGGGTTTAGGGTTAGGGTTGAGAGATGAAGGATCAGAGTTAAGGGTTGAGGGATTAGGGTTTGACGTCGAGGGTTGAGGGTTGAGGTTTGAGGGTCAAGGGTTTAGGGATAGGGTTGAGGTTGAAGGGATTATGGTTTAAGGTATAGTGTTGAGGGTTGATGGATCAGAGTTAAGGGTTGAGGGATTAGGGTTTGACGTTGAGGGTTGAGAGTTGAGGTTCGAGGGTCAAGGGTTTAGGGATAGGGTTGAGGTTCAAGGGATTAGGGTTAAAGTAGAGTGTGGAGGGTGTAAAGATTAGGGATAGGGTTGGAGGGTTTAGGGATAAGGGATTAGAGTTTAAGGTATAGTATCGAGTCTGTTGAGGGTGTAGGATTAGGGATAGCATTTAGGGTTTAGGGATGAGGGATTAGAGTTGAGGGATGACGGATTAGGGTTGAGGGATTAGGATTTGACGTTGAGGGTTGAGGGATTAGGATTTGACATTGAGGGTTGAGGGTTGAGGGTCGAGGGATCAAAGTTAAGGGTTGAGGGATTAGGGTTTGACGTTGAGGGTTGAGGGCATTTTCTATCAAGAACTTGATTATGAGGGCTTGCCCCTTCATTGTTATGCCTATCATATGGCGGAGCATCTGGCAAGCCCTTGCAGGAAAAAGATGTGATCAATGCAAAGGATGTGATGAATCTATAGCAGGACAAAACGTGAGCGCATTATAGCGCGAGCGCGTTATAGCGCGCTCGTGTTATAACGCACTCGCGTTTTGTATTTCTATTGAAACGGTAAAAAAGTGGTTACCCTCATGATCTAGGCCCACATGCTCTGATTTCTTACTGATTCTTCGCGTGCTCCAACAAAAAAGAAGTGCTTTCATGCTATTGGGAAGTTCACATGCACATTTGACAAATTGTACCACCTTTGCATGATCTTTCCACCACCTTTTCTGCTTTGCCAACTTGAGAAGGAGGAAATAACATAGTTTTCACACCAAGTTTGATATATATCTATTCAAGTGTCAATTTTTGTAGTGTTGCAATGTTAATTATGATTCAATTTTAGGAATTTAACATTGAAAAGGAAGCAAGTGGTGAAAAACTCAAATTGTTGAGGAGTTTGATGCAAGAAGATAAAAACACTACATAATTAGGTACTCTCTCCATTCAAATCTTCATTTTTTAGGTATGTCAAGTCTTTACATGCATGTTCTTTACATTTTCCTTATTTCAGATTGAATTATTTTATCATGTTTTATCATACATGTTTAAAATAGACACATTCCCAATCAAGAAAGAAGCCTACAATCTCACATGATGCCATGTATATTTTCTACACTTGGGCTCTTTAATAATTATGTGTAATAAACAAACCTTAACATACCATGATATCAAACTATACAAGAATAAATCCTTACAACATAAAAAAAATACAATCCCACTATTATCTTGTATTCATTTCTTAGGAACTAATATTGGTCTCTTTATCATGCTTTAGACAAATTCTCTGTCATGCCGAGGAAATGATCAAGAATTAAACCAACACAGGAAGAGATAGAAGCTAAGAATGCAAAGAAAGCAGTGGCTATGAGGGAACTTCGTGAGAAGAGGAAATTGGACATGATAAATGAAGACATACCAATTGAAGAGGAACCACAACCATCACAAAGAGATATGGTATTGGTGACACAAAGAGAATGAATGCAAAAACTTCGTGGTACGAGAGATTTGAATACCATAGTTGGAGACACGTCCTTTACCGCAAGTCAACATGTAGGGACACCATCTACCACATCTCAAGTTGAGAGTACATCACTCACATGTGATGAAGGAGGTACGCCATCATTCCCACCTCAACCTCAAGGTATGTCATCTATTCCATCTTCGATCGAAGGTATGCCATCTAACCCATCTCATTTAAATATTGATGAAATTCCTAATGTTGAGATGAATTTACCTAACTTGACACCACCTAGAATTTTGCATAGAAAGCCAAAGTATTTGATTGATATTGATGAGAATATTTTGCAGCCAATGGAAGGTAAGATTCCAAAACGCACTTATAGAAGATATGCTAATAAGATTTGGAGATTGTTATTTGAAAAGTTAAATGAGACTGCAAGATGTCAACTATTCGTTGAAATGATGCGAAGTATAAAGTATAGGTCTATCATGAAGATTCTTGGGTTGAGAACATCAGAGGCTTCAAGTGAAAAATCTATTATCAAGAATCTAATGAGTGCGTATGAGAGTGTGGATAACACCTCACACACAAAAGATAGTAATGCAACACGGCGTGTGATTACATCGACTATAGTAAATAGTCAAATGAGGAAAGCTCGTCTCATTAAAAAGACAAGTCAAGAATTGAGAATTAATAAGAAAACTTTATCAAGAGCTGTTGGAAGATGCCAAAGAATTGAGGACACTAATGCCAATAAATTATGGGCGTTCTCGGGGAGACTACCACGAAAAGATAAACCAATTGTTGAAGCATTGAGATCACTAATTAAAGACTTTTGGAAGAATTACACAAGGGTATCTCCGAATCAAAGGGATGTGGTAAGAAGGAGAATCGGTAGTCAGAACCGCGAGCCACATCCAAAGCATTTTTTGGATGAGACTCAAACACAGTTTTATGGTAAATTTCTAGAGAAGTATCCTCAAATTAAAATTTGTCAAAGATATTTTGAATTGCTAAAACCTTTCTATGTTAAGATAAATCACACACGCACTACTTGTTGTTGTAGATTACATATTGAATTTTCTAACCATTTTGATGCTTATAGGTCTATATGTTTAGATATGCATACTAACAATGATTTGCGGGTTGTGCCATATGTGCCCCACCAACATCTTCAAGAGACTTCATATCAAGAATTTTATGTGAAAGAGAGGAAGGTCAAATACTCTACAAGAAATTATGCTTGGATGGCACATGTCATCGTTGTGGTGGCTTGCAACATTTGCCAATATGTGAACATATGGAAATAACACATGCGGTTGGAAACGAACTAGTAGAGTTTGGCAAGTATAAAACAGTGGCATACAATACAAAAGATGGTAAAGAAGCAAAGAGGTGTGAATCAGTTATTGAAAAGATTCCAGTGTATCAGTTTATGCCTATATTTCGTGACAGCATAGTGTATGAGTATGCAAGACATGCCCATAGAGCTCGATGGTTGGACTTGCAATTCAAGTTATGCAAGGACACATTTCTAGTTGGTAGCATTGTTTCAGTCATCGACTTTGCAGAGAACTACAGTCTACAGCCACAGCGTGAGGTGCAATCACAATATTACAACTCCACACAGGTTTCTATATTTGTGCACATCGCATTCATTCATGCGAATGACAGTACAGAGGATGATAGAAAGATCATAAGGGAGTATAATTTCTATATTAGTGATGATCGCACGCATTCTACGGAGTCCGTGCAAGGTTGCTTTCAGGTGTTCTACAATGATTTGGCTAGAAGGGGCATATTGTTCAGTCAACATATCATATGGTCAGATAACTGTGCGTCACAATTCAAGAACTCGCAAATTTTCTATTGGCTGAGTAGGAGGCATAATTTTATAGGTATTCAACATATGTGGAACTTTTGTGAGGCCGGGCATGGAAAGGGGGAGCATGATGGTGCAGGAGCATGTATCAAAAGAGCCATAGCACGAGAAGAGTTAAAGTATAAAGACAATGTAAAGTTGACAGATGCAAAATCGATTGTCGAGTGGTGTAATGCTTCCATGGGTCCAGGTAATGAAGGTAAGTCTTTAGTTCGTAGATTTTTTTGGTTGATAGATGATACTAACATTGCACCATATGAGGATTGTTGTACACTGACAGGATCAAATGAGATGCACTCTTTCAGAAGCTCAATTGCAGGTTCATGGAGTATCCATACACGAAAGATGTCATGCTTTTGTTCTTCCTGTACAATTCAAGTTTGGGATAAGTGCAAGTCAAAGGAGTGGGTTGACAAATGGTAGTTAAGTTATCTTAGCCCACTTGACACGTATCGACCCCCGATGGCACTGGAACTAACACAGATGGAATTGTCAGTTGACTTTGACCACATATCAGATTTAGTTCAACCAGGTAATATAGGGCACGTATATGCATCTAATTTCATCTAGTTCAACTAGGTAATGTCATCTTACTTTGTAGTGTTTTTGTAATGTTGACTAATTTCATCTAATTTGCTACACATATCAATGTAGGGCACGTATATGCAGTTATTGTAGATGAAGATAATGAAGAGGGAACAGATTATTACTTATGTCATTGTGTTGAGGCCAAAAAGAAATTGGAGGCCCCTATTACAGATGGAGAAAACATCGAATACCCTACAGGATCAGTGGTTATTACTGGAACATGGCTTAGAAGGTACCCACATAAGAGTGTTAATATTTGGCTATTTCAGGACTTTGACATGCATCGGAAGATTCTTCATTACTCGAACCTTGTCGTGGCATCCAATGTTCATTTGATAAAGTATTGAGGTAGACCTTTGAACAAAATATTGTGGAAGGTGTGTGAGTCTGACCATGAAGCAATACTTGACACAATAAAGAGTAGAGCAGACCCAAATGGTTCATTGGATTAATTTGTAAGTATTCACATTGATTTTGTAAAGTTATGTTACATTGAGTTGTAAGTATGCACATTAATTTGTAAGGTTTGTCTTTTTTTATTTCCTCCTGCATTTTTACACATATGTACACATTTTTATATCATCATGTTATGCATTTTTGGTGTCCTGCTCCTGATGCGACCAAACTCATAACTCACGCTACTTCCTCTAGACACAATTTGATGATCTCTCCAACACTTTGGATCTAGGGCACCCAATCATGATGATGACCTATATACCATTCTCCCAAGGTGCTCATAATGAATGAAAAGAAGACCAAGGGTGCCCAAGCTTAATAGACTTATTTCTTTCAATTTTGATGATCCAAACTCTTGCAATATGACATCGACTTTCATGCCTTTAGATCTTCCTTCACATATAGGGCACCAAATCAAGTTGAAAAATCTACATAAGGGCGCCAAACTAGATGAAAGGAGACATGAAATGCACCTTAGGACTCCATGCGAAGGTTTGAGCCATTAAAGTCTCTTGATATTAGGTGCTCATGATGATGAAACTTAGAGCTTTTTCCTTTCCTATGCGCTCATCTAAGATGTTTGAATGATAAGGAGCGCCTCGACCTCTATAATGTACATTGGGCACAAATCAAGGTGATTTTAAGTCACTTTGAGTCATTTGGGGTCAGTTTGAGTCTTTGAGTCATGTTGCAAAAAAGTGTCAATGTTGTCAAGTTGCACAAAGCAACTTTTACATTTTTGGTATCCTGCTCGTGATGTGACCAAACTGACTATTCTAACGCATCCAGATGGGTACATTTACGCTAGGCATGGTCTTTTTTTTCACCCAAACATGTCGAAACAGTCTGAGCTACATTGTATCGACGATATCCCTGAAGAGTCCAAAGTGCAAAAAGGCAGCAATCTTTGACGAGATGTTACTCAAAAACTGTGTCACTTAGAAACATTCCATCTGAGGCAACGCTATCATGTAAAGTGCCTCTACAATAACCACTCTTAGTTTTTTATATCTCTGAGGCATTTGCCCGTGGTGAAAGGTTTTCTGCTGCCCCAAAAATCGTCAGAAGGAGGCAATGTAAAGTTGCAAAGGGCTGTAACTTTCGTCCTGCTGCTGATGCAACCAAACTGATTGTTCCAATGTGTTTGAATGGGTACATTTACGCTAGGCATGGTCCTATTTTTCACCCAAACATGTCAAAATAGTTTGAGCTACATTGTACCGACGATATCCCTGAAGAGTCTAAAGTGCAAAAAGGCAACAATCTTTGACGAGATGTTACTCAAAAATTATGTCACTTAGAAACATTCCGTTTGAGGCAACGCGATCACGTAGAGTGCCTCTACAATAACATCTCTCAGTTTTTATATCTCTGAGGCATTTGCCCGTGGTGAAAGGTTTTCTGCTACCCCAAAAATCATCAGAAGGAGGTAGTGTAAAGTTGCAAAGGGGTGTAACTTTTGTCCTGCTCCTGATGCAACCAAACTGACTATTCCAACGCATCTAAATGGGTACATTTACGTTAGGCATGGTCCTATTTTTCACCCAAACATGTCGAAACAGTCTAAGCTACATTGTACCGACGATATCCCTAAAGAGTCCAAAGTGCAAAAAGGCAGCAATCTTTGACGAGATGTTACTCAAAAATCGTGTCACTTAGAAACATTCCGTCTAAGGCAACGCAATCACGTAGAGTGCCTCTACAATAACCTCTCTCAGTTTTTATATCTCTAAGGCATTTGCCCGTGGTGAAAGGTTTTCTGCTGCCCCAAAAATCGTCAGAAGGAGGCAGTGTAAAGTTGCAAAGGGGTGTAACTTTCGTCCTGCTCCTGATGCAACTAAACTGACTGTTCCAACGCGTCTGAATGGGTACATTTACGTTAGACATGGTCTTATTTTTCACCCAAATATGTCGAAACAGTCTGAGCTACATTGTACCGACAATATCCCTGAAGAGTCCAAAGTGCAAAAAGGTAGCAATCTTTGACAAGATGTTACTCAAAAACCGTGTCACTTAGAAACATTCTGTCTAAGTCAACGCGATCACATAGAGTGCCTCTACAATAACCTCTCTCAGTTTTTTATATCTCTGAGGCATTTGCCCGTGGTGAAAGGTTTTCTGCTGCCCCAAAAATTGTCAGAAGGAGGCAGTGTAAAGTTGCAAAGGGGTGTAACTTTCATCCTGCTCCTGATGCAACCAAACTGACTATTCCAACGTGTCTGAATGGATACATTTACGCTAGGCATGGTCCTATTTTTCACCCAAACATGTCGAAACAGTCTGAGCTACATTGTACCGACGATATCCCTGAAGAGTCCAAAGTGCAAAAAGGTAGCAATCTTTGACGAGATGTTACTCGAAAATCATGTCACTTAGAAACATTCCATCTAAGGCAACGTGATCACGTAGAGTGCCTCTACAATAACCTCTCTCAGTTTTTTATATCTCTGAGGCATTTACCCGTGGTGAAAGGTTTTCTGTTACCCCAAAAATCGTCAGAAGGAGGCAGTGTAAAGTTGCAAAGGGGTTTAACTTTTGTTTTACTCCTGATGCAACCAAACTGACTGTTCCAACACATCTGGATGGGTACATTTACACTAGGCATTGTCCTTTTTTCCACCCAAACATGTCGAAACAGTCCGAGCTACATTGTACCCATGATATCCCTAAAGAGTCTAGAGTGCAAAAAGGCAGCAATCTTTGACGAGATGTTACTTGAAAACTGTGTCACTTAGACACATTCTGTCTAAGGTAACATGATCAGGTAGAGTGCCTCTACAATAACCTCTCTCAGTTTTTTATATCTTTTTTATATCTTTGAGGCATTTGCCTGTGGTGAAAGGTTTTCTGTTGCCCCAAAATTGTCAGAAGGAGGCAGTGTAAAGTTGCAAAGGGGTGTAACTTTCGTCCTGCTCCTGATGCGACCAAACTAACTGCTCCAACACGTCTGAATGGGTACATTTACGCTAGGCATGGTCCTATTTTTCACCCAAACATGTCGAAACAGTCTGAGCTACATTGTATCGATGATATCCCTAGAGTCCAAAGTGTAAAAAGGCAGCAATCTTTGATGAGATGTTACTCAAAAACCGTGTCACTTACAAACATTCTGTCTTAGGCAATGTGATCACGTAGAGTGCCTCTACAATAACCTCTCTCAATTTTTATATCTCTGAGACATTTGCCCGTGGTGAAAGGTTTTCTGCTACCCCAAAAATCGTTAGAAGGAGGTAGTGTATTAAGTCAAGATGAAAGCCTATTCACTCTAGGCACCTGTTGTGACCAAATCACACATCGCGCCAGAGAATCCCAAACATGCGCCTTGAACAAGTGATGCTACAAGTGGTGAACAAAATGGGCGCCTTGAAGAATTGAGCCCTCCAAGACATCTTGCAATTGCCTAAAAGTCTAAAATTTACATAAGTGAGTTAAGGTGCCATTTTCCATCTCCAGAGCCTCCTTTGAGCACCTTAACATGGAGTGAATGTTTTAGTCTATGAAAGATTGCACCTAAAGAATATAACAACCCCTTGAGTCACTAGGATGAATTAAGTTAACAAAATGAACTTCATTGAGGGAGGCGCACTTGTGCATCTAGATAACTCCAGTTTAGTGCCTGAGAAAAAGCATGTTTAGAGACACCCCTCGAATGAACCCTCTAGAACCAATAACCATAGCTCAAGATCCATAACCATGAGAAGATAAAGCATTAAAAAAATTCATCTAAAGGATGTGAAATACCTCTTAGATGATAGTCTACCGAGTAGACCAAGAGTGGGGAATGAGAATGCTCCTCAAAGATACACCAAGCCACAATGACTCTCTCCAATAAGAATCTTCTCTAGGTCCATAATTAACTCACGCCCATATCCAAGTGAAAGTCTCTTTGGTCTTCCTGCTAAAACCTCTAAAGGGTAACCATCTCAACAAGTGTCTCTAATCCCAAGAGAACTCTAGCCTCACCCAAGTCTCGAAGTATGTATGAGAACCTACAACCAATCAATCCATGTTAAGCTCCAAATGCAACACCACATTATCATGAAGCTCCCAAGCACATGACCAATGTACTCAATACCAAGAGAACCAACAAGACCACTGTCAAAACTCCAACTACAAAATTAGGTATCCAAACATGACATCATGATCTAACATCTCCTCCTAGAAGATCACATGCACCAATACAGAGAATTCTAGGGTATTATCTGACCAAAAACATTGATGGGTTCATGCAATGTGTATCATTGATATTTTGCACTCATATTTATTATTAATCCATGAAACTTATATGGGTATCCCTCAATCACAATCATGTCATCATAAACACAAACACAAAGATTTTTTGGAGGATATTTTAATTTTATTAACATAGTAGTAGAAAGCCTTAATACATTACATAATATCAATTACATGACACACTTCCAATAGATTTCCATTGTCTAGGGTCTCTAGGGGTTCCAAGTCCTCCAAATATTGCTCCAATAGATCTACATGTTAAAAATAGCCCCTCTCCTACACAATCTTCTTCTAGCAAATTCCCTAAATCTTTTCCATTAGTGTAGAAAAAGAAAAGGATGGGAAACTATAGAGCAAAGTGTGGGAGGACAAGGTTATGATCGAAGGCCTTATGAGCAACTTTAACAACCTCATTAACTTCTCTAGTAGCTTCTACTACACTTTTTATCACATAGCCATCACATTGTAAAATTGTAACCCCTTCTATATGATAAGACTACAAATATTTAAAATTGTTATTTACCACCAAACTTGCTGTTGAACTATAAGCCTTTCTATATAAGAGGACTACATAAACTTAAAATTGTAATATACCACCACACTTGTTGGAGGATTCTAGGTGTAAAGGGAAAATAACAATATTTGTAAAAACTATAAAATACCACCACACTTGTTGAAAATTTAAATTTCCTTCAATATGCTAAGGATAGAGATATCAATTGAAAAATTACCATGCTGCAAAATTGGAACTCCTAAATGCTAAGACTACATAAATTTAAAATTTTTGTTTAGCACCACACTTGCCATGGAATTACAATCCCTTTTATATGCTAAGACTACAATGAATTAAAGATGTATTAATTGTTACGATTTTTTATTATCAACAAACCTACCCAAGACCAAATGCCTACAAGCTAATCACAAAACCAAATGAACAGAATAATTGCTATTCTATTTCAATATTATGAGGCAAAGTTACAATAAAAAACATACATATATATAGGCCTCTTGGATGCATGAATCAAGGAGATGACATGCACAAGAGGTATGGTTTAACTCTCAATCACTGTCAATCAAGAGGTGAGTTAACTCAACCTAATTGAGAAGTTAAGAGTTGAACTGCTAATCAATGGATTAGTTCACTCAACTTGATTAAGAAAGAAGTGGCCTTGACTGAATATAGGTGGCACCTAAATATCATCAATCAAGAGTTGATGAGGTAGTGGTGGCACTTGTGTACCTCAAGTCAAAGTGTACCCATGCATTTATTATCTACTTAGGTGAGAATAATTAAAATTTCATATTATCCTAAGTAAACTTATTAAATAGGTGTAATATCACACTTAGGATATATAATATATCCAAGGTGAATAAAATATTACACCATCACCCCCCATAAGTGCAACTTAGGAGAAATGAGAAATGATAAATGGGTTTTGGCTACTAGGCCATGTTGATGCTGAGATATGCCACAATCAAATCAAGAGTCCTAGGCCTAACTGAAGAATGTGACTATCCAAAACCTAGGGGAAATGGATGTAGAACATGATCCAAAGACAAAGATGATACAACAATAGTGATGGAACTATCATAAAAGAGGATATGATGTCCTCAATGACATCCTCCAAGTATAAAAGATGGGACTCACAAAACAAACATGCAATGTCTATCAAGTACTCATCCCAAGTAGCTATATCTAGAAGATGATGAAGGTCCTACTACACTGAATCACTAGAAGCTCCATTCAAAACAACACTAAACTCTGAAGAAGCAATAGGATATGGAGGAGATGGAATGTCAACACATGTATCTAGAACCCCATTTGATAAAAGAATACCAAGATTCAAATGACTATACTGTATCTCCTCAAAGGTGTCAACACTAGATGCTTGAGTGTGAACATTGACCAAAGGAACATCAATAGAAAAATGTGAGAAGGTGTACAATCTAGATCAAACATTTACCTCCCCAACTGCAACAATAATATCTCCACTTTGCAAATCTTGAATGAGCACAACATCTAGTGTGAACTCAACACTCTTCCTTGTCCCACTATGTGTGATTTGATAGATAAAAAAGAGATTAGTTGACAATGAAGTTATGAAAAGTGTTGGCAAGAGACACTATATGGATTCATGGTTGTTGTCATTGATGGCAACAAAGGTCATCCCACATATCCGCAAGTCATGATGTGTCTCTACCGGAAGTCAGAATAAAGAATGTTGTGGTCCGGTGAACAAGAACAGAGCATGTGGCAAGGTCCGACAGATTGATCCGGATCTCTCAGAGGAAGTGTCTTGGTGCAGTGCGGATTTGGGGAAGTCAAGAGGACTACCTTGAGTGGTATATTCCAAGGATTTAGCCTCCGGTGATGGACAAGGAAAAAGATATGAACAGTTGAGTACCGGATTCCTGAGAGACAGTGAAAACAGAGGAAGAACTGACTGACAGAGTATCAGACTACCTTCTGGATATGTTACTATTGATGATAGAGGTTGTGAAGGCATGAATCATGTTTGGCCGACATGATTAATGATATCTACAAGTATATGCTTGATCCGCATTGCTTGGTGAGGAAGGATTCAGCCGACAGAACAAGAGTTTGTAAGAAACTAGACTGTTCCGGATGCCGACTAAAAAGGTGATGAAATTACTTGTACGGATATATATAGAGGATGGATTTAGTTGTGAAGGGTGTGAAGGTGTGAAAATATATGCGAATAAGTCCAGAACAGAGCAGAAGCAGCAAAAAGGATCCGGTATGTGAAAGATAGCAGAATAAACAACAGAGGAAAGATGAAGTGCAGCAGATCAGTGTACTGAGCCTAACCGGAACTGAACTCCGGCATATGCAGATGCTTCCAATCAGTTCAAGATTGTGATTCTTATCACTTTGTAGACAGTGTGTCTTCTTGTAGGCAGTGGGCCTCTTGTGAGCAGTGTGCTCGGGCAGTGAGCCCTAATTGGCAAGTGCCATTTTTTTTGTAATCTCCTATTCTTCTAACAGAGAATAATTTTGGGTTAATCACCCCGTGGTTTTCTCCCTTAACAGGGTTTCCACGTCAAAAATACTGTGTTATGTGTTTCTTATTTCATGGTAATGTTTTTGTGTTTGATTCAATGCTGCATCAATTAATAAGAAAGTTCAATAAGGGAAATAATTAGGATAACTGATTCACCCCCCCCTCTCAGTTATCAACAATTGGTATCAGAGCTAAGTTCCTCCTAATAGAGCCTAACAGCTTGAGGAAGATCTGGGAATTCAAATGGATGCATATGGTTTAAGGGAGCAACTCAAGACTGCTCTTGAGGATCTTGAACAGTCAAATTCTGAAGTCAATGAATTAAAGGAAAGACTCAAACAGGCTGATGAATTCATGAGAGAATTAAAAGACAAATTAAGTCTCTCTATGAAAAAGAGAAAGGAGCTGCTCCAACAGTTGGCAAGACAAAGTGAAGAAAGCAATACAAATGAAGAATTGACTGAGCAAACCAAGTTATGTGAAAAGTTATCAAAAGAAGTCATTATGTTAAGACATGAAATGGAATCAGGAACTATAAAGTTTACTCAAGAGATTGAAGAAAAAAGAAAGGCTGAAGACAATCTAAGACAATCTCTTAAAGAAAAATCAGAAGAATGCCACCAGATGGACAGGATTATCAGACATCTTGAATCTGATCTTGAAGATGCCAAAGATAATGAAGAAAAACTTGAGAATCAAATTGCCTCTCTCAAAAGAGACCTTCAAACAGCAAATGAATATAAAGAGAAATTCAAGATAAGTTCTGCTCAACTTGAAGTTCTTCTTGGAAGTCAAAAGAGGACAGATGACAAGTATGGTTTGGGATATGAGAAAGGAGAAAGCTCCGGATCCGGTCAGAAGAATCTTGGATCAGAAAATCCAAGGAGCAGGCCTAGAAGACCTCCGGTAAGACAGCCAAATGCTCAAAGATATCCATCCTTCAATGGATACTGCCACAGCTGCAACCACTTTGGTCACAAAGCTAATCAGTGCAGAATGAGAATGAATCAGATTAATTCATCCTTCTCCGGACAGTGCTTCAACTGCAAAAGGTATGGACACAAATCCCATGAATGCAGAATTATGCAAGTAAACAAATCATTCAAAGGTAGATGCTTTACATGCAATAGAGTAGGTCATATGGCTAATCAATGCAGATCAAGAGGATATCAGTCAAATATGCAAAGAAATGTTATTTGCCAAATCTGCAATAGGTCCGGTCATAATGCTAAAGTCTGC
The DNA here is from genome assembly GCA_027924645.1 of Cunninghamia lanceolata. Taxonomy (NCBI): domain Eukaryota; kingdom Viridiplantae; phylum Streptophyta; class Pinopsida; order Cupressales; family Cupressaceae; genus Cunninghamia; species Cunninghamia lanceolata. The sequence continues at coordinate 113,979 of BSBN01000905.1, forward strand.
AGAAACAAGTATCAGGACAAAAGAGGTCCGGTGTATAATCAGAATCAAGACAAGGGTAAACAAAAGATGAATGCGGATGAAGTTAGGAATCAGATGAGCAAGATTTGGGTGAAGAAAAGTTCAGAGAATGTAGAGGTTGGATCCGCACCAGACTCTGGTGCTGATATTTCTTCCGGAAATTAAAAAGTGAGCTCAGGCTCAGGGGGAGACTCAAAGAAAATCCTGTTCCCCCAACCAAACAAGTGGTGCCAAATGTGGCACAAGATGCGGATTAAAGGGTTTACAGATATGAGTCTTGAGATGCTTCAGTCAAGTTTTCAGAGGTCCGCATGGAGTCATGAAGAAGCTGTGATCGATCAAATAAGACCTGTTCAGGGAGATGCTCCGGTATGACAAAGGATTACAAAAAGGTTTGGAGAGATCCGGAAGTGCACTATCTTGTTCTGCGGATTGGACAGAGTGTTTGGGATGTTCTTGTAATATGTTACCTCGATTTATTCATGATTGAAAGATCCGGATGATATTCACAGATCAGGACTAATCCGGGATACTCCAAGCTATCCAGACAAGGCAAACCGGAATAATGTAGGTGAAGCATTTATTGCAGACAGATATTAGGGTTCGCAGAGCAATATAAGGGATTTCTCAAAAGTCATTTGCTCATTCTGCACTCAAGAAGAAGCGAATAGTGGAGCTCTGCAACAAGATTCATCAAGCACACCAAGGATCTCCTGCTGAAGTCATTGCAGAAAGAAATCAATCCAATCACTCCGTGCAAATCGAAGGCGCATAAGGTATTCTCCGTTTTTCATTACCTCACTGCAAATCTTTGAAGAATGGCTACCCCAAACATAGTTAAGATCTCTGATAGACCTCGCCCCTCATTCAAGAAACATCCTTACAAATCATTGGAGGTAGATCCACTAGGAGCCTTCTCTAGTGTTCCTCATGGTGTATTGCATACGGAAGATATTAGGGTTTACATCCATGCGAATCTTGAAGACTTTGGAGAATCAAAACTAATGGATATCTATCACAAACAATTGATAGATGACTCCTTTGAGATCAAACCTCAGTATAAAGCCATCCAGGACAAACACTTTGCACAGTGCATTCATTTCCCCTGTTTTGAAGAAGATGAATGGGTCCGGTATGTACTAAGTAGAGTACATGACAACTTCCTATGGTTGAACAAGCCCTTCAAGATCACCAAGGACGCAATTAGGGCTGTAACCGGTCTGCACTCATCCGGTGGACTACCTGTTCTCAAATCTGTCAAAAATCAGACAGTCAGTGATGCAACCGGATCCAAGTTTGACAAAAGAGCTATGACAGTTGATGACATCATTGAACCGGATGTCAAATTTGCAGCTATAATAATTGGTTACAAAATCTATCACTCCAGTAGGGAAAATTCAGTACCGGGAACTGCAATCTACACAGCCTATCAGATGTTAAAGGAGAATGCAGACTATGACTTGTGCGAGCTTCTAGTAAACCAACTCTTTGAAAATCTGCAGAAGATTAAGAAGGACAAGAAAAACTCCTTCAAATATGGCAATCTGATCCTTTGTCTCTTCTTTTACTACATGAATGAGCTTCCCGGATCCAGTGGATGGATATGGCAGAATGACAGACCGGTTGCCATTCAAATCAGAGACTATTTGCATGAACTTGGGGATGCAAAAGCAAGAAATACAGCTCTATGGGGTTACTTCAAGAACTTCCAAAGCATGATGCATGCAAGAGAAAGAATACCCCAATCTCTTGTTGAAAAATACAAAGACACAGTATGCTTCATGGTAGAAACAGATCAGTGTCTGATGGAGGCAGTGGAGCCTAGGACTGTCTGGATCATGCCTATGGGGTATGAAGTGGATGAACAGATAGTAGAGCTGCATATTCAACACATGCTAAGCCAGCCCAAAGATCCTAAGGCAGAAAGGTTTGGAACCTTTGAGGAACTGAGTGTAAAGTTACATGTAGAACTCAGGGAACCGGAGATAAAGAGGAAGGTAAGAAAAGAAGTTGAGCATATTGCTCAAGGCCTAGGCATCTCAAAAGAGGCACTTGATGCCAGCCGGGAAAAGAGGAGGAAGGCTGAGGAAGAAGAGAAAAGTAAAGAAAGTGTTCCGGTTGAAACTCCCACCCGGACCAGATCATCAAAAAGATCTGCACCTCCCTCAACCAAAAGTTCAAAACCGGAAGTCCAGGCATCCGGTAAAAGATCCAAGACAAAAGCCACAAGGGCTTATAAAAGCCAAAAGGATGAAGAGGAAACAGAGTCAGATGAGGGAGTAAAAGAAATAAAGAAGCAGAAGAAGAAAGGATCCGGTAAACCCTCCTCAGGACAAGACAAGGATGAAATGGCAGAGGTATCTGTTGAAAAGCCCACTCTGTCTCTAGAGAGCATAATCAAGTCGGTCACGGTGGATGGAAACCTTCAACCAATGACTGAATCTTATGATGACTTCAGTGAGGCTGACCAAAAGACTCTGCAGGAAGCCACAGTCAAATATCTGAACATATATAATAAGGCTTTCATTGAGATCATATCTCTTATTCCTAAAAGCCTAGAAAAGGAATTGGAAGTAAGAAAGAACAATGCTCATGCAAAAGATCTTGAGATCCGGGAGCAGATAGCTATTCAGCTATATCCTCAAATTGATCCCAAGACAATGAACATAATCTTCAAGGACTGCAAAGATGAGTTCAGAAGTAAAGCCAGGATGAATCAACTCATGCTTGGTGAGACTGACAAAGTGGCCCAAGAAACAGAAGAGATCCTCCGGAAGGCCTTCAAAAGGTTCAATCTTCCTGTTGTAGAGGACTTAGGTACAGAAACAGCTAAGGACTTGGAACCCTCTGCTCCAGAAGAAGTGGGCCCTGAACATACAAGCATCTCTCCTCCGGTTTCCCCTACAGGCTCCGGATCCAAAGAAGAAGAGCAATTACAGGAGAAGGAAGCAGTGGTGAAAGACAAAGAGGTTGACAGTTCCAAGACTGCAGAAGAAAAGAAACATCTGTCTCCGGCAAGAGACACTGCACAAACTGTTCAACAATTTTTAAGCAAAGAAACTTTAGAGATTGATGAACCGGAGCTTCTAAAAGGCCCATTCGACTTTGACTCTCTCTCTCCGGTACAAACAATGAAGATAGCTTCATTTGCAAATGCCAAGGCAAATGAAAAACTCCTGAAGTCTCATATGGAAGACTGTGAGTTGATAGAGGCTGCTTCCGGAGTACTTGTAAAGATTATGCCATCAATCCAGATAGATCCGACAGCCTCCTCTTCCGGTAATCTAAAAACCTTAGTCAGCAGTGTTGATACACATTTTGATTCTCTAGAAAAATCAGCTGAAGAAAAGGTCCGGAAGGAATTTTTGGATAAAAGATTTTCAGAGGTATTAGAATTAATCTCTAAAGATAGGAAGATTGTGAGCATTGGAATAAAGAGCTTAGAGAATGCTCTTAAGGATGGCGGTGACATCTACAAATTTTGTATATCCTGGCCAAAGGCAACAGCAGCAATTGATAAGAAAATAAAAGAGGAACAGGACAAGCTACAAAGCTTATCTCAAAGTTTTGATCCTCTCTCTTCCTCCATAATAAATCAAGAATGTCAGACTATTGCAGTCTTGAATGAAATAAAGAATCTTGAGAAGGAAAGGAAGAATATCACTAACCGGATGGGAGAACTTAGAAGGATTATAATCCCTAAGTTGGAAACTATGCATGAGGCCATCAGTGATGCTCAGACCACTGCCCAAACAAAAGATCCGACAGATCTCAAGCGGGCAGAAGCTTTTGCATTTTTGTTGAGTGGTCACATTTCAATTTTGGACAGAATGAAGCAAAGTTGGGCTACAGAAATGATTCAATTGCAGACATTCTTCAGTATATGTGAGTATGTAAATATGCGGCTATGTATAGAAAATTTTTGAAAATTTTGGTGTGCGGACCCCACCCTTTGCCATTGATGTCAAAGGGGGAGTGAGGAGCAGTGAAAAATGAGGAATCCAACTAAGGGGGAGTTCCGGAAATTGTATATAAAGACAGAGCATCAGCAAAGGGGGAGCATAGTGAAAACACTTAGTCATTTTTCACTAAGTGTTGCCATCAATGCCAAAGGGGGAGATTGTTGGCAAGAGACACTATATGGATTCATGGTTGTTGTCATTGATGGCAACAAAGGTCATCCCACATATCCGCAAGTCATGATGTGTCTCTACCGGAAGTCAGAATAAAGAATGTTGTGGTCCGGTGAACAAGAACAGAGCATGTGGCAAGGTCTGACAGATTGATCCGGATCTCTCAGAGGAAGTGTCTTGGTGCAGTGCGGATTTGGGGAAGTCAAGAGGACTACCTTGAGTGGTATATTCCAAGGATTTAGCCTCCGGTGATGGACAAGGAAAAAGATATGAACAGTTGAGTACCGGATTCCTGAGAGACAGTGAAAACAGAGGAAGAACTGACTGACAGAGTATCAGACTACCTTCCGGATATGTTACTATTGATGATAGAGGTTGTGAAGGCATGAATCATGTTTGGCCGACATGATTAATGATATCTACAAGTATATGCTTGATCCGCATTGCTTGGTGAGGAAGGATTCAGCCGACAGAACAAGAGTTTGTAAGAAACTAGACTGTTCCGGATGCCGACTAAAAAGGTGATGAAATTACTTGTGCGGATATATATAGAGGATGGATTTAGTTGTGAAGGGTGTGAAGGTGTGAAAATATATGCGAATAAGTCCAGAACAGAGCAGAAGCAGCAAAAAGGATCCGGTATGTGAAAGATAGCAGAATAAACAACAGAGGAAAGATGAAGTGCAGCAGATCAGTGTACTGAGCCTAACCGGAACTGAACTCCGGCATATGCAGATGCTTCCAATCAGTTCAAGACTGTGATTCTTATCACTTTGTAGACAGTGTGTCTTCTTGTAGGCAGTGGGCCTCTTGTGAGCAGTGTGCTCGGGCAGTGAGCCCTAATTGGCAAGTGCCATTTTTTTTGTAATCTCCTATTCTTCTAACATAGAATAATTTTGGGTTAATCACCCCGTGGTTTTCTCCCTTAACAGGGTTTCCACGTCAAAAATACTGTGTTATGTGTTTCTTATTTCATGGTAATGTTTTTGTGTTTGATTCAATGCTGCATCAATTAATAAGAAAGTTCAATAAGGGAAATAATTAGGATAACTGATTCACCCCCCCTCTCAGTTATCAACAAAAAGGACATCATTGAAGGATCTCTTAGTCATGTCAATAGACCCTCACCCATGAAAATGCATATATGTGTTATTAGCCATCAAGATATGTGGTGTTAAACAAGTCTCAAATGAAGAAAACATACTCTATAATGAAGCCATATGATGTGAGGCTCCAAAATCAAGGATCCATCATTTTGATGTAGAATTTGCAATTACAACAAGTGCTTGCCCCTTTTATTTCTCTAACTTTGAATGAGAAGAAGATGATGAATTTGTTGAAGGTAAATTTGTCTTTTTTAGAATATCCTTTTTAGATTTCCTCCAAGGACTTCTAGTGGAGGAAAAATCTCAAACTAGAAATCACAAATTCAATTAGTGTACCTCTCCCAAGCCTATCCAAAAGTCACATAGTACCATGCCTATCCATCAAACACCACAATGCAATCAAAATCCTAACAACATGCCCATGATCCAAGATCAAGTGCAATCATGCAAAGATATTATCAATCACAAGCCTATTAAGAATGAACTAGAGTCTTTTAGTACCATACTTTTCCATCAAACACCATCATTTAATCCATGGCCTATCAAGCCTATCAAAGAAAATGCAAACATCCTATGTAATACAATCGGACTTTAAATATTTGAAGTAGCCATCTACAAATATCCATTCAAACGTGGATTTATAATGCAAGTATGGATGCCATCAATAAAAAAGATTTGTATTAACCAAATATCCATATAGGCATACATCAATATCTGTCGATATAAGTATAACATATATACAAAATAGCCATATAGGCTTACAAGAATGCCATATAGGCATACAATGTCAACTATGTACAATACAAAATATATGTCCACAAATGCCATATAGGCATACAACAAAGGAACACAATAAAAAGTCATTCCCCTCTGGCTGGTGAAGAGAATAATTCACGAGCAGCCTTTGATCTTCTAGGGGATGGAGACGCGCATGTGGGTGGTCTACTACGAACCTGAGGGCTACTCCTCCTATTTAGGTCTTCCTGCATCTTTACCTGTTACAATAAAAAGTATAGACATTAATATATAGAAATTATATGTTATAAATAATGAAATATTTAACAAAATAACCACTTACCGCTAACATATAATCTGTCTCCTCACTTGCCTCAGTAGCAGGAATAGGCCCTGGTGATGTCATGTCCTATAGAAACCATCTAGATAGAAATTAAACTTCAAATCAATAATCTTTTGATTTTTCAAAAATAGACAACTATAACAATGAATGTAAATTGAAATTTACTAATCTGCCTCATACCCTTGTCAATGCCATGGAGCTATGAATCGCAAAGGCCACACCCTGCTCCATTGCCCTATGAACATGGGGAGGTGTCTTCGCAGCCTGCATCATCTGGAAATAAAACAACATTATTCAATTACGAAAACTATAATAGTGATGCAAATCATGGCTCCTAACATACACACACGTTCATCTAAACATGGAAGTACACACAATAAAACACACAAATCACATACAAAAATTTAGTAAGTACAATTAATTCATTAAACTATTTATTTTATTACATCCGTAAAGCTTTGAAGTCCACCACCGCTGGCAGGTGTTGCCATGAAATCTATAGTATTAACCTATTCAACATCCAAAATCAAAAATTAGAATACCATTCATATAACGATGCTATTCACATGTAATATTTATAATTGTTTACTAGTTACATACCTCGACAGTAGATGATCTAGTGAAAAATGCAGGTGGAGAACCACTGAAAACTGCATCGACGCTATGACCCTGAAATTTCATTAAAATCATCAATTTAAATTAGTTAATCTTGTATTTCAAAAATGAAATTTAATAAATTAAATTCAATAAACTTGCTAATATTTACTTGAGTATCAAGGCCGAAAGTCTCACTCGGAGGGTATCTGTCATCACCATCTGCTCAGCTGCAGATGTAGCCTGTGCACCTGCGTCCTGACTGTCCATGGGGTCATAACCACAGGCTGACCCGCAAGCCTGGCAAGTATGCGGTGGGACCCTACTCCTCGCACTATCTCCCAACCCAATTTGTGTTGCAGGACCGACATGCTCTATGATGCTCCGGGTCAAGGCACTAATCGGCTGAAGTGTATCGACCTCAACACTCTCCTTCACAATGGAAGGGATAGAAACATGCTCGTGGGCTGGTCTGCTGATTACTCGTCTCACTACCCGCTGTGGCTCAAGACGTGCCCTTGGTCTATCTTGTGCTGACCCCCTACCTCTACCCTGGAAGTCCCGCATATCAAAATAGTTTAGCACTTTATTGAGGACAAACTTGCAGTAGAGTTTCCTCAAAAAGTATTGCGGGACCTCATAGTTATTGCATGGAGGATGGTAAAAAACCATCCACCACCTCTGCCCGAAATTGTCCCGTATCGCTTGGTTGTTGCACCAATGGATAGGGAACCTCTTGCATGTAATGGGTGGAGGTTGATTTGTTTGTGGGTTTGTGAAAATTGAACACAAGTCTAATTTTGTAATTTGTAATTTTTTGACATCTTGGTATGACAACTTGTCTGCATAGTAATCTCTAAACTCTCTCTTTTTATCCGTCTAACTAGTTATTTGCTTGCTAATTGAATCTACATTTGATAACATAGACTCAAGAGATTCAGCAAGCGTGGACCTATGCAAGGTTGAAGTGGAAGGATCTTTCAACCTTGCAATTATATCTTCAATTTCCTTTTTGTTGTTTTCAATTTGCCCCATTATATTATCTTGTGTTCCAGGGGCATGTCGAGGATTGAATGGAGGAGGTTGTTGTTCTGCAGGTATTTCCTCCTCAGGATTTTGTGCATTTTGAGGAGGAGGAGGAGGAGGAGGAGGAGGAGGAGGAGGAGGAGGTGCATTAACATTTCCTGACAAATAACGAAATATATATCAAAAATCAACAAAAACCTACCTATTTAGAAACAAATTCAAACAAAAAAACAAAGATAACTCACCCCTTTGGTGTGCTCGACGTCGCGGCGGCATTTTGGCGACAAATTGATAACTTTTTTGTGTTGATTGGTGTTTTGCAAAACGTGAGCGCGCTTTTGAGGGTTTGGAAGCCGTGGGCAGAGGAGAAAACAACAAGAAATGAAATTGGACTGCTTTTTTTATTTATTTATAGTAGGTCATAACGCGAGTACGTTATAAGCCGCTCGCGTTATGACTTTATTTTTTTTGAAATTAATTTGGCCACTTTTTGGCCCCCCATATTCTTGCACTTACCTGTATATAGGGACATTTAATAAAGCACTCCATTTTTCTATCCATCAAACTCAACAATTAAAAAGCAACATAAGAAATCATATCAATAGCTTAAAAAACAAATAACACTCTTTTCCTATTTTATTGCTAATTACAAGAACTTCTGATTTTCCATTGTACAATTGTTTGCCAGATTTAATAGACTTTGCACATGCAATTTTCATTTTTTCTACAACCATTCTTGGCATATCCATTACACACCATACACATATTCATACTGACAAAATAACATATATATAATTAAGAGAGAGAGAGTATATTAAAATATTAGGTTAGGGTATCTCTCAAACAATTGCAACATCTTGTCCCCAAGCTTCATTGATTCATACATGGCACAACTAATACAATTGGAAACAATGTCTCTTATTGAAGTGGAAGTATATAATTAAGAGAGAGAGGAGATATATATTGACAAAATAACAAATATATAATTAAGAGAGAAAGAGTTTATACAAACATCTCCCTCAAAAAATGTCATGTGCCTACCCAATGCAATTGGAAAATACGATTCAAGGTTTACATACATTCAGATCAATGGATATCTTGAATGAACATGCAACCACATGGAGTATATTGTTGTACATTGAACCCAACAAAAGCTTCAAACACACCTAAATCATCGTTGAAGCAAATCGGTAGCCCAAAAGTGACATTCACAGACCTACCGTCAACATGATTTCTTTAACCAACATCCATGACATTTAATTCCATTAAACTACCAAGGCCTTCTCATAATACCATTCAAACTGCAACCTGACACTAATGATGGTACTCGTACAGGTACAAAAAAATTGCTTTCCCCAAGACAAATATTACAAAATGAAGGTTACATTATTCTGTCAAGTTACACTTGAATGCATTGCATGCCTTACATAATTCACAATCTATGGAACTTCATAGAGAATAGAGGAATGCTTCCCCACTAGCCCATCCCTTGTGTTCTTGTTGTTGCCTATCATATTATTATAGGGGCTTCCATCTATTATCAGATCAAAAACTCTAATTGAATTAATCATTTCATCAAGTATTTCTTTTGTTAAATTTTGCACATCTTCTACCTCAATCAATTTACCTATTGACAGACACTAATGATGAAACTCCTTCTGACTAGAGACATGCAATGCAAGAAGATAGTTTTGATGAATGACAAGTCTTGTGAAGTTTGTACTTAGGCCTACCATTTCAACTAGATGGGCTTGACAAGCTTGTGAAACAAGAAGAGGAAGGGCACTATCACTTGCAAATAATTGATATAAACAAAAAGACAGTTTTACTTACATACCTTCTCTTACCCACTACTATAAAAACAACTTTACCTACATGCATGTCAACATATTTAATTTACTCCATTTCTTTTCTAATGGAGCACAACAACACATATCACTACATTCTTCTAATGATCATTCACTAGCAACAAAACTATATGCTCTCTTCTCCAATTATAAAGGAACCACTAATTACTTTTATCTACACACTTTGCAATCATGGCAAACCCATTGCACACTTTACTTTGATTTTATTTTTAGGATGGCTTTTATTTCTTTTTCCTATGAAAAACAAATGATGCTATTTTCCTATTTGTTTTCCCATTATAAAAACTTCTTAATTTTCATTGTACAACTGTTTAGGAGAATTAATATACTTTGCACCTGCAATTTGCAATTTTCTACAACCTTTCTCGGCGTACCCATTGCACACTAAGGTGCGATTGATAGTTAGTTTACAGTATTAATAATTTTTAAGCTCATAGGTGTTCACCCAGACATGCTGCCACCAGGTCAAACCTGTTGGGCACGTGGCTGTTGAAGCCCAATTGTAACGGCAACCTCTTGCCTTTGATTCCTTGAAACTGCTCTATCTACACATTGCCATTCTTGGCTTGTAACCGTTGCCAGTTCTGGGTCGTTCATTCCAGATGTAAGATGTTTGGTAGGAGGTTGGAGATTAGAGACTTTTGAGAATGCAAGGCATTTTTGCTTTTGCTGCGGTTCTACAGTGATATTGTGATGTATGAAACACAGAGAGAGAGATGTATTGATTTAATAAAAGAATGCCCTTCGTTGTGGATGTAGCCATGAATTGGTGAACCACGTTAAATGGTTTTGTTCTTCTGTGTGTGTTATTTTATATTATTTTCATTCTGAGCGTTTGTTCTGATTTGCTATTCTTCTTTTTGGTTCTGTTATTCTGTTTATTGAATTTACAATTGGTATCAGAGCTCTGTGTGAAGCTTGGTCCAGGTTATAGCCTGTGAAGTTTTTTTTTTGGGAACCTGTACAACAATTAAAATGGATGATTCAGAGAAATGGAAAATAGAGAAATTTACAGGCCAAAACTTTGGTCCTTGGAAAGTGCATAAGGATTCTCTTCTTATCAAACAGGACTTGTCACTCGCCTTACTGGGGAAAACCAAAGGACAACGTACTATGAAGAATGAAGACTGGGAAAAACTCGATATGAAAGCGAAGGCAACTATGTTTCTCTCATTGTCCAACAATGTATTATTTAATGTCTCAAATGAGAGTACTACAAAAGAGCTTTGGGAAAAACTCTCCAGCATGTATGCAATTGCTTCTGCTTTGAATAAGGTATTTATTATGAAGAAATTATATAACCTGAAAATGAAAGGAGGTGGGGTTATGTCCAATTATCTGAATGAATTTAACACCTTAGTTACTCAATTAGCTTGGGTGGGTATCAAGTTAGATCCTGAGATTAAATCAATTTTGCTGTTGTGTTCCTTACCAAATAGCTGGGAAGGTGTTGTCATGGCTGTGAGCACTTCTGTAGCAGCCAAGAGTACATTAGTTTTTGATGACGTTGCAGCTACTCTTCTTAGCAAAGACATGAGAAGGAAACATTAGGAACCCTCATCCGGCGATGCTCTAACAGCTATAAGTACAAGCAATAGGGGAAGAAGCCAAGACAGAGGTAGATACAACAACCAGAGAAGATCACAATCTGGTCCGTGATCGAAGTCTAGGGGCAGAACTGGTGCATGTTGGTTTTGTGGAAAACCCGGACACAATAAGAAGAACCGCTGGAACTATAAGAAAGCTCAAGGCAAAGTGAGCACAAATAATCAAGCAAACACCGCATGTGATAGTGTTTTGGTTCTATCAGCTAGTGAAACAAATGCAGATTCGTAGGTCCTTGATTCTGGCACTTCTTTTCATGCCACTTCATGCTGTCAAGCTTTCACAAATTTTCATGAAGGCACATTCGGTAAGGTGTTTCTTGGTGACAATAAAGAATGTGACATTTTAGGAAAAGGTGATATAATATTGAATCTAAAAAATGGAGACAAATTAACTTTGACGGATGTGAGATATGTACCCATGTTAAAAAGGAACTTAATTTCTATTAGTCAACTTATAGGCAATGGCTGCAATGTTAAATTTTCTCTTGATTCATGGAAAATTACAAAGGGGCTTTTAGTAATGGCAAGAGGAAAGAAGCAAGGTAATCTCTATATTCTGGATTGTTTTGGTGAAGTGGGAGATGCCTTGCCAGCTATGGATAGTGGGTCTGAAATATAGCACAAAAGGCTTGGTCATATGAGCCAAAAAGGTCTTCAAGTTATGCTTCAGCACAATCAGCTTCCAGGCCTCACTTCTGTTGATTTAGAATTATGTGAACATTGCCTTTATGGTAAATAGTACCGGACCAGTTTCTTGAGAACGGGGCATGACAAGAAAACTACTCCATTGGAACTTGTTCATTCTGACGTTTTTGGTCTGACTCAGGTAACTTCTTTCGGTGGAGCAAATTATTTTGTAATCTTTCTAGATGACTGCACTCAAAAAATCTGGATTTATATGTTGAACAGAAAATCTGATGTATTTTCAAAATTTAAGATTTTTAAGGCTGCTGTTGAAAACCAGATTGGGCATAAAATTAATGCCTACTAACAGACAATGGTGGAGAATATTGCTCTTCAGAGTTTGATTCATTTTGTACAGACCATGGTATTCGACAGATCAAGACCATCCCTTATACACTTGAGGAGAACGGTGCAGCTGAGAGGCTAAATCGTACAATACTTGAGAGAGCTAGATGCATGCTCTCCAATGCCAGATTGGGCAAAGAATTTTGGGCAGAGGCCTGTAATACTGTTGTGTATTTAATCAATCGAGCTCCATCGTCTAGGCTAGATTTTGACATACCTGAGGAGACATGGCTTGGAAAATGAATCTCCTATCATCATTTGCAGGTCTTCGGCTGTGCCGCTTTTGTTCACATTCTGAAAGAGCAGAGAACCAAGTTAGATTTCAAGTCAAAAAGGTGTGTTTTTCTCAGCTATGGTGAAGATCAATTTGGCTTTCGTCTTTGGGATCCAGTAGAAAAGACCATAATCTGTAGCCGTGATGTTGTGTTTAATGAAAAGCATTTTCCAGGTTTGCAACCTTCAAATTTACCTCTGACAGAGTATGTTGATGTGGATTTGTTTGATAATGGTAAGGCAAAGCAACCTACCATTACTTTCTCTCAACCATTAGTTACTTCTACTCATTATTATACCACATCTACTCCAATTTCTACCACTACTTTGTCTTCAGTTGGTTGCATTTTACCCACACAGTATACTACATAGTCAATCACTGTTCCAACGCCTCACATTAGCATCACTAGTGTGAATACTGTGGGAATTCCAATGTTACCTCTCTTACCTGAAACACAGCCCACTCCAGTTGAATCGCTGCCTTCCTATCCTCATTCACTGCCTTGTGCTTCAGCACATGAAACGCTGCCCACACATACTCCAACGCAGCCTCCAAAAGATCTTACGCTGCCCTTAGAACATTCTATGCTGCCTTCCAATAGTTATACGCTGCCATCCAATCTTTCAACTCAGCCTTTGTTTAGAACTATGCTGCCTTCATATGTTGCATCGCTGCCATCTTCAAGTTCAACACAACCATCTTCAAATCCAACTCAGCCTTTAATCCCCTCATTGCTGCCTTTACAAGATACTTCACAGCCTGGAACAAATGAACAATCCTCTTTTGAATAGATACAAGGATCGTTACCTGCACAGGGTAGTGTGACTCAGTCAAGCACTACAGGTGCACAAAACAATATACAGAGATAGGGGAGCTTTCCTCAGGGGCCTCTACAATCAGAGGTTGATGATGTTCAAAATTTATTATAGAGACTAAATCTGGACTCCAATATCCAGCCAGAGCAAGGTCCACAATTGAGGAGGTCTACCCGTGAGAAGAGGAGACCTGCAAAATTTGATGACTATGAGTTATTGCTCTCTGATTATGCAGAGCCGACAACATATAAACAAGCCTGCAAGCATGAAAATGCACACAATTGGATGGCAGCCATGAACGAAGAAATGGAGTCATTGAGAGTCAATCACACGTGGGATTTGGTTCATCTTCCACCAAATCAAAATCCTCTCAAGAACAAATGGGTTTATCACTTGAAAGACGAAGACGGAGGAAGTAAAAGGTACAGGGCCAGATTAGTCATCAAGGGGTTTGATCAGCAAAAAGGTATTGATTTTACTGAAATTTTTTCTCCAGTTGTCAGAATGGACACCATCTGTGCTGTGTTGGGTTTGGTTGCTGTTTAGGATTTAGAACTTGAGCAAGTTCTCGATGTGAAAACAACATTTTTACACGGAGACATTGATGAGGATTTATACATGGAGCAGCCTGAAGGCTTTGCTCAACTAGGTAAGGAGCATTTATTTTGCAAGTTGAAGCGGAGTTTGTATGGGTTGAAGCAAGCTCCAGGACAATGGTATTTAAAGTTTGACCGCTTCATGACTGATAACAACTTTATTCGGTGCGAATCAGATCCTTGTGTTTACCACAAGAAGCTCAATATTGACCTCGGACCAGCCAAAAGAATACTTGGGATGTACATATTTAGAAACATAAATAAAAGAGAACTCAGGTTGCCCCAAGCAAACTACATTGCCAAAGTGTTGGACAGATTTAATGTCTCATGCTAAACCGGTATCTACTCCTTTGGTTGATCATTTCCGCCTATCTTCAGCTATGTCTCCAAAAAATTAGGAAGAAGAAGAACATATGAGGTCTGTTCCATATACATCTGCAGTTGGCAGTATAATGTATGCAATGGTATGCACTCGTCCGGACATTGCACAAGTAGTTGCAGTTGTGAGCAGATTCATGAGTCATCTGGGTAAATTACACTGGCAGGCAGTTCAGTGGATTCGACAGTACTTGAAAGGTACTTCACATTTCTGTTTATGTTTTGGAGGTACTGACATTCAGCTCCGTGGTTATGTTGATTCAGATATGGCCAGAGATTTAGACAAACGCCGGTCTACCACTGGTTATGTCTTTACATTTGCCGGGGCAGCCATTAGTTGGGTTTCTCGATTACAACAAGTTGTAGCTCTGTCATCAATTGAGGCTGAACACATTGCGCTCTCGGAAGGAGCCAAAGAAATGATATGGCTTGAGCGTTTGTTGACCGAACTGGGCTGTCCGAAATCAATATTTCCATTATATTGTGATAGCCAAAGTGCTATTCACTTGGCTAGAAATTCAGCTTTCCACAGTCGAACCAAGCATATTGACCTTCGATACCACTTTATCCGCCATGTTATTGACGAAGGCAAGTTGCAGGTCACAAAGATTGACACAAAGGTCAATCCGGCGGATGCATTAACCAAAGTTGTTCCTCGAGAGAAGTTCGAGTTCTGTAGATCTTCTCTCGGTCGTGTTCCTCTGTAACACTAAATTTCACGAAGGGGATCTCTCTCAATGCAGCTTCATTGCCGATCCCATTGGTCTTCAAGTGGGAGATTGTTGGGCACGTGGCTGTTGAAGCCCAATTGTAATGGCAACCTCTTGCCTTTAATTCCTTGAAACTGCTCTATCTGCACATTGCCATTCTTGGCTTGTAACCGCTGTCAGTTCTGGGTCGTTCATTCCAGATGTAAGATGTTTGGTAGGAGGTTGCAGATTAGAGTCTTTTGAGAATGCAAGGCATTTTTGCTTTTGCTGCGGTTCTACAGTGATACTGTGATGTATGAAACACACAGAGAGAGATGTATTGATCTAATAAAAGAATGCCCTTCGTTGTGGATGTAGCCATGAATTGGTGAACCACGTTAAATGGTTTTGTGAGCATTTGTTCTGATTTGCTGTTTTTTTTGGTTCTGTTATTCTGTTTATTGAATTTACAAAACCGAAAGACACGTGTCCTGCCACGCCTCACCCACCACTCGCCTCCTCCTCTCCCCAAATCTGGCGGTTTATATAGTGAAATTGGGCCCATATTTCTGTCATATTTTCACTTGCAGGTTACTCAATAAGATTTTCGCAGGTATTTTGAGATGTTAGTTCTTATCATTATCTTCTCTGTCTGCACATCTGTATCTTCTTTTCATTTTGCTCCATATTACACTTTTCGCTTTGCCAACCTGCGCAGTTATGGTGCATGTCATGCTCGAAGTTTGAATGTAGCTAGAATTTATCGCTTTTAGCCTTTGCGCATGGTGTATATTCTGTGTAAATTTATTGTGGAAGACACCAAACTGTTCATAAGTTCAAAATTATTTCAAGTTTACACATTCACTTATTAGTATTTGTAGCAAGTATGCACAGGAATAAATAGCGGTGTTGCTGTGTAAATTCCTTTCTTTGTCAGCGTAACTGTAGTTATGTACATGGGTTGCTCTGTTAAATTCAGTAATTGGTCTTTGAAGATTTTGCATGCACACTAGACTGTCATCAAATAAACATGTTGAACTTATTTTTTCAGGTTACAAAGGAGATTTTTATTATTTCCGCACTGAGAAGAGCTCTAGCATTACAATTTACATGTGAATAAATAGGAGACAATTCAATAAATAAGTGGATGAATAGGGGAATACAGGTGGATGGATTGCACTAGAGAATGAAGCCTAAATAGTCACATTTAGATTGTAAGCTGTATCAAAATTACTGAGTAGAATTTCCAACCAGTTCGGCCACCATGGAAATTAAATTAGTTTCTGCTCACTTGAACTTTAGAATAAAATTCGAATGAAAAAACATAAATAGGACATTCATTAGATTCATCCCTTTCAACCATGATCACAGCTTCCTTCTTGCAGTCACCTATGTTTCAAATGGGTGTCAATGACTAGATTAGAAGTTACATGTTTTCCTTAAGATAAATAGTAGTGTGGATTGATCAATCCATAAAACCAACCACTTCAATTATACAATTTCTGTGGCACTGAAGTTAGCTTTCTGACATCCTAACTTAGTCCACAGGAAAATTTACTTGTTAATGTCAAATGGAATATGACACCAGCAGCTGAAATGCGAAGGTTTGTCCATGGTTTTCATCTACCCACTTATCATGATGTGTCGTCGATGCATATGGAGATTTACACCCCACCTATTTAACCAATGTTATTTGAGATTATAAGTTTCTCTACTGTGCTACAAGATCTTGTTATCAGATTCAAAATTCATATTAAGTTATAATCCAGATTTTTTCAGTAATGCTTCTAATCTCCAAGCTTCTAACGAATCATGTCATGATTCCATTAATAATGATAAGAGAATCTCTTTCCACTTTCAGGCGCTTGAACTTGGAAGTACACACCAATCGCACTCAATCGCACTCCATACAAAACTGCTAATGCTTTTGCTTTATGAAGTGAAATAGATTTGTAATATATTGCCTTCTATGAAAATCAAAGTTCACTAATTTGTTTTTAATGGTCTTTGTCAAGTTTAAATGGAAGACACCATTAATAATGAGAAGAGAATCTCTTTCCACTTTAAGTACACACCAATCGCACTCCATTACACTCCAGACAAAACTGCTAATGCTTTTACTTATTAAGTGAAATAGATTTGTAATACATTATTGCCTTTTATGGAAATCAAGGTCCACTAATTTGTTTTTATGGTCTGAGTTATATTTAAATGAGAGATACTATTCGATATGAGACACACTTCTATACTCATTGTTCAACTATTATCTCTCTATCATCTTATTATGCTTAAATTCTTTCCTAGAAAATAAAAGCTTGTCACCCTTGCTTCAAACTCTAATCTAGAGTAGGAGATCTCCGCATGTATTGTGATTTTTATTAGTTTCCCTCGCTTTTGGGTATTTCTCCCCCTTTTTATATGGCTATCAGCCAAAGTGGCCTAGTATTTTCAATGCTGGGGTCATTGGCTTGGACACACAAGAAAATGGCTTTGAAGCGACCTCACAAGTTCATTTTGAAAGAGGTTTATGATGTAACTCTTTTGGTCTTAATATTATTTTGTCTATTCAAGATTTTAAAAATGCATGTGCATGGTTTGAAAACTACACCATTGGGTATTTTTGTGGGTAGAATTTCCTTTGAAAACATGCTCAAAAGTTGGGTTAACTCCACCTAGTTCCCTCATGGGGTTTGCGTGGAGGCTATTCAAAACTTCACTAAGGGGTTCTTTCTTTTCCTCTTTGTTGAAGTCAAGTTTGCTAAGGCCATTTTTGAGCATGGTCCTTTGTACATTCCTTACCATTTGTTAGTCTTTACCATGTAGAATCAAGACTTCATTATTTTTGAGGAACATTCTCTTTGAGTTCTAGTTTAGGTTGAATTCCTTAGTCTCGTCTTACCACTTTGGGCCTTTTTGGACCATATCACAGCCTCATTAGGGTGTGTTATGCATGTTGAGCAAGAGTTTTTTTAGCTCACCCTCAAAAAGGGTTTATGTTGAGATTGACTTGTCCAAGGACCTTAAGGATTCCATAGAAGTCTAAATAGGAACTTAGAGCCTTACTCAAAGGGTCATGTATCTCAACTTGCCAAACATCTGTTATCGATGTTAATCCTTGGACTACAAATCTGAGATTGTCCTCTAGTTACCCAACACTTTAAGTCTCAACCCAAGTAGCCTATTGACAATTCTTTACCTTGCAAAGTAGAGGATAGTTGGACTACATTGAGTAATTAAAGAAACACTCATAATTTTAGAGCTAAAAGTGATAGCAATTGCTAGTAGCTAGGCATTAGGTTTCAAAGCTTAATAAGGTGAAGGATGTGGTTGATTATCAACCTCTAGGGTAGTCATCACAAGTGGTGAACAAGTGTTGCTTTAATAGAATGCCACATCCTGCTAGCACTCTTTTGTCACAACTAGATTCTCACCATTCCCATAGCCTAGATCGTGGGACAAAGGAAGGTGAGTTTGTTCTAGATTAGAAGAAGGCACCAGAGAAGTCTTAATCTCCAAAAACATCATTCACAGAGGAGGAATTCTTGAAGAATAGTTATGGATCTCTTGATGAGCTCAATGAAGATGACATGCCCCTCAACTCTCCTCTTCCATGAATTTTATTTCATGGAATGTTTGGGGCCTTACTGACCCCAAAAGGATATACATTGTATAGGATGTTCGATAAAGATTTTCCAAGATTAATGTCTTGTTTATAGGAGTTGAAAATTACACGTTTCATGCTTTCTTCTGTTTTTCATGTCATCTGGCCAAAAAGTCACTTTCTGCTTAGTGATAATGAGTTAGGTCGTGAAGTCCACTTGCCACTTTCATTTCACCTATGTGGCAATAGCACATAGTGGCTCAATAATGTGACCCCACCAACCATGCTTGATGGTTCCTCTTTAATATTAATGACCACTCTCTTGGGATTATTAATGTTTATGCTTCTAATGATATTGTTGAAATATCTCTTTTCTAGCATTGGATTGCAGAGTCCCTTCCCACTACCTCTTGGATTGTTGTGTGGGGATTTCAATATGGTCGAATTGGTATTTGATAAATTTGACCACCTCCATATGAGATGGATAGCTATCAAAAGAGAGGTTTGGTATTACATGCACAATAAATTGGGTCTTTTCGATCCAAATGTTGGCCACTATCATTTTGATTACCCTTGGTATATGTGGACAAATTTGCATCTAGGCATGGAAAGAATTCTTAAATGCCTTGATAGAGCCATGTTGTTAGGTTAGCTATCTTTTCTTTTGTCAACTATTTTCAATTATCGATAGAGCCTTTCCTAGGTATTGTCCTTTCAAATAATTTCTTGATCTAGTTTTGCATTAAGTGGCAACCTATGGTGCCCAAAGCTCCCAAAACATAGTTTTACCTCAACACATCATTGTTGACTCATAACACTTCCATGCTGACCCATATTTAACACATTTGGAATCTTAAGCCACACCCTTCTCATGGGATTGGCTAGATCAAATGGTGGAACAATGCCATCAAAAGGATTTCTTATTTTTTGTGAATCTATGGGTGCCAACTAGCATTATTTTGCCACTACTCAAGGCCACCACCTCAGAAGTCTGTTGTGCCACCATTGAGATGGAGGTGCTTCTATTCTCCCCCACGCTATAATTATGTGTTGCTTAGCTTTGCTTGTAGGTTGCTCCCTTGAACTTTAGAATATAATTCGAATGAAAAAAACATAAATAGGACATTCATTATATTCGTTCATCCCTTTCACTCTACTTAAATATCATCGATTTCAATGGTCAAACACTCAATAACAATTTTACACCTTATTCACAATAAAAAGTGGTAAATATTTGTCTTATTTTAATTGGTCAAAATTAACGTTTGACTGTTGAAGTGCATGATATTTAAGAATAACCAACCATGATCACAGCTTCCTTATTGTTGACGAGTACTCTTACAGTCACCTATGTTTCAAATGGGTGTCAATGCCTAGATTAGATCATCTCAGCAGAGACAATACACCAGAAACTATCTCAGTTCAGTTTTTATGGCAAGAACTGGTTTAAACCACTTGAGCAGGGACAATCTCTTCAATCTTGAGAAAAAAGAGGAAGTTAAGAGAAAATCATAACTGCAAGAAGTTGGTTGATTGCAGAAAGTACCGTCAATCGCACTAAAACAGTTCATAATTCCAAGATGTTTCATTGTCATTTAGAAACATGTTTTCCTTAGATAAATAGTAGTGTGGATTGATCAATCCATAAAACTAACCACTTCAATTATACAATTTCTGTGGCACTGAAGTTAGCTTTCTGACATCCTAACTTAGTCCACAAGAAAATTTACTTGTTAATGTCAAATGGAATATGACACCGATGCGAAGGTTTTGTATTCTTTAGTCGATGCTTATGGACATTTACACCCAACCTATTTAACCAATGTTATTTGAAATTATACGTTTCTTTACCGTGCTACAAGATCTTCTTATCTTTACTGTGCTACAAGATCTTGTTATCAGATTCAAAATTTCTTCAGTAATGCTTTCTAATCTCCAAACTTCTAACAAATCATTTTTTAGAGAATCTCTTTCCACTTTCAGGAGCTTGAACTTGGAAGTACACACCAATCGCACTCAATCGCACTCCATACAAAACTGCTAATGCTTATGCTTTATTGATTGAAATAGATTTGTAATATATTGCCTTTTAATGAAAATCAAGGTCCACTAATTTGTTTTTGATGGTCTGAGTGAAATTTAAATGGGAGACACTATTCGATGAGACACTTCTATACTCTTTGTTCAATTATTACCTCTTATCATCTTATTATGCTTAAATTCTTTCGTAGATAATAAAAGCACACGGAAGGTTATAAAAAAAGTGATAGGAGGTTTTATTAGGGTTTCGGCTTAGAAAATAAAAAACACAAGTTTTAAAAGTGAGTGATAGGAGGTTTTATTAGGGTTTAGGCATAGAAAATAAAAGCACATAGAAGTTTTAAAGAAAAAAAGTGATCGGAGGTTTTATTAATGTTTAGGCTTGGACTCTATATTTTCGTTTGTGTCATCTCTTTGTACTTCTCACCCTTGTTTCGAAGGAGAACTCTGCATGTAATGTGACTTTTCTTAGTTTCCTTTGCTTTTGGGCATTTTTTCTTCTTTTTATAAGGTTATTAGTCAAAGTGGCCTAGTATTTGATGTTGGGGTCATTGGCTTGGACACACAAGAAAATGGCTCTAAAGTGCCCTCACAAGTTCATTCTAAAAGTGGTTCACGAAGTAACTCTTCTGGTGATGATGTTATTTTGTCCATTCAAGATTTAAAAAATGCATGCATATGGTTTGAAAATTACACCATTGGGTATTTTGTGGGTAGAATTCCCTTTGAAAGCATGCTCAGAAGTTGGGCCAACTCAACTTGGGTCCCTCATGGGGTATGTGTGGAGGCTATTCAAAACTTCACTAAGGGGTTCTTTATTTTCCTCTTTTTTGAAGTCAAGTTTTCTAAGGCCATATTTGAGCATGGCCCTTGGTACATTCCTTCCTCTTTGTTAAGTCTTTACCATGTGGACTCAAGACTTCATTGTTTTGAGGAACATTTTTTCTGAGTTCTAGTTAGGTTGAATTATTTAGTCTCCTCTTGCTACTTTGGCCCTTTTTGGACCATATCACAACCTCATTAGGGCGTGTTATGCATGTTGAGCAAGAGTGCTTTTTTCAGCCCATCCTCAAAAAAGGGTTTGTGTTGAGATTGACCTATCCAAGGACCTTAAGGATTCCATAGAAGTCTAGATAGGGACTTGGAGCTTTTCTCAAAGGGTCATGTATCTCAACTTGCCAAACACCTATTATCGATGTTAATCCTCAAACTACAAAATTTGAGATTGTCCTCTAGTTACCCAACACTTTAAGTCTCAACCCAAGCAACCTACTGGCAATTCTCCACCTCACAAAGTAGAGGATAGCTAGACTATGGTGAGTAATAAAATAAATTCTCATAATTTTGGAGCTAAAAGTGATAACCCTTAATCACCAATGGCTGGGCATTAAGTTTCAAAGATTAATAAGGCAAAGGATGTGGTTGACTGTCAACCTCTAGGGGAGTCATCACAAGTGGTGAACAAGATTTTCTTTAATAGAATATCACATCTTGCTAGAACTCTTTTGTCACATCTAACCTCTTGACCACCCTCTCCTCTTGCCTCTCACCATTCTCATATCCTAGCTCACGAGACAAAGGAAGGTGAGTTTATTCCAGATTGGAAGAAGGCACTAGAAGAGACTTGATCTCCAAAAACATCATTCATAGAGGAGGACTTCTTGAAGAACAATTATGGAGCTCTTGATGAGCTCAATAAAAATGACATGCCCCTTGACTCTCCTCTTACATGAATTTTATTTCATGGAATGTTTGGGGCCTGATAGGGAGATTCCATGGAAACATAGAAAACCTGTCTTGCTTGAAAACACCTCAAGACCTATGTCATACCTAGGTTTCCCTACCAATTCAAGTGATCTTAAACATTTTCTACCCAAAATGCCTAACTCAAACTAATCAGTCTATTACAGAGGTGAAAGGCTTGCTAGTTTGTTATTCTCAATACAAACACTACTTTCTTGGTGTGGGGTATTCTTCTTTAACCTCACTGTTTCCAAGATTCTCAATTCCCAAGGATTATAGCCTTCTTGAGTCCATCATTAGCCCTCCTCTCTAGGTTTAGGGTTCTAATTGCTTGGTACTCAAATTCCTCCTACTCTATTTTCACCCCTGCCTCCTCTTAGACTACAACTTGCATACCTAGCCAGGCTATGGTAAAGCTCGCATAGGACAAGTTCCTATTGTCTCTCATTGACAATCCAACCATTTCCACAAAAGGAAAAACAAGTAATAAGATCTCTGCTTGATGGCCCTCCATGACTATATAGAGGAATTGTAGGGACATCAAGACAAAGACATTTTGTACAAACAAAAACAAAATAACAGAAATAAAATTAACTACTACACTTCAGATCGAGTTATGCAAGAATTCTACAGAAATGCACGAACAGATCAAACTGTCAATATTCTTATTATAAGAGTTCTCCTTGTTACATTAAATGTCTGCTCTCCAAACTTTAAAAAAAAAAGACTTCCCCCCGATTTACAAAGTAAAACCAACTTTTATAATGTTGGTCTATTTCTGTTATCAGACAGTTAGGTTTGTTTTCTGTCCGTTCGGTTAGTTTTCTTTACTAACTATTTTGTGTTCTCCTCGCAGCTGTCTTTTGTCTTCATGTTTTCATGCAATCCTTACGCTCACCGGCATTGAACCATCGGTAGTCTTGAACCGTCGGCAAAAGACATTACTATCGACGGCTTTTTTGAACTTCATTGTTGGTGAGACATCAAATGTCGGTGGGACTTTATTTCTCCTTCCCGATACACCGATGCCTTCACATATGCGGCTGTTTAGTTCCCTATCACTGGCTCTCTCTCACCTCTTTGTCGGTCAACATACTAAACCAATGAACTCGTTGAACCTCCAAAATGAGGTTCAACAGTTCACCACTGGCTTCTCCATTTGATCATCGGTTCTCCCCACTATTTGTTGAACCAAATGAACTTGTTGAACCTTCAGCATGAGGTTCAACGGTTTCGGTTCAACGCTAGGCTCATTCATGGGCGTTAAGCTTGTTCATCAGTCCCACTCCTACTTACTCAAAAAAAACAAAAACACTTCACACCAAAAATGCGAAAATATAAACACGGGCGCCAAACTCTTCGTGCTCCTGCACCATACTCCCCCTGCACGGAAAAAGTTAAGTCACCTCTTGTGACAACAAGGTAAAATCAATGCTCTGCTTCTTGAACTCGGACTCTACAACCCAAGTAGCCTCTGCTTTAGGCAACTATTTCCACTTGATCAGGTGCTCCATGTACACTCCACGTCTGGTCTGTTTCTTCACTCGAGAATCTAGAATTCTCTCAGCCTATGGTTTGACTGTAGGTGGCAAAGTTACATCATTGACGGTCTGTTCAACTGCTGAACTAGATCCACCTGCTGCTGAATGAGAAACTTTAAAGGGTACCAGGTCCTGAACATTGAACACTAGTGAAATTGCCAAGTCTGCTGGCAAATCAATCTTGTAGGCATTTTTGCCATACTTGTCCAGAATTCTGCAAGGACCAATCCATTGCATCTGTAGTTTAGTTAGCATCCCTTTCTGCAATCTAGTTTTGTTCAAATGAACCATGACTAAATCGCCAACTTCAAACTGAACATCCTTCCTGTGTGCATCTACCCTATCCTTGATTTCCTGGGTATTTTCCTACATTGTCTTCTTTACTTGTTCATGTATCTCCTTCATAGATTGTGCAAAATCCTCTGCATGACCACTTCTATATTCCATGTCTCCAAGATGTCGGAGTTCATATACACCTCGGGGGTGCATTCCATACACTATCTCAAATGGACTTTTTCCGGTAGTTCTATTCACATTGTCATTATAGGCAAATTTTGCCTGATAAATGATCTGATCCCTACTTTGTCCATATTCTTTTGTCAAACACCTTAATAGGTTGCCTAACATCTTGTTCACCACTTCTGTTGGCCATCTATCTGTGGATGATATGCTAATCCAAAAGACAGGTTTGTTCCTAACCTCTGCCATAGAGTTTTCTAGAAATGTCCCATGAACTTAGCATCTCTATCAGACATGATGCTTGCTGGAAGTCCATGAATCCTTATGACCTCTTTGAAAAACAAATGAGCTATATGACTGGCATCATGAGTCACCTTATAGGGAATGAAATGACTCATCTTCCTAAATCTATCAACAACTACAAAAATACTATCAAAACCAGTCTTAGTCTTTGGTAGACCAACTACAAAATTCATACTTACACAGTTCCATGGTCTGGAAGGAATGGGTAGTGGTTGATACAATCCCACATTTGAAGAAGTTCCCTTGGCCTTCTAATAGATGATACACTGCTCTACATACTTTCTGATATCTTTGTGCATCTTCGGCCAATAGTAGAACCTCTGGACTAACTCTAATGTTTTGTTTAGACCAAAATGTCCACTCAAATTGCCATTATGCTTCTCCTGTATGAGATTTTCTCTCATGGATCCTTTTGGTACACACAACTGTCCACCTTTGAACAACAATCCCTACTGCAAAGTGTAATCTGCAAATTCACTATGAAAGTGATTTTCAAAGTCTTGACAGACCTTGTATGCTTCAGCAAAATCTTCATCTTCTTTGTAAAGGGCTGTGAACTCTTTCATTCCTATGCTTCTTAATTGCACCTCTTGTATTGTGAGCAACCTCCTGCTTAAAGCATCTGCTACTTTGTTGAGCTATCCCTTCTTATGCTTAATTGTGAATGTGTAAGATTGCAAGTACTCCATCCACTTGATATGTCTATGGCTCAACTTATCTTGTGAGTTCAAAAAACTCAAAGCTTGATTGTCTGTATATACAACAAATTCCTTGGGTAGGAGATAATGCCTCCATTTTCTAAGTGCCTGGACTAGAGCATAGAGCTCCAAGTCATATGAAGAGTATCTGCTCTTTGCTTCATTTAGCCTCTCATTGAAAAAGGCTACTAGTTTATTCTCTTGGCTGAGTACTACACCTACTGCAATATTGCTAGCATCACATTCTAAAGTGAATAACTTATCAAAACTAGGCAGCACTAACACTGGCTGTGTGGCTACTTCTTTCTTCAACAATTCAAAACTCTTATCAGCTACTTGTGTCCATTGAAACTTTGTTTTTACCCCACCTTTGATTGTATCAAGCATGGGTGCACAAATAGCACTGAAATTCTTTATGAATTTTCTATAAAACTGAGCTAAGCCATGAAAACTTCTCACCTTAGTTGCTGCTCTAGGAGTAGGCCAATTCAATATGGCTTCTACCTTTGACTTGTCCATCTTCACTTCTCCTTTGGACAACACAAAACCAAGGTATACCAATTTATGCTTCATGAATTCACACTTCTCCAAATTTATGGTTAGTTGTTCATTATGTAACTTTTTCAAAACAGTATTTACATGTTCAAGATGCTCTTCTTTAGTTTGACTAAAAATTAAGATATCATCTAGATAAACAACTACAAATTTACCCATATAGTCTTTGAGGACTTGATTCATGAGCCTCATGAATGTGCTGGGAGCATTTGATAGACCAAATGGCATAACAAGCCATTCATACAGTCCTTCTATGGTCTTGAAGGTTGTTTTCCACTCATCACCTTCCTTGATTCTGATATGGTGATAACCACTTTTCAGGTCTATCTTGGTGAAGTATTTAGCCCCTCCTAAACAGTCCATAAGATCTTCAATTCTGGGAATTGGAAATCTATACCTTATGGTGATCTTATTGATGGCTTTGGAGTTTGTGCATAGTCTCCATGTTCCTCCTTTCTTTGGTGCCAACACTGTAGGCACTGCACAAGGACTTATGCTTTTCCCAATCAATCTCTAGTAGAGCAACTCTTGTACTTGTCTGGCTATCTCCTTATGTTGTTCTGGGGTCATCTTGTAAGGAGCTTTGTTAGGCAGTGATGCTCCTGGAATCAGATCTATCTGATGGCTAATAATTCTTTGTGGAGGTAGTGTTGCTGGTGTTCCATCACTAATTATGTCCTTATACTATTCCAGTATAGTCTGTACCTCTTTTGGGACCACTACCTTTTTGTCTTTTTGCTCCTCCTTGGGTTTCACTATGATAGCATAACCAATACCATCCTCCTTAAGAGTGTTCAAAAACTCTTTACCACTCACAATTAAGACATTAGGGCTTTTTGTCTTACCTGCTTCTTCATCTTCCAATGACTGAATTTTATAGGTGACACCATCTTTTTGAAAAGAATATGCATTCTTCTCACCATCATGTATGGCCTTTTGATCATACTGCCATGGTCTGCCCAATAGGAGATGACATGCATCCATGGGTAGGATATCATAGAGTACCTTGTCTTTGTACCCACCTATACCAAACTCTACCCAAGTTTGTTCATTGACTATCACATGCTGACCTTTATTTAACCATATGACTCTATATGGATTTGAATGAGGTATTCTTTGCAAATTTAATTTTCTAACTACTTCATCAGACACTATGTTATTAGTAGACCCTGAGTCTATAATTACTTGACATACCTTATTCATAATCTTGCATCTGATTCTGAATAATGCTCTCCTTTGGCTTGGTTCAGCTTTCACCAGTTCTTTGATCAAAGTTCTCCTTACCATGATGTTCTCTCCCACTTCTGAGGCTAGACTGACTTCAGGTGATTTGCTGCTTGAAGCATCATCTTGTACATAATGATTTCTTTTATCAACTCCTTAAGAAGAAGACGTGCCCTTATCAGGACACCTATATGCTGGATGGCCTAATTGACCACAATTGTAGCATTTCATAGTGGCAAAGTAGGATCCTCTACCTGATCCCCCTGATCTTCCTCTGCTAGATCCCCTTCCTTGGTAGTTTCCTCTACTACTAGTCTCTCCACTCTGCTCTATGAGTTTGGATTCTCCTTGGGGCCTTTGATCAGTGTTCCTACCACCATAATTTCCTCTTCCTCTTAAGTTGTTGCTTGACTCTTGTTTCTTCTTGCCCTTCTCCTCTACCTTGAGTGCTAGCTGATAGCATTGATGCACTGTTGTGGGGCTGAATAAGCTGATTTCCTCTTGAATACTCCACCTCAAACCATTTAGGTATCTTGCTATTTTTACGTTTTCATCCTCCATCACCTTAGACCTCAAGCACAATTTTTGAAACTCCTCAGTGTATGCATTGACATCTAATTCTCTTTGTCTCAAATTTTGTTGTTTCTTGTACCACTGGACTTCATAATCTCCAGGCATGTAGACTTCTTTGACTTTAGCCACCATACCTTTCCAAGTAGCTATAGGTTTCTTGCCTTCTTTAGCCACCTTCACCTTTTGTGCTTCACGCACTCCGTCACATTCAAAGTGATTTTCTATACCTTCTATCCATTCCATAACCAAATCAGGTTCCATCTTTGCACTAAAAAGAGGAACTCGTTCCAATGTCTTACCACTCATGGCTTTTAAGGCCTTCAAGAAAGGTTCTTCTTCCATCTTAGGATCAGGTGTGGGCTCTTCATCTTCTATAGACACACCTTTTTCCTTACCTTCAGAATCTTTAATTTTCTGACTGACTTCTTTAGTCTTTTCCATCATTACACCCAATTTACTTTGCATTTCTGCCAATCTTTCCTGTAGGAGCCTATTCTCCTCTTCTTGTTCATCAACCTTCTTTGCCAATTCTGCATTAGTCACCATCTTCTTGGATGAACCTATAGACTCACTCGAACTTGGTGATGACATACAACTTCTTCTATTCCAATCTAAGAATAGCCCAAATCTTTAACTGGCTCTGATACCAATTTGATAGGGAGATTCCATGGAAACATAGAAAACCTGTCTTGCTTGAAAACACCTCAAGACCTATGTCATACCTAGGTTTCCCTACCAATTCAAGTGCTCTTAGACATTTTCTACCCAAAATGCCTAACTCAAACTAACCAGTCTATTACAGAGGTGAAAGGCTTGCTAGTCTGTTATTCTCTATACATACACTACTTTCTTGGTGTGGGGTATTCTTATTTAACCTCACTATTTCCAAGATTCTCAATTACCAAGGCTTATAGCCTTCTTGAGTCCATCATTAGGGTTTAGGGTTCTAATTGCTTGGTACTCAAATTCCTCCTACTCTGTTTTCACCCCTGCCTCCTCTTAGATTGCAGCTTACATACCTAGCTGGGCTATGGTAAAGCTCGCATAGGAAAAGTTCCTATTGTCTCTCATTGACAATCCAACCATTTCCACAAAAGGATAAATAAGAAATAAGATCTCTACTTGATGGCCCTCCATGACTATATAGAGGAATTGTAGGGACATCAAGATAGAGACATTTTGTACAAACATAAACAAAATAACAGAAATAAAATTAACTACTGCACTTCAGATCGAGTTATGCAAGAATTCTACAGAAATGCACGAACAGATCAAACTGTCAATATTCTTATTATAAGAGTTCTCCTTGTTACATTAAATGTCTTCTCTCCAAACTTAAAAAAAAAAAGACTTCCCCTCGATTTACAAAGCAAAACCAACTTTTATAATGTTGGTCTATTTCTGTTATCGGACAGTTAGGTTTGTTTTCTATCCGTTTGGTTAGTTTTCTTTACTAACTATTTTGCGTTCTCCCCATGGCTGTCTTTTGTCTTTGTGTTTTCATGCAATCCTTACGCTCATCGGCATTGAACCATCGATAGTCTTGAACCATCGGAAAAAGACATTACTATCGACGGCTTTTCTGAACTTCATTGTCGGTGAGACATCAAATGTCAGTGGGACTTTATTTCTCCTTCCCGATACACCGATGCCTTCACATATGCGGCTGTTTAGTTCCCTATCGCCACTCTCTCTCACCGCTCTGTCGGTCAACATACTGAACCAATGAACTCGTTGAACCTCCAACATGAGGTTCAACAGTTCACCGCTGGCTTCTCCATTTGACCGCCGGTTCTCCCCACTGTTTGTTGAACCAAATGAACCCGTTGAACCTTCAGCATGAGGTTCAATGGCTCCAGTTCAACACTGGGCTCATTCATGGGTGTTAAGCTTGTTCATCAGTCCCACTCCTACTTACTCGAAAAAAAACAAAAACACTTCACACCAAAAATGCGAAAATATAAACATGGGCGCCAAACTCTTCATGCTCCTGCACCAGGGCCTTACTAAGTCTAGAAGGAAATACATTGTATGGATGTTTGACATTTATAGGAGTTGAAATTTACACATTTCATGCTTTCTACTATTTGTTGTGTCATTTGGCCAAAAAATTACTTTTTTCTTAGTGATCATGAGTTAGGCCGTGAAGGACTTGCCACTTTCATTTTACCTATGTGGTAACAACACATAGAGGCTCACTAATGTGACCCCACTAACCATACTTTAATGCGTCCTATTTAATAATATTAATAACCACTCTCTTGGGGTTATTAATGAACTTACGCTTCTAATGATGTTGTTGAAAGATCTCTTTTCTAGCATTGGATTGCGGAGTCCCCTCCCACTGCCTCTTAGATCGTGTGTGGGAATTTTAATATCCAGTTGAGTTGGCATTTGATAAATGTGGCCACCTCCCTATGATCTATTGATAACTAGAAAAAGAGAGGCTTGGTATTACATGTGCAATAAATTGGGTCTTTTTGATCCAAATGTTGGTCACTGTCATTTTGATTACCCTTGTTCTAACAAATTTGCAATCAGGTATGGAAAAAATTCTTAAATGCCTTGATAGAGCCATGCTATTAGGTTAGCCTATCTTTTCTTTTCTCAACTATTTTCAATTATCAATGGAGCCTTTGCTAGGTATTGTCCTTTCAGATTGTTTCTTGATCTAGTTTTGCATTTAGTGGCAACCTATGGTTCCCAAAGCTCCTAAAACATAATTTTACCTCAACAAATCATTGTTGAGTCATGCTTCCATGTTGACCCATATTTAATGCATTTGGAATCTTGAGCCATGTCCTTCTCATGGGGTTGGCTAGATCCAATGGTGGAACAATGCCATCAAAAGGACTACTTATTTTTTGTGAATCTATGGTTACCAATTAACATTGTTCTGGCACTACTCATACAAGGCCACCACCTTGAAAGTAGTCCATGCCACCACTGAGCTAGAGGCGCTTCTATTCTTCCCCACTCTATAATGGAATATTTCTTAGAGCTTCAATAGTAGAAGCAAATTGTTGATAATCATACAACTTAGGAGCTCAAATCAAGGCCCATCCACATTGGCTCAAAATTAGGATTTAAAAGTTTCAAAGAATTATTTTAATCCCTTCAAACTTGATAAGTTCCTCAATGAATTAGGCACATTAGAGAAGGCTAGTAAGTCCTCTACAAGCTTCCTTATACTCTTTAGGATTTTTTCTACCAGTATCAACAAGTTTTTTAAGCTCAAGTGCCTTCTTCTAAGACTAAGCAACCCCCTCACTAGCATGTGAGTGTGGTCCCTTGTAGGCTCTCTACAACTCAGTGAGCTCTATGTGACCAAAAAATCACTTTCGTAGATCTTCATGAAGTAGATTTCTTTATGGATAATGACAAAACCATTGGCTGCAATGGTTTCCCATGCAAATTTTATAAATCTCTATGAGACACTATTGGATTTGATCTCATCTAGATTTACCAGTAAGATTTTGTAATAGGTGAACCTTAGGTGCTATTATAATTAAAGGCAATATTAAGTTCATACCTAAGGCAAACAATCTTGATGAAATATACAATTGGTGGCCGATTACTCTATTTAATACTTCCTACAAGATCATAGCTAAAGCCCTTGTGCTTTGCATTCATTATTTGCTTCCACTTATTATCTTCCTTGAACATATTGGTTTCACCAAAACTAGATATATCTAAGCCAAAATATCCTAGACAATATTATTACTATTTGGGAAGGTATGGGATGAGATTTTCACTCTTAACCACAAGCTATTTTTATCAAAATAAACTTTGCTAAAACCTACATGACTACATTGAATGGCTGTTTATTCTAGCCATGCTTCAACCCCTTAGGTTTGGCCACAATTTTCTTTGGTCAGTTCAAATGCTCTTTGGGGATGCCTCAACTTGTCTCACCATTAATGGTAGATAGTCTTCTTCTTTTGGGATTATTCACTCTATTTGCTAAGGTTACCCTCTTGCTCCAACTTTGTATGTTCTTGCAACTGAAGTCTTTAGATATTTGTTGGCCAACACGATTAGCTAGTAGAGGGTTAAAGGCATCTCTCTTCCTAACTCTAATAGTCAACTCATTAATGGCCATCTCATTGGTGATTCCTCACTCTCTTGGAAGACCAAGACAATGTGGGCCATCCCTTGTAGTTTTTGAATATCTTTTTTCTTGCTTCTATATCTATTATTTAGTGGCAAAAAATTCAATGCTATCATCAATATTTTTTTTCCCAAACTCTCCTAGCTTGAAACATTTGGTTGAAAATCGATTGACTATGGGTAAAGTTTAAGATTCTTGGGAATTCCATTTACTTTCCAATCCTCTTTAGTAGCTCTTTGACAAGCTATTCTCACTCACATTGAAAAAATATGCTTTTTAGCTTGCTAAGCCCCTTTCTCTACCTAGGAAATTCCAAACTTGTTCTAAAGTACTTGTGGCCACTCATGTGTATTATTCTTCCTGTTGGGTTCCCTCAAAAGCCTCTTATGAAAAGCTAGAGAGATTTCTCAAGGAATTTCTTTGGGCCTCCTCAGAGGAAGGTAAAGTGTTCTATCAAGTTTCCTGGGAGTTTTGTTGCCTCCCATGTGACTTTGGTAGTTGTGACCTTAATACTCATAGATATGGGTTGGTCTTGTGTTCCAAATGGGTAATTTGAGACTTGGAAGTCCAAGAATCCTAGGAATTTATCCTCAAGAATTGCATTGCTTCTAGAGTTCCTCATGGTAGGAAGGCTTGACACGGTCTGGGCCTTCACTCCATTCTCATAATGAAGGAGTTAGTGCAAATTCAAGGCACTTTTGTTGACAAAAGTATTTGGAAATCTTAGGAAGCTATCAAGCCATGGCTTATTGTGAAAGGAAATGATTTCAAGATTCATATTTCCTTCAACTATTAATTTTTATGGTGGTCTCTTGTGATTGCTTTCCAGGGTCAATCTCTTGCCAAAATTCCTTAGGTCCATGCTCTTAAGTTCTTTAAGCATGGGATTTACTTCATTTTAAACCTCTTCTCTAGAGCCTCTAAGAACTAGCTCTTTTGGATAGAATTTAAAGCTAAATATTTGCTTAGCCACCAAGATTTTGAGTCCTTTAAAACCATTATGGAGTATGTGCCTCCTAAAATGGTGTAGATTCTATGCACTATGCCCTAACTTGGAAAGATTAGAAGTGGTATCTAGACACTCCCTTCAGGTATACAAATCCTTTTAGGGGCATTCTTGGCTTTCTACTCACCTATCCATGGTCCAAAAATGTATTATCAGGTGGAACCATCAGTCTGTTTCCACTCAATGGGGTTGTAGGTTTCAAATAGTTTGGTTTGCATTTTAGAGCTCCCAAACTAGCTTATTTTGCTTTGTGCCTCCTATATTAGTGTAGATCTCACCTTGTCCATTTAGGTGTTTCCAACCCCCTCTATTCTTTTTGTGGACATTTGGAAACTCTCAAACACCTTTTCTAGTTTTTTCCCAGGGTCCAAGTGGCTTGAAACTAGATACGTGATTTCTTTAAGCCTTTCCAACCAGAACTTTTTTCTTGGCATATGATTCTTCTAGGTGACTAGCCTAAGATGCTTGTGAGGTTTACCCAAATTTGCATGCTTTCAAAATGGAAATCCTCCTCAATATATGGAAAGTGATAAACATTACTTTATTTTTAGATTTTGTAACATGGATGCTCATTTCTATTTGTACACTAAAGCCATGATATGATCATTTCTATTTGTACGCTAAAACCATGATATGCTCTAATGTTATGTTATCTAGCTCTAGGTGCAAGCTAATAAATTTACTCTAGATGTTTCCCACTTATAAACACTTATTAAGCAATAGGTCAATGCCCCTTATATTGTTGCAAGCTTGTGTGTTGCCTTCTCCTACCAGTAGGAATGCTTGTCCACATGGGTGTCATCATGGTCATAGCCACAATGTTTGTTTAAGATGTGGCTCTCATGGGCCATATGAATCCCTGCAATGTTGATGTCATGGTTGGTCCCCACCATGTGGGAAAACTTTTACTTCTCAACATGACTATGATGTCTCCTTGGTTGGCATGATAGTGGGAAGTTCCCTCAACTAGACCTTGTTATTTCACCTATTCACACAACTCCTAGTGATCTCGAAGAAGAAAAGGATAATGAGGACATGATTATAGGCTGGGATTCTATCCTTGATGTCCAAGATCCTCTAGATGGCTAGGGTAAGCCACTTGATAATGACCCTCTCCTCCTCCCACTAGTATAGCTCTTGCTACTTAGCGGTGTGATCACTATTGTTTTCTTTTATTTTTAGCATAGACTCTTGGGGGTGATTCCATTCCACCCACTTTTTATGTGAATTTCAAAGTATTATATTATTTTACTTTTAATATAGATATACATTATTCATCATAAAAAATATTTAATTAAAAGTTATATGCTCATTCATTATGGATTCATATTTTGAGTTTTGAGAGGTATTTATATTTTTAGTTATATCTAACACTTTTCCATTATTCTAATTTTTGATACATATTAAGGATTCTTTACAAGAACATTGGGTTTGTCATTTTCTTTCATTCCCGACAATCTGATTAGATGTGCTCTCTATCAAGTTTGCACATTTTAAGACATTAATATAAAAATGCCACAATAACGTCAAGCTCTCTCTTTTCTAACCATGTAATGTTTCTAGATTTCAAATACATTAAGGTTTTAATCTTCAATTTCTTTTGCTAGTGTCTTCATTTTTATTCAAAAACTTATGTATACCTTTTTTGGTGTCATGTTTTATTTTCTCATTAAATTTGAAACAAATTACATTTTAAAATCTAAACTCCATTTTATACACATTAAAAAAAATTGATGTTTGATTATTTTTTTCAAAATCAAGGGGGAGCACGCTCAATTCCTCATTTTCTAGGATGTGTTCACTTTCAAAATTATTAAAAAACTATATATTCATTAAAAAATTAGTAGAAAAATCTTGCATAAACAATGTGATGTTAGCTAACTTTCCACCAAAGGTATTTTTTAAATACTTAAAAAAGTCAACATTTTAGGGGGAGCACACTTGACGCTATGTTATATTTTTTGAAAAAATTAGGATCACTTTGTATGCTCCCCCTACTTGATCCTATTAATCTCCACAAATTTTTTTCTTGAAAATTAGTAGTTTAAAAATTATATTCTGAGCACTATTGATCTTGTTCTTGTCACATCTTAAAATTTTGAGCATGGGCATCTTGATTTTCTCATCTAAGATCAGTTTTTATTGATTTCAAGAAAAAATTGGCCACTTTTAACCCCCCATTTGGTCCCTCGATTCCATGCACATACATATTATAATGTGTATGTGTTATGGTTTGTACATGTTTTGCTAAAAAACTCAAGGTTGACCACTAATTTGTCCTTCATTTCCATGCACTTACCTCACTATTTTAACATTCTCTCACTTGATATTATACACTGCAATGACATAGAAATGAAACATACAATGAATCAAGTATAGGATCTACGACTCATGGCCTCCTCGCACCAAGATAACTTATCCATGCTAACTAGTTTCGTAAGTGAATTTACAACATTATCTCAAGTATCGACCTTTTGAATCATGACCTTACCACTCTCCACCATCTCTCAAACAAAGTGATACTAAACATCAATATGCTTTGTTTGACATGATGCATGAGATTTTTGGAAAAACAAATAACACTATGACTATCAAATTTGATTTGAACCACCCTACAATCAAAACCAACTCCTAAACACAATCTCTATAACTAAATTGTGTCTTTACAAGCATGTGTAGATTAATATGATTTCTTATAATTAGTGTTTAGTATGAAAAAGGTGAATGATGACAAATAGGATGCACACTAGATCAAACCCTTTTCCATATAATATTCAAGGACAAGACTGAGTCAAATCACTACCAAGTGTAGGTGGACTCAGCTATAGATCTTGTACTTAGGTATTCTATAGAAGAATTAGATTTAATTCAACCTTTCTATCAAACCCTAGGTTAATAATGCATGAAACCCTAGTTTAACAATGATTAGCTTATAACAGAAAATGTACAACAACAATCCAGAATTTAATTGCATAGGGATGATCAGGAAGATGATAGGACCTGTTTCCTAGAAGTAGAGGTGTTATAGGACTAATTCAGGACCACCCAAGTCCTGATTGGAGGAATCTGCCTGAGGTCTGAATTGGAAAGATGTTGCAGATGCTGCCCTGATGCCAAATCTAGATTCAAAAAAGGTAGAAAAACTAGGGTGCCACCACCCAAGTCCTGGATAGAGGAATATTCTGTAACTTTTGTTGGATCTAGAAACCCTGATCTTCACTTAGTCTTCCTGTATCTTCACATTCTCTAGATCTCTCTCCTATAACCTGCACACAAGATGACAAGAGAGGGTTTGGGGAGTCATGGTGTTTAGGGACTTGTCTCAGTCAAATCCCGGGATAACATTCAAGCTTCCCAACACCATTGTTTGATAGAGAGTGTGTGCCCTCATGGGGGTAGAGGTTGAAAATAATGATAATAATGATGAATCAAATGATGATAAACTCACCTATGTGATGATCCCTTAGAATGATGAAGATCCTTCAACTCTCAAGGTGGATAGATGATAGCTTCATGCCTGCAACAAACACAATAACAACACATGAATTTGTTCTAGAATCACAATGAATGCTCTTGCTTGCTTCACTTCAATATCATAAGTTAGCTATCTCTATCTTGCTTACAAATGAACTCAAAAACACACTTATATGTGCTTTCCCACTCAATCGTGAAATTAAACTAAAAGAGTTGACAAGGAGAAACATTTTGATAGGTCCCAGGCTGACATAACTTGAATTTAGCCTTGACCAATTAGGAGAGACTTGGGCAGTGGTGCCCAAGTCTTTGGGCTCCTTTAGGGTCTGGGATAAGATAAAACATGGCCCCTTATTCCCAATTTACATTGGTGTCAGACAATTTTGCATTAGGATGAACAATTAGAATGAATAATGTGAGAACGGGGACCTAGGAGATAAACAAGGAGGTAAAAAGACATGTGGACACTTTTTAATCCATAACAATTAGTATCAATGTTAACTTGTTGAGGGCTAGTACTTATGCCAGATTTCTTACATTTGGTATCATAATTAGTTGTAACTTGATTGATCCATGGGAGAAGTTCTTGGATAATTTTGGGCCTCTATTAATCTTAGTCTTAGTAGGAATATCTTATATAAGTTGAATCTTTTTTAGGTATAGATAAATGACAAGCACTTCAAGAAAACAAATGGAGATAAAAAAATGTTTCATAGAGGTTGTGGAATTGACCTCTTTTGGTGACCTAGAGCTCCTGACAATTCTTAGAGGCATGTTGTGGATTCATGATGTTTGGATCTATGGGTTATATATTTCCATCATTCAAATAGTGAATCCTTGGTCTTAGGATTTGTGTGTGTTTTGGATGTGTTAATGAATTTAGATTTGCAAGCATGCCTTTGGCATGTATGATTTTAGAAGTTTTATGGTTACTCAAAATTTATAACTTGTAAATCTATGGAAGATTAATTTTTAGATTGTAATCCTCCAGGGTTTTTTGGATGGAGACAATTTCAAATTTGTTGTGGTTTTGTATTGGGTTTTTGAAAGAACAAAAGCTCCAAGTTGTGGATTTTTTGGCATATTGGATTTGAGGGTATTATTTAGATCTCATGTTCATTCCATGGGGAGAATTTGCATGATGCCTTGTTTTTATTATTACTGATGGAAAGTTGAATTTGCATGTTTTTGGGTCTACACTATTATGATGGAGCCAAGTGAACTATTTTGAGTTTTACAAGTTTTGTGATTTTTTTTTTATGGTTTTAGAATGAGCACTGGCCATGCTATCTATTACTTAGTTTCTCCCATTGTAATTTGTCCCACTCATACAATGTTTTTTTCTTAGTGTCTTGATAGAGGTCATTGTTTTTTTGTAATGGACCTACATTCATTATAAAATGAAAAATATATAATATTAAATAAAATATAATACATATTATAATTTTTGTAAAGCTAACACTAAGGGCTATAAAGTTACCAAATGTTATATCCAACATTTGACTTCATTTGATCCCTTAAAAGGTGAAGCAAAATTACCTTTTTTGTTAGCATTTTGATAGATGTGGAAGAGACTCCATTAGGGGTTTGATTTAAGCCTAAGGGATTCTATCCAAGGGGTTTGATCTAACTCCCTTCAATCAAACCCCCTTAGATGGAATCTCTCTAGGCTTAAATCATTATTTTTTCTAAAAAAATGTGATTTCAAGAAATAATTAGGATGTCAAACTCAAAAAAATGTACTACACTCCACATAAAAGTCCTTGTTACAATGAAAATAAATATTTAACTTTTATATATGCTAAGA
The DNA here is from genome assembly GCA_027924645.1 of Cunninghamia lanceolata. Lineage (NCBI taxonomy): Eukaryota > Viridiplantae > Streptophyta > Pinopsida > Cupressales > Cupressaceae > Cunninghamia > Cunninghamia lanceolata. Next base: position 152,325 of record BSBN01000905.1, read on the forward strand.
GAAATGTGTTATGAAATAATCTAGGTCTAAAATTTTTGTTAGTACTAATTCAAAAATTAATAATAATAAAAATATCTAATTAAAAATTACCAAAAAATATCCATGCACTATTGGAGTTAATTATCTAATTCCAATAAATCATGGATTTTTTTTTTTGTAATGAAAGTTAGGCATTATGGAATAATGTCACTGAATAAAAAATAGAAAAAAAATTGATTAAAAAATAAAAAATAAACAATGATAAAAATAATTCTTTAAAAAATTTCAAAGAATTATAGCTTGAATCTACATAGAAAATGCCACAACTCATTATTGTATACCATCCTTAAATCCTTAAATTATTGACTGTTTGTTTCCTATAATTGACACAAATTGAAAAATGCTAATTTTGAGCATCCTACTTAGGTGAAAAAGTGGAACATACTATTATGGGATCACCTACCTATAGAGGTCAAATGTGTGTTGGTTTTTTGTGGGTGTTGTGTTTGTACCTACATGTTGCATGAAAAAATAGGTAGGAGCAAAATTTTAAAGTGTTGTTGATTGTAGCTAGTTGGCCATTCATTCATTTTTTGGTGCATTGACATGTTGAGTAGCAAAAAGGAAAGGGATAATTACACCAAGGTGATATTTTGGGCAAGGTTATCTACTCAAGGGAGGTCTCATGATATCACTATGATGATATCTTGGAGGGCATGGAATTTGAAATTTTCTCATGGAAAGCAAGGACACTTCATGCAGTATGGGAAGGACTAAAGCTATCACCCCCATAGTGCTTTGGTAAGGAAAACAAATCTTACTCAGAGGATGCCTTAAGACATCTCCCTCGTGATACCTTGGAGGTTGGAGAGTCAAAATTGGGGCCAAGGTTTTGCCTCAAGTTGTTGCTAGGACAACACCTTGGAGGGCATGGACTCTAAGTGTTGTAGACAATGGAGAGGAGCTATCACCCAAGAGAGACCTATTGGAGAGTTTTGTATTATAGATTTGGATTTGTCTTGAAAAATTAAGTAATTTCAAAAAATAATGCCTAATTTTGAGTCTCTATGAAAAAAATATGGCTAAAGAAAGTTTTAGTAATGTGATGTCTAAGTAAGGTGTCAACTAGGTGACATCTTTAAGGATGGGGAGACCCTTAGGTGTCACCATGGTGAGACCTAGATGCTAGGGGAGATCCCACCTCACCATAACGATATCTCATTATTTTGGAAAGAAGAGAAGTAAGGTGTTGCCCCAGTGACACCTGAAGTGACAGAATGGGAATTTTCAAGGTTTCACCACAACAATACCTTAAATCACCTGGAATTTTTTTTGAGATTCCACTACAACAAGACCTTAATGGGTGTTCTCAATGTTTTTGATCCATGTACCATTCTTCCATGGGGAGCTCTAGATCACTTTTAAGTGGGAGTTTTCACAGTGACGATAGTTAAAAGTAAATTTATTGGTTAGAGATAGATGGTCTTTAGGATTTTTTTGAGGGTATGAACTATGCTAACATGGGAGCTCTAGATCATGGTTTTGTGGGAGCTTTGTGTAGGAAAATAGTTTTTTGTGATAGATTTTTTCTTGTTTGGAGATGGTGGTTCTAATTTTCCTTTTGGGAGCTCCTAGTATAATAGTTGAAGTTCTTTGATTATGTTAAAACCATAGGTGATCTTCTGATTTTACAAGATGTATGTTTTATCATGATGCCATGAAAATATCTTGTGTGCATCTAGTTAGAGTTTTGGCATGACATGGTGTGGTTGGGAATTTTTCACAAGTCTATCATGATGCCATGGGTAGCTTTAGATCATTTTTAGTGGGAGCTTTAACAGTAATGTGTTATTGTGCCATGGTGGACTTTAGATCTATGTTGGAATCTTGGCATCATATGGTTGATTTTAAGAAAATATATTAGTTAAAGATAGATGATCTTCTAATGTGAAGATGCAAATCGTGGTGCCACAAAGGAGTTCTTAGATTCTACATTGATCATGCAATAGGAGCATTGACTATGATTTGGAGATAATCTTCTAGATGATTACAATGATATTTTTTCCTTAGAGATGATTTTGGATATTGTGGTGTTGCAAATAGAGCTTAGTTTGCATGAGATGATGAGTAGTTACCTAGTTTTTCTATATATATTTAGGTGAGGTTAGAGATCTCATGGGTGTTTAGAGACCAAATGTTGGAATAGTGAATCTCTCATTGAGGTTTCAATAGAAAGACTGAGGATCCTACACCTATATAGTTGGATGTGAGTTGAATATACTTAGTAGAGAATGGTCTAATAGGTTCATCCCACCTATTTTTTAGAGACATTTTGATTTTTCTTTACCTTTTCATGTGAATGTTTCTTGAATTGTAGATTTAGTTGGATGAGTTTGAGAAGCACTGGGCATGGTTAGTGATTATGGGCTAATTTCCTAGATGTGGGAATGGATATTTGAATAAGGAGATTTTGCTTTTGATTAAGCATGTTACAACTTTGGTCAATATCATGATATTATTGTGATAATTAGAGTGCCACTTGTGTGGTAGAGAACACTACTTTTAATGTGCAATCAAAGCGTGCATTAATGTGTAGTTTTTGAGGTTGTAGTTACTTTGTTGAAGTTTACAAGCATATAAGATTTTAGATGATGCATGATGATTATGGAGAGGTTTTTCCCTAAGAAACTATGAATTTATTTTGTCTATGTTTATGCCCTTATACAATGTATACAACAAGTGGGAGAATGTTGGGAAAGGTGTTGTACACCTTATGTACATAAATATTTAATATTTTGTAAATTTGTGGTCTAGCTTGCTATGGGACATAACACTTTGGGTGGAGCAATGTTTTCCTAGAAAGTTGTACATGTAACATTGGGAAAAAATGTCATTCATGGTACAATGTGATGGTTAAGTCATGGAATTGTTGATATTGCCACCAAGGTTCAAACCCCACTAGGCTAACAAACTCACAGGCTTTGAGCCTCATTGAGCAAACAAGCTTGCAGGCCTTGCATTGGACTCAAGGGTCCCTGTTGGGCCAGAAAACTCAATTTGAACCATCAACATTAATTTAGCACACTCATGTTAGGAGTTCATGCCCAAGGATGAGGTTGTTGGCAAGAGACACTGTGTGGCTTCATGAGTGTTGTCATTGATGGAAACAAAGTCCATCCCACACATCCATAGGACATGGTATGTCTATACCAGAAGTTAGATTGAAGAGTATTTTGGTCCAGTAAGCAAGAACAGAGCATGCAACAAGGTCCAACAATCAGGTCTGGATCTCTTAGAGGAAGTATCTTAGTAAAGTGCGGACTTGGGGAAGTCAAGAGGAGTACCATGACTAATAAATTCCAGAGATTGAGCCTCCGGTGATGAAAGAATGAAAATATATGAACACCTAATTGTTGGGTTCTTGTTTGGCAGAGAAGACTGAGGAAGAACTGACCGGCAGAGCATCAGACTTTAATCCAGATGAGATATTGACGGTGATCTAGTTTCTTGAGGTGTCATTCATGATTGGCCGACATGATTGATGACTTCTATAACTATCTTGTTGATACGCATCACTTAGCAGGCATGGATTTAGTCGATAGACCAGAGTTTGGAAATATCTTGAGTTTTTCAGATGCCGACTAGAAAGATGATTGAAATCATTGATGCAGATATATATACCAGATTGATTTCAGTATGAAGTGGTGTGCGGTGTGTTGTGTTGTGCGAAGAAAAGCATAGAGCAGTTTGGAAATAATAATAGAGGTCTGGTATGTGATAGAACAACAACACTAAAGCAGGGAAAGAATGAAGTGCAGTAGATTAGTATATTGAGCTTAACTAGAACTAAACATTAGCACATGTGTATGCTTCTCATCAGTTCAAGTACTTGGTTTCTTTCTATAAACTATTGTAGGCAATGAGCCTCTTGTGAGCAGTGTGGTCGGGCAGTGAGCCCTAATTGGCAAGTGCCATTTTATACTTCTTATTCTTCTAACAGAGAATACAATCTTGGGTTAGTCACCCCATAGTTTTTCCCTTAACAGGGTTTTCCACGTCAAAAATATTGTGTTATGTGTGTTGAGTTTATTTCAGCTTCCATGGTTATGTATGCTTATATGTTTTTGATATTGCACTAATTGTTAAAGAGAAAAAGAAAGTCAAATAATTAAGATAACTGATTCACCCCCCCTCTCAGTTATCAACAATTAGTATCAGAGCTAAGTTCCTCCTAACAGAGCCTAACAGCTTGAGGAAGATCTGGGAATCTCAATGGATATGTATGGTATGAGGGAACAACTTCAGTCTGCCCTAGATGATCTTGAGAAATCTCACTCTGAAGTCAATAACCTGAGGGAAAGACTCCAACAAGATAATTTCATAAATGAACTCAAAGAAAAACTAAGTATCTTAATGAAGAAAAGAAAGGAACTACTTCAACAATTAGCAAGTCAAAGTGAAGCCAATGATGCTAATGAAGATCTGAATGAGAAAACCAAGTTATGTGAGAAGTTATCAAAAGAAGTCATTATGGTAAGACATGAAATGGAATAAGGAGTTATGAAATTCACCCAAGAAATTGAAGAGAAAAGAAAAAGTGAAGATAATCTAAAATAATCTCTCAAAGAGAAGTCAGAAGACTGCCACAAAATGGATAGAATAATCAGGCATCTGGAATCTAATCTTGAAGAAGCTAGAGACAATGAAGAACAACTTGAGAATAAGATAGACACTCTTAAAAGGGATATTCAAACAACAAATGAATACAAAGAGAAATTCAATATAAGCTCTACTCAACTTGAAGTTCTTCTTGAAAGCCAAACGAGGGTAGATGATAAGCAAGTCTTGGGGTATGAGAAAGGGGAAAGCTCCAGATCTGGTTAGAAGAACTCTAGATCAGGAAATCCAAGGAACAGGCCTAGAAGACCTCTGGTAAGGCAACCAAATGCTAAAAAATATCCATCCTTCAATGGATACTGCCACAATTGTAATAACTTTGGTCATAAAGCAAATCAGTGTAGAAGAAGAATGAATCAGACTAATTCATCCTTCTCTAGACAATGTTTTAACTACAAAAGGTATGGTCACAAATCTCAAGAATGTAGAAATATGCAAATGAACAATTCACTCAATGGTAGATGCTTTGCATGAAATAGAATGGGACATATGGCTAATCAATGCAGATCAAGAGGATATTAGTCAAATCTGTAAAGAAATGTTGTTTGCTATAATTGCAATAGATCCGGTCATATTGCCAAATTTTGCAGAAGTAAGAATCAAGATAAAAGGGGTTCAGTGCATCACAATCAAAATCAAGACAAAGGAAAAGGAAAAGTGAATGTGGATGAAATTCAAAAGGAGATGAACAAGATTTGGGTAAAGAGAAGTATAGAAAATGGTGGGGATGGATTCACACCACAATCTGGTGCTGATATTCCTTCCAGAAACTAAATAAGATGAGCTCTGGCTTAGGGGGAGTCAAAAAGAAAAACAAAATACCCCAGCCAGTCAATTGGTGCTTGAAATTGGCACATGGAAAGTTGCGGATTAAAGGGTTCTCAAAGAAACATCTAAATAAGCCTTGATAAAGATATGGAAGATCCATAAGAAGTTTAGAAGAGGTTAATCTTCCAAGATTGATCCGGTTTAATAGTCATCTAGTAAGAAGCAGGATTTTCATAGTTAGATCTGGTATGATTCAAAATTGAGGAATCTTAATCTGCGGATAGATGAAATGATTGGAGAAAGGAAGATAGATTGTCAATAATCACCGAGAATAACTCTAAGTGCATCTCAGTGATCTAGAAAAGATCTTTCTCATAACAAGGAGAACAAGGCAACCGGAATGACTTAAGTTGCGCATTTATTGCAATGTGGAATTAGGGTTTGCACAGAAATATAAGAGTTCTCTTATTAAACATTTGTACATTTACATTCGAGAGGAAGAAAGAAGGAGCTCTACAGCAAAATTGTCTCAAACCTCTCAAAAATCAACCGCAGAAGTTGATTCATCCAGCAATCCGATCTGACTCATATCGTGAACCCTAGAAGTGTAAAAGGTATTTTCTGCTCTTGAATATCTCTCTCTGAATCTTTGAAAGATGGCTACTCTGAATGTTGTGAAGATCACTAATAGGCCGTGCCCTAAATTTAAAAAACATCCCTATAAATCCCTAGAAGTTGATCCCCTAGGCGCATTTTCTAGCATTCCACATGGAGTTCTGCATGTAGAAGATGTTAGGGTTTACATACACGCAAACATTGAAGAATTTGGGGAATCCAAGCTGATGGATATCTACCACAAGGAATTGATGGATGAATCATTTGAACTCAAACCTCAGTACAAGGCCATCTGGGATAAGCATTTTGGACATTCAATTCATTTCCCCTATTTTGCTGAAGATGATTGGGTCCGGTATGTTCTGAGCAGAATGCATGATAACTTTATGTGGTTGATGAGGCCATTCAAGATAACCAAGGATGTAATTAGGGCGGTAACCAGATTGCACTCATCCGGTGGATTACCTATTCTCAAATCGATCAAAAACCAAACTGTGAGTGAGGCTACCAGATCAAAATTTGACAAGAGAGCAATGACAATAGAAGATATCACTGATCCAGATATCAAGTTTGCCTCCATGATAATTGGTTACAAGATATATCACTCCAGTAGGGAAAATTTAGTACCCAGAATTGTAATTTACACTGCTTATTAGATGCTAAGAGAAAATGCTGACTATGATCTTTGTGAGCTTCTCCTGAACCAACTATTAGAGAATTTGTAGAAAATAAAGAAGGATAAAAATAATTCATTCAAGTATGGTGGCTTGATACTTTTCCTATTCTTCTACTATATGAATGAGCTACCCGGATCCAGTGGTTGGGTATGACAAAATGACAGACTGGTTGCCATTCAAATCAGAGATTACATGCATGGGCTTGGTGATGCCAAGGCTCAAAATACGGCTCTCTGGGGATACTTCAAGAAATTTCAAAGTATGATGCAAGCCAGAGAAAGAATACTCCAATCATTGGTTAAGAAGTACAAGGATACAGTGTGCTTTATGGTAGACACTGATCAATGTCTAATGGAAGCAGTAGAGCCAAGGATAGTCTGGATTAAGCCAATGGGGTATGAGGTGGATGATAAAATTCTAGAACTACATGTCCAACACCTACTAAGTCAGCCCAAGGACCCTAAGGCAGAAAGGTTTGGAACCTTCCAAGAGTTGAGTGTAAAAGTTCATGTTGAAATAGGACAACCTGAGATCAAGAGAAAAGTAAGAAGGGAAGTAGAAGATTTCGCCAAGAGGCATGGAATATCAAAGGAGGCACTTGATGCCAATAGAGAGAAGATGGAAAGGGTAGAGAAAGAAAGGCAAGAAACAAAAAAAGAAAGTGCTCCAGTGCAAGCCCCCTCCCGGACCAGATCCTCCAAAAGCTCTGCACCAGGCACCTCTAAGAGTCAAAAAGCCTCAAAACCAGAAGTTAGGACATTTGGAAAGGGAGAGAAGAGAACTAAGACAAAGGCCACAAGGTCTTACATTAGTCAGAAGGATGATGAAGAGACAGAATCAGATGAGGAGATCAAGAAAATGAAGAAGAAGAAGAAAACATCTGGTGAACCCTCTATCGGTCATAACAAGGAAGAAGAGGCAGAAGAGTTGGTTGAAAGGCCTACTCTTTGGATTGATGATATCATCAAGTCAAAGACTGTGGATGGGAACTTGAAACCAATGACTGAATTTTATGATGATTATAGTGAAACTGATCAGAAGATCCTGCAAGAAGCTACAGTCAGGTATCTAAACATCTACAACAAAGCATTCATTGAAATCATCTCCTTAATTCCCAAAAGCCTAGAGAAGGAACTTGAAATAAGAAAGAACAATGCCAAGGCAAAGGACCTGGGGATCCGGGAACAGATAGCTATTCAGCTCTACCCTTCCATCACTCTAAAACAATTGAACATGATCTTCAAGGATTGCAAGAATGAGTTCCGGAGCAAAGCAAGAATGAATTAGCTTATGCTTGGAGAGACTGACAAAGTGGAAAAAGAAACTGAAGACATCCTCCAGAATGCCTTCAAGAAATTCAATCTCCCTGTTATAGAGGACATAGATGATGAATCTACTAAGAAAAATGTAGAAGATCCAAAGGAAATAAGTGAGGAGAGGACTAAGGACTTGGATTCCTCTATTCCAGAAGAGGAAGTCCATGAAGAAGAAAAATCTCTGTTTTGGATCCCCCTAGTGACTCTGGAAATGAAGGAGAAGAAAGAAAAGATGAGAAAAGTTGTCAAGAAGAAGAAGTCAAGGGAAGAGAAAAAGATCAGACAGAGAAAACCCCAGATGATAGCTCTGAGGCCACATAAGGGAAGAAAACTTTGTCTCCAGAAAGAGACACTGCAGAAGCAGTTAAAGACTTCCTAACAAAATAAACGATGGAATTAGATGAACCGGAACTGCTTCAAGGACCATTCAATTTTGATTCCCTCTTCCTGGTTCAAACAATGAAGATAGCATCCTTTGCTTTAGCAAAGGCAAACGAAAAACTTTTGAAGTCTCACATGGAAGACTGTGAGCTGATAGAGATTGAAATCTGGTGTATTGGAGAAGATCATGCCATCCTTTCAGAAGGATCTTTTGGCCTCCTCATCTGGTAATCTAAAATCTCTTGTTAATTTTGTTAATACACATTTTGACTCTTTAGAGAAAGCAATAGAAGAGAAAGTCCGGAAAGAGTTTTTGGATAAGAGATTCTCTAAAGTACAAGGGCTAATAACAAATGATAGGAGAAATATGGATATTGGAATAAAGAGCTTAGAAAATGCTCTTAAAGATAGCAGAGAAATATATAAATTTTGTTTATCCTGGTCTAAAGTGACAGGATATTGAGAAGAAAGTGAAAGAACAAGAGGATAAACTGTCAAGTTTATCTCAGAATTTTGATCCTCTCACCACATCCATAATAAACCAAGAATGTTAGACTATTGTCATTCTAAATGAACTAAAGAAACTTGAAAAGGAAAGGAAGAGTATAATAAGTAGGATGGCTGAACTTAGAGGGATAATTATCCCTAAGTTAGAGGCCATGCATGAGGCCCTAACTGATGCTCAGACCATAGCCCGGACCAGTGATCCAACAGATCTAAAGAGGGCAGAAGCTTTTGCATTCCTGTTGAGTGGTCACATCTCAATTTTGGATAGGATGAAGCAGAGTTGGGCAACATAATTTGTCCAGTTGAAGACAATTTTTGTAGATATACTTCAGTACATGTAAGTATGTTATGTATATATATTTATGCGGCCAAGTATAGATTATTTTTGGAAATTTTGGTATGCGGATCCTACCCTTTGCTATTGATGTCAAAGGGGGAGTGAGGAGCAATGAAAAATGTGGAATCTAGCTAAGGGGGAGCTCCAAAAAAGTGTACATAAGAACAGAGCATCAGCCAAGGGGGAGTATGCTATAACACTTAGTTATTTTTCACTAAGTGTTGCCATCAATGCCAAAGGGGGAGATTGTTGGCAAGAGACACTGTGTGGCTTCATGAGTGTTGTCATTGATGGCAACAAAGTCCATCCCACACATCCGCAAGACATGGTATGTCTATACCGGAAGTTAGATTGAAGAGTATCTTGGTCCGGTAAGCAAGAATAGAGCATGCAGCAAGGTCTGACAATCAGGTCCTGATCTCTCAGAGGAAGTATCTTAGTAAAGTGCAGACTTGGGGAAGTCAAGAGGAGTACCATGACTAATAAATTCTAGAGATTACTTGCCTCTGATGATGAAAGAGTGAAAAGATATGAACACCTAAGTGTTGGGTTCCTGTTTGGCAGAGAAGACTAAGGAAGAACTGACCGATAGAGCATCAGACTTTAATCCGGATGAGATATTAATGGTGATCTAGTTTCTTGAGGTATCATTCATGATTGGATGACATGATTGATGACTTCTATAACTATCTTGTTGATACGCATCACTTAGCAGGCATGGATTCAACTGACAGACCAGAGTTTGGAAATATCTTGAGTTTTTCAGATGCCGACTAGAAAGATGATTGAAATCATTGATGCAGATATATATACCAGATTGATTTCGATATGAAGTGGTGTGCAGTGTGTTGTGTTGTGCGAAGAAAAGTAGAGAGAAGTTTGGAAATAATAATAGAGGTCTGATATGTGATAGAACAACAACACTAAAGCAGGGAAAGAATGAAATGCAGTAGATCAGTTTATTGAGCTTAACTAGAACTGAACATCAGCACATGTGGATGCTTCTCATCAGTTCAAGTACTTGGTTTCTTTCTATAAACTATTGTAGGCAGTGAGCCTCTTGTGAGCAGTGTGGTCGGGCAGTGAGCCCTAATTGGCAAGTGTCATTTTGTACTTCTTATTCTTCTAACAGAGAATACAATCTTGGGTTAGTCACCCCATGGTTTTTCCCTTAACAGGGTTTTCCACGTCAAAAATATTGTGTTATGTGTGTTGAGTTTGTTTCAGCTTCCATGGTTATGTATGCTTATATGTTTTTGATATTGCACTAATTGTTAAAGAGAAAAAGAAAGTCAAATAATTAAGATAACTGATTCACCCCCCCCTCTCAGTTATCAACAATTAGTATCAGAGTTAAGTTCCTCCTAACAGAGCCTAACAACTTGAGGAAGATCCAGGAATCTCAATGGATATGTATGGTATGAGGGAACAACTTTAGTCTGCCTTAGATGATCTTGAGAAATCTCACTCTGAAGTCAAAAATATTGTGTTATGTGTGTTGAGTTTATTTCAGCTTCCATGGTTATGTATGCTTATATGTTTTTGATATTGCACTAATTGTTAAAGAGAAAAAGAAAGTCAAATAATTAAGATAACTGATTCACCTCCCCCTCTCAGTTATCAACAGAGGCTCCCCATGTTGTGGCCTCATTGGTTTATAGCTTTGATCAAAAGCATTGAATGATATAAAAAAATCGTTGGGAAAATATATTTAATTTATGTAGGGGTCATATGATGACACATCATCTTGAGCACAATAATTAGATTAAGGGTCATACAGGTTTTCCCTTGGAGGTTGTAGTGACTCTTGGATCTAGAGTCAAACTTAGGCACCACCTTGGAAATGTCACTTATGTGCATTAATTAGAAGACTTAGTTTTCTTTTTGATTCTTGTCTATTTATGGAGTGCTTTAGATTCTTGACTAGTTTTTCTCCTTGGCTTAAGAGCATTGATCTCTTGTTGCTCTTGGTTGTGACATTGCAATATGGCTATAGATGTATGGATGTGATGTTGGTGTATTGTTCATGGGTAGGAGAGAATTCGTTGGAAATGAAAGATCTTATTTTGGGTTGAAAATCTTCTCTTGCTCTTGATAAAGCATAGTCAAATATTGTATTGTAATAGATTTGTTGCTAATAAAACATTGGTCATGCTTTGGAGGTTGGAGTTTTCTTGAAAGGATTTTCCTCAGGTATATCTTGTTGTTATATGTTTATTTCTCTATTGGAATTATTTGATTTTATTTTATCTTGCAAGTATTCTTTTGTAGATTAATATGATTTCCTATAATTAGTATCGATGTTAACTTTTTGAGAGTTGGTACTTGTGTCAGATTTCTTATAGGTTTAACTCTAAGAGGAGATTAGATGTCTATAGGCTTGGATGACTTTGGTTTTATAAGATAGGTATAAATCTTGGTCCCAATTGAGGACACACACAAGGACTCATGATAGTAGGAGGAGTGGAGTAAGGGAGGGGTTGTTTAGGGAACTCTTTCATAGTGATTTTATGATATTTCTTATTTTAGAACTCTTTGTTTATGTTGGGTTATGATTTTACTATATTGGACACTTGTATGGCTTATGTGGTTTGTCATGGTTGGATATTGGTATTATGGTATGGATGTTTTTATTTAAGGTACATTTTTGGACTTAGTTTAGACTTGCATAGTCTAAATAGTTTGTGTATGTATATATGGTTCATATGCATATATGTGTGTATAAAAGATATATGATGATAAATTTAATACACATGTTTATCTTTGGTAATCAATGAGCACTAAATGTTTGTATGGAATTCTCAAATGATTATTCAATTAATGGACTAAAATGAATCCCATAATCATATATAATAAATAAACAAGAGGCCTAATTAGGGTTTGCACTAGGTTGGCCTTTCTAAAGGTTCTTTACCTTTTTCATTTTTGTTCTTCTAACCAATGAGTGACATCTTTAGATTGATATTCTAATCCATGGTGTCATTTAACTTCTTGTGGCTCAACAAATCTGCAATGATCTTGTTTATTCTTTCATAGCCCTTTACCTTTGCATCTCGCTTTATACATGATTTTATATCCAAGACCATAGATTTATTTAAATGATGGGGGAGGAGGAGGTGATTTTTTTGTAGAAATATCACTTTTATGATCACTCTCACACATGCATCTCTTTTGCATCATTTTATGCCTCCTGTGTGTTTTTCCATAAATAGATGAATCCATTCAAAGAGATGGAACATTATAAGCTTTATGATAGACACTATATTCACCCACACTAAAAGGTGTAAACTCCAATGGGCCCCAATCATCATCATCTAATGTGATATAGAGTGGGAAGTCGTGATTTTGAGCATTTGTATCCCATGGGTGATTTTGTGTAGTAAAATTATTGGAAGCATCCATGCTAGTTGACACTTCTATATGGTTGAGGATCTATAGGTACGTGATAAAGTTTCCCTTTATTCCAAAATTTAACTCATTGATTTAAAGTAGAGGCCATAGGTATCATAACATGTAACTATGGAAACCTAAGAATTTAATATTATAAGTTAGTTTTCTAGGGATCACATGGAACAAGTTATCTAGTGTGTGAGGTCCAACCTTAATTGGAAGAATAATTATACCCATGCAACATCTAGGCATGTTATAAATTCCTTTAATAGTAAGTTATCTAGGATGCTAGGTCCAATCTTAATTGGAAGAATAATTGTACCCATGTAAGATCTAGACATGTTATAAAATCCTTTAATAGTAAGGTTTGATAGTTGTATCTTTGACATGTCGACAAGTCTAAGTGGCTTAAACAATCTTTAGTGCATATGATAAGACTAGATCTATTATCAACTAAAAATTGTTTAATGAACAATTTGTAGCACTTCACCATAATGTATAAAGGTATTGCTTCTTTAGGAATATCTTTAGGTGGGATCTCATCATTATCAAATGATATAGCATGATGTTCCTTGTGGCCAATATATTCTATCAAAGATGTCACTAATTATGGGGTGGTATCAGAACACACTTAAAGTTGAAAACCTTAATCTATTTGAATTTTAGAAAAATATACAATTACAAAGCTAAGACAAAGCTTGATGTCATAGTGGCGATTTCTCATAATATTGTCTTAAAATATGTGACCCTAATGGAGAGCATGCTCGCCATTTGTACGTTTTTTTAATGTTTTTTGCAAGACATGGGTTTGGGCACATTGCATGTAGGTCCAACCCTTAGGCCTAGATATCCAAACCCAAGGGATGTGATTCCTAAGAAATTGAAACCAAACATGGCACATTATAATGCACACATGTAATAATTTGAAAAAATGTCAAGGAATGTTTTCTTTGTAATTTTGATAGTTATAGCATGCACATGTTATAATGTGTGTACACTATAATGTGTGTGCATTATAACACACATGTTATGGCTCGAGTATGCCAAACCATAATTTTTACTAAAGGCTAATTGGATAATACATATAAATTAAGCATAAATAAACCTAGATTAATTATTTAGAGTTAGGAATGATATATTGAACATGTTATTTCAAAAACTAAATGTGAGGGGTTAAGACATTTAGTTCAAGGAACAATGGTGAAGTTTAAATATGATGTCCTATTGAAATCCACTCACCTCAAGAATGATAATGAATACTCTTTGTCTGTAATTCACCTCAAGATCTTAAAATTCTATAAATTTGTTACATGGGCTGAATTTGTATTATGAGGGATTAATCTTGCCTACAATTAAAGTAATATATAACCTATGGAAGTGATCTTGCACACTGTGAACTTCTATGACTGAATTCACTATGATCTCTACTCTACATTGACTATTAAGGACTAGTGGTACATTTGAAAATACCTTGGGGAGGTAATCAAATTGCAAGGGTTGTATTCTCCTAGGTTAACCCCCTTAATTAGATTGACTTTAAAGTTGTGGAAATGATCAAAGACATGACTCTTTAGTCATGCAAATGTCCTAGGATATTGCTGTATAATTAGGTTTAAGATTCTTAGAATGATATGTGAATGATAATTAGATAATGCTTAGATGTTCTTCTTGAATGTAAATTGATGCATAATGATTGTGGTTAAATACTAAGACATTGCAGTTAATCATGTTAAACGTGTATCGAGTTGGCCCATGGTGTGAATGAAATGACATCAGTTAGAAAAATTTAAATTTGAATATTTGAAATTTGAGGCTCAATTTTGTGTGGTGTGGGATCAATCTCACATGACATGGGATTGCCTCAGGACAGGAAGGTGCAAATCTCATTATGGGTAATGGATGTATGGGTATGGTGCATGCATAGGTGTAATAAATGGTTAAAGAATGAGAATATGTGTTGATATAAATAAGATATAATCAAATGTATGTGAATGAGTGTAAATGGGAGGATGTCATAGATTAGGAATGAGCTGAACTTCACACAAGATTGTGCCATTTGTTGATATGTTATAACATGTACACACACTATGTCTTATTTTGCCTTCAAAACATTTTGGCCCCCCATCTTTGTGCACTTACCCTAATGTTATTCAAGGCTAATTGAATAATGCATACAAATCAAGCATAAATCAACCCAGATTAATTATTTAGATTTAGGAATGACAAATTGAACATGCTATTTCAAAAATTAAATGTGAGGGGTTAAGATATTTAGTTTAAGGAACAATTGTGAAGAATAAATATGATGTCATATTGAAATTTACTCACCTCGGGAATAATAGTGAATACTCTTTGCATGTACTTCACCTCGAAATCAATTTTTTTTTAATAAATTTGTTGTGGGTTGAATTTACATTGTGTGGGATCAATCTTGCCTACAATTGAAGTAATATGTAACCTAGTGGAAGTGATCTTGCACACTGTGACCTTCTATGACCAAATTCACTATAATCTCTACTCTACGTTGACTATTAAGGACTAGTGGTACATTGGAAAATGCCTTGGGGAGGTAATCAAATTACAAGGGTTGTGTTCTCCTAGGTTAACCCCCTTGATTAGTTTGACTTTAAAGTTGTGGAAATGATCATTGAAGACATGACTCTTGAGCCATGCAAATGTCCTAGGATATTAATGTATAATTAGGTTTAAGATTTTTAGAATGATAGATGAATGATAATTAGATAATGCTTAGATGTTCTTCTTAAATGTAAAATGATGCATAATGAACATGGTTAAATACTAAGACATTGCAATTAGTCATGCAAAACATGTATCGAGTTGGCTCATGGTGTGAATGAAATGGGCAGGAGTCAGCAAAATTTAAATTTGAATCTTTGAAATTTGAGGGTCAATTTTGTGTGGTGTGGGATCAATCTCACATGCCAAGGGTTTGACTTACGGTAGAAAGGTGCAAATCTCATTAGGGGTAATGGATGTATGAGTATAGTGCTTGCATTGGTGTAATAAATGGTTAAAATATGGGAATATGTGTTGATATAAATAAGAGAGAAACAAATGTATGTGAATGAGTGTAAATGGGAGGAGGAGACATATTAGGAATGAGCCCAACTTCATACAAGATTATGCCATTTGTTGATATGTAACTACATTAAACCATGCCACTAAAATACACCCAAAACTAAATAAGAATTGACATAGATATGCAAATTGCACCATTACAATAATAATATAAAAATTAGTAAAATAAAAAACTAATGATTAAACAAAAATTAAACAAGTCAATAATATAAAATATGGAAAAATCAGATTTTTATGATTAGAAATATAAGCTAGTTGGAACTAATGGCCAAACTAAAATAGACAGGTCATAATACACTAATAAAATATATTATTATACAATATGTTGAGATTTTTACAATTTATTTTCTTGTTAATTCGTTATAATAATAATAAACATGGACCAGCCACCAAGGCAGTTCTCAATGACATATATATTTTAAAATAATGAAATATAATAAGGTCTTATTCACTCATATTGTACTCCTTTCTATATAAGTACTACTCTCCTTGGACGTCTGATAATTGAGTAAAATAAGTTATCTAAACTTTAAAAAAAATTAACAGAGACTCGGCCGGCCGATTACACTCATTAAATTACATTATAAATTGGTTTTTTGGCATTATTTCCTTGAATGACGATCAGAAGCAATCAATACAACAGATTTCAAGAAAGTAATAACTAGATCAGAAGCAATCAATAGAAAAGATTTGAAGAAACTAAAGAAAACAGTATATTGACTTGGACAGCCATTAAATTTAATACACTAGAGCGCTAGATAACAGAAAACGCATGCAATTGGCACTAAAAAAATATTTGAATGATTACAACGAAGCCGTTCAAAATTTGTGGACGATCTTTGTTCTGCTTTTGACCCACGTTGGGATTACGATTTACGGAAAATAAAACCAGAGATTTCCCATTCAGCTACAGGAATTGCATGCAAGTTGGGGGAGGCTTTTGCAAATACGTGCGGTTTCTATCTATACACGTACTTTTCATGCAAGAGAAGCTTACGCAAAACACTGTGGAAGAACGTGGAGTACAACCGACGTGAATACGTGGGAAACATTTGTTTATGGATGATTAGTTGTTATATCGGGCATTTAATAATCTTCTGCTTGAGAGACTGACGTGAAGGTGATATCATGGCGTGGGAAAAAAAAGCTATTATTTTGCACAATGATTATCCCTTTACAGCCGCCTCTTGAAACCATTTGCCCAATCTCTGAGAATTAAGTACCGGTTGTTTTTTTTTTAAGTAAAAGATTATCAGGTTGTTAGTATCGTGACGTATTTATCATGGATGGAAACTTCAGCATTGATTTGTTGTGTAGTGATCGTTGCTTCTAAAATCTGTTTGGAGTGAATGCGGTAACTGTAGATAACATCATCTAGATGATCTTTTGCAAAGAATGAAGGAAACAGATTTGATAGATTGGCTGTAATGGCGAATTGGGTGTGTGGGCAATGAATAAGAGCCTCTCATTGTCTTGTCATGCGCATTACTTATAATTCAGACACACCATCTAATGGTCATCCATCGTTATATCTTTGTATGTTTAACATTTTCTTAAAAAGAGAAGCCCACCAAAACAAATAGGAAAAAAACACAGAGGACCCCATCTTTGGCCTACCAAGGGCTAGTTCTTGGGCATGACATTTTCGCACTAGAAAAACAAGATAGAACCTTTTTGAAAAGAAATAAAAAAGTAAACGGTGGAACTGGCCTCATATCCTCCTGATTTACTAAATGATTAGAACGATACTTACAAAGACAAGGCACAAAGGAATGCATCATAGATTATGGAATATGCCAAAAGTTTCTTATAAATTAAGAGCACAGGAAAGATAATTTAAAGATGCACAGTTGAGAGGTGGGGTGTATATACAGTGAGCAACGTTGGAATCCATGGAAGTCGACTTGTTAAAACAAACTGGCAAACAATGATAGGTGCACCATGGAAACCACTTTACTGCTTTGATGACGGAACAGAGAGGACAATGGAAAGAAATTTTGGCCCGCCTGAATCCACAACTATCTTGTTATAAGGCGTATTGTCTATCCAGCATGCCCATTCGATCATAATTTTTAATCAATTGAAATTATTATGGTCAAATGGGCATCCATTTGGCTATTCTTAAACATCTACTTTAACAGTTAAATATTAATTTTGGCCAATGAAAAATAGACAAATATTTACCACTTTATGGTGTGGATGAAATTACTGTTGAGTGTTTAACCATTGAAATGGACGATATTTAAGTAGAGTGCATCTGGTATATTAGATAGATGCTATGGTTGTGCATGCAATTTTTCTTATTAACATTATTATAGAGTGGTATCTAGTTTAATGGTTAAAGTTAAATTTTGATTAATAAAAATAAGATAATTATTTTTTAGAAGTATAAATAAGGTGTAACATTATTATGACTTCTTGACAATTGAATTGGATAAGATTTAAATAGAGTGGAAGCCGGAAAACAACTATTTTAATCTTTGTGTTAGTCTCTTTTCCTTTGTATTACTGATGTATGGGAAATCAACAATGTTTGGCTAAAATATTAAGGCCCGCACTTTGATGCTAATTTATGCCATCCAATGGTGAGATTTGCAGCCTTAACTGCCCAAGGGGTTTCTAGCCACCCGAATAATTGTAACCCCTCAATTTTTAAGTTTAATTTTTTAATTTAGAGGTAAGTAGGGGAATTTAATTTTTTTTCCTTTTGAGGTGGTGACAATGGTTTAATAGCCTTTTAAATTTAATTCAAGGGCATCTTTTAAAACTAATTATTCATACTAACCCTCAAATTTCACTTAGATAAAAAAAATCTTTAGCAAGACTTGGGAGGAGAACATGGAGCACGTTTTGTGTATCTTATACACTTTCTATCAATACAAATTGCACACCAACTTCAACAAGTATTTTTGAGGAGCTCAAGCAGTGCCTTTATATAACACCTATTTTGACAATGGCTGACATAGGCCAACCCTTTGAGATTTAGACCAATGCATCTGACTATGCACTCGACATAGTACAGAAACAACATGGTCACTAGGTCACATATCACTCAGAGGCTTTTAGTGTCATAGTTCAATATTACTCCACCTATGAGAAGGAATTGTACTTCATTTTTCAAACTATCAAGCAATGACACCACTTTATTCTAGGTAAGGAGTCTACCATTCATTCTAATCATAAGACACTTTAGTTTCTATACAAAGAGAGCAAACTAGAGAATATGCACCACATGAAGTGGAAGACATATTTGTAGCAATTCCATTTAGTGATTAAACAAAAGAAGGGGAAAGACAAGATATATATAAAAAGAGATTTAAAGGTCCATGAATATAAATTAATTGCCTATGCATTTTAATATCTCCATTGTTAAAATCAAGCGAATATATATTTAACAATATGCTTAGGTGTATAGGTATTGCTATAGGTAGATATTTAACTAATTCTCTTAGTAATACTTATTTTGTGTAAAAAGTATTCTTGTATTAATACAAAGTTGAAAAAAGATTACATGAATTCATGGTTTGCCAAAGGAAAGATCCTACCATGGCCAAACAACACTCTTACATTGCACCATTTACAAAAAACTATCTTAGTTATCTCTGTTGTTAGTGGTATTTTGAGCTATACCTAGAAGAAATAGTGCCTCCGCATGGGTGCACTCAAATTGAACTCTATCTACAAAGGGATGAAATTAATGAAATAACTACACATTTCATCCAAAATGGTGCCAACTCCCTCAGTTGTAATTCCCAAATTACTAGTTACAAAGACTTCCCAGACTATTTGGAGATTCAAGGCGAGCCTCATGATTCTTTGCTCTAGCTCACATAGTGCTCCCATAGAAGTCATGCCTTTGAACTTATCCTCGATAACTAGTAAATTCTTCTACGAGAATTGCTAGTCCATTATTGCTACTATATCCAACCCATTTGAATTGGGGTCACACAAACATTTCTGCCACTAGTACCATTTTTTCCATGGATTAAGTCACAGGAAATTAGATAGGAAATAAGATGCTACATCATAATTTACACGACTCCTGATATCAAGCTCCAAGTAGTCGATGCTAATGACTTCCTTAATGTCCACCTTTATCTCATGTGACAGAGCCACATAATTGAAGATAATGTTTAAGCCACTTTTCTAGATGGGTCCATGAAAAACCATCTCTCTACAAAGAGTATGCAAGAAGAATATCAACTCCATGATCTCAAAGGCCAAGATTTGTAGAGAGTAATGAGATTTCCACAAAATGAAGAGAGCAGACATAGGGAAAGATTATAATGGTTAGCCAAGCATGCAATGAATTACCTCTTCATAATGTCATTTGCAACTAAATTAAATGAAAATATTTTCTTTATATTGAATAAAAGTGAGTAAGAATACATTAATCAGATTATAGATGCACAAATTTTTTTTGCATATGCCCATCTTAAATGACATTTTTGTGATACTTTGAGTGAAAGGATGACCTTCATCATCATTATCATTTTCATTTAATTTAGGATATAGTAATAATATTACAAATGCCCAGATAATATTTGTGCATATCTTAAAGATCATCTGTGTAATACTTTCAGTGTACTAAATTAAATGAAAATGTTATTGATGATGAAGGTTGTCTTTTGATAACTGGATTAAATAAAAATATTAATGATGATGGTCATCTTTTCACAAGTAAATGACATTATAATGTTTTTGATGACAAATGCCATCTTTCCACTCAAAGTATCACTAAATTAAATCAAAATCTTAATGATGCCAAAGATTGCCTTTTCACACAAAGTATGGCATAGATGTTATGTAAGATATGCACAAACATTTTTATTTTTAATAATTTTCCACTTAACTTACAAATTCATATTAATTTAGGATTTAATTGATTGCCACAATTACAAATTTATAAATTAGTGTGGGTTTTAATTCACCTCAATCACAAATTTATTAAAATTCAGCCTTAATTTGCCACCTCAATTAAAAAAATTATAGGAAACTTAGGCTTAATTAGTCATTTGAGTTAAAATTATTATAAATTTATCCTTAATTTATACCTCAATTAAAAATTATAAAAAAATTAACCTTCTTTCACCACCTCATTTAATATTTTATAGAAAATTCTAGGTCCACATTCACCAAATTGATTAAAAACAAGAATAACTTTTGGTTTCGCATTCACCCACAATTTATTTTTAAATTTTTATTTTAACATAAAATAGCCACCTACCCTATTACTTGAGTTCAATTTTAAGAAAAAATCGTGGGGAGGATTATGTCTCTACATAGGGGATGTGCTAGTTTTTTTATAGAATTTTCCAAGGGCTAGTTCTTAAAGTAAACCTTGTAGGCTATGGAATTTTGATAGGAAAGACATACATGATGTTAAAGATAATACTTATAGGTTGAAAAAGAGTGGAGAAAAACATGCACTTTTACCCTCGAAAGACAAAGGTGAATAAGTGAATGGTATTGCAATAATGTTGTTAATAGATGAAAATAAATTTTTGAAAGAAATTAAGTAGAAAGATGTTTGTTATATTGTTATTCCCAAGTGTATACAAATAGGAGAAGTGCATAGATGCAAATGTGTTACCACAACTTGAGACAGTGGAGTTGTTAGTAGAGTACAAATATATTATATTAGATTATTACCGAAAGGGTTATTGTAGAGTCTAAAATTGGCTACTTTTTGATTTTTATTTTATGTATTGCACTAATTTTAGTGTTCATTCTCTTAGCACTTTCTAGGTTGCATTTAACCAAATCCTTAGCCTCTTACCCTCACCAAGATGCTAAAATATACCTTCATCCTAACTTAAACATTTCCCAAACTATGATTTTACTTTTTGATTACTTAGATGCTAAAGTAATCATGATAAAATCGTAAAATCTACTATGATCATGGTAGCATCCCTAACATTTAAATTTATTTTACAATAGTCAAATCCCATTTTCACACCTTCTAATGGACAAAATCTAACTTTCATGGCTTTTTTGAGTTTTCCCAATAGCCTATTGAATTCTTTATAAAAATATCTTCCTTGGCCATTTAAACCATGAGAAGAAACCAATCTTTTGTTAGATTTATTATTCTAATTCTTCCATCTTCTTCCTATGAATATTCTCTACAAGTTTCTTCTTCCTATTGGTTCTTGTAATATTTGTTAGCTCCTTTGTGTAGTGTGAAAGTGTTATCTTATTTCCCTTTCCCTCTTGTAATTTTGGTGACATTCATTTCCATTCTTCCTTCACACACAAGCACACATCCACACTTACAATATTTTTTGCATAGTATTTTACCTTCCTACCTCAAAGTACACTAGGATAAACACACATTATTTTCTTCTATCTCACTGCATGTAGGGTTAAAATATACCAAACAAGGACCTAATTGAGGTAGGTTCCAAACAATCTTAACCTTTCCCCTTGTCTAAGATTTAGGTTCATTTCTAGATTTCTACACACACAAGATTTGAATCTAGATTCTACATTCATAGTTAGCATTTACAAACCATCACATTCTTGTACTATAAATCTTAAGTCCATAATATCAAGGGATGCTACAACTAGTCAAACTCTACCACAATCAGAGAAGCATACTTGTACTTGATCATAGTCATATTCTACCTTTAGTTAGTCCAGTATGTGTACGTCCCTATTAAGCATACACATCACCAACCTTTGAAATCAAGGACAATAGTTTCTTTTATAAAGCAACTTTATTTTCTACAAAGAAAAGATTGGTATTTATTGTCTAAGGAATGAACGTAGTTTAATCTAAGAAAAAATGTACATTTATATAAGACCAAACTTTCTTGTTTATTATAACATGCCTCCTAATTTATAATAACAAATAATGAAAAAAATCTAGAAATTAAATAACACATAAATGCCAAAATTTGAATTTCCTTTTTCAAAACATAAATAGATTCCACATTTCAAATAAAGATGCCATCATTACATCACTACATAGATTTCCATGATACAAGTTTACAAATAAAAGAATAGTAGGATATAATCTCAGATTAAGACAACTGTCCTTCTAATCCACCCAAGTACATCAAAATCTTTGACTTCTTATTACAAATAGTTGACCATTGATCATAGTCATCTCATCTGAGTGCAAGCAATATGGTTGTCAAGATATATGGAGGGAGAACATCATCTAATCACTTTACTTCAACCATAGACCTAGCCTGTTGATAACTGAGAGGGGGGGTGAATCAGTTATCCTTAATTCACTTCCAATTCAAACACTTATATCCACTTTGTTAATCAATAGCATAGCAATTAATCATTCATGAGAGCATAAGACATAAACATCAGAGTAGATACACATCAACACATGAAACACCAAGATTTTGACGTGGAAAACCCGGTTAAGGGAAAAACCACGGGGTGATTAACCCAAGGATTATTCTCTGTTAGAAGAATAAGAAAAATGGATGGCACATGCCAATTAGGGCTCACTGCCCGAGCATACTACTCACAGGGAGGCACACTGCCTACAAGAGACACACTGTCTACAAGATAACAAGTATTACAAACTTGAACTGGAGATTGACATCTTTACCATGTCTGGATCAGTTCCATTTAAGCCTGAGATACTTTTGCTCTGCCTTTCACTCTTTCGCTATACCACACTCATCCGCTCCATGACACACTTCGAAATGAATTCACAAACCTTTATTTATACAAGGCATCGACTTAGGAACAATCATCTAAGTCGAAAATCATCCACAAGAACATTTGCAAGATGAATAACTCATCCGGTCGGCCACCACAAGAACATTCGCAAACAACTCATCCGGTCGGCTAGTCTAAACAAGAACATCTTCATCCGGAGGTATATTTCCAATTTCGGGCTCTAACACTAATGCGGACTGACAACACAACCTCAACACGATCCAAGAACCTTCACATGCTTTCCTGAATGACCAGGTACATCCGCACTTCCTCTACTTACTGGAATCTCTTCTCTCCTTCATCTGAAACTTCAAGAACACAGGCTATCGCCACTGTCATACTGAAAAAGGTGCTTCCAAACCTCCAAACCATGAACCAATTGAGATGACACATCACAAGGACATCCCAAACACTCCTTCTAATTCACAGAATAGGACAATGCACTTCTGGATCTCACCGGACCTTTTTGTAACACTCTGTCACTCCGGAGCATCTCCCGAAACTGGTTCTACTTGATCGATCACAACTCTTCCATATCTTCATGCGGACCTCTGAAATCTTAACTGGATCATTTCAAGACACATATCTACAAACCCTTTAATCCATATCCTTTGATCCTCAACATATTGAGTACTTTTGCCTTCTTCTCATCACTGTTCTTGACTGTTCTTGATTGAGACTAATTTTCTCAATATCCTCAGCACACATCTCATCCAATCCTTCCTATCAATACAATATGAGTATGTTGACATCAATGACAATACTGGTTAAACTCACACTTGCAACAATCTCCCCCTTTGTCATTGATGGCAACATATGATGTGAAAAACTATCAAGACAAGAACTTCTCCTTTCTATCACAGCTCCCCCTATTAGCAACAACTCTTCACATGTCTTCTCTTCCTTTACTGCTCCCCCTTTGATCATCATCCACTTGTTTTTCACATGTCTTCTCTCCCCCTTTGACATCAATGGCAAAGGGCTCATACTTGCAATTCTAACACATCAGAATCATACCAGCTGCTCCCCCTTAGTAGCAGCTCCCCATCATCAATCCAGATCATAAGATATGACTGTGATATCCACCAGACTGATGCACAACAGTGCATCCTAGTTCATCACCGGAGGGGCCATGACCCCTAACTTCTCCTTGAGATACTCAAAAGAGTCCTTGGGAAGAGGTTTAGTAAAAATATCTGCAATCTGATCCTTGGAGGGTACATACTCCAATCTGACTTCATCCTTGTTCACTTGTTCTCTTAGAAAGTGAAACTTGATAGATATGTGCTTGGTCTTAGAATGCAATACCGGATTCTTAGAAATATTTATTGCACTTGAATTATCACAGAAAATTGTGATAGGCTCCTCATATTCTACTTTAATGTCTCTTAGCATCTGCTTCATGCATAAGATTTGAGTGCAACTACCTGCTGCTACAATGTATTCTACTTCAGTTGTAGACAGAGATATTGCCTCTTGTTTCTTGCTCAGCCAAGAAACCAATCTTTTTCCCAAAAAGAAAGCTCCACCACTGGTGCTCTTCCGGTCATCCACATCTCCTGCCCAATCTACATTTGTATATGCATGAAGAGAAAAGTCATGATCTCTGGGATACCATAGGCCATACTCAACTGTTCCTTTCAAGTACCTAAAAATTCTTTTGATTGCCATAACATGAGTTTCTCTAGGATCACCTTGGAATCTAGCAACAAGACCAACAACCTGCATAATATCTGGTCTAGTTTGAGTGAGATACAATAGTCCTCCAATCATTGACCTATATTTTGTCTGATCCACCTTGGGAGAGTCATCATCTTTGCTCAACTTACATCCGGTAGCCATGGGAGTGTTCATAGGCTTTGAATCTTCCATTCCAAATTTCTTCAAAAGTTCTTTCACATATTTAGTCTGAGAGATAAAGATGCCTTTCTTTGTCTGAGTAATTTGCAGACCCAAGAAGAAATTTATTTCACCAAGCATTGACATTTCAAACTCACTTTTCATTTGGTTTGCAAAGGTTTTACACATACTGTCTTTTCCTCCAAAGATGATATCATCAACAAATACTTCAACAATCAAAATATTTTCATGATCAATTTTGAAATATAAGTTACTGTCAACAGTACCTTTGTTGAAACCAATCTGCACAAGATGCTTATCTAACCTTTCATACCATGCTCTTGGAGCTTGCTTTAGACCATACAATGCCTTCTTTAATTTGTAGACCATATCACCATGCTCAAATAACTAAAATCCATTCGGTTGTTCAATGTACACCTCTTCTTCTAAGTCACCATTCAAGAAGGTAGATTTGACATCCATCTGATACACTTTGAAATCTTTGAAGGCAGCAAATGCAAGAAATAGTCTGACTGCTCCAATTCTTGCCACCAGAGCAAAGGTTTCCTCAAAATCAATCCCTTCTATTTGAGAGTAGCCTTTGTAGACTAATCTGGCCTTATTTATGATTACTTCACCAACTTCATTTAGTTTGTTCTGGAAGACCCATTTGGTTCCAATCACATTCTTGTTTCTAGGTCTGGAAACAAGATCCCAAGTGTGATTTTTCTCAATTTGCATTAAGTCTTCTTCCATAGCTTTGGTCCAATTTTCATCATTGCATGCTTCATTTATTGTCTTAGGTTTAATTTTTGAAATCAGACAACATTCATATGAATTTTGAGCAATTTTCCTCCTTGTTTGTACCCCTTTGCTTTTGTCACCTATGATCTGATCTTCAGAGTGATTTAGAGTTACACACCTTGGAACTTTGGGAGTTTCTTGCACTACTGTTTCTTGATCAGGCTCATCCAGACAAACTTCTTCTTCCTGATTTACCGGATCAGTTTGAATTTAACCTTCAGGAGAGGATTGAGTTTCTTGAATCAGAACATCATTCTGATCATCTTCATCATACTCATATAAAACCTTGAGGGCTTTTCAATTCCTTTATCAACCTTCACATTTGCACTTTCTATCATCTTTCTCAGTCTCTTATTGTAACACCGGTATGCCTTGCTTTGAGTGGAGTATCCCAAGAAAATTCCTTCATCACTTCTAGCATCAAACTTTCCTAAATCTTCATCTCTTTTAATGTAACACTTGCTACCAAATACTCTAAAATATCTCACAGTAGGAGTGATACCAAACCAAAGTTCATAAGGAGTCTTACTGGTATTGCTTCTGATTTGAACTCGGTTGAGAGTGTAGACTACAGTGCTGATAGCTTCTCTCCAAAACATCTGAGGAACATTTGCTTCCATCATCATTGTCCTGGAAGCTTCCTGGATGGTCCGGTTCTTTCTCTCAACTACTCCATTCTGTTATGGAGTCCTAGGAGCAGACAACTGTCTCTTTATACCATGCTTCTCACAAAAGTCTATAAATTCACCAGATGTGAATTCACCACCTCTATCAGACCTTAGACACTTCAGTTTCAATCCGGTTTGATTCTCTACCATAGCCTTGAAAATTTTGAACTTCTCAAAAGCTTCTGATTTCTCTTTCAGAAAGGTAACCCACATCATCCGGGAATAATCATCAATCAGTAACATGAAATATCTATCACCTTGCATACTCTTGATTCTTGTCAGACCACATAGATCAGTATGAACTAATTCCAGTAATCTGGTAGAGGACTGATCCTTGCTTTTGAAAGAGACTCTGCTCTGTTTACCTAGCTGACATTCTTTGCACAAACTATTTGTAGGTTTCACCAATTTTGGAAGATCTCTTACAACCTGAGTGTTGCTTATCTTGATGATGTTATCAAAATTTACATGACACATCCTTCTATGCCATAACCAACTCTGATCAACTTGAACAAATAAACAACTTTTATTAGAACCAACCAGATGGAAGATATTACCTTTTGTTTGAGTACCGGATGTAATCTTAGTTCCGGAGCTTTCAAAGATCCTGCATCTTCCATTTTTGAACCGGAGGTCATAACCTTTGTCAACCACCTGTCCAACACTGAGAAGATTGTGCTTCAATCCTTCAACATACAATACATTACCAGTTTTGCTCTTTCCATCAAAACAGATAGTTCCCCTACCTCTAATTCTACCAGCAGAGTTGTCACCAAACTTTACCATTCCTCCTTCATACCTTTCCAAATCTAAGAACTTGTTCTTGTCACCTGTCATATGGTGAGAGCATCCACTGTCAATAACCCAATCATCCTTTTCTTCAACTTGGGCAGCCAAAGCTCTTTCTACAACCTTATGATTGATAGATTCAAAGGATATTGGTTCTTCTTCCTTGATGGCAATAAATACCCATTCATTTTTGGATTTGTCTCCCATTTCTGATTCATCATCTGTTACTCCTTCATTATCAGCTTCTTCATGAACATAATAACAATTCTTTTGGAACCTTTGTTTGTTAGAGTTTGACCTTGTAGATCTTTCCAGACATCTTGAGGCAAAGTGACCAATCTTATTGCAGTTGAAGCATTTAAAATGTAATTTTCCTTCATACTTACTGGATCCTCTTGGCAGTCTTTTTGCAATGAGGGCTTCAAGTTGAGTTGTTTCTGCTTCTTCCTCTTCCATGTCTTTCCTTGCTTGATCATACCATGACAGCTTCCTTGAAGAGATTTCTCCCAGATCAAATCTTTGTTTGCCTTTCACATAGGCATTGGCTTTGAATGCAGATTCAGTCTTGGGGGGATCATCTCTAAACTCAGTCATTTCAAATGCAGCCAGTTTGCCAGCCAATTGCTCTCTTGTGACAGTTGTATGGGCTTTGAATTCATCAATGGCAGCAACCTTGATTTTGTAGGCAGCAGGAAGGGATCTGAGAATTTTGCAAACAATCTCATTTTCATCCAGAACTCCACCAACATTCCTAATTCCACACCAGCTCATTTACTCTTGGCATAAAAGTAGTGATATTTTCATCATCTCTCATCTTCAATCTTTCAAATTTCCCTTTGAGACTTTGCAACCTTGCACTCTTAACAAACTCATCTCCTTCATGCAGAAGTTCCGGTTTAATCCAGATCTCATAGGTAGTTGGTAGGTCAATGACATTTGAGAGCTTTGAGTCAGTTAATGCACTTAGAAGAGCTTCTTTTGTTCGCAGATTATTTTCAGCATCTGTGATTTCATTAAGAGTTGTCAGACCACCCTGTGGAGGTACATATGCCTTTGTGAGCATCGACAAGTATGCTTTTCCCATACACTCCAAGTGACATTTCATGTGACCTTTCCAGAGAGAGAAGTTGGTTCCATCAAACTTTGAACTATCCTTCTTGTATGACAACATCCTGGATCTCCTCAAGCGGTTAAGCTCCTTTTAGAGGAACTTAGCTCTGATACCAATTGTTGATAACTGAGAGGGGGGGTGAATCGGTTATCCTTAATTCACTTCTAATTCAAACACTTATATCCACTTTGTTAATCAATAGCATAGCAATTAATCATTCATGAGAGCATAAGACATAAACAGCAGAGTAGATACACATCAACACATGAAACACCAAGATTTTGACGTGGAAAACCCAGTTAAGGGAAAAACCATGGGGTGATTAACCCAAGGATTATTCTCTATTAGAAGAATAAGAAAAATGGATGGCACATGCCAATTAGGGCTCACTGCCCGAGCACACTGCTCACCGGGAGGCACACTGCCTACAAGAGACACACTATCTACAAGATAACAAGTATTACAAACTTGAACTGGAGATTGACATCTTTACCATGTCTGGATCAGTTCCATTTAAGCTCAAGATGCTCTGCTCTGCCTTTCGCTCTTTCGCTATACCACACTCATCTGCTCCATGACACACTTCGAAATGAATTCACAAACCTTTATTTATACAAGGCATTGACTTAGGAACAATCATCTAAGTTGGTAATCATCCATAAGAACATTCGCAAGATGAATAACTCATCCGGTCGGCCACCATAAGAACATTCACAAACAACTCATCCGGTCGGCCAGTCTAAACAAGAACATCTTCATTCAGAGGTATATTTCCAATTTTGGGCTCTACACTAATCTTGACCGACAACACAACCTCAACATGATCCAAGAACCTTCACATGCTTGCCTAAATGACCAGGTACATCCGCACTTCCTCTACTTACTGGAATCTCTTCTCTCCTTCATCCGGAACTTCAAGAACATAGTCTATCGCCATTGTCATACTGAAAAAGGTGCTTCTGGACCTCCAAACCATGAACCAATTGAGATGACACATCACAAGGACATCCCAAACACTCCTTCCAATCCGCAAAATAGGACAATGCACTTCCGGATCTCACCGGACCTTTTTGTAACACTCTGTCACTCCGGAGCATCTCCTGAAACCGGTTCTACTTGATCCATCACAACTTTTCCATATCTTCATGCGGACCTCTAAAATCTTAACTAGATCATTTCAAGACACATATCTACAAACCCTTTAATCCGCATCCTCTGATCCTCAACCTATTGAGTACTTTTGCCTTCTTCTCATCACTGTTCTTCACTGTTCCTGATTGAGACTAATTTTCTCAATATCCTCAGCACACATCTCATCCAATCCTTCTTATCAATACAATATGAGTATGTCGACATCAATGACAACACTGGTTAACCTCATACTTGCAACATAGCCATCCCCCACACATCTTCCTACTAGAAGAGGCCCAACTCTTTGATGAGGGTGATAGATAGAGATGTCTGTAGTAGAACCAAATATGAAAACTAAGTGCTACTATGAATACCTATCACATAGTCAATTAGGAAGTCCCTAGATACCCTCTAACTACCATGATTTTTGACTAACATGAGTATATGGATATAGTGAATTAACGATTCTTATAGCTATTGCATCACTTTGGTGAAAGCATTCAATTATTAGTTGCATAAATGTGGGTCATCCATTCATTCACTACTATATCTTGCTTGACTCTCCCATAAATGACCAATGGAAACACAAAGTATAAATCAACACACAAGCTTAGAAATATATTTATCATCACCAAACTCATGGCATACGCTTTGAGTTGGTCTTATGCATTTAACAACACAAAACTCCTAGCATACCCTACCTCTAAGTTGGTATTAACACATGCAATAACTACACCAAACTCCTAGTATACCTACCCTTGAGTTGGTCTTACTGGTTTTCAATATATAATACTATCAGTCTGTTGTACAAGACAAATAATCTCATAATACAAGGTATAGATCATGATATATAAACAGTTGATTGCCAAACTCTCGACATACCCTTCTCCGGAGTTGGTCTTACTAGTTTTTCTATATAAATTTAAATATAGGTCATCACATAAATTAATTGATTGATTACCTAACTACTGGTATACCTTACCCTTGAGTATTATTTTCAAGAAAATTATAGTATCAAGGCTATTATCTAGACTCCTCCCTAGGGAACTTATTACACAATCATATTCAACCTTCCAACCAATTTGTTGCATTCTATAACCCATTACTAGGTAAGTAACTTTCCACCATCTTGGAGGTGCTACACATTGTTCCATGTTGCAGATATTCAATTGCTACCTAGTATGACATCATACTATCTACATTAGGATTTCTTCAGAATATCACAATATGCTTATAAATACCATGCTATCAATCTTATTGACTTGCCAAAATAAGCATTCTACTATATGAGATAGGTAATCATAAGTTCAAAGCGATATGTATATAAACTATCAAGTTCCAATATCTTGATAGACCCCACCCTAAGATGCCTCGATTACTTTCAATATATAATATGATCAATAATACAAAGTATATAGGCTAACCATTGTTTTCTAATCCCCTGGT
This sequence comes from Cunninghamia lanceolata, assembly GCA_027924645.1. Lineage (NCBI taxonomy): Eukaryota > Viridiplantae > Streptophyta > Pinopsida > Cupressales > Cupressaceae > Cunninghamia > Cunninghamia lanceolata. The sequence goes on from BSBN01000905.1 coordinate 183,545, forward strand.
ATCCCTTACCCTAAGATGGTTCAAGGAATGCAATAATTCAAGGCATAAGAATAACTATGATCTCCTAGTATGCCCTTACCATTGAGATATTTTAATGAATGCAATAATGCAAACCATAATAATAACTATGATTACCGATATCCTAGTATTTCCATACCCTTGAGATAGTTCAATAAACATGATAAATGCAAGGTACAATATAACTATTGTTTATAACTGTGGAAATACACCCACACATAAAAATATTGACGTTATTGATATTACATCGTATACTCACAATTGATGATAATATGCACATGCAATTGCATGCTAAAATAGTTGTTCTCATGACTTGTCTATGAAATCATAGTATAATAAAATAGACATTTGGGAAACAATAAGACTATGTTAATCTATCTTACTTACCATGGTCAAAGGAGACATTAAGCAATTTATGTTCTCTGCAATCTACTCCCTTACAAAAATCATCAGAGGTCCATCATGGACATACTAGAGAAGAAAATTACATGATACATGATGAGCAATTGAAACATTCTAGATTAGCCACCACAATAATAAAAATAACACCAAAGTGGAAGAAATATTTATTCTAACAATAAGGCATAAAATGAGCTCAATTTCAACAATAAATCAAGCATGACCAAAAATTCATAAGATAAATAGATATCAAATTTGGTGGATAGACTAATCAATAATAAATTAATGCTGACCCTTATAGACTTTTAAAGAATTCTTCAATAATTGAAAGAAATTATCAAAATCTAAAAGATACACTTTACATGCACTATGTGACTAATTCTAGTCACAAGCAAGGGAGTAAGATGCTACACTACACTTGGATTTCCAAAATCCATAGTGAGTTAGAGAACATGTTCAAGCAACACTAAACAACAAGTAATTTAAGACTCTAATCACATCTTTGAAAGCACAAGATCACACACTATCAATCTTTTATGAATCAAGATTATGCTAGGATAAAATTTGACTCACAAGCCAAGATGACTTAAGAACACATTCATTCATGCTTCATGGAGTGATTAGCATTCATTAATTGAATGATATTACTTGAATGCAACATAGAAACACAAAACACAAGAATTTTGGTTGGGATATAAGCCTTTACCCAACATTCCACCTTACAATGCTTAACAACTACACCTAACTATACTATACACAAAAATGGGAATACATGACTAAATCTTCAATCAATGGGGAAATTGTATGGGAAGACCACTATATCCATGTCTTGCAAAAAACACTTGACATTTAGAAGGAATAACATTACACTAGGGAATTCTAACCCACACCATTCTAAAGCATAACTCCTTTTCATATGCCAACATGCACACTAAGCAATAGGATAATTCACTAAGGCCTCCATAGTGACACTTATCACAAAATAACATTTTTACTATGTTATAACACCCTAGGTTTCTTCATAATCCCTAGGGAAGAACACTTTTCAAGACCTATGCCATCAACACAATGCTTTACTTCATGCATTAGAATCATTGCAAACCTATTGGCATGCTTCAAAGTAGGGTAACATAGAATGCCCTCTATGCAGGCACTTCTATGTAGAAGAGGAAAAAATAATTCAAAATACAAGAAAGTGGTTGTAGTATGACATACTCATATAAGGATTCATCAAGAAGGGTTCAATTGTGACCACAAATGATTCCTAACCTAAAAACAACACATGAGCTAAACATTATCATCAGTGCAAGAGAGTACACAACTCTTCATACAAAAGTGTTCACAACACACTAAGGAGTATGAACACAAACATGACTTCGTGAGTCATTCAATTATACATCTAGAATTATTAATATAAGAGAATATAATAATATCATAAGACTCTAAAGAGCAACTTACAAATTGACTTGTGCAGTATAACTTGAAAGTTCCAACTCTCTATCTTCCAATCAATGATCCGCCTTTTTTCACTTAGTTCCCATTTTGAACCATCTAGGAATTAGACAAGAAACTATATTGTCTAAGTATCTTTGATATGATTATAGGATCTACAAAACACTCAGTGGCTCCTACATCTACTAGAATATTAGCAGAGCATCAAAAAATCTTATGCTCAGAGGAATGCAACTTTAGCAAAGGAGACTCCAGGTCCTAGAGTTGAAACTAGAGCTTTGATACCACATGTAACAAGCCACCCAATTTATAATAACAAATAATAAAAAAATATTGAAATTAAATAACACATAAATGCCACAATTTGAATTTCCTTTTTCAAAACATAAGTAGATTCCACATCTCAATAAAGATGCCATCATTACATCATTACATAGATTTCTATGATACAAGTTTACAACAAATAAAAGAATAATAAGATACAATCTAAGATTAGGACAACTGTTCTTCTAATCCACTTGAGTACATCAAAATATTAAAATAGGTAATGATAACATCTGTGGTTAGGCATAATGAATAATCTATGGTTGACAATGATGACAATGTGGCTAAAGTGATCAAAGATCTAAGTTGATATATAACAAGAGATCAAATCAATATGGAGATCAAATTGATTGATAAATAGAGTTCAAATCAGTATATAAACCAGAGATCAAATTCGTATAAGAACATAGGTCAAATCGGTATATATAACAGAGATCAAATAGTATATGAACATAGATCAATCAGTATTTATAACAAATATCAAAATGGTATATGAACAAAGATAAATCGGTATTTATACAGAGATCAAAATGGATTTGACGAGTGCCTTAAGAAAAATTTAATAAAAAGCAAATGGTTGGTGTAAAGCCAAAACCCACAACCTAATCCATGTCCTGCATGGGTGCCTGAATTGTCATGGACACCCTTCAAAGTGTAAGGGATAGAGGAATTCTATTGGATGTTGTAGTTGCAATTGCAGTGGTAGACATGCATGTGAAATGTAAAGCATAGGAAAGGCTCATAGACTATTTGAAATGCCTCCAAGGACCATCAACCTATGCAATCCTAGTATTCATTAATAAACTAGATTATATGTATCCAAAACTGATACAATAGGTATTGATAGTGAAAATTATAGACATCACATACTGTATAATCCCCACAGTGCTACAAACAACCTAACACAGGGAATAAAGGTCATTCGAATCATAAAACCAAGGCCAACATGACACTTATGGCTCAATCAACTCCCCAAACATAACTGGGTTGTAGTCTTATCAAACAAGGATAATATTTAGCCAATCTACTTGGAGATCAATTTGATGTATAAATAGAGATCAATTCGATATAAAACCAGATCTATCAAACATGTAGATTTCTTCATCACTATTATCAATTGGCCAGACTAAAGCAGACAATAGTATTATTGCATACACTATTTAATAAGAACTCACTTACCTATAAGTTCTCCCTTTGAACTACTTCCTCTTCGCACCACCCTGTTCTTCTCTTCTAGCTTATTTGATGCTACCAGAGATCCTACGCCTCCTTAAAGCAAGAGTAATTTTTGCTAGTATTTTCATATGCAAGAAGAAAAGATGTCTCCTTCCTTAGCCTCTATTAGAAGAAGAAGAGTTCATAGTGCTTTTAAATGCCACTATTCTTTTCCTTTTGATCTTCCACTACTACCGACTATTCTTAGCCTCTCCACAATGGAGAATCAACCATAATTTCTCCATGATAACTCCTCCCACTCTTATCAGCTATTTTTAGCTTCACCACTACAGGTAGTGCACCATTATGGCACCACTCACCCATTCCAACAGAGGTTAGAACATGCAGGGGAATAAATTATAAATATAATAAAACTATAAGCACATCACACTAAAAATTGCTTTGGAATAAGATCATGCTATAAACAATATTAAATAAATGGACTGATTATATCAAAACTATACTTATGAGCATCCATACAATAAATAAATCATAACTATATTATACTATTGAACTAATAATATTGGTAATAATAATCAACTCTAAAATGTTAAATTGAATAATAAAATAAACTATTGCGACTCTCTTTTGACAACACCTAATATTATTCTATGCACCAATCATGCATCAACATACAATAATGTTACTGACTTGTGTAGGTGTGTGTGGTTCTTGATTAATTTGGTTCAATTGTCAACTTTTCACCATATATCATCCTCTCTCGAATGATACTCTTCCTTGTTGCGTGGGTGGGAAGAATGTTATCCTGCATCCACCTCATTTCCAACTAGATAGTAGTTAGTTCATTAGGAAAATAAATCAAATTCACAATTTTAACTAGATATTAATTACACATAATCAACTTTGATATCATGAATATTTTTCCAAGATAAAAAAAGTATCATTTGTCTCATTATAGTGAAATACAAATAGATAACCAAAAATGGGGTGTGACATTTAGGCTTATCTAGAAAGGCTAGAACTATATTTCTTGTACATTATATAAGAACATAGAGGTTCATCTATTATTCCTTTCAGTTACCATCAATAAGGAGTATCAGTCATCACATGGATTTAATCACATGAGAAAGTTTACCTAATAAGGCTACTCATAGGTTGATACTAGCTAAAAATTATGAGTTATATTCAATAAGTTGAAGAGTTGGTAAGGAGAGGGTTGATTCAAGAGAGTTTGAGTCCCTATGCAATACTAGTCATACTAGCACCAAATAAAGGATGAGAATGGAGAATATGTAAAGACTCCAAAGCTATTAATAAGATGAGGAAGTGACCATTTTCCCAAATGAGTCACAAGAGCTAGAGCTCGTCCCAACCAACATGATGATAAGGAATTAGAGTAGAAACATGAAGTTGGCACCGATTGTTTGAACATTTCCATTTCAAGAGGATGTCCCATTAAGCATCTAGTCTAGTTAGAGATCAACGAGAAGAAGTCACCACATGTCATGCTTACTCCTAAGCATGAAGTTGAGCATCAAGAAGAGTAGAATCATTGGGCACCTATTCACTTTAGGACAATTTCTTTCATGATCAACTCAATTAGGTAGGTGAGTTTGTTTTCATCCTTGGGGAAGCATTTCATTCGTTTGTTGAATGCCTGTTGTTTCTCCACCTCTTGTTGGCTGCTCAAAAGCATGAAAACCATTCTAAGTTTATCAGAAATGGTAATTATTTTGAAAAACCAATCAATGGATATGTTTGAGTGTTTTCTTGTTGGTTAGTCTAGGTTAGGTTAGGTTTGTGTAAGTTTTCTTTTCCTCCAAACGTTGTTGCACATGCTGCATTCTCATTAGGAGAATGTATGTTTGGTTGTCTTTTGGGTGGTTTTGTGTTTGTCCTTCGTGTTGTTTGTTGGTTGAGGCAGTTTCACTTGTTTGGTCAGTTTTGGGATTTCTTTCTAGAGGTTGTTACAGGATTCTTCTGACTACTTTGCCCAATGGACAAGGTACTTTTGTCTGAGGTTTGATGTGTGTAGGCACACTTCCTCAAAAGTCACCAAGAATTATAGAGCCTCGCTCTACAATTTGAAATTGTCAAAAATCCCTTGTTTCCCCCTTTGGTTTGCCTTGGCCCATTTGACCCATTGTTGATAACCAATCTGAAACATCTTATGTGGGTCTCCCATTGTTAGAGTGCAAGTAAAAGTCCAAGATTTTCTAAGTCTAGGAGGTTTATGGCCTTTTCTTTGGTTTTCTACTTTTGTTAGCTTTTCAGAGTGTCAGGGTTACCTGTGCTTGCATGCCATTCTTATCAGCTCTGAAACTCCACATTGGTTCCTCTTTGTTTTGCCTAAGTATTTAGGGATCGTGGTATCAGGCTTCCTTGGTCTCCATTGCGTTTCGGGGAGGTGCTTGTTCTCCTACTAAAATGGAAGGATGTTTTGTGAGGTCCTGATTGTCGAAGCTCGATGAAGTTCTCCTTTCCCTTGTGCTGGTCATGGTTGTGGGGAGTCCCATACTCCTGATCAAAAGTAAGAGTTAATTTGTCAAAGCTTGATTTATCAGCACTCGATAAATTAGTCTTCCTAGTTAGTGCATCTTATGTGCTCATTGGAGTGGCAAGGAGTCTTTTACCCCTAATTTATGAAGAGGGATACTTGGCGGAGGCTTGATTTGTCAAGGCCCAAAAATTTTTCCCTCCTGGGGAATTGGATTCTCAATACTCTTAATGAAAATTTTTGGGGCAGCAGAAAACCTTTCACCATGGGCAAACGTCTTAGAGATATCAAAAACTGAGAGAGGTTATTGTAGAGGGGTTTGACATGATCGCATTTCCTTAGACGAAATGTTTTTAAGTGTTAGGGTTTTCAAGTAATAGCTCATCAAAGATTACTGCCTTTTTGCACTTTGGACTCTTCAAGGATATCCCTGGTACAATGTAGCGCGAACTGTTTCGGCATGTTTGGGTGCAAAATAGGACCATGCCTAGCCTAAACATACCCATCCAGATGCATTGGAACTATCAATTTGGTCACATCAGGAGCAGGACAAAAGTTGCACCCTTTTGCAACTTTACACTACCTCCTTCTGACAATTTTGGGGTAGCAAAAAACCTTTCACCACGGGCAAACACCTTAGAGATATCAAAAAATGAGAGAGGTTATTGTAGAGGGGTTCTACATGATTGCATTTCCTTAGACAAAATATTTCTAAGTGTCCGAGTTTTCGAGTAACAGCTCGTCAAAGATTGCTGCCTTTTTGCACTTTGGACTCTTCAGGGATATCACTGGTACAATGTAGCGCAGACTATTTCGGCATGTTTGGGTGCAAAATAGGACCATGCCTAGCCTAAAAATACCCATCCAGATGCGTTGGAATTGTCAGTTTGGTTGCATCAAGAGTAGGACAAAAGTTACACCCCTTTGCAACTTTACACTACCTCATTCTCACGATTTTTGGGGCAGCAGAAAACCTTTCACCATGGGTAAATGCCTCAGAGATATAAAAAAATGAGAGAGGTTATTGTAGAGGGGTTCTATATGGTCGCATTGCCTTAGAAGGAATGTTTCTAAGTGTCATGGTTTTCAAGTAACAACACATCAAAGATTGCTACCTTTTTGCACTTTGGACTCTTCAGGGATATCGTCGGTACAATGTAGCTCAAACTGTTTCAACATGTTTGGGTGCAAAATAGGACCATGCCTATCCTAAACATACCCATCCAGACGTATTGTAACTATCAGTTTGGTCGCATCTAGAGCAGGATGAAAGTTACACCCCTTTGCAACTTTACACTACCTCCTTGTGACGATTTTGGGACAGCAGAAAATTTTTCACCATGGGGAAACGCCTCAGAGATATAAAAAACTAAGAGAGATTATTGTAGAGGGGTTCTACATGATCACGTTGCCTTAGATAAAATATTTCTAAGTGTCATGGTTTTTGAGTAACAAGTCGTGAAAGATTTTTGCCTTTTTCCATATGTTCACATATTGGCATACGTTGTAAGCCACTGCAATGCTGACATGTGCCATCCAAGCATAATTTACTATAGAATATTTGACCTTCCTCTCTATCACATAAAATTTTTGATATGAAGTCTCTTGAAGGTGTTGGTGGACAATGCATGCCACAATCCTGCAAAACATTGTTAGTATGCAAATCTAAACATATAGATAGATAAACATCAAAATGGTTAGAAAATTCAATATGTAATCTACAACAACAAGTAGTACATGTGTGATTTATCTTGACATAGAAAGGTTTTAGCATTTCAAAATATCTTTGATAAATTTTAATTTGAGGGTACATCTCTAGAAATTTACCAAAAAATTGTGTTTGAGTCATATCCAAAAAATGCTTTGGATGTGGCTTACGGTTCCAACTACCAATTCTCCTTCTTACAACATCCCTTTGATTTGGAGATGCCCTTGTGTAATTCTTTCAAAAGTCTTCAATTAGTGATCTCAATGCTTCGACAATTGGTTTATCTTTTTGTGGTAGTCTCCCTGAGAACGCCCATAATTCATTGGCATTGGTGTCCTTAATTCTTTGGCACCTTTCAATGGCTCTTGATAAAGTTTTACTATTAATTCTCAATGCTTGACTCGTCTTTCTAATGAGACAAACTTTCCTCGTTTGACTACTTACTATAATCTATGTAATGACATGCTGTGTTGCATTACTATCTTTTGTGCGTGAGTTGTTACCTACACTCTCATATGCACTCCTTAAATTCTTGACAATAGATTTTTCACTTGAAGCCTCTGATGTTCTCAACCCAAAAATCTTCAAGATGGACCTATACTTTATACTTCGCATCATTTCAACGAATAGTTGACATCTTGCGGTCTATTTAACTTTTCAAAGAACAATCTCCAAATCTTATGAGCATATCTTCTACAAGTGCATTTTGGAATCTTACCTTCCATTGGCTGCAAAATATTCTCATCAATATCAATCAAATACTTTAGCTTGCTATGCAAAATTCTATGTGGTGTTAAGATAGGTAAATTCATCTCAACATTAGGAATTTCATCAATATTTAAATGAGATGGGCTAGATGGCATACCTTTGATCGAAGATGGAATAGATGACATACCTTGAGGTTGAGGTGGGAATGATGCTGTACCTCCTTTCTCACATGTGAGTGATGATGTACTTTCAACTTGAGATGCAGTAGATGGTGTCCCTACATGTTGACTTGTAGTAGAGGATGTGTCTCCAACTATGGTATTCAAATCTCTCATAGCATGAAGTTTTTGCATTCGTTCCCTTTGTGTCGCCAATACTGTATCTCTTTTTGATGGTTACACTTCCTCTTCAATTGGCATGTCTTCATTTATCATGTCAAATTTCCTCTTCTCATGAAGTTCCCTCATAGCCACTACTTTATTTGCATTCTTAGCTTCTATCTCTTCCTGTGTTGGTTTAATTCTTGATCGTTTCCTCGGCACGATGGAGAATTTATCTATAGCATGATAAAGAGACAAATATTAGTTCCTAAGAAATGAATCCATACAAATAATTGAAATACATGTCATTCAATCCTTCATATAAAATGTACATACAATCATCATGTAGAAGAGTAAATGTCATTCAACCAAAATAGGTACAAAGCATACAAAGCATTATTGTAGCCATACAAAGCATTATGGTACAAAGTTCACTTCACTCCTATAGTATAAGGACAGAGGAGAGTCACATATTGAGGCTACAAGTAAAGAGTACATGGGACTTCATTTGACTACGAGGTTGAAGATGTGGGGGAGGCCTTGGTACTAGTGACATCAAACTACCTACACTTACTTGCGGATAGAGATCATCTCCTCACACATGAAGATTCATCTTGCAGCCATGGGATAGAATTTAGGACACATGATACACTTGATTTTCACTTGGAGACGTCTCGTGGGCCAGCACTTGTTGATAACCATCTAGTCATGAAAGTAGAGATGATTGAGATCATAGGAGACATCACACTAGGGCATGAGGTAAGGACTGATTTTCTGATGTGTGACAGCAGTCCCTTATCTTCACATTATCATGTTATGACAACGAAGAGGATCAGCCTTAAGGCTTATGATTTTCATGGAGACACTCATGTTAAACTTTGTACTTTGTTGTGACTGAACTATCTTGAGATCCTATATCAACTCCATGGCAATGCGACTGATTTGTTGTATTTAACTTGGTACATTATCATAGATATGGGAATGGAAACATTTGGTATACAATGTTTAGATCATGATTGGATTAAGCCTATTGGGATTTACTTGTATGATCTTGGCATCTATTCATTTGTATTTTAACTTGTTATGACAAGATAATAGTATTTCATCATGCTTAAGGATTGTATATTTATATGTTGTAAGGATTTATTCTTGTCTAATTTGACATCACAGTGTGTTAAGGTCTATTTAATTCATTATTGCACATACTTATTAAAGAGCCCAAGTGTAGAAAATATACATGGCACCATGTGAGATTGTAGGCTAACCTTATGGATTCTTGAGTAATAAAATCTAGAGATTTAACATAAGGCTATCTATGTAGGTTTAAAGGAAACACACATGATGGAATTTTGCATGAGGTCCTTTAGGTTGAATCTCATTAGATAGACATTAATGAGTTTGTATTATAAGGTTCATTATGCAAAGGGACTTAACAATGATAACGTGATTGTATCTATTTTAATTAATGTTGACCTTTGAGATATCTTTTATTATGCGTACCATGAACTAATTTAAAACATGGTCTATTATAATGACATTTGTGTGTGATGACTAAGCTCTTTGGGTAGTAAGAACTATGATGAACTATAAATGCAAAATGTAAGACATGTATACAAAATATAAGACATGTACATGCAAAATGTGGAAGCATAGACAAGGCAGATGGACTAAAAAATAAAAAAAATGAGACTGATATAAACACAAAATATGTAAACCATACAAGTGGTATAAACATGTATGATAAATCATGATAAAGTAATTCAAATAAAATTAAGGAAAATGTAAAGAACATGCATGTAAAGACTTGACATACCTAAAAAATGGAGATTCAAATAGAGAGAGTACCCAATTATGTAGTGTTTTTTTCTTCTTGCATTAAACTCCTCAACAATTTGAGTATTTCACCACTTGCTTCCTTTTCAACATTAAATTGAATAATGTACTCAAATAGAATTAGTAACAACAATAATATTAACCAATCTATAATGTTAAATTCCTACAATTCAATCACAATTAACATTGCAACACTACAAAAATTGAAACTTGAATTGATATATATCAAATTTGATGTGAAAACTATGTTATTTCCTCCTTAAGTTGGCAAAGTAGAAAAAGGTGGTAGAAAGTTCATGCAAAGGTGGTAGAATATGCAAAATGTGCATGTGAACTTCCCAACAACATGAAAACACCTTTTTTGTCGGAACACATGCATAAAAAGAATAAAATAGAGTATGTGGGCCTGGATCATGGGGGTCCAGGCCTTTTTACCATTTGTATAGCAAGCCAAAACATGAACGTTGTTATAACGCGCTCGCGTTATAATGCGAGCACGTTTTGTCTTGCTATAGATTGATCCATAGCAAAATATGTGTTATTGAGGGTTCCTTGATCTAGATACCAGTAGATTGATGCTTCAGAAGTGGAGGGATTGACATGTGCATAATTCAAGGGATCATCATCCTTCTTTTTGTAGTGGTCTAGGTATTTTATTTTGAAACTTATGAAGTGAATTAACTAAATGTATTCTCTTTATAATGTGCCACTAAGTTGTCATGGCAAAGAAGTGCCAAGTAGCTAGAGGTGAGATATATTTCAAAATATGATAGAAAGGAGTGCCTATAAATATTTGTGCCGATCTCACCTTTGATAGCACCTTTGCAATATCTCTCACCTCTAGTTCCATTAACTCATGTTCTATCTCTCACCTCTCTATATCTCACTTATCTCTCCCCCTCACATCTCTACCTCTCCCCTCTCTACATCTCTCAGTCGCTCCTTTTCTACCTCTCCATCCATCCTTAGCCATCTAGGTCTCACTTAACCCTAAACCCTAAAGCCTCAACCATCAACCCTTAAACCTTAAGTCCTAAACCCTATCCCTAAATCCTCAACACTTTACCTTAAACCCTATTCCCTCAACCCTAAACCCTACACCCTATCACTAAACCCTCAACCCTAATCCTTCAACCCTAAATGCTATCCCTAAAACCTCAACCCTAAACCCTAATCCCTTACCCCTAAACTCTAAACTCTATCTCTAAACCCTAAACCCTCAACCTTAAACCTTAATCCCTCAACCCTAAACCTTACAGGTTAAACCCTAATCCCTTATCCCTAAACCTTAAACCCTATCCCTCAACCCTTAACCCTTAAAACCTTAAACCCTAAAACCTATCCCTAAACCCTCAACCCTCGACACTTAATCTTAAACCCTAATCCCTTAACCCTCACCCTAAAGCCTTAACCCTTAATCCTTAAACCTTCAACCCTAAACCATATCCCTAATCCCTCTACCCTTGACACTCTACCTTAACTCTAATCCCTCGACCCTCAACCCTAATCCCTCAACCCTAAATACTATCCCTAAAGCCTCAACCCTAAACCCTAATCCCTCAAGGCCTTAAACCTTAATCCCTTATCCCTAAACTCTAATACCTATCCCTAAACCCTCAACCCTCAACCTTAAACTTTAATCCCTCAACCCTAAACCTTACAGGTTAAACCCTATTCCCTTATCCCTAAACCCCAAACCCTATCCATCAACCCTTAACCCTTATACCTCAAACCCTAATCCCTCTACCCTCGACACTCTACCTTAACCCTAATCCCTCAACCCTCAACCCTATCCCTAAACCCTAAACCCTAAACCCTCAACCTTAAACCCTAATCCGTCAACCCTAAACCCTATCCCTAAACCCTCAACCCTCAATACTATACCTTAAACCCTAATCCCTTAACCCTCAACCCTAAACCCTATCCCTAAACCCTCAACCCTCAACACTATACCTTAAACCCTAATCCCTCATCTCTAAACCCTAAATGCTAACCCTATTCCTAAACCCTCAACCCTTGATACTATACCTTAAACCCTAATCCCTTATCCCTAAACCCTAAAAACCCTATCCATCAACCCTTAACCCTTAAACCTTAAACCCTAAAACCTATCCCTAAACCCTCGACCCTCTACACTATATCTTAAACCCTAATCTCTTAACCCTCATCCTAAAGCCTCAACCCTCAATCCTTAAACCTTCAACCCTAAACCCTATCGCTAATCCCTATACCCTCAACACTCTACCTTTACCCTAATTCCTCAACCCTCAATCCTATCCCTCAACCCTCAACCCTCAACCCTCAACTCTCAACCTTAAACCCTAATCTATCAACCCTAAACCCTAATCCCTCAACCCTAAACCCTATCCCTAAACCTTCAGCCCTCAACACTATACCTTAAACCCTAATCCCTCAACCCTAAACCCTATCCCTAAAACCTCAACCCTCAACCCTATCCCTTAACCCTCAACCCTCAACCCTAATCCATCAACCCTAAACCCTAATCCCTAAACCCTAAACCCTCAACCCTCAACACTATACCTTAAACCCTAATCCCTCAACCCTAAACCCTAAACCCTATCCCTAATCCCTCAACCCTCAACCCTAATCCCTCATCCCTAAATGTTATCCCTATTCCTAAACCCTCAACCCTCGACACTAAACCTTAAACCCTAAACCCTATCCCTCAACCCTTAACCCTTAAACCTTAAACCCTAAAACCTATCCCTAAACCCTCGACCCTTGACACTATATCTTAAACCCTAATCCCTTAACCCTCAGCCCTAAAGCCTCAACCCTCAATCCTTAAACCTTAAACCCTAAACCCTATCCCTAATCCCTCTACCCTTGACACTATACTTTAACCCTAATCCCTCAACCCTCAACCCTATCCCTAAACCCTAAACCCTAAACCCTCAACCTTAAACCCAAATCTGTCAACCCTAAACCTTAAACCCTCAACCCTCAACACTATACCTTAAACCCTCAACCCTATCCCTAAAAGCTCAACCCTCAACACTATACCTTAAACCCTAATCCCTCAACCCTCAACCCTAATCCCTCATCCCTAAACACTATCCCTATTCCTAAACCCTCAACCCTCGACACTAAACCTTAAACTCTAATCCCTTATCCCTAAACCCTAAACCCTATCCCTCAACCCTTAACCCTTAAACCTTAAACCCTAAAACCTGTGCCTAAACCCTCGACCCTCGACACTATATCTTAAACCCTAATCCCTTAATCCTCAGTCCTAAAGCCTCAACCCTCAATCCTTAAACCTTCAACCATAAACCCTATCCCTAATCCCTCTACCCTCGACACTATACTTTAACCCTAATCCCTTGACCCTCAACCCTATCCCTAAACCCTAAACCCTAAACTCTCAACCTTAAACCCAAATCTGTCAACCCTAAACCCTAAACCCTATCCCTAAACCCTCAACCCTTAACACTATACCTTAAACCCTAATCCCTCAACCCTAAACCCTAAACCCTATCCCTAAATGCTCAACCCTCAACACTATACCTTAAACCCTAATCCATCAACCCTCAACCCTCAACCGTTATCCCTCAACCCTCAACCCTAATCCGTTATCCCTAAACCCTAAATGCTATCCCTATTCCTAAACCCTTAACCCTCGACACTATACCTTAAACCCTAATCCCTTACCCCTAAACCCTAAACCCTATCCCTCAACCCTTAACGCTTAAACCTTAAACCCTAAAACCTATCCCTAAACCCTCAACCCTGTACCCTCAACCATATACTTAAGCCCTAATCCCTCAATCCTCAACCCTATACCTTAAACCCTAAAGCCTACACCCACAAACCCTCATCCCTATACCCTATAACCTCACCTTTATACCCTAAACCCTGAATATTGTGCCTCAATCCTATACTTAAATTAAACCTAAACCAGACATGCTCTCAACCCAAGTCATCTTATGCCTTATATACCCTCAATCCATATCATAAACCCTAAACGTAATATCCTAAACCCTAATCCCCATGCCTTACACACTTAATCTTATACACTCAACAACCTGAATATTAACCCTCAACTGTAACCCTCAACCCTCTACCCTCTACCCTCTACCTATTACTTAAGCCCTAATCCCTCAACCCTAAAAACTATATGGGCTTAGGTCCTTATATACCCTAAACCCAAAACCCTTACATACATACATACATACATGCATGCATACATACATACATACATGTACATACATACAGACATACAAACATGCATACATATATACATACATACAAGCATGCATACATGTACATACATACATATAACATACATACATACCTACAAGAATACATATATACATATATGCATCCATCAAACATACTTACCAAACTTGAACATAAATCATTCAAAGGGAGACATAACACGAGCGTGTTGCTCGCGTTATATTTTGCTTTGGGAATTCCAAGCCTTATGCTTGGGATTTTCTTTGGATTTCCAACCCAAAGGCTTGGAGTGCCTTCCCAACGTCCATAGACGTGTTTTTGCAAATTCTACAAGATTTCACATAATTTTGTTCGTGCTAACCCTCAGATTTGCACGTGTTTCAAGGTTGAACAAATCAAACACCTGGGTAATGTTAGGCTTTCTCTTAGCTATTCAACGATGCAATTTTTTTCACATTTTGACAATGTTAAGTCTTTCATCTTTAATTTCTTTTGTTTGTGTATCTGTTTTTGGGCAAAAACCAGTGTTTAGTCTTTTTTTTCATTATAAATTAGCCTTTCATTGAAATTTCAAATAAATTACATTTTTATAAACTAGACTCCATTCTACACATTAAAAAAAAATCAATTAGTTTACAAAATTTACAGGGGTAGCACCGCCAAAATTCTATTTTTTAGGATGTGTCCACTTTGAAAATTAGTAAAAAAATTAAATATTCATTAAAAAATTATCAGAAAAATCGAGCATAAACTACATGTTGTTAGCTAATTTCTCACTGAAGGAATTTTAAAAATACCAAAAAAAAAGTTAACCTTTTGAGGGAGCCACAAAACATGCTATGCTATGTTTTTTTGACATAAACAACACCAATTTTTGTGGCTCCTTGTTTTGAACACCTTAATCTATACCATTTTAAAAAAAAATTAGTAGTTTAGAAAATAGACTTGGAGCACTACGAACATTGTTTTGGTTGCATCTTCAAATTTTAACTGTAACTATGCTCAATTTCTCATCCATGGTCAGTATTTCCTGATTTCAGAAAAAAAAAAAGTGGCCACTTAAGACCCCTTTTTGGCCCCCCATCTTCTTGCACTTACCCATCAATTGAAATTAAAATTGATATCAAAGTTAAAATTAATATCAATTGAAATTAAAACTGATATTTGATAATTTGAAATGGAAATTGATATCAAAATTGAAATTGAATTTGGTAGCTTGAAATGAAAATTAAAATTGATATCAATTAAAATTGAAATTGAGCCGATGATGGCATGGTTCGGTGGTTAAGTCGCTCAGGATGTAGTGGCGGCCACCAGAGTTCAAACCCCCGCTGGGCCAATGAGCTCGCAAGGCTTTACGCCTTCGCTGGGCCAATGAGCTCGCGGGTTTGAAGTGTTCTTCTTAGGGGATGAGGTCCCCCAGTTGTGGCCTCACCGGTTCATTGCTCCAGGCAAAAGCATTCGCGTGGAGCCGGAGGGCGTGTCGCACCAGCGTCGCCAGTCACGTTAAAAAGTTTACCAGGTGCATTTTAAAAAAAAAAAAAAAAATTGAAATTGATATCAATTGAAATTAAAATTGAAATCAAAATTGAAATTAATATAAATTAAAATTGAAATTGAAATCATATGAAATTGATATCAATTCAAAATTAAAATTTATATCAAAATTGAAATTAATATCAATTGAATTTGCAACCAAAATTGAAATTGATATAAATTAAAATTGAAATTGAAATCAATTGAAATTTTAATTCAAATTCAATTCATATTGATATTAATTGAAATTGGAATCAAAATTGAAAATGATATCAATTGCAATTGAAATTGATATCAAATTGAAAATGATATATTAAAATTGAAATTGAAATATCATTTGAAATTGTTATCAAAATTAATTTTTGAAATTGATATGTATTGAAAAATGAATTTATATCAAAATCGATATCTTAAAGACATCATATCAACATTTGAATGTATATATCAACTATGCACAATATATATTTAAAACTTAGCTCTTCAAATTTGAGTTCAAAATATCAACTATATATAATATATACATTTAACTTAGCTCTTGGTGCATATAATCTGGGTCCTCTCTATCTTTTATTATCTCTAAAATCTTTTCATGATCTTCAATACTCAACCTCCATTTTTGTTGGCCACGTCCATTTTTTTGTAAAATTTCCAAATTTAATTATGTGGCTCTAAATAAATGACTATAATGTAGAACCTTTTTTCCCAACATATAACCACTTTTATCTACCTTGATTTGTTGATAATAAGCACCTTCAACAACAACCGATCCAGTGGGATACTCCTTTCCATCATCATCTATCATAGATTGTGTTAACTTGCATTTTGGTTGTGTGCATCTGAGTAGATAGTAATCTAAACATTCAACATTGTCAGGATCTATAATCACAAAAAAATATCTCCTACAACAAATGCACAAGTCAGAGTCAATTCTTAAATATTTATCATTCAACTTAGCAAACACAAATATATCACTAAAAAACTCATGATAATCAATATGTTTAACTTACCTAAAACAACTAGATCATATATACACATTTATAATCAATTGAATATTGAGAATCATGACATCTATAACATTGTTATTATCTTCATAAGGAGGCATTAAAACTAATTGTTTCATTTCCCATTATGAAACAAATCCATTAACAATATTTGCATATATTGTAGAGCATTTACATTGCTCTCAATGCAGTCAACACAAAAACATGATTTTTCTCTCACTTGAATAGAAAGTGGCTTGCAATGTCCTATAGTCATCACTTGATGTAGTCTTCTAATACCAACAATTGTTTGACAACTATTAGGATTTGACCAATCAATATCTACAAATATATGAAAATTTAAAATGTTAAATTTCAAACATCCAATTAAAATATGTATGATGTATGTAATTTCATAAATATGCATGCAAATTATAAGATTTATGTGCTCTAGAAATAAAGAACTCAATATGTTCAATACCTTTAACTTCCCAAAAATAGCATTTGGTGCATATTGAGCCACTTCTTCCTTCACGAGCCCCAAAATGAGTCTTGTAACACTCGACAGTTTTATTTGCACTTCATATGGTATTACTTGCAAGTTCATGCTAGTGAAGAGCATGCTTCACACATGCTTCAGCTCTATTGTGCTCTCCTTTTTCAAGTCCACTCTCAAAAAATTCCACAATTTAAACTTTATTCTACATCTGGCATGCTATTGGGTTAACCAATTAAACACTTTTGCACTTAAATTGTCCTATAAAGTAAAACAACCATTAAAACCATCAGATAAATCATATATGTTGAATTGTTTAAAATTTATAAATAATACAAGATTCAAGAATTAAATTCAACACTAACTAGCACATCCATCAGACCAAATCTAGTGTTCTAAAGCATTTATGCCACATCACTTCAAATCTCAAAAAAAATCCAAAACAATAGGCTACATAGCTTCTGTCATGCTAAGTATCATCATTGATATAAAAATAAACCTCCTTCATGATAATTCGTTCATGTGTTCATGATAATTCGTTCATGTGTTCATGATAATTTGAGAATGTTGCAAATATTCAACAAGACTTAAGTGTTGTTGGTACTTTATTTATTTTTTATTGAATTAATTAATTTATTGTATTATATGCACCTAATATAGAAGGATAAGTTTACTTAGGTAGGTATTTACTTAGGTAGGTTGCACTTGCATCATACGACTTGTACTTCTTTATTTGGTGGAGTTGTTCTACACACATGTGACTACATCTCCTTTATCGTACATTAGTTGTACATTGGTTTATCCTATAGTTTGTGATATGACTATAAGCCAGTGAGTATTCCTTTACCTATTGGTACTAAGTTATCTTTGGACCAATGCCCTAAGTATGATGATGATTTTGAGGATATGTATAATCCTTATGCTAGTGATGTAGGTAGTCTAATATATACAATGGTATATACAATGATATATACAATGGTATGATTTTGAGTATTCCTTTACCTATTGGTACTAAGTTATCTTTGGACCAATGTCCTAAGTATGATGATGATTTTGAGAATATGTATAATCCTTATGCTAGTGATGTAGGTAGTCTGATATATACAATGGTATGTACTAAACTGGATGTTGCCTAGGTAACAAGAGTTCTTAGTAGGTTTATGTCTAACCTTGGTAGATAGTGAATTAGAATTAAGTTAAGAGAGTGTTTAGATATTTGTGAGGACCTTCTTATTACTATTTATGTTATCATGGGACTAATTATGCAGGAAAGATGTTAGACATACATGGCTTTGTTGATTTAAATTAGACTAGTGATTTGGATAGGAGGATGTCCATGTGAGGTTATATGTTCAATCTATTTCAAGGTGTTGTTAGTTGGACGAGTAAGATGCAATCCATGATTTCTCTATCTATGAGAGAAGTAGAGTACATGGCTAATACACATATCTATAAAGAGACAGTGTGGTTACAGAGGTTGTGCTCAAGTATTATTTTTGAATGCATGAAGGTGAGGATTAGTTGTGACATTAGAGTGTTATTTGTTTGGTGAAAATCCTATGTACCATGCTCATACTAAGCATATAGATGTTAAATATTACTTTTTTTGTGAGATGGTTGA
Source organism: Cunninghamia lanceolata (assembly GCA_027924645.1). Classification (NCBI taxonomy): domain Eukaryota; kingdom Viridiplantae; phylum Streptophyta; class Pinopsida; order Cupressales; family Cupressaceae; genus Cunninghamia; species Cunninghamia lanceolata. Next base: position 202,813 of record BSBN01000905.1, read on the forward strand.
GGATGGTAAGGTCAAGATGTAGAATGTGGACACTTTGGATAATGTTTCAAATTCTCTTGCGAAACTAGAGAGCACACATAAATTCTATTGGTCCAAAGATGCTATGGGCCTTGCCTCTTCTCACACTTAATTAATTTGATGTTTCCTATTATGCCCTTTCAATATAAATATCAAATGGGAGAATATTAGGATTTAATGTGATATTCACCTTGCAATCCTATGTATAATGTATGTGTCTCCAAATTTCTTAGAATGGGATGCTTGGGTGCCCATGAGGTGTTGAGAGAAGTTATTTATTATTTATTATTCTCATAGGGGCTTAGAATATTATTGCAAGTGGCATTTAATAGGGAGGTTATGGAGAAAGGTCACTAATGGTAGTTACATTCGTCACTCATCAATGCAATTGTCCATCTCTATTATGGAGCGCTTGGGAGTTACGTTAGGATGAGTGGAGCATCTTATTCATTATGGTATGCCTAAATGTGTTATAAGGTTCTTCATGGAGTGTTAAGGGGTTAATTTCTTGCTTACCAGCTCGTAATAAGGTCAAAGATACTTATGGCAATTACATTCTATCTTGGGATGCTTGCATGCATATAAATGGGGCATTATATTTTTGCATTCAAGGGAGATGGGCACCTAGTTTTGGCCCATGGTATTTGCCTCTTATTTTGTGAATTCATTTATGGTTTCATTTTTTATTCTATATATATGTGAGGCATGAGATATAAAGGTTTTAGAATGTTATATGTGTTGAGTACTTTTATGCTACTAGAATGATGTCAAAATGAGAAGATTGAGTGAATTGTATTGATGTAATCTTGTTCTTGAGATTAATACAAGTTTGGTGTCTCTTTGGTTCTGGATTTTTTTTTCCAAAAGAGTTTATCCATGTATATTTGGTGTTTTATGTGTTTTACATGGTTTGTTGATTTTATATGTTTCTCTATATGTTCTATTTGATGGCTTAATCACATGTAATCAATTAGTTAATCATATTTGATCACTATTTATTTATGCTTTCACTATATCTATTTACCTTATTCTTAATAACTCTATGTTTACCCCTAATACCTATCTTTCCCCTTTGCTAATAATCAATCTATTTTCTTTTCAATGAGCCCCATTAAAAAGATCAAGCTCAAATTGTACCCTTGTTTCATGTCCTTGGCCTTGTGTGTTTTCCAAGCTTTTGTGTTTCAAGCCAGGTTTCATGTTATAGTCATAGTAATCTATCTATATGAATTTTCCTACATGTTGTAACTATGTTGTCTATTTTCTAGGATCAATATCGTTCCTAATGTTTAAAAGAAAAATGGACCCATGTTCTTTATATGTTTTAATTCAGTCAACGCCTTGCATCTAGTTTCCAAACCTTTATCATGTTTTTTGCTTTGTGGACCCAAGAATCCTTATATAAAAGAGCTGACCAAGTGTTTGGGGTACATTGTTTTATGAGGTCTTGTATTGTGTGTTTATCTCATATCATCTCCCACACTTAATCTTATATATGCTAGATCTCTTAAGTTCCTTTCATCCAAACTTCTATCTCTTTACATATGGCAAATGCAAGTACCCTTATATTATCTAATTGAGTGGAGGGTTAAATTTGCAAAATTGTTTAATTCTATGTACATATCTTTCCCACAAACACATGAATTTCATGTATTCCAATAGAATATAGGCCTAAAATCCTTTTTTTTGGTGTGATGTCACATATGCGAGACCCATCTAACCTATCAACTGCAATTGAGAGAGGAGTTAAAATTCACAAGTCTTGTTTTTAAGTTTGTGGTTGTGTCTTGAATCCATAGACCCGAGTCTATTATATATCAAAGTTTATAAGGATTCTCACATCCATAATCAGAATAGCATGCTTCTTGATCTCCATTTGAATCCATGGTTCCTTATATAATCAAGTTACCTAGCGACTTGACATCTAGGAATATCCATGTGTTTAAGTCTGTAGGGCCCACTTTGGGTGGACTTGAGGAGATTGGAAGTTAGAATGTCGCTGGAGTCTTGCACCTGTTGTCCCTAGTAGTCTGAAGCTTGATGGACATGTGGACCTAGGAGACCTTATAAAATAAGTGATAGACTTGAAGTCTGGAGTGTCATGAGTTATTTCCTTTGAGTCCGTGGGCCTATTTAATTTTTAGACTTGTGAGTAGTATACAGTAGAATTTTAGCACTACCTCACATCTGTTTTTGTGTTGTTTTGGTGTCAAGAGACTTTGAGATCCAGGCTCCCTATGTAATTCAGTTAAGCTATGGTTTGAGGTCTAATGATGTTAGCTTTTTATTCCTAACTTGTGTTTTGTTCATAGTTTTTCATGTATTCTGCTCGAATCAATCATATTATAGGCGTGTGGCCTTGCAAAGCAATTCACCAGTCCTTTAGACCCCTCAATGGTATTAGAGTTCATGTCTATGTGTGCCACATGTGCCCAAATGGCGACAATTTGGTGAGCTTGAGTGTTTCTAAGGATTTTTATGACTGGGACCAAAGTCATGTTTTTTTTTAATGCAATAGAGATGTATTGACGTGTTAGCAAATTGTGAGTGATGTGTGTATCTAGATGCCATGTGTATCAGGTGGGCATAGGATGCAAACTTGACATGAATTGTTTTGAGTTGCTGAGTAATGTTTGACACCATAATTTTTCAAGTGATAAGTGCCATGACAGAGAGGCATAGTTCCTTTGAGGCCGATATGTAGTGACATGTATGGCACTGATCTTAAGAATGATTGTAAAGGATCTATGCTGGTAGATACTTATAGAGTTGTGACGAAATTAGATCTTAAGCAATCCATGTCCCTGTGTATAAGGGATGTGACTAAGATTAATGAGACTATGACAGAGCTCAGTCTCGTGTGCAGTTTTTGATCCAATTCGCATCCCTTTTCCATCAGTGGTCCTCTCAAAATTTAATGAAGATTGTAAGATTGATAGATGATTCAATATTTGTAGGTGGTCTATATACATAATTGAAAGATTAATTTTGATCCTGCCCTCTTGTTACAGGTAGAGTAAATGTTAAAATAGAGATTGGTACAAGTTGTCTTACGGGCCTAAAACTCAATTAATGACTTGTATGAGTTGGGTAATTTCTCGCCCCTGCACTCATGTAGTAAACGTTAGTACCTACAACTATATGATTGATATGACATGGCTTGAGTTGAATTGACATATAAGCTCACATCTATGAGCCTCAAAAGCTAAGGTTTAGTGATATACACAGAAATTATCAGATTTAAAAATGAATTTTAAAATAAAAGCAATTTTCTATATTTTTATGTCTTTTCCACATTAGATAGTTAAGAATTTTTTTTTTACAATTTTGCTCAAATAAATTTGGAACTCCACACAGGAATAACATATGGTGACTTATATTGCATGAAAAATCACTCCCACAACATTACAAAATTCTGAAATGATCTAATTATATATAATTGGATCAATTATAAAATTTGGGGCTAAAACCCTTCTCAAAAACTACATAGATTTCTTTAGAAAATAGGCCAACAAATGACATAAATGCATAATACTAATATGCTGATTACATAACACTGCAATACATTGAAATAAACTGTCAAAACTACCACAATACACTTGCAAGCTAATGCAACAAACTCACAAATCTGAAATCTCAAATCTCCACACCCTACTCACACCAAAAACTGCATAGAAACTCTGTAACTAGTTGAATCTGCACTCTTAGAGGCTCTGTCACAATTCCTATATGAAATTGCACTTTTGGACCATAGGGGTTTCATCCTACAATCCTTGAAATCATTGAATTTCCATCAAATGATCTCCCACATCCAATATTTTTATTCTAGGATGTTTTTGTGAAGACTATTCAACAAAAGAAATTGATTAATTTGACAAAAGATCCACTGAAAGAAAATATGGCATGTAAATACATAGAGTGGGCCCAAGATGTGCACCCAAATCCCAATGTCTTGCTTTGGAAGGATAAACATCAATAAAAAACAATTAGTTGTCATTTTATCACAATTGCTAAACAATTTGTTTCATTCATACTTTTCTACTTTCTTTCCCATCCCAAAGTTTCCCAAGTTTAGCCATATTTTTCTAAGGACAAGAATGCAAGATAATTTATTAATTTTTCTTAGAAAGTAATCTTTGTCCTCTCTACAAATCCATGCCCCAAAATAGATAACAAAATATTAATAAATTGATATTTATCTTGATTCTCTTTGACATTTCCACCTTGCCAATTTCCAATTAAATAATAATTAAATACTTGTTCCAATTTTCTTCCCCTTGTTCCATTACAAAAGAAAATTGGATTAATTAATTATTTAATGGGAAATTAATTAGAAAGGGGACATGACAAGTCCTCCCTCCTCAAAATTGCTTTTCCTCAAACAATTCAAATTTGGATGATTTAAAATCTCTGGCCCTTCTCAAGTGGCATCCTCAATTGGCAAGTTTTTCCAATGAACCTGTTGGTGCCCACCTAGGGTTAGGGTTTTTAGCTTGAACATTTGCAGGTTGTTTCATTAAAACCCTGAAAATTTCTAAGTCCTAAGGTCTTTTGCTTTGTATCTTTTAAATTAGCCTTGACCTCCTGTAGCAAGTCATCGACCACTTAAGCTGTGACTTAAGCCTTTGTGTTCATAGAATGATCGGCCCCATTGCATAGTGTAAACTCCCTTTTTTCCCGTCACCAATGTCATATTGGTGTGACTATGTGCATCGGCAGCCAAGTAAAATATTTCCCCGATGGCCGATGCACATACAAGCAAAACATCCAAAGGTTCTATTGGCATGACAAGTCTCATCGGCAATCAAGCTAAAGGTTTTTCTGACAGGCCGATGAGGAAGCAAAGATACATCCAAGTCAAATAACCAAGTGGTGGGGTCCACTATTGTATGCGTTTCGGGTTTGTATGTGGTGTTTGGGTACATTCCTGGAATATTCCATCGCAGATTCTGCAGTTGTATCAAGGGGTTTGTATGTTGTGTTGTATATTTAAATATACAATGGGCAAAATACAATGTGGATCTCAATGAAGTTTCAAATAGGGCTAAAGTGGTGGTCAGGTCCACAGGTATGTGCAAGTGGATTTGTATGTTCGCACATGCAAGGTAGAAACAAAGGGTTGGGCCCACCAATCACATGCAAAGGTGATTGTATGTTTGCACATACAATTGGACATACAATGAAAACATACAAGCTGATGCGGTCAAAGTCAATAGTTTCCATGAGCCCGGTGGAGCCCACAGGATATACATTGCACATTGTATATGTGACATACAATGTAATATGCAGAGGTAAGTGATACAAAGGCTGGATTTCAAAGTTGTTCTAGTCTGCTTCATAAAGGTTTGGAATCCGTAGCTTGTATATTGCATTTGTATATGCAATATACAAAGCGATGATACAAAAGGAAAGATACAAGCTGGACCCGAATTTATTTTCAATTTGATTCATAACAATTTGGGGTCTGCCTTGTATGTAAGTCAGACTGTATGCAACTGCAGATGCAAAGAAAAGATACAACGGCTCATCGGCATAACATTGCTCATCGGCGAGCACTACTTGGGTTATTCCGATGGCCGATGGAGATGAAATTTCACAGCAATGGAGAACAAATCAAAGGATGCCACGTGTCTAGAACTGTTGTATGTACATGCATTCACATATACAAGGATTTAAAAGGCAAATGGATGAAAAGGTAAATGTATGTTCACTGTGGAAAAGTCAGCGATAGAAGGGGTGCCTACGTGGCGTGATCTGGTTGGCCAACAACTTGCCCGTTTTAATTGAGGCCATAGATCTTGGCAATAGAGGGAAATCGATAGCTCTGTTCAAACGGAGGGTTTTCCATGCTTCTACAGTGTTATTTTGGGCTAAAAAATTTGTAATGCACGCAGATTGTTGTGTTTCCAGAGGCCGCGGGTAGATTGGCATTAAAGGCAGAAGTTTGCAGAGGCATGGGTCTGATTGATGGGCCACCCACCATATTCATGAAGAAAATCTTCAGACGGCGATACATCTCCCAATTTCCCCTGCTCTCTCCTTTGTTTCCCTGGGCTGCATTAAATGTTTTGAGCGCCATTCTAATGGTGTGCTATATCTGGCAGAATTTTGAAATACCATGTAATTAATTGCTGAGTACACATCCTGGCGGTATAAGAGGATTGTGTTACTCATTTTTTGGGGTTGTTGAAAATTGGACAAATTTTGGTGCTATAATAAGATACAATCTGGCTGGTGGCTCTGTTTTGGGTGCCTTGTGAGTTTATGAGTTGTATGTTGAATGTTTTATGCATAGAATTCATCAGTTTCATGTTGATTTAAATGAGTAATGCTTCATTGCATGTATTATGTTATTTGTCTCCAAGTTGAATGTGTTCTTCTTCTGAATCTAAATAGCTAAGGGGTGTTTAAGATTCTAGGATATGGGCTTGCTATGTTGAATGCTTGATCTTTTACTTCTGCTTAAGGAGTAGATTAAATGTTTAGGGTTGAGTGTTGGGAAGAATATATTGCAGTAATGATATTTGTAAGCAGAGATAACTAAATACTTAATCTTGGGTAGTATCTGTAAGGCAGACACTACAAAACCCCCTTGAAATCTGATTATTGTTTTAAGTCTATGGTAAACATTCACATATATATGTCTATTGACTCTAAGCCCTGGATAGGCACCAGTCTGGTCATGTATTGAGGTTACAACCCAAGGTCTCAGTCTTGCATCCAAATACAAAATACACATCTAAACTTCAAATACAAACCTTTAGGACATTAGAAGTAGTTTTAGGACCAAAATCCTCTATCTCACAACTGAGTTTAGGCCCAAAGCTAGCCCCTTTGCACTTATTTCACAGTTTTGGTCGGCATAAAAGAGGATTTATCTGCTTTGTGTCAACATCCCAGCAAGTTCATAGGTATATTTCATGGATGTTAAATAGGGAATACCCCCCTTGGTTCTGTAGAGCCTAATGAAGAGGAGGAGATATTTATAGAGTCTATCTCCTATACTGTTGGCCCCTGGCTCGGGAATCCTGTTGATCAATGATGGCTACCTTGTAGGGATAACTGGGAAGAAACATCCAGTCTGGGAAAAACTCCAATAGATTTGGCGACTCTACTGGGGACTGCTTTGTGTAAGAACCCTAGTGAAAACTAATTCCTAGTTGTAGGTGGCGACTCCGAATAAAATCTCCCAACCGATGAAGTGAAATTTGTATGCAAGGGAGAAGATCCCTTTGTAATCCTTTGTTTGAAGAATTACCTAGAAAAATGAGGTATAGTAAAAAAGGGACTGTTCAAGCCAGTCAAGAGGGTTCTCTCAGCCTTAGAAACAATGGTAGTACCCAAGATAATCCAGGATCTTTAGAGCGGACAGCACCTTATTTTTCAAACACAGAAGCTGAAATCCAGGATGTATATGAAAGACAACAAGGTGTTAATTTAAGAATGAGATTAGAGGTGTTTCAGGAATGCCCTTTCTTAGATCCCTCTGACAGATTTGAAGAGACTGACCCCAAGGGATGATGATGATGACCAATATGGAAAGGAACCATCCTCTTCTATGCCCAAAGATGAAGAATTAATTGAAGAAATCAAAAGCCTAAGAGCTGAATTAGAATATTTACAAGCTTTGAGGATTAGAGATGACATGAGAAAAAAAGTGCAAGCTCTAAGAACTGCTCAACATGATTCAGTTCCTACTCTTGATAATGCAAATGTGCTAAGAAACTAGCAAAGAAATGAAGTCCAGAATCAGCAGAATGATTAGAGACAAAATACAAATAATGTTAGGGTACCGTTGAACAATGTAAGAAATTAGAATGTAAATAGGAATGCAAATGTCAATCAGTTTGGTACGTAGCCTATGCAGTTGGATAGATTCAGGCAGCTAGTTTTTAATGGTATTCTTGGTTACCCTAATCCCATTGATAAACATATAAGGCTTCAGATACCAAAGTTTTTAGGAAACAATACTATGTCAGGGGAAGATCATTTGAAAGCCTTTCAGAATGTTATGGATAACTTTGAGGTTGAACATGAAGATGTTTTTATGAAATTGTTTATGCAATCCTTAGTTGATTAAGCTAGAGAGTGGTATAAAAGTCTGCCTAATTAGAGTGTCTCATCATGGGATGACTTCAGAAGGATTTTTAAAGAACAATATGGTGATAAGACTGATCCAATCTTTTTTATAAATGAATTCACAAGTATTACTAAGGGGTCAAATGAGCCTGTTGCAGATTTTAATGCTAGGTTCATTAGAGTGTTGAACAAATTACCACTTCATATGAGGCCTAATGAACCAATGTGTGTTGTACTATATATAAATGCTTTTGATGGTAAAACAACTTATGGATTAAGAGATAAGGGTCCTACTAGCCTCAGGGATGCTTTTAGAATTGCAACTAACATTGAAAATAATAGGAAAGCATCTGGTAAAACAAATAGAAGGGATGGTGTAAAGATTCTGCAAAATCCAAATAAGTCTCAGAATGCTCAAGGTAATGCATCTACTTCTAAGGAGAAATTGGATAAATTGACATCTATTGTTAAAGACTTAAGTTACAGACTTGCTAAGAATGAAAAGGGGATAGGCCCTGAAAGGCAGGTTTACCAAAGACAAGAAAAGAGACCATCACTGCATGATATGCCATATAACACTAATCGGCATAATGGTAAACCCATTCTCCCAAATAGCAATAATAATCAAAGAGCTCAAAATGTTAAGGAGACTCTTGATCCTTTGAAGAAAGCTGTTAACATTGTTGATGATACCCCATGGTGCATAATTTGTCAAATGCCTCACTCACAATCACAATGTATGATTGCTCAATCTTTATATAATAATGTTGTTGCCTGTGATGAATGCAATGAGCCACATTATATGCAGGATGATAATGTTAATATGTTGTTCACAAATGGGGAGTATGCTTCTTATGATGTCGATGAAAGCACGAGTTATGGGACTCAGGTCTGCCAACAAATTTCATGTGATGAGGATGATGAAGATAATTATGCTTATGCTCAGGACTCACATATCTTTCTGAATAACTTGAGAAGGCCTTCTGATGAAGATATTAGAGCTCTCACAGCTGCAACAGTGGCTCAGGTCAGAAGCAACTATAACCTTAGAGGCATGGCTCAGGTTGGTAATTCACATCAACTAGATGACACCTTTGTGAGCCAGCCAATGCATAATCATAAAGGAGCTGAACTACATAAGACAAAATGGAATATTAATAAGAAAAATTCTAAACAAAAACCAGGTCATGATTCTCAAAGACTAGAAAATGAAGTTCCTCAAAATGAGGACCAAAATAAGAATTCTTGGGCCATGGATGACAGTCAGAAGAATATCAAAGTCAAGGCTGGATTAGCTCAAGATAAGAATAAAACCATGGTTCAAGCTACAACTGTTATACAAAATTATGCCCCTTTTGACATAGTTTAGGTTTTATCCCAAGTAAAGGTCTCTGTTCCACTGATGGAGCTGATGAAAGTGGAGGAATTCAGAAATAAAGCATTGTCCCTAATTTCAGGAGTAGCTTGTCAAGCTGAGCAGAATGTTGAGAGTCAGGGTAAGAAACAGGCCTTGTGTATTGATGAATATGAAGTTCCTGAAGTCTATCTGGGGGTGACAATGACAAAATGCCCTTCATAGGTTGAACCATTTTATGTTTCCCTTGTTATCAATGGAAAAGTAATTAAGAATTGTATGCTTGACTCAGGAGCATCAACAAATATTATGCCTCTGGCTATCATGCAACAAGCTAGATTGAAAATAGATAAGGCATGTGGAAAATGCTATGCAATGGATGCTAGGGAGGTACCAGTCATAGGAATCATGAAGGATGTGGATTTTATGCTAGCAGCATACCCAGAAAAGACTTATAGAATGAACATAATAGTAGTTGACATAAAGCCATAGTATGGTATGCTGTTGTCAAGAAGATGGGCAACATTAATTGGAGGAAGTATGCAATTAGATTTATCAAATGCCATGATTCCAATGAATGGTAGAGATGTCAAACTAGTTAGAGAAGAGAGGTCACCTGAAATGGTTGAAGATCAAGATTCAGAAGAGCATATCTGTTTTGTGGATATTGATTGTGAGAATTTCAGAGTTGTTTTAGATGATCAAGGAAATAAAGAGAAAGATTTTTGCATTCAAGAACTTGACCAACAGAGTCTCTGGACTATGTATTTTGATGGAGCTTGTTCAAAGGAAGGCTCTGGTGCTAGAATTGTGTTTTTTTCTCTGGCAGGTAAGCTTCTAAAATTTTCTTCCCTGTTGAAGTTTGCCTGCACAAATAATATTGCAGAATATGAGGCTCTGCTATTGGGATTGAATGTTGCCTTGAAGCATGGGATTAAGATGCTAAAAGTGTTTGGAGATTCAGAGTTAATTGTTTCCCAAGTGAGAGATAAGTATGCTTCAAAAAATAAAAGATTAAAATAGTATAAGCATGCTGTGTGGGATACAATTGAAATGTTTGATGCATTTTCAATAAATTGGGTAGAAAGATCAAAGAATGTCATGGTAGATTTTTTAGCTAATGTGGCCATAAGGCCAGATGATGTTACTCTGTCTGATGTTACAAATGTTGAAATTAAGATGAGGCCTATAGTACCAGATAATGCATGCAGTTGGCAGGTGTTGGATGATGATAGAGACCTGTTGAGGTTCCTACACTACATAGATGAGTATGAGAACCAAAAAATTGATTTTTAAAATTTTGTAGAAGTTGTGGATGGAAAAGAAACTCTTTTGGGGAAAGAAGTAATTCAACTTAAGACAAATAAAATCCCCAAAGGATTGGTTGCTTTAGAAAGAGCATTTGACAATAGAGACCAATTTGTTACAAAGGCATCTCCTACAAACAAGGATGATTTGGAGGAAATAAACTTGGGAACACACCAAGCCCCCCAAAAGGTATATTTTAGCAAACAACTCAAGCCACACATTAGGAATATGTTGATAGCATTATTGAAAAAAATATAAGCATGTCTTTGCATGGTCATATGAGGACCTAAAAGCTTATAGAGAAGACTTATTCCAGCATGAGATTCCTTTGAAGCCTGGAGCCAAGCCATTCAGACATAAACAAAGACCTATTAACCCAACTTTAGCTCCAAAAATGCAGCAAGAGCTTGTAAAGCTCAGGGAGGCTGGAATAATTATGCCTATCAGACACTCAATTTGGGTGTCCAATCTTGTCCCAATTAGAAAGAAAAATGGCGATATAAGACTTTGTGTGGATTTTAGAAATTTGAATGTATCTTCTTTAAAGGATAATTACCAATTGCCTAACATGGAGGCTATGTTGCAAAAGGTGACTGGTTGTGAGCTTCTATCCATGATGGATGGGTTTTCAGGATATAATCAGGTGAAGGTGAAAGAATCTAAACAATACAAGACTACCTTTACCACTCCATGGGGAACTTATGTTTATGTAAGAATGCCATTGGATTGACAAATATAGGTGCTACATTTCAGAGGGGTATGGATGTTGCTTTTGCAGGATTGATTGACTCAATTTTGGTTGTATATTAGGATGATTTAACTGCTTATTAAAAAAAGGAGGAGCAACATTGCATGCATCTAGGATAGATTTTTATTAGGGTATTGGAATATGGCATTTCCCTTAACCCAAAGAAATGTTCCTTTGGAGTAATAGAAGGAAAGCTATTAGGACACATTGTTTCCAAGGATGGAGTTAGGATTGATCCTGAAAGGGTTGCTGCAATTGACAGAATTCAAATTCCTAAAATAGTGAAAGGTATTCAGTCTTTCTTTGGGCAGATCAACTTTGTTAGAAGATTCATTCCCAACTTTGTAGAGATTACAAAGGATATTTCTAAAATGTTGAAGAAGGGTGCAACTATCAAGTGGGAAAGTGAAGCAACTAGATCATTTCAGAATATCAAACAAGCTATAAAGATGGCTCCTGTGTTGAAATCTCCTAATTTTTCTAAGCCATTTTAATTGTTCTCATTTGCTTCTTTTCACACTATTGCTGCATGTTTATTACAGAAAAATAAAGATGGTTTTGAGCAGCCTATTGCCTTCTTTAGCATGTCATTGTAGGCAGCTGAATTGAAATATGATATCATGGAAAAGCAAGCATATGCATTAGTTAGGGCAGTCAAAAGCTTCAGGCCATATTTAGTAGGATCTTAGATAGTTGCATATGTGCCCCATGCAGCAGTCAAAGACATTTTTACTCAACAGGAAGTGACAGGAAAAAGATGCAAGTGGATTAATAAGTTACAAGAATTCAACATAGAGATACAAATTACAAAATTGGTAAGGGGACAGGGTTTGGCTAAGATGATGATAGAATCAAATTTGGAGGCATGCCAGGTAAATACAGTTCAGGATGAAGTTGTTAATATGTCAGACTCTGAATGGTACAAGGATATTGTACACTATTTGCAAAATTTGAATTGTCCTTCCCATCTTAGTGATAGTCAAAAAAGGACCTTAAAACTACATGCTATCAAATACATAATTATTCAAGGAGAATTGTATTGGAAGAATCCTGATGGTGTGCTACTTAGGTGTGTGGATGAAGATCAAGCTACATATATTTTAAGTGACATGCAGAAAGGAGTGTGTGGTGGACACTACACTACCAAGACAACAGCTCACAAAATTCTCAGACCAAGCTATTGGTGGCCCACCCTTTTCTCAGATGCACAAAAGATGGTAAGAAAATGTGGTCCCTGTCAAAGGTTCTCAGGAAAACTTAAATTTGAAGGTGCATTACCCCTCAAAACTATAACTGTAGAAGCTCCATTTCAGCAATGGGGAATTGATTTTATAGGGGAAATTTTAGAAAAATCAAGTGGAGGACATAGTTGGATTTTGGTTGCTATTGACTATTTTACTAAGTGGGTTGAAGCCATTCCAACTAAGAAAGCTATAAGCAGGGTGGTAATGGATTTTATTTTAGAACACATTATTATCAGATTTGGAGTGCCAGTCAAAATGGTCATAGACAATGCCATGTGCTTTAGATCTAGTGAATTTGTTGATTTTTGCAACAGCTATGGAATTAATTTGTCATATGCATCGCCATATCATCCATAGGGAAATGGTCAGGCATAATCAAGTAAAAAAAGCCTCATGAAAATCATCAAAAGGATGGTAGACAAAAACAAAAAGGCATGGGATTCAAAGTTAAAGATGGCATTATGGGCTGACCAGATAACAGTGAAGAAAGCAATCGAAAGGTCACCTTTTGAGTTAGTGTATGGTGCACCAACTAGGTTACCTATGAACAATCTCTTGTTAGTTTATAGATTCATACAAGAAAATGATAAAGAGGTTGAAGACTCAATGAATGAAAGGATAAATCAGCTGGTTGCATTGGATGAGAGTAGAAGAGAAGCATAGAAGACAAATATCAAGAAACAACAAAAGGTGAAGTATTTGTTTGATAAAAGGGTTACAGAAAGGAAGTTTTAGATAAATGACCTGGTCCTTGTTTGGAATGCAAAAGGTCAGGATAAAGGCAAGCATGGTAAGTTTGAGCCCTTATGGATGGGCCCATATCAAATTAGCAATACTCATGAAGAAGATTCCTATTTTCTCCAAGCCCTCAATGGTGAACTACTGGAATTGCCTGTGCACGGTAAATTCCTTAAAGCTTTTTTCTCATAAATGAATATCTTACGTGCACACTGTAAATTAGATGTAAATGGTCTATATATACCCTGTCTAGTCGGTGTTGTTTTGCGTTTTGTGTTTTGCCTGGTCTATCTTGGAGTGGTTTGGTTCTCGCTGCAGCCTTACGCCTACACATCCCCATTCAGAGCCTGTGTTGGTGCCCACCTAGGGTTAGGGTTTTTAGCTTGAACATTTGCAGGTTGTTTCATTAAAACCCTAAAAATTTCTAAGTCCTAAGGTCTTTTGCTTTGTATCTTTTAAATTAGTGTTGACCTCTTGTAGCAAGTCATCGACCACTTAAGTTGCGACTTAAGCCTTTGTGTTCGTAGAATGATCGGCCCCATTGCATAGTGTAAACCCCCTTTTTTCCTATCACCAATGTCATATCGGTGTGACTATACGCATCGACAACCAAGTAAAATATTTCCCTGATGGTCGATGCACATACAAGCAAAACATCCAAAGGTTCTATCGGCATGACAAGTCTCATCGGCAATCAAGCTAAAGGTTTTTCCGACAGGCCGATGAGGAAGCAAAGATACATCCAAGTCAAATAACCAAGTGGTGGGGTCCACTATTGTATGCATTTCGGGTTTGTATTTGGTGTTTAGGTACATTCCTGGAATATTCCATCGTAGATTCTGTAGTTGTATCAAGTTGTTTGTATGTTGTGTTGTATATTTACATATACAATGGGCAAGATACAATGTGGATCTCAATGAAGTTTCAAATCAGGCTAAAGTGGTGGTCAGGTTTGCAGGTATGTGCAAGTGGATTTGTATGTTCACACATGCAAGGAAGAAACAAAGGGTTGGGCCCACCAATCGCATGCAAAGGTGATTGTATGTTTGCACATACAATTGGACATACAATGAAAACATACAAGCGGATGCGGTCAAAGTCAATAGTTTCCATGAGCCCAGTGGAGCCCGCAGGATATACATTGTACATTGTATATGTGACATACAATGTAATATGCAGAGGTCATTGATACAAAGGTTGGATTTCAAAGTTGTTCTAGTCTGCTTCATAAAGGTTTGGAATCCGCAGCTTGTATATTGTATTTGTATATGCAATATACAAAGCGATGATACAAAAGGAAAGATACAAGCTGGACTTGAATGTATTTTCAATTTGATTCATAACAATTTGGGGTCCGCCGTGTATGTAAGTCAGATTGTATGCAACTACAGATGCAAAGAAAAGATACAACGGCTCATCGGCATAACATTTCTCATTGTCGAGCACTGCTTGGGTTATTCCAATGGCCGATGGAGATGAAATTTCACAGCAATGGAGAACAAATCAAAGGCTACCATTTGTCTAGAACTGTTGTATGTATATGCATTCACATATACAAGGAGTTAAAAGGCAAATGGATGAAAAGGTAAATGTATGTTCGCTATGGAAAAGTCAACGATAGAAGGGGTGCCTACATGGCGCGATCCGGTTGGCCAACAACTTGCCCGTTCTAATTGAGGCCGCAGATCTTGGCGATAGAGGGAAATCGATAGCTTTGTTCAAACAGAGGGTTTTCCATGCTTCTACAGTGTTATTTTGGGTGGGAAAATTTGCAATCACACAGATTGTTGTGTTTCCAGAGGCCGCGGGTAGAAAGGCATTAAAGGAAGAAGTTTGCAGAGGCATGGGTTTGATTGACGGGCCACCTACCATATTCATGAAGAAAATCTTCAGATGGCGGCACATCTCCCAATTTCACCTGCTCTCTCCTTTGTTTCCCTAGGCTACATTAAATGTTATGACTGCCATTCTGATGGTGCGCTGTATCTGGTAGAATTTTGAAATACCATGTAATTAATTGCTGAGTACACATCCTGGCGGTATAAGAGGATTGTGTTACTCATTTTTTGGGGTTGTTGAAAACTGGACAAATTTTGGTGCTGTAATAAGATACAATCTGGCTGATGGCTCTGTTTTGGGTGCCTTGTGAGTTTATGAGTTGTATGTTGAATGTTTTATGCATAGAATTCATCAGTTTCATGTTGATTTAAATGAGTAATGCTTCATTGCATGTATTATGTTATTTGTCTCCAAGTTGAATGTGTTCTTCTTCTGAATCTAAACAGCTAAGGGGTGTTTAAGATTCTAGGATATGGGCTTGCTATGTTGAATGCTTGATCTTTTACTTCTGCTTAAGGAGTAGATTAAATGTTTAGGGTTGAGTGTTGGGAAGAATATATTGCAGTAAGGATGTTTGTAAGTAGAGATAACTGAATACTTAATCTTGGGTAGTATCTGTAAGGCAGACACTACAAAACCCCCTTGAAATTTGATTATTGTTTTAAGTCTATGGTAAACATTCACATATATATGTCTATTGACTCCGAGCCCTGGATAGGCACCAGTTTGGTCATGTATTGAGGTTACAACCCAAGGTCCCTGTCTTGCATCCAAATACAAAATACACATCTAAACTTCAAATACAAACCTTTAGGACATTAGAAGTAGTTTTAGGACCAAAATCCTCTGTCTCACAACTGAGTTTAGGCCCAGAGTTAGCCCCCTTGCACTTATTTCATAGTTTTGGTCGGCATAAAAGAGGATTTATCTGCTTTGTGTCAACATCCCAACAAGTTCATAGGTATATTTCATGGATGTTAAATAGGGAATACCCCCCTTGGTTCTGCAGAGCCTAAAGAAGAGGAGGAGATATTTATAGAGTCTATCTCCTGTACTATTGGCCCCTGGCCTAGGAATCCTATTGATCAATGATGGCTACCTTGTAGGGATAACTGGGAAGAAGCATCCAGTCTGGGAAAAACTCCAACAGAACCAAGTATTCAATGATAGTCCTCTTTCTCAAATTCTTTACCCTGGTATCTAACACCTCTTCAAGAATTAGGATCAACTTCCCCTCCTCATCTAAAGTGGTAACTCCACAGATAGTACAATATATTGTCTCAAAGATTTCTTTAGATAAGAAACATGAAAAACATCATGTACTACCGTTAAAACCTTTTCTTTCATTGTAGATTTAGGTACAAAGAGAACTATGTTCTTATACAAAATCAGCCCATCACATATCATTCTTTACCATTTCTTCAAGAATGTTAGTGGTGAAAGTATTCTTGCATATTCCATCACAATGATAGCCTTCCAATCAACAAAAATAGAGGAAACAAAGTATAAAATTGGGTTCCTAGAGAGTGCATCATCTACAATGCTTTTATTGCCTTCCATGTATTCTATATCAAAATCATCGACTTGTATTTTACCCATTTTTGTTGTCTATCATTCAAATCTATTTGCCCCAAGAAGATTTTTGAGCTATTATGATATGTTTTAACAACAAACTTCCCACATACCAAATATAGCCTAAATTATTCCAATGCATGCATTATACCTAACATTTCCTTATCATAAATAGAGTTGCCTTTCAATTGGACAACCCCTATTCCTTCCGAAGCATCACATTCTACAATAAACGGAAGGGAAATTTTGGGAATAGAAAGCACTAGGCAAGAGCTCATTACCTCTTTTAATTTTCAAATGTAGCTCATGCTAATTCCATCCATACAAATGACCCATTTAAATTTTTGGTCAAATATATAAGAGGTGCTTCTAGTTGAGAAAATCCCTTGATAAATCTTTTGTAATAATTGCATAGCCCAAAGAAACCTCTTAATTGTGTCAAGGTGGTAGGAGGCAACCAATCTAGGATGGATCTGCTAATACAGAGAAAGTTGAAGAAAAAGACAAGGAAGTTCAGATTGAAGTGCAAGTTGTTCTAGAAGAAGAAGTTCAAGTTGAAGAACAAGAAGCTTTGGAAAGAATTCCTAAAACCCCCAACTATGTGCAAAGAAATCATTTTGAAGATCAAATCATTGGTGACAAGAGGAAAGGAGTATTGACAAGAAAAGGAGCTGCAGAAGAACAGGTAAATATCTGCTTGATTTCAAATCTTGAACCTAAGACAACCTCTGAAGCATGTAAAGATGAAGATTGGGTCAAGGCAATGCAAGAAAAACTGATGCAATTTGAAAAGAACAAGACTTGGGAACTTGTCCCTAGGCCTGTAGATAAGAATGTGATTGGAACTAAGTGGGTTTTCAGGAATAACTTGAATGAGATTGGAGAAGTGGTAAGAAACAAAGCTATACTTGTATGCAAAGGCTACTCACAAGCGGAAGGAATAGATTATGAAGAAATTTTTTCTCTGGTGGTAAGACTGGAAGCCATTAGATTGTTTCTGGCCTATGCAGCACATAAAGATTTCAAAGTATATTAGATGGATGTGAAGTCTGCTTTTCTGAATGGTGAGTTGGAAGAGAAAGTATATATAGAGCAACCAGATGGATTTCAGTTAACAGAAAAACCAAACATGGTATGCAGATTGAAGAAGGCATTGTATGGATTGAAGCAAGCTCCTAGAGCTTGGTATGCAAGATTGGACATGTATTTGTTGTAGCAAGGATTCAGTAAAGGGTCTATAGATAGTAATTTGTATATCAAGGTAAGCAAAGATCAAATTCTAATTATTGAGGTCTATGTGGATGATATAATCTTTGGTGGAAATGAAGGTATGTGTAAGAACTTTGCTGATGAGATGCAAAAAGAATTTGAGATGTCAATGTGTGGTGAGATAAAATTTTTCCTTGGGCTGCAAATTAATCAGACAGATAAAGGCATTTTCATTTCACAATCAGAGTATGTTAAGGAGATGTTAAAGAAGTTTGGAATGGAAGAATCTAAACCAGTCTATACTCCCATGATAATTGGTTGTAAGTTGAGAAAAGGTGATGAATCCCGTAAGGTTGATCAGAGCAAGTACAGGTCTATGATTAGAGGATTGCTATACCTAATTGCAACCGAACCTGATATCATGCATGCAGTTTGTCTTGTGGCTAGATTTCAGGCAGATCCGAAAGAGTCACATGTTATGGCAGTAAAGAGGATATTTAGGTACTTGAAAGGAACTTCTGATTATAGTTTGTGGTATCCCAAGAACAATGACTTCAACCTAAGTGCATACACAGATGCAAATTGGGTTAGATGTATAGATGACAGGAAAAGTACAAGTGGTGGTGTGTCCTTT
This sequence comes from Cunninghamia lanceolata, assembly GCA_027924645.1. Taxonomy (NCBI): domain Eukaryota; kingdom Viridiplantae; phylum Streptophyta; class Pinopsida; order Cupressales; family Cupressaceae; genus Cunninghamia; species Cunninghamia lanceolata. The sequence goes on from BSBN01000905.1 coordinate 221,556, forward strand.
CTTAGAGACAAAGCTGTGTCTTGGTAAAGCAAGAAGTAGGATTCAGTATCCTTATCTACTGTTGAGGCAGAATACATTGCAGTAGCATCATGTTGCACACGAGTGCTATGGATGAGACAAACTCTTGAGGATATCAAAGTTGAGTATGAGGATCTGATTCCTATTTTCTATGATAACACTAGTGCCATTAACATTTCAAAGAACATAGTGATGCATTCAAGGACAAAGCATATTTCTATCAGATATTACTTTTTGAGAGAGAAGGTTGCAGAGAAAGAAGTGAAGCTTGAGTATATGCCTACAAAAGAATAGGTTGTTGACATATTCACCAAAGCTCTTCCTAAGGACACATTTGAGTATCTTTAGGAAAAGTTAGGAGTTATTTTCCCTCCTTTGTTGAACTACATGCATAAGGAAGTGCATCAGTCTAGTGTGGTTCATGAGTCATTCTTTTCTGGACCGATGATGGAGGCTACCTCTCAGGGGGAGTAGGTAGTGATACTGGAGAATGTTGCAGTTTGAAGGAAGCATTCATGGAATTTAAGAACATGTGAAAGTATGTGCAGTGGAAAGAGATGTGTTTCCCTTTTCCATTGATGTCAAAGAGGGAGAGAGTTCATGTGAAAAACTTAGAGAAAAAGAAAGCATTCAGTAATCAGAGAGAGTTCAGATGTGTAAAGAGAAAGTGGGAGTTCTGATGTAGAGTTGTGTCTTGATGGTGGAACATGTTGTTCATTTTTTCACATCATATGTTTCCATCAATGACAAAGGGGGAGAGTGTTGCAAGTATGTGCTAATCGGTGTTGTCATTGATCTCAACATGTTTGTGTCGTCATTAGTGTCAACTGTGCTCTTGCTTTGTTACTTGAGTGTGATGAGTTAGTTGCTTTGTATTGTGTTGTATAAGTGCTGAAGATAATAAGAGTATGTTCCTAATATTGAGTTTCCAAGTGCTTTTGAGAAAATTTGGTTCATACTGAAGACAGAGTTGTGAAGATGTATTCTAGCTTACAGGATACTGTCTGAGTTTTTGCTTTGCATTTCTTCTATACTAAACACCAGAGGATGAGATTTGGATATGTTTTAGAGAACCAATTGTAGATGTTAAATCCACAATTTGGTGCTCTAGAATGCTTTAGTGTGAAAGTTATGGTCACCAGTTTGAAGACTATGTCTAACAGTGTTTGCAGTGTGACTGGGAGAAAGTATTTTTCTCTGCATTTCTCCGCAGTTTGGTTTTAGGTCTTGCAGTTCTGGATGAGTGTTCATAAGGTCCACATCTATCTTTTATCCAAAGGATTTGTGATTTGGTGCTTTGGAAAGCTATTTTCTTAAGTAGTAGAGCTTGACAGTATTGTTTGTGAGCAGTCCATGAACTGTCATCAAATGAGATTTGTTGTACTTGAATTTGTCAGTTCTTAGGTGAATTTATGCTATTCATGGATGTTTTGAGATTGTGTTAAAGCATTGTATAAGGTCTGAAAGTTATGGATATGATCATGAAAGTGTGTGATCAAGAAGTTTCTTTTTTTGTGCTGTTTGTCTGACCTTGGATGATTGCGGTGATTACGGAGATGTTTTGATGATCATGTAAGTGTTGTGTAGCGTGCATGGATAGATTTAGGTCCAAGATAAGGTGTAAAATGGATCTCCTTCATTCCTTTGTGCCACACGATGCTTAGGTCCAAACCTAATTCAAATTATGTATGTTTTCCAACTCTGGAGACTATTCCAAAGGTTGTAGATTGTATTGCCGACCTTGATGTATATTCCAGGGTTGATGATTGGTATAAATAAATGTAATGAATCCGTATGTTTAGAGTGTGTGCATGTGAATATGTGAAGATGAATGTGTTTGTGTTGAGGCAGGGAAGGTGATATGTATTACGCTTCATTGGAACTGAACTTAGGCATGTGGTAGATGCTATCATATCAATTCATGGTAGTGAGCCTTTTTGCAATGAGCCCTTTGGTAGTGAACCTCTTTTGTTATTCACTATTGTTACTACATTATATTGTGAGCTAACACTCATTGTGGTTTTTCCCTTTTAGGGTTTTCCAAGTAAAATTCTAGTGTTCATGTGTGTATGGTGTTGATGTGTTTAAGTTTTAATTTTGTATTTCATGTTTAATCTTCATAACAGATTAAGGGGTTAAATCAAGTGAAAGTGAATGCGATTTTGTTTAAGAGAAGTTAAAGTTTTTGATACAACTGGTTCACCCCCGCTCTTAGTTTACTTGTGCCTTCAACAAGATATCATCAAAGAAAACCAATACGAATTTCCTCAACTGACCCCTAAAAATATGGTTCATACTAGATTTGAAAGGTAGTAGGAGGATTTGTTAACCCAAAAGGCATGACTAAAAATTCAAAATGTCCATAATGACACATGAAAGCATTTTTCTACACATCTTCATCCCTCATATGAATTTGGTGATACCTAGATCTTAGATCAATTTTGATAAATAAATGGCTCCATGTAGTTCATCTATCCTATATGATATCTTTTCTTGATGGTTTTTTTAATGCTCTATAATCAATGCACATGTGCATGGTACCATCCTTCTTTTTAACAAGAATTACAGAAGATGCAAAGGGACTATAACTTGGTCTTATGAAACCCATATCAAGGAGTTCTTTTATGGTCTTTTCAATCTCCTCTTTAAACCCTCTTGGATGATGGTATGGGGTATTGATAACTAGTTTTCCACCTAGTTCTAATTCTATGACATGTTGGAAGCCTCTATCATGGGGTAATCTAGTTAGTGAATCATTAAGCACCTTACTATGAGAATGCAATATCTTTTGAATATCAATATGGTAAGGACTAGACTTACCTTTTAAGGAACTTGAAGGTTTTATCAAATAATTTGCTACCCATGATACTTGCCCCTTTTGGAAGATCTTATCCATGCATTTTGTTGTAACCATTTGAGGTGACCCATTGGAAAAGCCTATAAGAACTACCTCTTTCTCACTTTCATTAAACTTAAATTCCATAGCCTAGTAATTCTAGTAAAATTCCCCGAAAGAATGTAGCCACTGTACTCCTAATACCATATCAGTTTCACCCAAACTCACAACATAGAAGTCATCACATACCTTTTAGTCTCCCAAAGTAATATTGAGTTGCTTGATCACTATGTCGCATGGTATGGTGAATCCATCTGCAACAACAACATTGAATCCTTCAAAATATTCCATATGTAACCCTCATTTTACCACCAATCCTTCATCAATGAAGTTGTGGGTGGCTCCACTATCTATGAGTATTGTCATTCTTTATCCATTTAGTACTCCATGAACTTAGAAGGTGTGATATTTAGGTGCTTCTAATAGTGTTACAATCTATTATTTCCACTTGTAACTTCATTGTCTTTCTCTTTAGTTTGTAGTTCTTTGAAATCTATAGGGATTTTAGTTTCTTCAAGATCTCCTTCTTTATCTGATATCACCTCAATATAATGTACTTTCCCTCTACCCAAGCATCTATGAGTTGGTCCCCATGTCTCTTTGCATGTGAAACAAAGTTTCTTCCTTCGAAGTTCATTCTGAGTTTCTTCACCCATCCTCTTTGTTATAGGGAAAGGTATGGGTTTCTGAAAAGGAATAGGAGGCTCTCTTTTCTTAAAATTTCCCTTATTTTTTCCAAGGGAAAATGGTTTGGAAGGATAAGAAAAATTATTTTTTAGAGTTGATGGTTCAAGAGTTAGAGCTCTCCTTGTGGCATCCTGCAATGTGACTGGTGCAAAAGCCTTGACCAAACCTCTAAGGGGCTCAAAAGATTCCATCAATAAAAATAAATATAATCTTTTTTTTGAGATCTCATTTACCATTATAGCCATCTTCTAAAATTCTGATACATAAGCACTTACCAAGGTTTCCTATTTGATTTTTGAGCATTCCTTGAAATACTCTTCACTCTTTAGCTCAAATCTGTCAAGAAGCCTCTAACTAAAATATTAAAAGGTATGTATTTGATCATTCCCTTGTGTTATTAGGCCATGTTACCACCAATCATATGCAATACCCTCCAAATGTAAAGTAGTGAATTGAATGGCTTCATTCTCCATAACAGGATTGAGATTAAGGTAGGTTTGTACTTTCTGCAACCAAGCCCGAGTTGAAATTGCATGTCACTACCATCATAGGTAGGTTTTGATAGATTTCTCACCTTATTTTTCAAATCTTTCCCACCACCACTTTGGTTATTTCCTTGTCCCCTTGGAAGTGTGGCTCCTTTTAACATATTTACAAACTTATCATAGGAAAGAATAGTTTTGCGACCTTCATCTAAATTATTATATGCATTATATATTTATGTTGCTTCATTGCAATTTCTCCAATGGATTGAGAGGGTACAATTGTAGTTTCTTCTTCTTATATTAAAAATGTGGGTTTAGGGACTTTTAATATGGAGTGTCCAATGAATTTTGTCACAATGTTTTGTAATTTTCACAATTTTCACAATGAGAGGATAGAAAAGTAGGTGCAAAAATTTCAAGCACCATGGATTTATCCAAGGAACCAATGGAACTCCAGCAGGGAAGGATGAAATTAGAACCAAGGAAGAAGTGGAGGAGAGTGACATTTTTTTGAAGGAAGGAACCTTTGGAAAAGAGAGACTCAGGCAAATCTCAAACATCTGGACAACAAAGGAGAAAATTTTGGTAGCACACCACAGGGAGTAGACTCGTTGCAAGTATGTGCTAATTGGTGTTGTCATTGATGTCAACATGTTTGTCTTGCCATTAGTGTCAATTGTGCTCTTGATTTGTTACTTGATTGTGATGAGTTAGATGATTTGTATTGTGTTGTATAAGTGATAAAGATGGTAAGAATATGTTCCTGATATTGAGTTTCCAAGTGCTTTTGAGAAAATTTGGTTTATACTAAAGATAGAGTTGTGAAGATGTATTCTGGCTTACCAGATACTGTTTGAGTTTTTGCTCTGCATTTATTCTATACTAAAGATTAGAGGATGATATTTGGATATGTTTTAGAGAACCAGTTGTAGATGTTAAATCTAGAGTTTGGTGCTCCAGAACACTTTAGTGTGAAAGTTATGGTCACCAGTTTGAAGACTATGTCTGACAGTGTTTGCAATGTGACTGGGAGAAAGTATTTTGCTTCATATTTCTCCGCAGTTTGGTTTTAGATCTTACAGTTTTGGATGAGTGTTCATAAGGTCCACATCTATCTTCTATCCAAAGGATTTGTGATTTGGTGCTCCAGAAAGCTATTTTCTTAAGTAGCAGAACTTGATAGTATTGTTTGTGAGCAATCTATGAACTGTCTTCAAGTGAGATTTGTTGTACCTAAATTTGTCAGTTCTCAGGTGAATTTATATTGTTCGTGGATGTTTTGAGACTGTGTTAAAGCATTGTATAAGGTCTGAAAGTTATGGATATGATTGTGAAAGTGTGTGATCAAGAAGTTTATGTGTTTGTGCTATTTGGTCGACCTTGGATGATTGCGATGATTTAAGGAGATGTTTTGATGATCATGTAAGTGTCATGTAGCATGCATGGACATATTCAGGTCTGAGCTAAGGTGTAAAGTGGCTCACCTTCATTCCTTTGTGCCACGAGATGTTTAGGTCCAGACCTAATTCAAATTATGTATGTTTTTCGACCTTGGAGACTGTTCCAAAGGTTGTAGATTGTATTGCTGACCTTGATGTATGTTCCAAGGTTGATGATTAGTATAAATAAATTTAATGAATCCATGTGTAACGTGCACGTGTACGAAGATGTGAAGATGAAAGTGTTTGTGTTGTGAGGCAGGGAAGGTGATATGTATTGCAGGAACTAAACTTAGGCATGTGGTAGATGCTATCATATCAGTTCATGGCAATAAGCCATCCCTCTTGGCAGTGAGCCACCATTTGGTAATGAGCCTTTTTGTAGTGAGCATTCTTTTGGGCAGTGAGCCTCTTTTGTTATTCAGTATTGTTACTACATTATATTGTGATCTAACACTCACCGTGGTTTTTCCCTTTTTGGGTTTTCCACGTAAAATTCTCGTGTTCATGTGTGTATGGTGTTAATGTGTTTAAGTTTTAATTATGCATTTCATGTTTAATCTTCATAATAGATTAAGGGGTTAAAGCAAGTGAATATGAATGTGATTTTGTTTAAGAGAAGTTAAAGTTTTTTATACAATTGATTCATCCCCCCTCTCAGTTGTCTTGTACCTTCAACAAGACTAACCTTGAACATGGAAATGGTTGGAGAAGATCAGTTCAAAGGAGAGGCGAAGGAAAATGGGGATAGTGAAGCAAACATCCACAATCCTACAACGGGAGCGAATCAAATTCCAGTTAACCCTAGGTTTGATGGAAAAACCCTAAATCTCAAAAACAAGATCCTAGAAGAGTCAGTAATGGACCCAAGGGGAAGAGCCTTTTTTCTTGAAATGGGCTGATCTATAGCCGACCTAGGATAGGATAAAATCTTGGTGTTTAACCAACTGGGGAGAATCAATAATTTTGAGAAATCTATCAAAAAGGTTTTTTATTGCCATCTGTGAGAATAAGGAAATCAAGAAAGACATCTTGAGTAAGAGCCCTTGGATGATGGATGAAGTGGGCTTCTACATAAAAGAGTGGGAACCAAAATTTGATCCTACCAATCACAGAGTGTCTAAAATCTCAATGTGGATAAGACTATACAATTTGCCCTCAGAATATTAGACATTGGAAATATTTAAAGAGATCGGTGATTGTTTAGGGTCCTTCTTGGAGATAGATGAACTAACAGAGAAAGGAGAAACAAGAATTTTTGCCTGAATCTGTGTGGAGATACATACAACAAAACAAATTTTTGATTCCTTGAATATCATTTCAGAAAATAGGGTTTGGAATCAAAAGATATAAATAGAAGGTCCATCGGTAGAAAGGATTGAACCATAGTCTAAGGAAGTCCCCATTGAAGAGGAGAACTCAAGACAAAAAGAAGGAGATCTCCCACAAGATGGAGAAGGAAGTCAAACAAGGAGCCCGATGGACGGACATGAATGCATAGAAGAAGGGCTAAAGAAACCAAAGGAGACAGAGGAAAAATTGGAAATTAAGGAAAGCGCAAGGGTGGAGGAGGCAAATAATTGGTTGGAAGAAGTGGACATCCCCCAATTCGAGCATGTTAGAGTGGAAAGTAGAGACTTCGACAAATACAACAATTTTGATCTGACCTTGGAGCTCTTTGGAATATTAGACAAAAAGAAGGGTGAATCAAAGGAGACGTTAGAAGAGAAAAATGGGGTGCTAGGAGGGGAGCAACAGATGGCACTCCAATGGTTTGGAGCACTAACATTAGAAGAAGGATATAGAGAAACCTTTCCAAGCATGGTGGAAGTTGAAGAATTAGCAGGAAAAAATATAGATAATGAAGGACTGCAGGAGGCCAAACTTTGGAGGAAGAGGAGATACATTGCCTAGAGAAAAGAGAAATTGCACAAATGGAAACCTCAGTGGATACCCCCCAATGTGGAGAGCCAAAGAAGAAGGGAAGGAAGTTGAATAGTGTAAAACTGGTAGAAGAAGGAGATGTAGAGGGACAAATGAAGATAACTCAAATGATGCTGAGGTTTGGGAAGGGAATAACCCTTCCCAAGGAGCCATGAACATCTCCCCATGGAATTTTAGGGGCTTTAACACCCCTAGAAAAAGGCGTATGGTCGAGTGCCAGATGAAGATTTCAAACACGAGCATTTTTTATTACAGGAAACCAAATTAAGCGGCAAGGAGGTAGTTTTCTTCAAGAATAGATTAAAAGGTTGGGATGGTTACTTTGGGGAGGCTAAAGGTGCTTCAGGAAACATTCCAATCATGTGGAGGATAAACCTAATCTCAGTGGAGCTTCTGGGAGAAACAAAACATTGGATGGTCTATAAGGTGAATGTCATGGGATCAAATATGCAATTGGTCTTGGTTAATGTTTATGGTCCTAACTCAATTCCCCTAAAAAAAATAATTTGGAGTGAATTAGATCAAATCATTCTTGAACTCTCAAGATCATACTGCTTCTTGGGAGGGGATTTCAATGTGATTCTAAAGGCAGAAGATAAGATGGGAGGAGTGTAGAAAGAAAGTTAGTCACAAAGAGATTTCACTAAATTTGTGATTAGAAATCAGTTAATGGATATACCATTGGAGAATGGGCACTTTACTTGGACAAATAGAAGACTAAGGTTCAACAACATTGCAGAGAGATTGGATAGATTCTTGTGTCACAGAGATTTGGGGAGGTTTGGGAAAACATGAAAATATTTTATCACTCTTGTGTCAGGTTTGGATCACTACCCAATTCAATTATAGATTTTGGAAGATAAGCCATCAGAAAGATGCCCTTTCACATTTGAAAACATGTGGATGCGGGATCATGTTTTTTTGATGAACATTGAATCTTGGTGGAAGGAGGAGGGGCAAAGAGGCACTAAAATGTTCTCAATCTTTGCAAAACTCAAAAGGCTAAAGGAGAAACTAAAACTCTGGAACAAATAACAATTTGGAGATATTTTCAAAGAAAAAGCTGTTATCAAATTACTATGGAGCTCTCTTAACAAGTGATAGAAAAAGGGATGAACTAGGAAAGATATCAGGTAGAAAAAGAGTTGATGCATAGACATACAAAGATTTTGGTTAAGGAGGAGATCTTTTGGTGGCAAAAGTCAAGAGAGTTTTGGCTGAAGGAGGAAGACCAAAACACAATTTTTTTTCACAATTCAAGTAAAGCCCACAGATAAAGGAATCAAATCACATCTATTAACCTAGAGGATGGTAGTTTGTGTGAAGATGAGAAGATAATCAAAGAAAAGGGGTTAACTTCTTTGAAAAATTGTTAAACAATAGAGAAGGATTAGATGTAATCAATCAAAAGAAAATTTTGGATTGTATTCCCAAGGTGGTCAAAGAAGAGCATAACTCATTATTAAACAAGCCATTCATGGAGGAAGAAGTGAAGGTGGTAGTAGTAAAAATGCACCTGGATAAGGCACCCAATCCAAATGGATTTCCAGCAAGCTTTTACCACTAGTGCTGGCACATAATAGGGAAAGAGGTTTGGGAGGCCTTAGAGGAATCTAGGAGGAAGAAGAGGTTGCTTAGGGACTTAAATAACATGCATATATAGCATTGATCCCCCAAAAGGAGCAAGTGAAGACTTTTGAAGAATTTAGATCCATATCTCTCTGCAATATGATTTATAAAATCTTTGCCAAAGCAATTGCAAATAGATTAAAGATGTTTTTGACAGAAGTAATTGTAGAAGAATAGAGCAGATTCATTATATGTCAATTAATTCTAGATGGAACAATAGTAGCACAGGAAACCATACACTCATTGTCAACATCTCATAATAGTGGAATGATGGTGAAGCTAGACATAAAAAGAGCCTATGATCGAGATTCCTCTTTAAGGTAATGGAGGCCTTTGGATTTAATAAAGACTAGTTGGATTGGATTTTCAATTTCATTGCCATTCCTAGATTTTCTATTTTGGTCAATGGTAGCCCATAAGGATTCTTCAAAGTTTCTAGAGGATTGTGTCAAGGGGATCCCATGTCACCTTACCTTTTCATTCTAATGGAAGATACTATTGGGATGTATATTAATTGGGTTGCCAACTCTGGTGAGTGGGAAGGATTGAAAATAACAAGGAATGTAGATCCATTGACACATCAACAGTTCGTTAACGATACCATGTTGTATGAAGCAACAAAAAGGAAAGAAGCAAGATGCATGAAGAAAGTATTGGACACCTACTCATAGGTGTCAGGATAGTGGGTTAATTTGCAGAAGTTTGAAAATTTATTTTTCTCTACCAACCCAAATAAGTACAGGGAGATTCTGGGGATCATGAATTTCAAGAAAGGATCCCTGCCAAGTAAATATCTGGGATTCCCATTATTTGATGGGTGTAATCATTCAAAACTATGGACCCCTCTTTGGGACCAAATATCCAATAAGATGTCTTCATGGAAAGGAAGATGGCTCTCTTAGGTAGGACGAATCATAGTGTTGAATATTGTTATTTTGATGATTCCTATTTTCCTCCTCTCTTGTCTAAGACTGTCAGGATTAGTAAGCAAAAAAATTGACCAAAAAATGAGAACTTTCTTCTGGTAAGGAACCTCAAAGGATAAGAAAATCCCACTCATAGTGTGGGACAATATTTGCAAACCAAAGGTAGCAGGAGGAGTTGACTTAAGGAATTGAAGTTATCCAGAATAAGGCACTTGGGGCAAAGTTGTTGTGGGCTATATATGCGAAACCAGAGTTGAAATGGGTGAAGATATTGAAAAATAAGTACTTGGATAGGCTTGAGGATGATAGAATTTTCACCACAGTGAATCCAATCAAGGGCTCGAGTTTATGGAATTTCTTGATGACCTGCAGATGGATCATAATAGACCACCTGACCTAGGAAATTAGAAATGGAAAAATGACTTCCTTTTGGGAAGATTCATGGTTGGGATATCATATTATTGGTGATGAATGCCCAATAGCTCAGCAGATCCTAACAAACCTTTAGGGATCTAAGGTGGCATATTATGCGGAAAAAAATGCATAGGGGGATGGTTTGGTGGAAATGGAAAAATTTGGACAATCTCAAAATTCTAGACAATGAAGTTAGGAAACTTGAGGAGATTTTATTGGGGAGAAGACTCATCTTGTCTACAAGGAGGGATAGATTGTGCTAAAATTGCTCAATGACTAGGGATTATAGTGCAAAGATTGGTTATGTTGTTGTAGATGGAGAGCAGGTAAGCTTGGATTTGCCAATACATCTGGGTTGGAACAAGGCTTGTCTCCCCAAAGCTGGTGTTTTTACTTGGGCTACAACATAGAAAAGAATACTAACAAGAGAACAATTTAGCAAGCTGGGGTTTGAGAGTTTGTCTAGGTGTGTGTTGTGTTATAGGGAGAGTGAATGTGCAAATCATTTGTTATTAAGATGTCGGTTTGCTCAGGAATGTTGGAGATGGTTGTGCCCCAAACTTGGATTATTTGGCGCTCTCCCAAATGACATTATAAGCCTATTCAAATCATGGCCAACCTCCAAACAGTTTGTTGTGTATGCAAGCATATGGATTAGTAGCCCATATTTGCTAGTGTGGGAACTGTAGAAAGAAAGGAACAAAAGGATTTTTTAAGAGAAAGGTATGGAATTGGAAGGTTTCAAAACCAAGGTTGAAGAAGTGATCAATGAAACAGTCTGCAATAGTAGGGTAATGGAAGAGGTGAAGAAGGAATTCCTCATCAAAGATGATAGGATGAGAAGAAGGTGGAACAAACTAAAAATACCCCCTGTTAATGGAAGGGTGTTGAGGCTTGACAGAGAAGATTGGAGGCTAGATGGAGTCCACCAAATGAAAGATGGGTAAAGTTGAACTTTGACCGAGCTTCCAGAGGTAATCCTAGAATCTCTAGGATTGGGTGTATAGTTAAAAATTGGAAGGGAGCGGTGATTGGGAAAGCAGCAAAAAAGCTCACCTTTGGCTCTAACAATGAAATAGAACTACAAGTCTTACTACTAGGCCTACAAATGTGTCAAAACCTCAATCAAAAGAAGGTAATGATAGAAGGAGAATCCCAGATAATTGTTAATGAAATTAGAAACAAAAAAATTCTAAGTTGGAAACTACAAGGATTTCTTAGAGGCTTTGGGGTTCATCGACAAACTAGAGGGGGTTGTGGTTAACCACATATTTCGTGAGTCAAATGGGGATCCGAACAAATTATCTAACTAAGCTATAGATGCTAGTGAAATCCTTTTTTGCCCGAGGTGATGAAACATAATGAAATATCATTATTGAGAGGATGCAAAAGGTGCTAGAAGAGGTTGGTAGAGCGTGCAAAGGTAGATGGCATTGAAGGATGCAATTATAGTTTAGAACTAGACGGGTTTTATAATTACCGCCTTTTGTTTTGCATTGCTTCCACAAACAAGCACAGTAGTGATAATGGAGACCCCGATTCAACTGTTATGCAGGAAGAGGCAAATGTCATTTCTAGGGGAGATTTGAGAGAATAGGCTAAGTAAGGTGTTTAAATCTAAGAGTGGAGTAGTACTATATGCGATTGAATGGGTCCTTGAGGAGGAATTCATGCTCACTAAAAATTGCTACAAGGTGAATAGCGACCTTGTGTCAATGTTTATGGTTGTTTTATTGGACTTAGGGGAGGAAAAGAATGCAATTAAGGTGCTTATGGAAACTTTCGTGGAGGCAGATTTCTGCCAGGGTTTTAACGAACTGTTGGGCATCGCAAGGTTTAGGGTGGGCATACCACTACCAGAAGATTTTCACAAGATCAACAGAAAAGGTGAACAGGTGAATTGGATGCCATTTGTGACTGATTCCAGAGTGGAGAAGATTGTTGTGAGGAGAAGGAAGGCAGTTTGAGGCTCTAGTTTTTGAAAAAAATGGTAGGCTTAGATGCGGAAGATGAAGGGCTTCAAGAAATACTAAACAATTTCTATGTAGGGGATCCCAATGCATAATGGGAAATATAGGTATTTCTATCTCAGGGATTTTGGCTTAAGCCTTGATAGTAGTATGTATAGCTAAATAGTAGCATAGAATATAGAAGGTTACTTTCCACATGGATTTTGGTTTTTACCCTGTATGGATCATGCTCAAGTCTATAAGCTGGGCAATACTGTTAAAAGACTTTGTTTATTTTGGTTAATTTTATATAAAGGGAGCAATCCCCATGATTGTAGTTTTCTTATAAAAAAAAATATGTAGTGGCAAATAGATCTGTTACTCATAGGTGAGCCTTCCATTCTAAGAACAATTCCTATGTTTAATTGTGTTACTATTTTTTGCATGACCTCTCTCAACTTTTTCTAACCCAAGTTGATGTTTTCCAACGTATTATAGAATTACTCTTCTCTTTCTTAATCTATTAGTTTTTATTTTCCCTTCTCTCTTTCATCCATGATTTCTTCCTTAGAGTTTGACTCTTCAGCTTGCAAACTCCTCTATTCTTGTTTGAGATATCTAATTTCTCTAACACTGGGGAACATCCACTCTCAATACCCTATAGGTTGGAAAGATTGTGGCCCTGATACCAATGTCATGCCCCCTTACTAAATTTTACAACAAATGATTAGATCTAAAAATAAATTTTAAAATGAAAACAATTTTTTATATTTTATGTCTTTTCCCAATTAGCTAGTTAAGCATTTTTTAAACAATTTTTCTAGAATAAACTTGGAACTCCACATAGGAGCATATGGCAACCTATATTGCAAGAAAAATCACTCCCACAATATTACAAAATATTGAAATGATCTAATTATAATAGATTTGGATCAATTACAAAATTTGGGGCTAAAACCCTTACCAAAAACTACACATATTTCTCTAGAAAATAGCCCAACAAATGACATAAATGTGTAATACTAATATGTCAATTAAACAACACTACAATACACTAAAATAACCTATCAAAACTACCACAATACACCTGCAAATTGATGCAACAAACCCACAAATCTCAAATCTCAAATCTCCACATCCTATTCACATCAAAAACTACATTAACTCTATAAATGGCTAAATCTACACTCCTTGAAGATCTGTCATAATTCCTATATGAAATTGCTCTTCTAGATCACAAGGGTAAATCATCCTACAATCCTTGAAATCATTGAATTTTCATCCAATAATCCCCCACATCCAAGAGTTCTCATTCTAGGATGGTTTTGTGAACATTGTTCAACAAAAGAAATTGATTAAACTGACAAAAGATCCCATCGAAGGAAAATATAGCATATAAATACACAAAGTGGGCCCAAGATGGGTGCCCAAATCTCAATGCCTTGCTTTGGAAAGATAAACATCAATAACAAAGCAATTAGTTGCCATCTTATCACAATTGCTAAACAATTTGTTTTATTCCTGCTTTTCCACTTTCTTTTCCATCCTGAAGTTTCCCAAGTTTAGCCAACTTTTTCTAAAGACAAGAATGCAAGATAATTTATTATTTTTTCTTGGAAACTTATCATTATCCTCCCTAGAAATCCATGGCCCAAAATAGAAAAAAAGCTATTAATAAATTGATATTTATCTTGATTCTCCGTTGACTTTTACACCTTGCCAATTTTTAATTAAATACTTGTTCCAATTTTCTTCCCCTTGTTCCATTACAAATGAAAAATAATTAATTAATTATTTAATGGGAATTAATTGGAAAGGGGACATGAAAAACATGTGTAGGGGGTTGGTCAGTCTTGGACTCAAGTCTTATTGTGAATAATTTGCATCCACTGATTAGGTTGATTCTAAGGCATCAATTATTGCAGTTCAAACTCAAAATTTCTCATGCTTTCACATGCTTGAAGTCTAGAATAGACATTGAATGCGGAAATATCTTCATTCTATGAGCATCTCCATGGTTGTCTAGGTATTTTCAAGGAATATATACATTATGTTTATTTTTAGGCTACACTTGCTAGCTTGCTATTGTGTTGATTAGTTAATCCACAGAAAGATCCAGACCATTTCAAAGTGCATTTGAACAAGTCTTTTGAATACACCATATAGGTTTGCCTTGCTCAATTATGAATTGTTTAAAGTGTGCTCTGTCATTAATATTGTTGATATATAGGTATGCATCTATTTATCATAGATCCAAGCTTATGGTCTTCATGTGTATAATTAGTTCTCAAGTTCAAACTTGCAAATGTGTTTGTGTTGATGGCTAATGTTTGACTCAATTGCCCATGTGATCAAGTCAATGGTTTACAACAACTTATCCTTCCACCACACCACTCTAAATCTTTAAAATTCATCTTTCATTTTAGTTTAGTTATAGTTTCTATCCTACGTACTTGCATGATTCAGTTTATTAATCTTGTTGAATTTGTAAAGAACTAAAATTTGCTATATGTCTAGAGAATCACGCTTTTAAGGTTTATAGGTTGCACATGTGTATTGCTTGGTCAAGGGAATTCATCTTAAGAAGTAAACTGGTTTTCTATGATTTGTTGCATGTGTGCATACTTGTCATTCATCTACTTAAATTGAGGTCTTGTAGGTTTGTTTGTGATAGCCGTAATGCATGGTTGTTAAGGGCCTAAAGTGTAGCCATACATTTCTCTCTATTGTTTTATCCAATGACTTTAGGGAATACTCTCCTAGATTTAAGAGAGCCTAAAGTGTAGAGGAGATTCCCTCGCCTACTAATTGGTACCTAACTATCCATTTTTTGATGACGAGTCTTGCCTTTCTATCTAAGTTGTCATTACTCTTCTTACCTTGATGTTGAATGTTGCTCTAAGAGAGTGGAGCAACAAGTTTAATCACCAACAATATCTACATAACATCAAGTTTTAACTCTTCATCATAATTCCTACCTATAAATATCTCATCAATCCCATTCAATTTACTAAATTAACATTCTTTATTATGATTTATCCACCTACTGCAACCTTTTAAATTATTGACACAACCCAACTATTTAAATTAATTGCACACTTATTAATAATATTTATTTAATTAACCTAGATAACACGCTTTAAGAAAAAGTTTCCTCTACAACAATGAACCCCAAGATAAATTTAATAATTAAAAAGCACATAGAGAGCTAATGCGCATTGAACACTAGTGCCTTACTACAAAAGGAGTTGATTTGTGTGCTTTGACGGAAATATTTATGAATAATTAATAACAAGTTTCATTTCAAAGCAAAAAGCCTGTGCTGATGTGATCGTACTGTAGTTCATTAATGGAGCTGCTATGCATTCATAAGCTTATCATTGTATTCTGTTTCTTTCTACATACACAAGTGCCCATACAAATTCTTCCGGCCTTCACTAAACGAGCTCAAATAAACGGGCAATGCAAGGCCAAGATTCATTCCAGACAGCTTGGAGTGCATGTATTTCGTCCTGAACACCAGTCATTTGAGTCCCTTTATGTCTACATGTTTAATGCTAAATGGGTTGTTTATTGCTGCTGTATTGTTGTATTTACAGCTGTAGTTTTTTTAAAAAAATTGGGAAAATAGGGTGGTTTATTCTAATTTATTGTAATTTGTTTTTGTTCAATATAAAAAATGGAGTTGTGTCTAATTCAGAAATTTTTTTTTGTTGTTTTTATAACGGACAGATAATGGATACTTTACTCATCATTTTAACAAGTTTATTACTTTTAAAATTTATTTATATCAGGGATCAAATTTTATTGAAAAGAATAAGACCACATTATGTCTTGGGGGAGTTTGATAGAATGAACATCCCTACTCTTAACTGAAAAAAATGATTATTTATACAACTTTTTAAAATAAAAAAATTGAAAGAAAGTTTATTGAGGAATGAATAATAGAATATACAAGAACTTAACCACATAACAACAGTAATATACAGCCAACAAAAGCAACAAACCACAGAGGTCAAAGGCACAAATAGAGCCTTAACCCCATAACTTAAAATGTTTAACTCCATACGAGAAGACAAGAAGCATATAAATATATTACAGAGAGTAACAAAACGAATACTGACATAGGTAACTTCCTTCCTCAAATTATAACAACAGAGCCACCAATACACTAAAAATTTGTAAACACCAAACAATCCATACTTCTAATAACAACAGATTATAAAACCAATCAAAAATATCTTATACATACATACATACATACATATGTATGTATGTACATACAGACATAGATTAGATTATAAAAATTAAAGTAGTACCCTTGTTTTATACAAGTACTTATAGATATCAAAATAGTAGGATTATATATATATTTACTCCAAGATTAATACATCACATGCACTCTATTACAATGTACTTATACATTTGTATCATATTCATCTAATTATCTCCTCTCTTATCTGGTATATCAGATATCTCTCTATTACACTTTATGCTCTCTCTTCTACATCCTCTTCATATTATATTCTATTATATATATCATTTCTCATGTATTCACTTATATTCACTCATCTACTCATCCATGTGATTCATTTATCATTCACACTTGTATATTGCATGAACTTCTCCTTATATAGCCTCTTTATGCTCTTCATCATATTCTTTCATAATTTAACTCGTAATACTCCTCAAGTCCCATGTGATTCTATCTTTCCTTATGATATTATCACCTTCTATGACTTATTTACCCATATAATGAGCAATTAGGTGTATTTGAGTGATTTATAACTCATTTATGGGTTTGAAAAAGACCTTAATGTAGAGTGTGGTACCGCACAACATCCTATATGTTGTTATTGTATTGTCAATCATCTATGCAATACCATTGAGACCTTTACACCACATGTGAAGGTTGGATTTACTCATAACTCCTACCAACATTCTCCCTAGGCCTAAAATATTATCTTGTCAATAAGACAACCTTGTAAGATATCTTACAATCAACTTTCTCCTTACTTCCTTTGAGTTCAGTAAATGAACTAGGGAGTAAAACCTTGTATTCTTTTAACACCTCTACTATGTTCATTATCTCCTCTATATTCCAATATGTCCTAATCTTAGTTATTTAGGGTGTACTATCATTTTCTATATTTTCTTCTTGAATCTTACGTGGCATGAATGTGCTTCTAACTTCTTCCATGTTTGTTTCTCTAGGTCTTGCCTCTATATTGTTTGGTCTTAGTGACTTCTTCTTGGTATGGAACTATAGACCTTGGGCGGTATTGCCCTATTTTTTACAATACCACTACTAAGTTCATCTTTTCATTTTTCCTTATTTTCATTATATTTCTAGTCCTTTTTTCTAGATTTTCCAACTAACCATGCTTCTATATCACCCTTTGTATTATAGCTAGTTTCTTCAATGTCTAATACAATCTTCCCTTCTATATTAGGTTTGTCTTCTATATTCAATTTTAGAGTGTACTAAATAGCATATATACCCCTTGCTATTATAAACCATCGTTTGTCTACCATGTAATGTACTACATCTTCCTTTGTAGTATCACATGTTTGTTTCTTTTCTACTTTTCTCATACACAAGTTTTTCTAACCCTTATTTTTTACTCTCCTAATATCCTTGAGCTTTTGTAGCATTATCACAATTAATTGATGTCTCCTCACTACACTAATACTTTTCCTTCTATGTTTGGGCCTTCTTCTATGTCTATTCTTGGTGTTATCCTGATGGCATATATTCCCTTAATATGTTATCATTTACTCCTCCTCCATATTCACATTCTTTGGACTCTATCAAAGTTGTCACAGTTCTTGTGTCTAATGGTAGATGCACAAACTTCACAAATCCTTGAAATACAATTTTTTCTTGTTTAGAGTTGAATAAATACCATTACAATCCATGAACCATTCTAGGTGTAACAAGACAGGATTAGGTGTCATACACCTTGCAAATCCTAATGTCTAGATTTATTATTTATTTTGTACTCTATTAATTTTTATCTCATGGAAAAGGGTGTCCCACTTGAGGTGGATTGATGTAGACATGACAAGATAATCCAATGAAGGTTTGTCTGATCATGCAACCCAATAAACTTCACTTAGATGCATTATAGTAACAAAATATTCATGCCTTCAAATGCTTATAACATATGCTGAAAACTTCAAGGATTGTAACAAATTGTATGTGCTAACATAGTCTTGTAAAATTTCATCTTTAAGATTGTTATTTGTCAAGATTATTCTACTTATTTTAGATGCAAATTAACTTTGATAAGTTCCAGCCCTTAAGGATTGTTGTTTGTTCCTTTGATTCCTTTAGTTGAAACAAAATAATTATAGATTAATCTCTTAAACTTGCAGCCCTTAAGTGAATATAATTTGTGAATGTTGCTCATTAATTTCAGCGATGAAGTAGCAATATAACTTGAGAATTCGTAGAAAATATAAATAGCAGAAAACACTTACATCCCAAATATTTTTTCAACCAATCAAGGTGGTAATACACATACATAACATCCACAAATCCAACTATGAAATATCTCTAACAAACTTTCCAACTATCCACCTCCATAAGCCTACAAAGTCAGAAATTTTCATCTAGCAAGTCACCATGGATGTTCACTTTCTTTGCCTCATTAGAATGGATGTATTTCCCTTGGAGAAATATCTTGAACATCACCTTTGGATGTCCTCTTGATGACTTTCAAAAATAAGAAATAAAATTGGATTCTTCTTGTATTTTCCAATGCCTCTTTGGAGCCAAACTTCAGTCTATTTATAATATATCATTTGCCAAGTTTCTCTTCCTCATTTGGGTGCTAAAGACTCTTGGTATTCCTCCTCTTGCTTGGTGGCATCCAAATTGGAGAAAGGTGACTCTTGGGATTTCTTTGTTGCTTTCCAATCATGACTTGGGTGCTTGAAAACTCTTCATTGTCCAATCCTTGTCTTCTAGCATGTAGGCACCTAGGATTTTGTCTTTGTCTTTGGAGTTGGAGAATTTAAATATTTCTTTTATTTTTTCCAAAGTTGGTGCAAGTATGAAGTGTAGTTGCTTGATGAAGGATAAATACTTGGTATAACGTTGATTAGAAGCCTGCAAAACAAACAAAAGGGTAAAAGAAACAAGATATTTTTTTTGGTTGATGCAAGATTGCCTATGAGCTCATATGCTCCTACATCAGACATACCGAGTAAGAACTTTGTGAGCATGGATCACAAAATGGAGTTGAGTGGTTGAACCACCCTTCCAAATAGTAAACTATCTGTAGTATACTCTAATGTTGTCATAGGTGCCATGGAAACTTATTTCTTAGATCCTTTTCCAACATCTATCTCAAACCCAACCTGTTTTCCTCTACCAAATTTGTTCTTTAATCATGTTTGCTTTTGTGGAACTGCATCCACCATAGCGGACCTCCAAAAAAATCCTTATTTGCACTCCATCTCATTTGCATACAAGTTGATATGATCATCTTTATGGAAATTAAGGATTCCCATCTTCTCCTCTACACTCGCCATCTATTCCTCACACTCTTCTACATTTACGAATATGGATTTCAAAGGGAAAACTATTTTTGCACTCATCTCTTCCTATTCTTCACACTTTTCCACATCTTCATACACTTCAAATTCAATAGTTGCAACCATATATCCTACCTTCAAATCCTCCTCTTCATCTTTCATAACAACAAGTCTCTTCATGCTCTGCTACACCACATTTCTCAACACCTTCATGTCCTCCAAAGGACACACAACTATTGCAGCCTTACTCTCATCTTCACCCTTAGTTGCAACTTCTTTCTCCACTTCCTCCATGCCTTCAAAAAGACATGATGTTACTACATTATCATTCTTTTCTTCTTCCTCATCCTCTTGCATGTATTCTTTCTCCTCTTCTTTTCTTGCAAACAAAATAGCATTAGAAAAATTATGGGATTCAACTTCTTCCATCTTCTCTTCTTTCAACATACCATCTTCACAACATTCTTTATTACAACTATTCATATCTACAACAACTCTATTTCGCACAACCTCCATTACATCCAATCTTGATTGGATTTCTTTCAACCCTTCAAAAACCCTTTCCATTAGAAATTTTCTCTCCTCTTTGTAAAATTGAAGAAGATTGAGTACTTTTATGCTATTAGAATGATGTCAAACTGAAGAAGATTGAGTGGATTGTATTGATATACTCTTATTCTTGAGATTAATACAAGTTTGGTATTTCTTTGGTTGTGGATTTTGTTTTCCAAAAGATTTTATCCATGTATATTTGGTGTTTTATGTGTTTTACATGATTTGTTGACTTTATATGTTTCTCTATATGTTCTATTTGATGGTTTAATCACATATAATTAATTAATTAATCATATTTGATCACTATTTGTTTATGCTTTCTCTATATCTATTTACCCTATTCTCAATAACTCTATGTTTACCCCTAATACTTGACTTTCCCCTTTGCTAATAATCAATGTATTTTCTTTTCAGTGAGCCCCATTAAAAATATCAAGCTCAAATTGTACCATTATTTCATGTCCTTCGCCTTGTGTGTTTTCCAATCTTTTGTGTTTCAAGCCAGGTTTCATGTTATAGTCATGGTAATCTATCTATATGAATTCTCCTAAATGTTGTAACTATGTTGTATATTTTCTAGGATCAATATCATTCCTAATGTTTTACAAAAAAATGGACCTGTGTTCTTTATGTCTTAATTTAGTCAATGCATCACATCTACTTTCCAAACACTTATCATGTTTTATGCTCTGTGGACCCAAGAACCATTATATAATAGAGTTGACCAAGTGTTTGGAGCACATTTCTTTAAGTCCCTTGCATTCAAACTTCTATCTCTTTGCATATGGAAAATGCAAGTACCCTTATATTTTCTAGTGGAGTGGAGGGTTAAGTATATAAAATTATTTTAATTTTATGTGCATCTCCTTCCCATGAACCCATGAATTTCATGTATACCAATAGAGTAGAGGCCTAAATTCCATATTTGAATTTTGTGTGATGTCATGTATTCCAGACCCATCTAACCCTATCAACTCCAATTGAGAGAGAAGTTAAAATTCACAAATCTTGTTTTTAAGTTTGAGGTTGTGTCTTGAATTCATAGACCCAAGTCTATTATATATCAAAATTTATAAGGACTCTCACATCCATAATTAGAATAGCATGTTTCTTGATCTCCATTTGAACTCATGGTTCCTTATATAATCAAGTTAACTAGTGACTTGACATCTAGGAATATCTATGTGTTTAATTTTGTGGAGCCCATTTTGGGTGGACTTGAGGAGATTAGAAGTTAGAATATGGATAGGATCTTGCACCTATTGTCCCTAGTAGTTTGAAGTTTGATGGAAATGTAGACCTGGGAGACCTTATAAAATAAGTGATAGGCTTGAATTCTAGAGTGCCATGAGTTATTTCCATGTTCATAGGCTTATTTAATTTTTAGCACTACCTTACAACTATTTTTGTGTTGTTTTAGTGTCAAATACTTTGAGATCTAGGCCCCATATGTAATTTAGTTAAGTTGTGGTTTGAGGTCTAATGATGTTATCTTTTATTCCTAACTTGTGCTTTGCTCATAGTTTTTCATGTAGTTTGCTTGAGTCAATCCTATGATAGATGTGTGCCTTACAAAGAGATTTCACAAGCCCTTTATACCCCTCAATGGTATTAGAGTTCATGTCTATGTGTGCCACATGTGCCCAAATGGCTATAATTTGGTGAGCTTGAGTGTTTCTAAGGATTTTTGTGACTGGTACTAATGTCATGCCTTTTTAATGTAATAGAGATGTATTGACATGTTAGTAGATTGTGACTGATATGTGTATCTAGATGCCATGTGTATCAAGTGGGCCTAGGATGTAAATTTGGCATGAATTATTTTGATTAATTGCTAAGTAATGTTTGACACCACAATTTTTCAAGTGACAAGTGCCATGACATAGAGGCATAGTTCCTTTGAGGCCTATATGTAGTGATATGTTTGTCATGGGTAAGTAGAGATTTAATGGCACTGATCCCAAGAATGATTGTGAGGGATATGCTAGTATATATTTATAGAGTTATGGAAAAATCAAATCTTAAGCAATCCATGTGCCTATGTATAAGGAATGTCACTAAAATTAATGAGACTATGATAGAACTCATTCTCATGTGTAGTTTTTATCCAATTTGCATCCCTTTTCCATGAGTGGTCATCTTAGAATTTAATGAAGATTATAAGATTGATAGATGATTCAATATTTGTAGGTGGCCTATATACATAATTGAAGGGAATTTCCCCTATTTCCCCAATGAGTTGTGATCGAATGAGGATTCCCTACATACAAGATCAATTTTGATCTTGTCCTCTTGTTGTAGGTAGATTAAATGGTAAAATTTAGAGATTGGTACAAGTTGTCTTATGGACCTAAAATTGAATTTGACTTGCATCAGGTGGGTAATTAATGTCCCCTACACTCAAGTACTATAAACTAATCCTATAAGGATATCTTGACTTACAGTGCAAGTGCTAAACCTTAGTACTTACACTATATGATTGATATGACATGGTTTGAGTTGAATCGACATATGCTCACATCCATGAGGTTGAGAAGGTAAGGTATAATGATATATACACGTTTCTATGATGTAAAGGGGGTTGGTCAGTCTTGGACTCAAGTCTTACTATAAATAATTTATATCCATTAATCAAGTTGATTCTAGGGCATCAATTATTGTAGTTTAAACTCAATTTTTTTCTCATGCTTGAAGTCGAATATAGGTATTGAATGCATAGATCTCTTCATGCTATGAGTGTCTCCATGGTTGTCTTAGTATTTTCAAGGAATATATACATTGTGTTTATTTTTAGGATACACTTGCTAGCTTGGTTTTGTATTGATTAGTTTATTGATGCAAGGATTTGTAAAACCATTTCAAAGTGTATTTGAACAAGTCTTTTTAATACATCATATAGATAATTTACCTTTCTCAATTATGGATTGTTTAAAGTATGCTCTATCACAAATATTGTTGATATACAAGTATACATCTATTTATCATAGAGCCAAGCTTATGGTCTTCACATGTATACTTGGTTCTCAAGTTGAAACTTGCAAATGTGTTTGTGTTGATGGCCAATGTTTGACTTTGTTGCCCATGTGATCAAGGCAGTGGTTTGCAACAACTTATCCTTACACTACACCGCTCTAAATCTTTAAAATTCATCTTTCATTTTAGTTTAGTTATATAGTTTCCATCCTTCTTGCCTGCATGATTCAATTTTATTAATCTTGTTGAATTGTTAGAGAATTAAAATTTGATATATGTCTAGTGAATCATGCTTGTATGGTTTACATGTTGCACATGTGTATTGATTGGTTAAGGGAATTCATCTTAAGAAATATAAACTAGTTTTTTTATGATTTGTTGCATGTGGATACTTGCCATTTGTCTACTTAAACTAAGGTCTTGTAGGTTTGTTTATGACAACCATAAGGTGTGGTTGTTAAGGTCTAAATTGTAGTCTTGTATTTCACTTTAATTGTCCTATCCAATGACTTTAGGGAATACTCTACTAGATTTAGCAGAGCCTAAAGTGTAGAGGAGATTTCTTCACCTACTAATAGGTACCTAGCTATCCATTTTTTGATAATGAGTCTTGCCTCTCTATCTAAGTTGTAATTACTCTTCTTGCCTTGATATTGAGTGTTGCTCTAAGAGAGTGGAGCAACAATCTTAATCACCAACAAAATCTACACAACATCAAGTTTTAACTATTCATCATAGTTCCTACATATAAATATCTCATCGATCCCATTTAATTTGTTAAATTAACATTCTTTATTATGATTTATCCACCCACCTCAAACTTTGCAAATTAATTATACAACCCAACTATTTAAATTAATTACGCTAAAGGCGTTCCCTTTGTGAGCAAGATGAGTTGACTTTGCAAATCGAAGGTTTCCATTGCTCGAGAGGTGTGCAATACAATTGCAGCATCCTCAGTTGTTCAATTTGCTGGTCTCGGTTCCATTTCCGTTGTTCGTGTAGCTTTCTTACCGGTTTCCTTCGGTATTCATTTATTATTACACGTCAAACACTCAAATTTAATAAAGACAAATTCAAAGCGATTATTTCTTGAATTATGCATTTACTACCTACCTAAGTTGCTAAAATTTGTAAACATGAAAGCTCTTCAATATTGTTTTTTACGAACTAAATAAGTGAATATTGTCATACATGCTGGCCATATTAAATTATTTAATTATTTGCTAAATAAATTCTCCTGTCAAACATATTAGCTTTAGTTTGAGAAATTAAAAACATATATTTGACTTTTACGCGGTAAAATGGATACATAATGCTGAAAATGTATTTAATTTTTCAAAATAATTTAATAATTATTTAATATATTGTTAAAATCATATAAAATCATATATTTATATTAAATATATTATATTTAAAGGGTAAGTGCAAGAAGATGGGGGGCCAAAAAGTGGCCAAATTAATTTAAAAAAAAATTAAGTCATAACACGATCGCTCGTCATTACCAAGCCATAACGCGATCGCGTTATGACTTACTACAAATAAAAAAAAAGCAGTCCAATTTCATTTCTTGATGTTTTCTCCTCTGCCCGCGACTTCCAAACCCTCAAAAACGCGCTCGTGTTTTGTAAAACACCAATCAACACAAAAAGGTTATCAATTCGTCGCCAAAATGCCGCCGCAACATCGAGCACACCAAAGGGGTGAGTTATCTTTTTTTTTTTTGAATTTGTTTCTAAATAGGTAGGTTTTTGTTGATTTTTGATATATATTTTGTTATTTGTCAGGAAATGTTAATGCACCTCCTCCTCCTCCTCCTCCTCCTCCTCAAAATCCACAAAATCCTGAGGAAGAAATACCTGTAGAACAACAACCTCCTCCATTTATTCCTCGACATGCCCCTGGAACACAAGATAATATAATGGGGCAAATTAAAAACAACAAAAAGGGAATTGAAGATATAATTGCAAGGTTGAAAGATCCTTCCACTTCAACCTTGCATAGGTCCACGCTTGCCGAATCTCTTGAGTCTATGTTATCAAATGTAGATTCAATTAGCAAGCAAATAACTAGTTGGACGGATAAAAAAAGAGAGTTTAGAGATTACTATGCAGACAAGTTGTCATACCAAGATGTCAAAAAATTATAAATTACAAAATTAGACTTGTGTTCAATTTTCACAAACCCACAAACAAATCAACCTCCACCCATTACATGCAAGAGGTTCCCTATCCATTGGTGCAACAACCAAGCGATAAGGGACAATTTCGGGCAGAGGTGGTGGATGGTTTTTGACCATCCTCCATGCAATAATAATGAGGTCCCGCAATACTTTTTGAGGAAACTCTACTGCGAGTTTGTCCTCAATTAAGTGCCAAACTATTTTGATATGCGGGACTTCCAGGGTAGAGGTGGGGGGTCAGCACAAGATAGACCGGGGGCACGTCTTGACCCACAGCAGGTAGTGAGACGAGTAATCAGCAGACCAGCCCACAAGTATGTTTCTATCCCTTCCATTGTGAAGGAGAGTGTTGAGGTCGATACACTTCAGTCAATTAGTGCCTTGACCTAGAGCATCATAGAGCATGCCGGTCCTGCAACACAGAGTGGGTTGGGAGATAGTGCGAGGAGTAGGGTCCCACTGCATACTTGCTAGGCTTGCGGGTCAGCCTGTGGTTATGACCCCATGGATAGTCAGGACGCAGGTGCACAGGCTACATCTGCAGCTGAGCAGATGGTGATGACAGATACCCTCCTGAGAGAGACATTCAGCCTTGATACTCAGGTAAATATTAGCAAGTTTATTGAATTTAATTTATTAAATTTTATTTTTGAAATACAAGATTAACTAATTTAAATTGATGATTTTAATGAAATTTCAGGGTCATAGCGTCGATGCAGTTTTCAGTGGTTCTCCACTTACATTTTTCACTAGATCATCTACTATCGAGGTATGTAACTAGTAAACAATTATAAATATTACATGTGAATAGCATCGTTATATGAATGGTATTCTAATTTCTGATTTTGGATGTTGAATAGGTTAATACTATAGATTTTATGTCAACACCTGCCAGCGGTGGTGGACTTCAAAGCTTTACGGAGGTAATAAAATAAATAGTTTAATGAATGAATTGTACTTACTAAATTTTTGTATGTGATTTGTGTGCTTTATTGTGTGTACTTCCATGTTTAGATGAACGTGTGTGTATGTTAGGAGCCATGATTTGCATCACTATTATAGTTTTCGTAATTAAATAATGTTGTTTTATTTCTAGATAATGCAGGCTGCGGAGACACCTCCCCATGTTCATAGGGCAATGGAGCAGGGTGTGGTCTCTACGATTCATAGCTCCATGGCATTGACAAGGGTATGAGGCAGATTAGTAAATTTCAATTTACATTCATTGTTATAGTTGTCTATTTTTGAAAAATCAAAAGATTATTGATTTGAAGTTTAATTTCTATCTGGATGGTTTCTATAGGACATGACATCACCAGGGCCTATTCCTACTACTGAGGCAAGTGAGGAGACAAATTATATGTTAGCGGTAAGTGATTATTTTGTTAAATGTTTCATTTTTTATAACATGTAATTTCTATATATTAATGTCTATACTTTTTATTGTAACAGGTAAAGATGTAGGAAGACCTAAATAGGAGGAGTAGCCCTCAGGTTCGTAGTAGACCACCCACATGTGCGTCTCCATCCCCTAGAAGATCAAAGGTTGCTCATGATTTATTCTCTTCACTAGCTAGAGGGGAATGACTTTTTATTGTGTTCCTTTGTTGTATGCCTATATGGCATTTGTGGACATATATTTTGTATTGTACATAGTTGACATTGTATGCCTATATGGCATTCTTGTAAGCCTATATGGCTATTTTGTATATATGTTATACTTATATCGACATATATTGATGTATGCCTATATAGATATTTAGTTAATACAAATCTTTTTTATTGATGGCGTCCATACTTGCATTATAAATCCACGTTTGAATGGATATTTGTAGATGGCTACTTCAAATATTAAAAGTCCAATTGTATTACATAGGATGTTTGCATTTTCTTTGATAGGCTTAATAGGCCATGGATTAAATGATGGTGTTTGATGGAAAAGTATGGTACTAGAAGACTCTAGTTCATTCTTAATAGGCTTGTGATTGATAATATCTTTGCATGATTGCACTTGATCTTGGATCATGGGCATGTTGTTAGGATTTTGATTGCATTGTGGTGTTTGATGGATAGACATGGTACTATGTGACTTTTGGATAGGCTTGGGAAAGGTACACTAATTGAATTTGTGATTTCTAGTTTGAGATTTTTCCTCCACTAGAAGTCCTTGGAGGAAATCTAAAAAGGATGATTTAGATGTAGTGGGTTTGGATTGATGGGATAAGTTGGAATGTAAGGATTATGAGATGGAGGATTTGAATAGGACACATAGGATAAACAGTTCTCACATGCGGTTGGGATTGGAGATATGAATTGAATATGAGGACCTTGGTCTAAAGTGGTTCTTCCCTTACCAAAGGTACCATAAGGATGACCATTAGATGTGTATTTAGGATTGGCATGATAGCTAGTGCTAGTCATTTCTTGTTTAAAATATTCTTGCATGTTCATGAGTGGGAGATGAAGGTTTATGGAAAGTTTGCATGTAATGATCTCATAGTTAATGCTATTGTCATCTTGATATCATCTTGATCTACAAGACTATCATCATCATCATTGTCAAATGGATTTTTTGATTGATTTGGATAAAAGATCTCATTTAAAGGATGCATGGTTTGAGGACCTATTTTGATTGTGATTTTGGGTTTTGCATGAGCCTCGCACAAGGTAATAGGCATAGGGTTTTTATCTTGCATAATGATTTTTTCAAACCAAGGGTCTATGATGGAAATGATTAAGGATGATAGAATGTTTGGATTTTGGACTTTGAGATGTTTATGGTTGTAAATGTTTATTGTTTGGACTCAAATTTTGTTAAATAGTTGTTTGAAAGAGGACACATCAAACACAACAATAAGATTGGTTTAAGTATGGATGCAAATGATGTTTACTAGTTTATTAAATGAAGACACATCAGGTACATTAATTGCCTATTCTATTGAAGTGGGTGTATCAATCTCCATGGGCTCAGCAATATTCTGGTTTGAGGACATGGTTGATACATGGTGAGACTAGGAGTCTTGTTTCAGTGGGATTTGAGCATAGGTATAGCAATGATGATAATTATGGTGTCATGGATATGTAGGTACATTTGAGCATTGGCAAGACTTGACCATGTTTGTAGTTGATAGGTATGGGTTATGATGTTTGATTCATGATTACAGGTGGTGTTGTGGTTTACTTTTAGCACATTGTTCTTATCTCTTAGATGCTTGATTAGTTCCTTGACTATGGTTACTCATTTGTAAACTTGTTTGGAAAGTTGAATCTATGATTGATTTGGTGAAGTCTATAAGTTATATTATTTGATATCTCAGTTTGGAAGTTACTAATGTGATGATGATTTTGCATGTTTTCAATGGTTGGGATCTACAAGTTATGCATTTTTTTGGGATGCACACCTCATTGATTGTAGTGGGATGACTTGAATGCATATTGCCTATATCCACGAGATTGATGCAGTGTTGATGTAGACTTTGTTATTTTTCCTTGTCTATGCTCATTTGCGCATTGGTATGTTGCATTGGGATGAGAGGATGGATGATGAGAATGATTGGATAGTTGGTTATTGGGACTTGTAGCATGTTTATCATGATGTCATGGATATCTTAGTTGCATAGTTTAGTGTGAGCTTTTGACAGTAATGATGGTTTATCTTCTTAGATTGGAGATCTTGGTTCTACTTTGGAGTTATTAGTATTATAGTTGAGTGTGTGTGGACCATGGTGATCTTCATTTAGGAGATGGTTATCACAATGCCATGTGTAGTTCATATCATGGTTCAGTGGGTGCTTTGATAGTGATGTGTATTCATCACCTAGTGATGGATGATCTTATATAGTGGTTGGGTGTAATGGACAAACTCTTGGACTATGATTATTATTTGTAGTGAGAGTGCTTTGACATCTTGGCTACTATTTTTAGGAGATGGTTATCTTCATGTGGTTGTAGATGTTGATCCTTGGTTTAGAGGTGTTTGGTAGTGTGTCTTGGTGGACTCTTGATTCTAGATTAGAGTATTAGCATGATACAAGTTCTCTTGAGACTAGGATGTCTGTATTGGTGCATGTGATCTTCTAGGAGGAGATGTTAGATCATGATGTCATGTTTGTGTTGATGACTGTTTTGATGCAATCATAACAATAAGTTAAAATTCACATAAAATGAACTGAAACTATACTTGAAAGATAAGAAGGAATCATTTGGTGATTCAACTAATCCCAAGTCTACAATGGTTCGGTTGGTCGAGTTCAGTTGGTCAATGTGAAGCTGTAATGTTCAAGGGGCCTTACGTAGTTTAGGTTTATTTTGTGGTTTACTGGACTAAGAATATGCAAAGAGGTCATAGATTTCAACAAGTATTCTGTTCATTTGCATACGAGTGATACCGGGCTGCAAGTTTCAGAGGGTTTTCTTGGATTTTTGCAGCCTTCTTCTTTATCTGTTTATGAAAACTGTCTACTTATGGCTCTGTTATGCATGCTTCTTCAAATTTGAGACAATTTCCTTTGGATTTCTACGTTTTCAGCTAAATATTTCAGATGGGTTGGGAAAAGTTAGAAAGATCTAAACTATACCTCATTTAATCTACCGAAGGATCTAAGTGTTTCTGTTATGCACTATGTAAACACTACAGTAATCTGATCAAATCCACAGTAAAAACCCTAAATGTAAGTTCTGAGCATTTTCACAAACATACATTTAAAATTGCAAGCTCTCAAAGAAGATATTTCAAAACACAAAGAAGAGCAGGAGAACACTCAGAAGATAGATGCAAAACTCCAGATTCTATTGTATTAGAAACGAATAGCCATACATGATTTACAATGTAAGAATGACTCTTAGTTTCATTGATCATACTACAGAGAACTTACAAGCTTTACAGATACAGTAAGGTAGCCAGACATTCCACGCGCACCTTACTGCAGACAAACAGGCGACCTCCTTCTTCTACTTCTAAACTATGCTATTCTATCTTGCTGTGTTTTCCTAGAATCTCTGTTGTAGGCCCTAAAATCCCTGTTGTAGCCCCTGTTGTAAAGTATTACAGTGTAGGAAGGCACAATATAAAGACATTCTGATTGTCCTCACTACAGCAAAAACCTAACTGAACCCCCCTGGTTCAAACCCTTGGTTATAGCAATAAATACAGGTGAACCAGTTCTCAAAAATATCTCAGAGCAGTGTCAGATCTGGGCGAAATATTGCCCCTTCTGAGAAGTTCCGGCAGCTGGGCAATAACTTCTGTTTGTCTGTTGCAGTAATACCTTCAGCTGCAACCTTCCTCTTCACTTGAATGGCTTTGACTTTCGCACTTCATCCTTATCTTCTTGCTCCTGAGATCAGATCTTCTTCCTCCATGAGGTCACTGTGTTGACTTTCCAGCTGCTTCCTCAACTGCAAGCCTGCAAGACAAGACAAGCAATAAGTTTCACATTTATCACATAAACAGCATGAAAATTAAAATAAGCGTTTAAATCCAGGTGACTGTGCAAGATTGTGGAAATCGGATCAGAAATCCTCTCAAAACGCGTCAAAAAATGCGTTCAGACTGCTCAAGATTCACGGGTCAACCATCGCTGACTGGGAAAATGCCAGAGGCGCCAAAAAAAACACTTTAAAACTCCACCGCTTCATTTCCCGCCCATCGGCATGACCATCGCTGTCGGTGCGTCAAAAAAAACATGTTGGTCGATATACTTCATCATCATGATATTTCGCTTCTGCATATTGGAGAAAAGAACAACATCATCATCATCATCATGTTGAAGAAGAATAGGAGGATATGAAGATGATCCTGCCGAGGAAAGGAAGATGATGGTGACGTCATCATGATATTCGGGCTTCATTGAAATGCCAAGGATGACGTCATCATCATGTTCAGTTAAGGTCGGGGGATAATTGTGATATCGGGTCACCTAAGGAGCATGATCAGGATGATGAATGTAATATGACCCCTTTTTGCGGCCAAGGCAACCCTCTCGAAAGATCAGGGTGATGATGATCATCATCATATTTAGGGCTTTTGTCGAACTTGGAATAAGACGTCATCATCATGTTTCGGCAAACGGATCGTGCTTGAAAAAAATATCCTGTTTGAAGGAAAAAATGATGATGATGATCATCAAGATATTTACTTCTTCGTTTATTATATCGGGATGACGTCATCATGATATCCGGGGCCCTTGTTAAATTTAAAACATGACGTCATCATCATATTTCACCAACCGGATCATGTTTGGAAAAAATCCTGCCGAAGGGAAAATGTGATGATGATGATCATCAGGATGTTTTCAAAAGGTCTTACTTCATCGGCAGGAGGGCTTTACGAAATATCGGGCGAACAAACAAGATCATGATGATCTTGACAATAGGACAGGATAAAAATATGATGATGACGTCATCATCATATTTCGTTTTCGGAGCACAAGGATAAGTTGAGGTCATCATGATATTTGCGCTGGGGTGATATCGCAAAATATGATCATGCTGTTGAGAAATGCAATATCGACTTCTTCTTAATAGATAGGGTGATCATCGGGATACTTCGCTAAAGAAGATCAGGAGGATATGAAGATGATGATCCTCCTTCTCGAATTATCATGATGATGTTCCCAGCACTTAGCGAATTTCAGCAAATGATCCTCGTGAAAGATCAGGATGATGATCATGATGTTGCAAAAGGAGACCAGGAGGATATGAAGTCGTCATCATCATATTTTGAACTTCAGCAAATATCATGATGATGACCCTCCGAAGGATTATAACACGCGCACGCAAATATGCCGAAGGTGGATTTTTCTAAGTCTGGGTGATCAGCATGATAATATAGGATCAGGTAATGTTGAATTATCATGATGATGCTCGCGATACAAAAGAGACCACTTCGACGGGGAACTTACCTTGACTTAAAGTTGATGTCATCATGATATTTGAACCTCAGGATATTATCGGGGGGGTGCGTTTCAAATATGATGATGATGTCCTCATGTAACCAAAACCAAGTTTATAAAATATGATGCTCCTAAGAAAATCATGATGCTGCATAATGCGCACAAGGCCTTTTGACAGGTAAAGGGTACTACCACCTAAGATTGACGTCCGGATATTGCGACTGCATGATTTTTATCGGGTGATAGACCAAGATCATGATGATCTTGACAACATGACTTAGGATATAAAAAATATGATGATCCTCCTGCGAATATCAGGTTTGACCAAAACTTTGACCGTGCATATCTTTCACATATGGACGAATTTTCAAGTGAAGTAAAAGGCAAACCTGCATGGAATTTCAAGCTCTTTCTAAATATGAGGTCACAGCAACAAAATATGAACTTTGACAAACTGACCTCATGATGATGACCTACCTCATGCAATATCATGATGATGATGCACCTGACCTTCATTTTTACCAGACCGCCAGAAAGCAGAAAAACACCAGCAGAAGCAAAAAGCAAAGCAATCAGCAGGGGTCCCCATTTTGCTAAGGAGCATAATGGGGCGTGTTATGAACATCACAACAACTAGCAACCAAAACAAAATAATTAAATTCAGAGTGTTCAAGGAAACTAGATGAAATGAACTCATAACTTCCAACTATCTTTCCTGCAAATTACTATTCAGCTTGAGACTCAAAGTATTCAATAAAAATGCATGAATTTCCATTTTCAGTTTAGTTGTGTGCATGTGATTAATTATCCTCATCTTGAAGATCGGTTGAACAGACCAGTGACTGATATTAGCCTACGTAGGTGAGGATATTCCCTCATAGCCGACCGGATAGAGCCTTACTGCCAGCGAGCGTCTATAGCCCCGGCAAGGTTATCATTACAATTCTCCTAAGTAGAGCCCCACTGCCAGTGAGCGTCCATAGCCCCGGTAGAGTTACTTAGATGGCTTAATCTGGATTTTCAGTATAATCCGCTTTATTCATTTATTTATTTATTTATTTTTTTGTTTTCTAATTTGGAAAGATTTCATAAGATATAGCAATTTGTAACTTCATGATGATGCAAGGAGTGGACACTTGCTGAAATTAAGCTGAGAATTGTAATGGTAGCAAGGGTGACCTCTGATTTTTCACCTAATATCTACACTGGTAGGTTCAACAAACCCAAGGATTTTAGGTGTGTCATCGTGAGAAACCTGCTTCGGATTCTCAATCACGTTTATTGAATACAAAACTTCAGAAGATGAACAACTCTCTACATCATGACAGTGACAGGTTATGTGTAAATTGCAAATGGTTAACCTGAATATCCTAAATTTTATACTGTTTTGAAAGGTTGCTAGTTTTGCTCCTTAATACTCTACAGTAAAATAAAGATCCCTGCTGAGGAGACAACAAACAAACCAAACAAACAGGCTGTACAAACAACAAAACAACAGAAAAAACTGTACAAACAGAAAGAAACAAAAGCAAAAACAAACAGAAGACAAACTATACAAACAGCCAACCCAAAAGAAAACAGCAAAAGCAGAACTGTACATTATCTACAGTATTTTACATTAAGAAAGAAAGGACTGCCTCATCCTGACCTTCAAGCCTGGAAGTAGTGTTTCAAATGCTGGCCATTAACTGGTAATGGCACATCTTCTCCAGTCAAGGTCTTAAGTCTAAAGGTGTTATCTCCTATTATTTTTGAAATTTGTAATGGACCCAGCCATAATTTATCGAATTTTCCATGGCTTCCTTTCTTTTCATGTGCTTTGTCCCAGCACAACACTAAGTCTGATATCCTAAATGTTTTGACTCTTGCCCTTTTGTCAAACCACCTCTTAACAACTGCTTGGTGTTTGGCAAACTTCTCGAGGGCTTGACCTCTTTTCTCCTCTAGTTGCAACATTTGCACTATTCTGGCTTCCCTATGGTTATCAAAGCCTAGATATTCATTGGCAAACTTCCAGGTTGGTATTCTCAGATTAACCGGAAGTATGGGATCAGTCCCATAAACTAAGTGATAAGGTGTGCTACCTAAAGCTGTTTTGAACTTGGTCCTGTCTACCCATAATGCATATCTTAATAGGGTATTCCACTCTCTAGGACTTTTGGCAATTAACCTCTTGATGATGTCTAATAAGATTTTGTTTGTTGATTCAGCCAGTCCATTACCTTAAGGGTAATAATTCGAAGAAAACCTTAGAATGATCCCATATTCAAATGCCCATTTAGAAAATTTTAAAGAAGAGAAAGCAGGGCCGTTATCACATACCAATGAATAGGGCGTTCCAAACCTGGTGATAATGTTTTCTTCAAGGAACTTGATAACTACCTCAGTTGTGGAAAATTTGCAGCAGGTGGCCTCAGTCCACCTTGTACAATAGTCCGTTACCGTCAATATAAACTTGTGTCCTGCAGAAGATGGGGGATTGATGACTCCGATAAAATCCAAGCCCCATTGTGCAAACGGTCTGGACTCGATCACAGGCTGCAGTGGATTGGCCAGATTTCTTCCTTTGTCTGCTGTAGTCTGACAAGTGTGGCAGCTTCTAATGTGACTCTTAGTGTCTTTGAATATAGTGGGCCAGTAATAGCCCGCTCTCAATATTTTGTGTGTTGTAGCTAAATGGGAACCATGACCAGTTCCGTACTTATCATGTAGTTCTGTCAACACTTTATCAGCTTCAGTTCTGTTTATGCATCTCAAATAAATTCCATCATGGTTCTTCCTGAATAGAAGACCTCCTTGCACCATATAATGCTGTGCCTTAATCTTCAAAGCTCTCCTCTGAGAAGCCTTCATCTTGCCTGGGTACTTTCCAGCTATCAAGAAGGTGCTTAAATCATCGTACCAGCCTGATGCGTCTTGGGAATTCAATACATATTGCTGTTTTATCAGATTTGGATCCATGTTTGCTATTGTCTGCACCAACGCCTGCCCTCTGACCAGCTTTGCAGGAATGATCTCCATGTCAAATTCTTGCAGCGTGGTGATCCATTTGGCTCTTTTTTCTCCAGGCTCGTTTTGCATCAGCAACATCTTTACTGCTGCGTCTGGTACTATGGCTTTAATCTGGCTGCGCAGAATGTAGTGTCTAAACTTTTTCACAGCCTTTACTAATGCGAATGCCTGTCTTTCGATATCTAGATATCTCAGCTGTGCATCCTTCAGAGGCGCACTCATAAATGCTATGGGCCTCTCGTCATTATTTTCACCTTTCTGTGTCAAGGCAGCAGCGACAGAATGAGAAGATGCAAAGGAGTAGATGTAAAACGGGCATGTGTAGTCTGGACTTGCCAATACAGGGGCATTAGAAATTGCGTCCTTGATATCTTCAAATGCGGCTTTGGCTACTGGCGTCCATTCCATCTGTGCATCTTTCTTTAACATGGCATTCAACGGCTACACAATCTCTGCAAAACCTGTTATAAACTTCCGAACAAAGTTAATTTTACCAAAAAATGATTTCAATTCTTTCCTACTGTTTGGTATTTGCAAATTTTTTATGGATTCTATTCTATCCGGATCAATTGAAATTCCATTTTCAGAAATGACATGGCCTAATAATTTACCTTCAGTTACGCCAAATATACATTTCTTTGGATTAAGGGAAATCCCATACCTTTCACATCGCTGGAGTACTTTTCTGAGGTCCTCAGCGTGGGTGGATGCATCCTTGGAATACACAGTTAAATCATCCATATACACAACAATGCATTTACCTGATAATCCACGGAATGCAACGTCCATGGCCCTCTGAAAAGTGGCACCTGCATTAATCAGACCAAAAGGCATTCTTCTATACGCATAATTTCCCCATTTGCAAGTGAAGGTGGTTTTTAGTCTATCCTCTCTGTCAATTAAAACCTGGTTATAACCTGAAAAACCATCTAAAAAAGACATCATCTTTGCGCCATTTACTGCTTGCAGTACTTCGTCTATTGGGGGCAAAGGATAATTATCTTTTTCAGATGCCTTGTTTAAATTTCTAAAGTCTACGCACAACCTGATGTCTCCGTTTTTCTTCCTCACTGGTACTAAGTTAGCTACCCAGACAGAATGTCTGACTGGAAAAACTATTCCAGCGGACAGTAGTTTTTTAACTTCCTCAAAGATTAAAGGCTCTAGAATGGCGTTTACAGGCCTCTGTTTCTGCCTAAATGGTTTGACTTCTTTTCTTAAAGGTATGACGTGAGTTATGATGGACTCATCAAATGTTTTCAAGTCTTCATAAGTCCATGCTATGACATGTTTATATTTTTTCAGAACGTCCAGAACCTCTTTTCTGATTTTCTCAGAGCAAGCTTTCCCAATTAGTACATTTTGTGGATTTAGCTCAGTCCCTAAGTTATGTAAATCACACTTACCCCCTTCTGTTTTGGGTAAGTCCTTCTGTCTTACTATTCCGTCGAAGTCAAAGATGTGTTCTAATTCAATTACTCCTTTTGGCAAGAAGTTGCTCTTTAAGTTGATCATATCTTCTTCATCCCATGTTACTTCAGGCCTTTCTTGTTCATCAATAATTTGGGCCTCAAATGCCTCATTACAAGTCAGAAAATCAATAATTTGCTGATCCTCTCCAAATACCTGAAAGTGTGTAACGTTGTCTGGTATACTGGGCATGTTAACTAGCTCAACAGCAAATCGTCTTAATCCTGACAGTGTCAATGGTTCTAATGTACTAGCAGCAACTGCTAACGCATCTGGCCTGTGGTTTAGCTCTCTAGGAATGTGCTCTATGTTAAAAGCATCAAATGAATCCATTAAACCCCAAACTCTATGTCTGTAACTGATCATCTTCTTATAATTGCAGGCATATAGTTTCCTCACTTGTCTGACTACTAATTCAGAGTCTGAAAATACTCTGATGGTTTTTACCCCTTTCCTGATGGCCATGACAAGTCCTAAAATTAGGGCCTCATATTCAGCAATATTGTTAGTGCAGGAAAATTGTAATCTATATGCTGCCAAATGTGATTTACTTTGAGGATTTATGAGTTCAATACCTGCACCTGCGCCCTGTTTTGATTTGGACCCATCACATTTTAATGTCCACATGCCATCTTTACTTTTCTGATCTTTTACCTTGGCATACCTTGTCCCTTTTATTGCCTGTGGGGTGTTGTCTTGTTTATTCGTGGGCTTTTCCGTTTGGTTATCTTGCATATGTGTGTTTGTAGTTTGCAGCTCAGAAAGATAACTACCCTCGTCCTCTATTTCTTTCCCTAAATCTGGAATCAAGGCATCTATATTATCCCAAACATATCTCTGTGCTGGATCAGGATTCTCATTTTTCTCTTGTGATTCTATCCTCCCTATGCACTTTTTGTATTCATATTCAATGATGTCTTTGCAAATTTCACAATTCTCCTCAGAATGTTGCCTACCATGGACTCTACACCTATTTTTATATAACTTACATTGGATTGGGAGATTGTGTGTAACGCACTCTTCCACCTCTCATCTAATGGCACGACCAAATTTGTCTATTGCATTGTTTTCCTCATCTGAAGAATTTCCATCAAACTCAATGAATAGTGTTGTTCTATTGCTGACACACTTCTTTCTAATGTTTAACATCATAACCTCTTCAATCTGCATCCCATTGTTGGTAATTCTATAGACACCTGGTTCAACAGCAGCATATAATATTTCATTAGTTCGATTATACTCTGTTATCATATGTTTCATTCTGGGCTCTGCCCCTATTCTGATCTGGTTTGGGACGCCTCTCCATGGTAACCACATGTGTGAAAAGTCAGTAGCCATATATCCGTTTAATGTCTTGGACCAATCCCTACTTAGCAACATTCCATAATTTACGGGTATATCCACTACTTGGATGTCAATGATTTGGCTCACCCTAGGGTCTGAAGCTAATTGCACTTGTATGTTCATGAGTTCTCCTATCACACTAACCTCAGTCTTATCTAATTGTGTGACAACCTTGGCAGATTTGGTGGGAGTCAGCCCGAGAGTTTTACATATTCCTAAGGGCATTACGTTGGCTGAAGCACCAGAATCTACCATGCAATTGTGTATATTCTTCCCACACAACCTAACAGTTAACAAGAAAGGTTGAGTATCCCTCTTATCCGTATGTATTACCACATTTGTATTGGAAGGCTGCTCAACTTTCTTACCTTTCTCCTTAGGTGGTGAATCACTACTAGGAACAGTTATATCAGCAGACACCTTGTTCGTCATGGATGTATCCAGGGATTTTAAAAAAGCATTTCTGATCCCTGGGGTCTTCAATAATTCATTTAGAGGTATGCTGACCTTAATTTTCTTTATTTCCTCTGATAAGTAATTCACTAATCTTGTTGTCTCTACTGCTTCTGTCTTACTTGTTTGATCCTTTTGCACTACTGTTCCGTTATTTGTGTGCTGACTGGCTTTAAGTATGGCAGGATTGTTGCTAGCATTCTGATCTGGGGGTGTATTGATGTTATTCGGGGGAGTGGAAGTGGTGAAAGGTCCTCCCGGCCTAGGGTTGTTCCTCAAATTGTAGGTGTGGCTTTTATTTGTTTGTTGAAAGGCCTGCACCTCCTCTGTTTCATTTAATATCTCATTTTCAGATTCAAAAGGAAACTGAAAAGCATTTAACACAAAGGCTGATTCCGGATAAAGACTTTCACAACAGTATGGTTCATCCTCTAGCAATTCATCCTCTTTCTCTTCTGTAGTCGCAAAGGTAAACGTTTCTAAGACTAATGCTGTGTCATATTCTGAGGGTACTACCTCATTACCCTTAGGAATGAGAAATTCAGAGGTAGGAGGCTGTACATCTACGTTGAAAATACTAGCTGCCAAGTGGAACTGTGGACAGTCATGCTCAGCATGGGCATTAGTATTGTGAAATCTGCACCAATTTTTGGGTGCTGTATTGGCCATTTGTATGCTAGTTATTTGTTTTGCACCATGATTATCTGTATTCTCAAAAGGAGAAGCCAGAGTACCGTTGTTGGGCCCAGTGTTCCATGTCTTGGGTGGCCTAGGTTGATTCTGGTTCTTGTTATTATTGCCCCAGGTCCTATTATCTATCACTGGCCCCCTATTTTGCATTGGTTACCCCTGACTGGGGCCTTGATGCTGATTGTAGTTTTGGTTCTGATTGTACTGTTGATTTTGGTTGAGACTATAATTCTAATTTTGGCCTTGGTTGTGATTTTGATGTGGATTGTAGTTTTGGTTGCTTCTTCCATAGAGGTTCTCATTTCTTAGCTGTGTCACTTCGGTTGTTAATCTTTTCAAATGTGCAGTAATCTCTTTGATGTCTTCCCTATCCTCTTGTGCTTTTGCCACAGTTACATCCCTAGGAAGTTGGAAGAAAGGCTGACCATTATTTTAACTGTTATTGGAAGTACTAGCCGTGTAAGGAGTTATAGCCTGGATTGGAGTAGGGTTATACACAGGTGTGTAAGAAGGAACCAGATTTATTAGTGGAGCATGCTGCACAGGGACTCCATTCCATGGGTGTGCCTGATTCTGCACCCCAAAATTTCCTCCAAATGGACTGTAAGTTGTATGTCTCATTTCTTGGTTCACTGAGGCTGCCTCTTTATAGGCTTTGGATATTGAATCTATGTCAGGTTTCCTTTTGACAAACATGGCAGTTAAAGGATCCAAAGCAGCATAGTACATAGCCAACAAGGGAGCATCATCTATGGTATAAGGGGCTACTAGCCTAGAATAGGCCTTTTGAAATCTGTCATTGAAATTATCAATTAGCTCTCCCTCACCTCGTTTTATAGCAGCCAACTTATGATACAAAGCACAAGGGTCAATGGGTCCTCTAAATCTTGACAGAAATGCTTCTTCCATAAGTGCCCAGGAAGAAATGTAACCATTGGGTAAGTTTACGTACCAGCTAGAGGCCTGCTCATTAAAGGTGTAAGGAAACAATCTACACACAACATCCTCGTGCTCTAACATAGCCCTAAAACATGCTTCCTTAAATATTCTAATATGATCTTCTGGGTCTTGATGCAACTGGTATTTGGGACATATCTTTTCCAGATTTTTTGGCATGTCATGATAATCATTGAAGAATATGGGAGAATTGACATCGAAATAAGCCATTGTAGGTGTTTGAGCTTGACTTGAACTTGCAGAAATACCTGGATTGATTGGTGGATTAGGATTTAGAGGAGGATTGAGACCTCCAGGAGTGCCTGATCCAAGATTTAAAGATCTGAACAGTGATCTATCAGGACTTACAATACTACGGATGTTAAAAGGTGACCCAGGAGGCGTTCCGGATGAACTTCCTGCTTGCGATATCTTTAGATTCCAAATTAAAGGGCTTTTACTTCACCTTGTATCAGGTAGTTGCACAAATATATCTCCGGAACTGGACCTAGACCTAGTCACTCTGTTACTGTCGTTAGCCAGTTTGAAATGAAACCTAACTCAGGCAGGCCCTCCTTCTAGCGCCAGAAAACTGTTGATGACTGTTTTGATGCAATCATAACAATAAGTTAAAATTCACATAAAATGAACTGAAACTATACTTGAAAGACAAGAAGGAATCATTTGGTGATTCAACTAATCCCAAGTCTACAATGGTTCGGTTGGTCGAGTTCAGTTGGTCAATGTGAAGCTGTAATGTTCAAGGGGCCTTACGTAGTTTAGGTTTATTTTGTGGTTTACTGGACTAAGAATATGCAAAGAGGTCATAGATTTCAACAAGTATTCTGTTCATTTGCATACGAGTGATACCGGGCTGCAAGTTTCAGAGGGTTTTCTTGGATTTTTGCAGCCTTCTTCTTTATCTGTTTATGAAAACTGTCTACTTATGGCTCTGTTATGCATGCTTCTTCAAATTTGAGACAATTTCCTTTGGATTTCTACGTTTTCAGCTAAATATTTCAGATGGGTTGGGAAAAGTTAGAAAGATCTAAACTATACCTCATTTAATCTACCGAAGGATCTAAGTGTTTCTGTTATGCACTATGTAAACACTACAGTAATCTGATCAAATTCACAGTAAAAACCCTAAATGTAAGTTCTGAGCATTTTCACAAACATACATTTAAAATTGCAAGCTCTCAAAGAAGATATTTCAAAACACAAAGAAGAGCAGGAGAACACTCAGAAGATAGATGCAGAACTCCAGATTCTATTGTATTAGAAACGAATAGCCATACATGATTTACAATGTAAGAATGACTCTTAGTTTCATT
The DNA here is from genome assembly GCA_027924645.1 of Cunninghamia lanceolata. Classification (NCBI taxonomy): domain Eukaryota; kingdom Viridiplantae; phylum Streptophyta; class Pinopsida; order Cupressales; family Cupressaceae; genus Cunninghamia; species Cunninghamia lanceolata. The sequence continues at coordinate 263,327 of BSBN01000905.1, forward strand.
GATCATACTACAGAGAACTTACAAGCTTTACAGATACAGTAAGGTAGCCAGACATTCCACGCGCACCTTACTGCAGACAAACAGGCGACCTCCTTCTTCTACTTCTAAACTATGCTATTCTATCTTGCTGTGTTTTCCTAGAATCTCTGTTGTAGGCCCTAAAATCCCTGTTGTAGCCCCTGTTGTAAAGTATTACAGTGTAGGAAGGCACAATATAAAGACATTCTGATTGTCCTCACTACAGCAAAAACCTAACTGAACCCCCCTGGTTCAAACCCTTGGTTACAGCAATAAATACAGGTGAACCAGTTCTCAAAAATATCTCAGAGCAGTCTCAGATCTGGGCGAAATATTGCCCCTTCTGAGAAGTTCCGGCAGCTGGGCAATAACTTCTGTTTGTCTGTTGCAGTAATACCTTCAGCTGCAACCTTCCTCTTCACTTGAATGGCTTTGACTTTCGCACTTCATCCTTATCTTCTTGCTCCTGAGATCAGATCTTCTTCCTCCATGAGGTCACTGTGTTGACTTTCCAGCTGCTTCCTCAACTGCAAGCCTGCAAGACAAGACAAGCAATAAGTTTCACATTTATCACATAAACAGCATGAAAATTAAAATAAGCGTTTAAATCCAGGTGACTGCGCAAGATTGTGGAAATCGGATCAGAAATCCTCTCAAAACGCGTCAAAAAATGCGTTCAGACTGCTCAAGATTCACGGGTAAACCATCGCTGACTGGGAAAATGCCAGAGGCGCCAAAAAAAACACTTTAAAACTCCACCGCTTCATTTCCCGCCCATCGGCATGACCATCGCTGTCGGTGCGTCAAAAAAAACATGTTGGTCGATATACTTCATCATCATGATATTTCGCTTCTGCATATTGGAGAAAAGAACAACATCATCATCATCATCATGTTGAAGAAGAATAGGAGGATATGAAGATGATCCTGCCGAGGAAAGGAAGATGATGGTGACGTCATCATGATATTCGGGCTTCATTGAAATGCCAAGGATGACGTCATCATCATGTTCAGTTAAGGTCGGGGGATAATTGTGATATCGGGTCACCTAAGGAGCATGATCAGGATGATGAATGTAATATGACCCCTTTTTGCGGCCAAGGCAACCCTCTCGAAAGATCAGGGTGATGATGATCATCATCATATTTAGGGCTTTTGTCGAACTTGGAATAAGACGTCATCATCATGTTTCGGCAAACGGATCGTGCTTGAAAAAAATATCCTGTTTGAAGGAAAAAATGATGATGATCATCATCAAGATATTTACTTCTTCGTTTATTATATCGGGATGACGTCATCATGATATCCGGGGCCCTTGTTAAATTTAAAACATGACGTCATCATCATATTTCGCCAACCGGATCATGTTTGGAAAAAATCCTGCCGAAGGGAAAATGTGATGATGATGATCATCAGGATGTTTTCAAAAGGTCTTACTTCATCGGCAGGAGGGCTTTACGAAATATCGGGCGAACAAACAAGATCATGATGATCTTGACAATAGGACAGGATAAAAATATGATGATGACGTCATCATCATATTTCGTTTTCGGAGCACAAGGATAAGTTGAGGTCATCATGATATTTGCACTGGGGTGATATCGCAAAATATGATCATGCTGTTGAGAAATGCAATATCGACTTCTTCTTAATAGATAGGGTGATCATCGGGATACTTCGCTAAAGAAGATCAGGAGGATATGAAGATGATGATCCTCCTTCTCGAATTATCATGATGATGTTCCCAGCACTTAGCGAATTTCAGCAAATGACCCTCGTGAAAGATCAGGATGATGATCATGATGTTGCAAAAGGAGACCAGGAGGATATGAAGTCGTCATCATCATATTTCGAACTTCAGCAAATATCATGATGATGACCCTCCGAAGGATTATAACACGCGCACGCAAATATGCTGAAGGTGGATTTTTCTAAGTCTGGGTGATCAGCATGATAATATAGGATCAGGTAATGTTGAATTATCATGATGATGCTCGCGATACAAAAGAGACCACTTCGACGGGGAACTTACCTTGACTTAAAGTTGATGTCATCATGATATTTGAACCTCAGGATATTATCGGGGGGGTGCGTTTCAAATATGATGATGATGTCCTCATGTAACCAAAACCAAGTTTATAAAATATGACGCTCCTAAGAAAATCATGATGCTGCATAATGCGCACAAGGCCTTTTGACGGGTAAAGGGTACTACCACCTAAGATTGACGTCTGGATATTGCGACTGCATGATTTTTATCGGGTGATAGACCAAGATCATGATGATCTTGACAACATGACTTAGGATATAAAAAATATGATGATCCTCCTGCGAATATCAGGTTTGACCAAAACTTTGACCGTGCATATCTTTCACATATGGACGAATTTTCAAGTGAAGTAAAAGGCAAACCTGCATGGAATTTCAAGCTCTTTCTAAATATGAGGTCACAGCAACAAAATATGAACTTTGACAAACTGACCTCATGATGATGACCTACCTCATGCAATATCATGATGATGATGCACCTGACCTTCATTTTTACCAGACCGCCAGAAAGCAGAAAAACACCAGCAGAAGCAAAAAGCAAAGCAATCAGCAGGGGTCCCCATTTTGCTAAGGAGCATAATGGGGCGTGTTGTGAACATCACAACAGTTTGGATACCTAATTTTGTAGTTGGATTTTTGACAGTGGTCTTGTTGGTTCTCTTGGTATTGAGTACATTGGTCATGTGCTTGGGAGCTTCATGATAATGTGGTGTTGCATTTGGAGCTTAACATGGATTGATTGGTTGTAGGTTCTCATACATACTTTGAGACTTGGGTGAGGCTAGAGTTCTCTTGGGATTAGAGACACTTGTTGAGATGGTTACCCTTTAGAGGTTTTAGCAGGAAGACCAAGGAGACTTTCACTTGGATATGGGCGTGAGTTAATTATGGACCTAGAGAAGATTCTTATTGGAGAGAGTCATTGTGGCTTGGTGTATCTTCGAGGAGCATTCTCATTCCCCACTCTTGGTCTACTCGGCAGACTATCATCTAAGAGGTATTTCCCATCCTTTAGATGAATTTTTTTAATGCTTTATCTTCTCATGGTTATGGATCTTGAGCTATGGTTATTGGTTCTAGAGGGTTCATTTGAGGGGTGTCTCTAAACATGCTTTTTCTCAAGCACTAAACTGGAGTTATCTAGATGCACAAGTGCACCTCCCTCAATGAAGTTCATTTTGTTAATTTAATTCATCCTAGTGACTCAAGGGGTTGTTATATTCTTTAGGCGCAATCTTTCATAGACTAAAACATTGACTCCATGTTAAGGCGCTCAAAGGAGGCTCTGGAGATGGAAAATGGCGCCTTAACTCACTTATGTAAATTTTGGACTTTTAGGCAATTGCAAGATGTCTTGGAGGGCTCAATTCTTCAAGGCGCCCATTTTGTTCACCACTTGTAGCATCACTTGTTCAAGGCGCATGTTTGGGATTCTCTAGCGCGATGTGTGATTTGGTCACAACAGGCGCCTAGAGTGAATAGGCTTTCATCCTGACTTAATACACTGCCTCCTTCTGACAATTTTTGGGGCAGCAGAAAACCTTTCACCACGGGCAAATGTCTCAGAGATATAAAAAATTGAGAAAGGTTATTGTAGAGGCACTCTACGTGATAGCGTTGCGTCAGATGGAATGTTTGTAAGTGACATGGTTTTCAAGTAACATCTCATCAAAGATTGCTACCTTTTTGCACTTTGGACACTTTAGGGATATCGTCGGTACAATGTAGCTTAGACTGTTTCGACATGTTTGGGTGAAAAATAGGACCATGCCTAGCGTAAATGTACCCATTCAGACGCGTTGGAATAGTCAGTTTGGTCGCATCAGGAGTAGGATGAAAGTTACACCCCTTTGCATCTTTACACTACCTCCTTCTGACATTTTTGGGGCAGCAAAAAACCTTTCACCACGGGCAAATGCCTCAAAGATATAAAAAACTGAGAGAGGTTATTGTAGAAGCACTCTACATGATTGTGTTGCCTCAACATAATGTTTCTAAGTGACACGGTTTTCGAGTAACATCTTGTCAAAGATTGCTGCCTTTTTGCACTTTGGACTCTTCAGGGATATCATCGGTACAATGTAGCTTAGACTGTTTTGACATGTTTGGGTGAAAAATAGGACCATGCCTAGTGTAAATGTACCCATTCAGACATGTTGGAATAGTCAGTTTGGTTGCATCAGGAGCAGGACGAAAGTTACACCCCTTTGCAACTTTACACTGCCTCCTTTTGACGATTTTTGGGGCAGCAGAAAACCTTTCACCATGGGCAAATGCCTCAGAGATATAAAAAACTGAGAGAGGTTATTGTAGAGGCACTTTACGTGATCACATTTCCTCAGACAGAATGTTTCTAAGTGACATAGTTTTTGAGTAACATCTCGTCAAAGATTGCTACCTTTTTACACTTTAGACTCTTCAGGGATATCGTCGGTACAATGTAGCTCAGACTGTTTTGACATGTTTGGGTGAAAAACAGGACCATGCCTAGCGTAAATGTACCCATTCAGATGCATTGGAACAGTCAGTTTGGTTGCATTAGGAGCAGGACGAAAGTTACACCCCTTTGCAACTTTACACTGCCTCCTGATGATTTTTGGGGCAGCAGAAAACCTTTCACCACGGGCAAATGCCTCAGAGATATAAAAAAATGAGAGAGTTTATTGTAGAGGCACTTTACGTGATCGCGTTTCCTTAGACATAATGTTTCTAAGTGACATATTTTTGAGTAACATCTCGTCAAAGATTGCTGCCTTTTTGCACTTTGGACTCTTCAGGGATATCGTCGGTACAATGTAGCTCAGACTGTTTCGATATGTTTGGGTGAAAAATAGGACCATGCCTAGCGTAAATGTACCCATTCAGATGCGTTGGAATAGTCAGTTTGGTTGCATCAGGAGTAGGACGAAAGTTACACCTCTTTGCAACTTTACATTGCCTCCTTCTAACATTTTTTGGGGCAGCAGAAAACCTTTCACCACGGGCAAATGCCTCAGAGATATAAAAAATTGAGAGAGGTTATTGTAGAGGCACTTTACGTGATCACGTTGCCTTAGATGAAATATTTCTAAGTGACACGGTTTTCGAGTAACATTTCGTCAAAGATTGCTGCCTTTTTGCACTTTGGACTCTTCAGGGATATCGTCGGTACAATGTAGCTCAGACTGTTTCGACATGTTTAGGTGAAAAATAGGACCATGCCTAGCGTAAATGTACCCATCCATATGCGTTGGAATAGTCAGTTTGGTCACATCACGAGCAGGATACCAAAAATGCAAAAGTTGCTTTGTGCAACTTGACAACATTGACACTTTTTTGCAACATGACTCAAAGACTCAAACTGACCCCAAATGACTCAAAGTGACTTAAAATCACCTTGATTTTGGTGCCCAATGTACATTATAGAGGTCGAGGCACTCTTTATCATTCAAACATCTTAGATGAGCGCATAGGAAAGGAAAAAGCTCTAAGTTTCATCATCATGAGCACCTAATATTAAGAGACTTTAATGACTCAAACCTTAGCATGGAGTCCTAAGGCGCATTTCATGTCTCCTTTCATCCAGTTTGGTGCCCTTATGTAGATTTTTCAACTTGATTTGGCGCCCTATATGTGGAGGAAGATCTAAAGGCATGAAAGTGGGTGTCATATTGCAAGAGTTTGGATCATCAAAATTGAAAGAAATAAGTCTATTAAGCTTGGGCACCCTTGGTCTTCTTTTCATTCATTATGAGCGCCTTGGGAGAATGGTATATAGGTCATCATCATGATTGGGTGCCCTGGATCCAGAGTGTTGGAGAGATCATCAAATGGTGTTTAGAGGAAGTAGGGTGAGTTATGAGTTTGGTTGCATCAGGAGCAGGACACCAAAAATGCATAACATGATGATGTAAAAATGTGTACATATGTGTAAAAATGCAGGAGGAAATAAAAAAAGACAAACCTTACAAATTAATGTGCATACTTACAACTCAATGTAACATAACTTTACAAAATCAATGTGAATACTTACAAATTAATCCAATGAACCATCCAGGTCTGCTCTACTCTTTATTGTGTCAAGTATTGCTTCATGGTCAGACTCACGCACCTTCCACAATATTTTGTTCAAAGGTCTACCCCGATACTTTAGCAAATGAACATTGAATGCCACGACAAGGTTCGAGTAATGAAGAATCTTTCGATGCGTGTTAAAGTCCTGAAATAGCCAAATATTAACACTCTTATGTGGGTACCTTCTAAGCCATGTTCCAATAATAACCACTGATTCTGTAGGGTATTCGATGTTTTCTCCATCTGTAACAGGGGCCTCCAATTTCTTTTTGGTCTCAACACAACGACATAAGTAATAATCTGTTCCCTCTTCATTATCTTCATCTGCAATAACTGCATATACGTGCCCCACATTGATGTGTAGCAAATTAGATGAAATTAGTCAACATTACAAAAACACTACAAAGTAAGATGACATTACTTGGTTGAACTAGATGAAATTAGATGCATATATGTGCCCTATATTACCTGGTTGAACTAAATCTGATATGTGGTCAAAGTCAACTGACGATTCCATCTGTGTTAGTTCCAGTGCCGTCGGGGGTTGATACATGTCAAGTGGGCTAAGATAACTTAACTGCCATTGGTCAACCCACTCCTTTGACTCGCACTCATCCCAGACTTGAATTGTATAGGAAGAACAAAAGCATGACATCTTTCATGTATGGATACTCCATGAACCTGCAATTGAGCTTCTGAAAGAGTGCATCTCATTTGATCCTGTCAGTGTACAACAATCCTCATATGGTGCAATGTTAGTATCATCTATCAACCAAAAAAATCTACAAACTAAAGACTTACCTTCATTACCTGGACCCATGGAAGTATTACACCACTCGACAATCGATTTTGCATCTGTCAACTTTGCATTGTCTTTATACTTTAACTCTTCTCGTTCTATGGCTCTTTTGATACATGCTCCTGCACCATCATGCTCCCCCTTTCCATGCCCGGCCTCACAAAAGTTCCACATATGTTGAATACCTGTAAAATTATGCCTCCTACTCAGCCAATAGAAATTCTGCGAGTTCTTGAATTGTGACGCACAGTTATCCGACCATATGATATGCTGACTAAACGATATGCCCCTTCTAGCCAAATCATTGTAGAACACCTGAAAGCAACCTTGCACGAACTCTGTAGAATGCGTGCGATCATCACTAATATAAAAATTATACTCCCTTATGATCTTTCTATCATCCTCTGTACTATCATTCGCATGAATGAATGCGATGTGCACAAATATAGAAACCTGTGTGGAGTTGTAATATTGTGATTGCACCTCACGCTGTGGCTGTAGACTGTAGTTCTCTGCAAAGTCGACGACTGAAACAATGCTACCAACCGGAAATGTGTCCTTGCATAACTTGAATTGCAAGTCCAACCATCGAGCTCTATGGACATGTCTTGCATACTCATACACTATGCTGTCATGAAATATAGGCATAAACTGATACACTAGAATCTTTTCAATAACTAATTCACACCTCTTTGCTTCTTTACCATCTTTTGTATTGTATGCCACTGTTTTATACTTGCCAAACTCTACTAGTTCGTTTCCAACCGCATGTGTTATTTCCATATGTTCACATATTGGCAAATGTTGCAAGCCACCACAACGATGACATGTGCCATCCAAGCATAATTTCTTGTAGAATATTTGACCTTCCTCTCTTTCACATAAAATTCTTGATATGAAGTCTCTTGAAGATGTTGGTGGGGCACATATGGCACAAGCCTGCAAATCATTGTTAATATGCATATCTAAACATATAGACCTATAAGCATCAAAATGGTTAGAAAATTTAATATGTAATCTACAACAACAAGTAGTGCGTGTGTGATTTATCTTAACATAGAAAGGTTTTAGCAATTCAAAATATCTTTGACAAATTTTAATTTGAGGATACTTCTCTAGAAATTTACCATAAAACTGTGTTTGAGTCTCATCCAAAAAATGCTTTGGATGTGGCTCGCGGTTCTGACTACCGATTCTCCTTCTTACCACATCCCTTTGATTCAGAGATACCCTTGTGTAATTCTTCCAAAAGTCTTCAATTAGTGATCTTAATGCTTCAACAATTGGTTTATCTTTTCGTGGTAGTCTCCCCGAGAATGCGCATAATTCATTGGCATTAGTGTCCTCAATTCTTTGGCATCTTCCAACGGCTCTTGATAAAGTTTTCCTATTAATTCTCAATTCTTGACTTGTCTTTCTAATGAGACGAGCTTCCCTCGTTTGACTACTTACTATAGTCGATGTAATCACACGCCGTGTTGCATTACTATCTTTTGTGCATGAGGTGTTACCCACACTCTCATACGCACTCATTAGATTCTTGACAATAGATTTTTCACTTGAAGCCTCTGATGTTCTCAACCCAAGAATCTTCATGATAGATTGTTACAAGTATGAGGTGAACCAGTGTTGTCATTGATGTCAACATACTCATATTGCATTGACAAGAAGGATTGGATGAGCTGTGTGCTGAGGATATTGAGAAAATTAGCCTCAGTCAAGAACAGTGAAGAACAGTGATGAGAAGAAGGCAAATGTATTGTATAGGTTGAGAACCGGAGGATGCAGATTAAAGGGTTTGTAGATATGAGTCTTGAGATGGTTTAGTTAAGATTTCAGAGGTCCGCATGAAGATCTGTAGAAGTTATGGTTGTCGGTGTGGAAGCAGTTCTGGCAAGTGTTCAAAGGTGACAGAGGATCACAGAAAGGTCCGGTGAGGTCCGAAATTGCATAATCTTAATCTGCGGATTGGAAGGAGTGTTTGGGATGTCCTTGTGATGTGTCATCTCGAGTTGTGTATGATTTGGAGGTCCGAAAGTACCTTCTACTTTATGACAGTGGCGACAGACTGTGTTCTTGAAGATCCGGATGAGGAAGAGAAGAGATTCCAGTAAGTAGAGGAAGTGCAGATGTACCTGGTCATTCAGGCAGGCTTGTGAAGGTTCTTGGATCATGTTGAGGTTGTGTTATTGGTCCACATTGATGGTAGAGCTCAGAATTGAAGATATTCTTCCGGATGAAGTTCTTGTTCCTACTAGCCGACCGGATGAGTTGTTCATCCTGCGAATGTTCTTGTGGTGGCTGACCGGATGTGTTATTCATCTTGCGGATATTCTTATGGTTGATTGCCGACTTAGATGATTGTTCCTAAGTCGATGTCTTGTATAAATAAAGGTTTGTGAGTTCATTTCAAAGTGTGGATTGTGTGGATGAGAGTGGTATAGCGAAGAGAAGTGCGAAAGGCAGAGCAGGGGTTTTTGGGCTTAAATGGAACTGATCCAGACATGGTAGAGATGTCATTCTCTAGTTTAAGACTGTGATTCTTATCACTTTGTAGATAGTGTGTCTCCTTGTAGGCAGTGGGCCTCTTTGTGAGCAGTGTGCTCGGGCAGTGTTCCCTAATTGGCAAGTGCCATTCTTTTTCTTATTCTTTTAACAGAGAATAATCCTTGGGTTAATCACCTCGTGGTTTTTCCCTTAACCGGGTTTTTCACGTCAAAATCTTGGTGTTCAATGTGTTGATGTTTTATCTGCTCTTGTGTTTGTGCATTTTACTTCAATGGATGATTAATTGATATGCTGTTAACTAACAAAGAAGAATCAAGTGTTTGAAGTAGAGAGCAAGTTTTATACAACTGATTCACCCCCCCTCTTAGTTGTATGCCCTAGATCCAACAATTGGTATCAGAGCCAAGTTCCTCTGAAAGGAGCTTAACCGCTTGAGGAGATCCAGGATGTTGTCATACAAGAAGGATAGTCCGAAGTTCGACGGAACCAACTTCACTCTCTGGAAAGGTCGCATGAAATGTCACTTGGAATGTATGGGAAAAGCATACTTGGCCATGGTCTCAAAACCATATGTACCTCCACAAGGTGGTCTGACAACTCTGAATGAAATCACATATGTTGAAAATAATCTGCGGACCAAGGAAGCTCTGCTAAGCACATTGAACGACTCAGATCTCTCAAATGTTATTGACCTTCCAACTGCATATGAGATCTTGACTAAATTAGAACTTCTGTATGAAGGAGATGAGTTTGTCAAGAGTGCAAGGTTACAAAGTCTGAAAGGGAAATTTGAAAGATTGAAGATGAGAGATGATGAAAACATCACTACCTTTATGCCAAGAGTGAATAAGCTGGTATGTGGAATTAGAAATGCTGGTGGAACTCTGGAGGAAAATGAGATTGTTTGCAAAATCCTCAGATCCCTTCCTTCTACCTACAAAATCAAGGTTGCTGCCATTGATGAATTCAGAGCCCACACAACTGTCACAAGAGAACAATTGGCTGACAAACTAGCTGCATTTGAAATGACTGAGTTTGGAGATGATCCTCCCAAGACTGAATCTGCTTTCAAAGCCAGTGCCTATGTGAAAGGCAAACAGAGATTTGATCCGGGAGAAAACTCTTCAAGGAAGATGTCATGGTATGATCAAGCAAGAAGAGACATGGAAGAAGAAGAAGCAGAAACAACTCAACTAGAAGCCCTCATTGCAAAGAGACTGCCAAGAGGATCCAGTAAGTATGAAGGAAAACTACCCTTTAAGTTCTTCAACTGCAATAAGATTGGTCATTTTGCTTCAAGATGTCCGGAAAGATCTGCAAGGTCTAATACTAACAGACAAAGGTTTCAAAAGAACTACTATTATGTTCATGAAGAAGATGACAATGAAGGAGTAACAGATGATGAATTTGAACTAGGAAGCAAAACCGGAAATGAATGGGTGTTTATTGCCATCAAGGAAGAAGATTCAATATCCTTTGAATCTGTCAATCACAAGGTTGTGGAAAGAGCTTTGGCTGCTCAAGTGGAAGAAAAGGATGATTAGGTTATTGACAGTGGATGTTCTCACCATATGACTGGTGACAAGAATAAGTTCTTGGATTTGGAAAGGTATGAAGGAGGAATGGTAAAGTTTGGTGACAATTCTGCTGGCAGAATCAGAGGTAGGGGAACTATTTCCTTTGATGGAAAGAGCAAAACAGGTAATGTACTATATGTTGAAGGATTAAAGCACAATCTTCTCAGTGTTGGTCAGTTAGTGGACAAAGGCTATGATCTCCGGTTCAAGAATGGAAAATGCAGAATCTTTACAAGCTCTGGAACTGAAATTACATCCAGTACTCAAACAAAAGGTAATATCTTTCATCTGGTTGGTTCAAATAAAAGTTGTCTGTTTGTTCAAGTTGATTAGAGTTGGTTATGGCATAGAAGAATGTGTCATGTAAATTTTGATAACATCATCAAGATAAGCAATACTCAGGCTGTAAGAGATCTTCCAAAATTGATGAAACCTACAAATAGTTTGTGCAAAGAATGTCAGCTAGGTAAATAGAGCAGAGTCTCCTTCAAAAGCAAAGATCAGTCCTCTACCGGATTGTTGGAATTAGTACATACTGATCTCTGTGGTCCGACAAGAATTAAGAGTCTGCAAGGTGATAGATATTTCATGTTACTAATTGATGACCATTCCCGGATGATGTGGGTTACCTTCCTAAAGGAGAAATCAGAAGCCCTTGAGAAGTTCAAAATCTTCAAAGCTATGGTAAAGAATCAAACTGGATTGAAACTGAAATGTCTAAGGTCTGATAGAGGTGGTGAATTTACATCTGGTGAGTTCATTGACTTTTGTGAGAAGCAGGGTATAAGAAGACAGTTGTCTGCTCCTAGGACTCCACAGCAGAATGGAGTAGTTGAGAGAAAGAACCGGACCATCTAGGAAGCTGCCAGGACAATGATGTTGGAAGCAAATGTTCCTCAAATATTTTGGAAAGAAGCTATCAGCACTGCAGTCTACACTCTCAATCGAGTTCAAATCAGAAACAACACTGGTAAGACCCCTTATGAACTCTGGTTTGGCATCACTCCTACTGTGAAGTATTTCAGAGTATTTGGTAGCAAGTGTTATATTAAAAGAGATGAAGATCTAGGAAAGTTTGATGCTAGAAGTGATGAAGGAATTTTCTTGGGTTACTCCACTCAAAGCAAAGCATACCGGTGTTACAATAAGAGATTGAGGAAGATGATAGAAAGCACTAATGTGAAAGTTGATGAAGGAATTGAGAAGCCCTCAAGATTTTATGAGTTTGATGAAGATGACCAAGATGGTGTTCAAGTTCAAGGAACTCAATCCTCTCCGGTAAGGCAGAGTCAGCCTGATCCAGTAAATCAGGAAGAAGAGATAGGTCTGAATGAGGCTGATCAAGAAGCAGCAGTGCAGGATACTCCCAAAATTCCAAGGTATGTAATACAGAACCACTCTGAAGATCAGATCATAGGTGACAGAAACAAAGGTGTGCAAACTAGAAGGAGTGTTGCTCAAAATCAAGATGAATGTTGTCTGATTTCAAAGATTGAACCTAAAACAATAAATGAGGATTGCAATGATAAAAATTGGACCAAAGCAATGGAAGATGAATGGATGCAAATTAAGAAAAATCATACTTGGGATCTTGTTCCCAGACCTAGAGACAGGAATGTGATTGGAACCAAATGGGTCTTTCGGAACAAATTGAATGAAGCTGGTGAAGTAATCAGAAACAAAGCTAGATTAGTCTGCAAAGGCTACTCTCAAATAGAAGGAATTGATTTTGAAGAAACCTTTGCTCCGGTGGCAAGAATTGAAGCAGTCAGATTATTCCTTACATTTGCTGCCTTTAAAGACTTCAAGGTATATCAGATGGATGTCAAGTCTGCCTTCCTAAATGGTGATCTGGAAGAAGAAGTTTACATTGAACAATTGGATGGATTTCAATTGTCTGATAATGATGATATGGTCTGCAAGTTGAAGAAAGTATTGTATGGATTAAAGCAAGCCCCAAGAGCATGGTATGAAAGGTTGGATAAGCATCTTGTGCAGATTGGATTCAACAAAGGTACTGCTGACAGCAACTTATATTTCAAAATTGATCATGAAAACATTTTGATTGTTGAAGTGTTTGTGGATGATATCATTTTTGGAGGAAGAGATAGTATGTGCAAAACTTTTGCAAATCAAATGAAAAGTGAGTTTGAAATGTCTATGCTTGGTGAAATAAATTTCTTCTTGGGTCTGCAAATTACTCAAACAAAGAAAGGGATTTTCATTTCTCAGACCAAATACGTGAAAGAATTGTTGAGAAAATTTGGTATGGAAGATTCAAAGCCAATGAACACTCCCATGGCAACCGGATGCAAGTTGAGCAAAGATGATGACTCCCCAAAGGTAGATCAGACAAAGTATAGATCAATGATTGGTGGATTGCTGTATCTCACTCAGACTAGACCAGATATAATGTAGGTTGTTGGTCTTATAGCAAGATTCCAGGCTGATCCTAAAGAATCTCATGTTATGGCAATCAAAAGAATTTTTAGGTACTTGAAAGGAACAGCTGAGTATGGTCTATGGTACCCTAGAGATCCGGATTTCTCTCTTCATGCTTACACAGACGCAGATTAGGCAGGAGATGTGGATGACCGGAAGAGCACCAGTGGTGGAGCATTCTTTTTGGGGAAGAGATTGGTTTCTTGGCTAAGCAAGAAACAAGATGCAATATCTCTGTCTACAACTGAAGCAGAATACATTGCAGCAGCAGGTAGTTGCACTCAAATTTTATGGATGAAGCAGATGCTAAGAGACATTAAAGTTGAATATGAGCAGCCTGTCACAATTTTCTGTGATAATTCAAGTGCAATTAATATTTCTAAGAATCCGGTATTGCAATCTAAGACTAAGCACATATCTATCAAGTTTCACTTTTTGAGAGAACAAGTGAACAAGGAAGAAGTCAGATTGGAGTATGTTCCTTCCAAGGATCAGATTGCAGATATCTTTACTAAACCTCTTCCCAAGGACTCTTTTGAATATCTCCGGGAGAAGTTAGGGGTCATGGCCCCTCCGGTGATGAACTAGGATGCACTGATGTGCATCAGTCTAGTGGATATCACAGTCATATCTTGTGATCTGGATTGATGATGGGGAGCTGCTACTAAGGGGGAGCAGCTGGTATGATTCTGATGTGTTAGAATTGCAAGTATGAGCCCTTTGCCATTGATGTCAAAGGGGGAGAGAAGACATGTGAAAAATAAGTGGCTGATGATCAAAGGGGGAGCAGTAAATGAGGAGAAGACATGTTGCTGATAGGGGGAGCTGTGGCAGAAAGGAGAAGTTCTTGTCTTGATGGTTTTTCACATCACATGTTGCCATCAATGACAAAGGGGGAGATTGTTGCAAGTATGAGGTGAACCAGTGTTGTCATTGATGTCAACATACTCATATTGCATTGACAAGAAGGATTGGATGAGCTGTGTGCTGAGGATATTGAGAAAATTAGCCTCAGTCAAGAATAGTGAAGAACAGTGATGAGAAGAAGGCAAATGTATTGTATAGGTTGAGAACCGGAGGATACGGATTAAAGGGTTTGTAGATATGAGTCTTGAGATGGTTCAGTTAAGATTTCAGAGGTCTGCATGAAGATCTGTAGAAGTTATGGCTGTCGGTGTGGAACCGGTTCTGGCAAGTGTTCAGAGGTGACAGAGGATCACAGAAAGGTCCGGTGAGGTCCGGAATTGCATAATCTTAATCTGCGGATTGGAAGGAGTGTTTGGGATGTCCTTGTGATGTGTCATCTCGAGTTGTGTATGATTTGGATGTCCGGAAGTACCTTATGCTTTATGACAGTGGCGACAGACTGTGTTCTTGAAGTTCCGGATAAGGAAGAGAAGAGATTCCAGTAAGTAGAGGAAGTGCAGATGTACCTAGTCATTTAGGCAGGCTTGTGAAGGTTCTTAGATTATGTTGAGGTTGTATTATTGGTCCGCATTGATGGTAGAGCCCGGAATTGAAGATATTCTTCCGGATGAAGTTCTTGTTCCTACTAGCCGACCGGATGAGTTGTTCATCCTGCGAATGTTCTTGTGGTGGCTGACCGGATGTTTTATTCATCTTGTGGATATTCTTATGGTTGATTGCCAACTTAGATGATTGTTCCTAAGTCGATGTCTTGTATAAATAAAGGTTTGTGAGTTCATTTCAAAGTGTGGATTGTGTGGATGAGAGTGGTATAGCGAAGAGAAGTACGAAAGGTAGAGCAGGGGTTTTTGGGCTTAAATGGAACTGATCTGGACATGGTAGAGATGTCATTCTCTAGTTCAAGACTGTGATTCTTATCACTTTGTAGACAGTGTGTCTCCTTGTAGGCAGTGGGCCTCTTTGTGAGCAGTGTGCTCGGGCAGTGAGCCCTAATTGGCAAGTGCCATTCTTTTTCTTATTCTTTTAACAGAGAATAATCCTTGGGTTAATCACCCTGTGGTTTTTCCCTTAACCGGGTTTTCCACGTCAAAATCTTGGTGTTCAATGTGTTGATGTTTTATCTGCTCTTGTGTTTGTGCGTTTTACTTCCATGGATGATTAATTGATATGCTATTAACTAACAAAGAAGAATCAAGTGTTTGAAGTAGAGAGCAAGTTTTATACAACTGATTCACCCCCCACTCTCAGTTGTATGCCCTAGATCCAACAGTAATCACACGCCATGTTGCATTACTATATTTTGTGCGTGAGGTGTTACCCACACTCTCATACGCACTCATTAGATTCTTGACAATAGATTTTTCACTTGAAGCCTCTAATGTTCTCAACCCAAGAATCTTCATGATAGACCTATACTTTATACTTCGCATCATTTCAACGAATAGTTGACATCTTGCAGTCTCATTTAACTTTTCAAAGAACAATCTCCAAATCTTATTAGCATATCTTCTATAAGTGCGTTTTAGAATCTTACCTTCCATTGGCTGTAAAATATTCTCATCAATATCAATCAAATACTTTGGCTTTCTATGCAAAATTCTAGGTGGTGTCAAGTTAGGTAAATTCATCTCAACATTAGGAATTTCATCAATATTTAAATGAGATGGGTTAGATGGCATACCTTTGATCGAAGATGGAATAGATGACGTACCTTGAGGTTGAGGTGGGAACGATGGCGTACCTCCTTCATCACATGTGAGTGATGATGTACTCTCAACTTGAGATGTGGTAGATGGTGTCCCTACATGTTGACTTGCGGTAAAGGACGTGTCTCCAACTATGGTATTCAAATCTCTCGTACCACGAAGTTCTTGCATTCGTTCTCTTTGTGCCGCCAATACCATATCTGTTTGTGATGGTTGTGGTTCCTCTTCAATTGGTATGTCTTCATTTATCATGTCCAATTTCCTCTTCTCATGAAGTTCCCTCATAGCCACTGCTTTCTTTGCATTCTTAGCTTCTATCTCTTCCTGTGTTAGTTTAATTCTTGATCGTTTCCTCGGCATGACGAAGAATTTGTCTGTAGCATGATAAAGAGACCAATATTAGTTCCTAAGAAATGAATACAAGATAATAGTGGGATTGTATTTTTTTTATGTTGTAAGGATTTATTCTTGTATAGTTTGACATCATGGTATGTTAAGGTTTGTTTATTACACATAATTATTAAAGAGCCCAAGTGTAGAAAATATACATGGCATCATGTGAGATTGTAGGCTACTTTCTTGATTGGGAATGTGTCTATTTTAAACATGTATGATAAAGCATGATAAAGTAATTCAATCCGAAATAAGGAAAATGTAAAGAACATGCATGTAAAGACTTGACATACCTAAAAAATGAAGATTTGAATGGAGAGAGTACCCAATTATGTAGTGTTTTTATCTTCTTGCATCAAACTCCTCAACAATTTGAGTTTTCACCACTTGCTTCCTTTTCAATGTTAAATTGAATAACACTCAAATGTCATTACTAACAATAATACTATTAACCAATCTATAATGTTAAATTCCTAAAATTGAATCACAATTAACATTGCAACACTACAAAAATTGAAACTTGAATAGATATATATCAAACTTGGTGTGAAAACTATGTTATTTCCTCCTCAAGTTGGCAAAGCAGAAAAGGTGGTGGAAAGATCATGCAAAGGTGGTACAATGTGTCAAATGTGCATGTGAACTTCCCAATAGCATGAAAGCACTTCTTTTTTGTCAGAGCATGCGCAGAATCAGTAAGAAAATAGAGCATGTGGGCCTGGATCATGGGGGTAACCACTTTTTTACCGTTTCAATAGAAATACAAAATGCGAGCGCGCTATAACGTGCTCGCGCTATAACGCACTTGTATTTTGTCCTGCTATAGATTCATCACATCCTTTGCATTGATCCCTAATCCCTCAACCCTTCACTCTAATCCCTCAACCCTCAACCCTATCCCTAAACCCTCAACCCTCAACGTCAAATCCTAATCCCTCAACCCTAATCCGTCATCCCTCAACTCTAATCCCTCATCCCTAAACCTTAAATGCTATCCCTAATACTACATCCTCAACAGACTCGATACTATACCTTAAACTGTAATCCCTTATCCCTAAACCCTCCAACCATATCCCTAATCCTTACACCCTCCACACTCTACTTTAACCCTAATCCCTTGAACCTCAACCCTATCCCTCAACCCTTAACCCTTAAAATTTAAACCCTATCCCTACACCCTCAACACTTGAAACTATATCTTAAGCCTTAAACCCTCATCCCTAAAGCCTCAACCCTCAATCCTATACCTTAAACCCTAACCCCTATCCCTATTCCTAAACCCTCAATAGACTCGATACTAAACCCTAAATGCTATACTAGACCCTCAACCCTCAACCCTCAACTCTCAACATTAAACCCTAATTCATCAACCCTAAACACTAATCCCTCAAACCTAAACCCTATCCCTAAACCATCAACCCTCAACACTATACCTTAAACCCTAATCCCTATCCCTCAACCCTTAACCCTTAAAATTTAAACCCTATCCCTACACCCTCAACACTTGACACTATATCTTAAGCCTTAAACCCTTATCCCTAAAGCCTCAACCCTCAATCCTTAAACGTTCAACCCTAAACCCTATCCCTAATCCCTCTACCCTCGACACTCTAACCCTAACCTCGACATTAAATGCTAATCCGTCAACCCTAAACCCTAATCCTAAACCCTCAACCCTAGACACTATACCTTAAACCCTAATCCCTCAGCCCTCAATCCTAAACCTTATCCCTAAACCCTAATCCCTCAACCCTCAACCCTAATCCGTCATCCCTCAACTCTAATCCCTCATCCCTAAACCCTAAATGCTATCCCTATTCCTAAACCCTCAACAGACTCGATACTATACCTTAAACCCTAATCCTTTATCCCTAAACCCTCCACCCATATCCCTAATCCTTATACCCTCCACACTCTACTTTAACCCTAATTCCTCGACCCTCAACCCTATCCCTAAACCCTTGACCCTCGAACCTTAACCCTCAACCCTCAATGTCAAACCCTAATCCTTCAACCCTTAACTCTGATCCCTCAACCCTCAACCCTATCCCTAAGCCCTCAACCCTAAATCCTCAACCCTCAATGTCAAATTCTAATCCCTCAACCCTTCACCCTAATCCCTCAACCTAAAACCCTATCCCTAAACCCTCAACACTATACCTTAAACCCTAATCCCTCAACCCTAACCCTAAACCTTTTCCCTAAACCCTAATCCCTCAACCCTCAACCCTAATCTGTCATCCGTCATCCCTCAACTCTAATCCCTCATTCCTAAACCCTAAATGCTATCCCTATTCCTAGACCCTCAACAGGCTCGATACCATACCTTAAACCCTAATCTCTCTACCCTCGACACTCTTATTTAACCCTAATCCCTTGACCATTAACCCTATCCCTCAACCTCAACCCTCAACCCTCAACCCTCAACTCTCAACATTAAACCCTAATTCATCAACCCTAAACCCCAATCCCTCAAACCTAAACCCTATCCCTAAACCATCAACCCTCAACACTATACCTTAAACCCTAATCCCTCAACCCTCAACCCTAAACCTTATCCCTAAACTCTAATCCCTCAACCCTCAACCCTAATCCCTCATCCCTCAACTCTAATCCCTCATCCCTAAACCCTAAATGCTATCCCTATTCCTAAACCCTCAACAGACTTGATACTATACCTTAAACTCTAATCCCTTATCCCTAAACCCTCCAACCATATCCCTAATCGTTACACCCTCCACACTCTACTTTAACCCTAATCCCTTCAACCTCAACCCTATCCCTAAACCCTTGACCCTTGAACCTCAACCCTCAACCCTTGACGTGAAACCCTAATCCCTCAACCCTTAACTCTGATCCCTCATCTCTCAACCCTAACCCTAAACCCTAAACCCTAAACCCTCAACCCTCAACGTCAAATCCTAATCCCTCAACCCTTCACTCTAATCCCTCAACCCTAAACCCTATCCCTAAACCTTCAACACTATACCTTAAACTCTAATCCCTCAGCCCTCAACCCTAAACCTTATCCCTAAACCCTAATCCCTCAACCCTCAACCCTAATCCGTCATCCCTCAACTCTAATCCCTCATCCCTAAACCCTAAATGCTATCCCTATTCCTAAATCCTCAACAGACTCGATACTATACCTTAAACCCTAATCCCTTATCCCTAAACCCTCCAATCCTATCCCTAATCCTTATACCCTCCACACTCTACTTTAACCCTAATTCCTCGACCCTCAACCCTATCCCTAAACCCTTGACCCTCGAACCTCAACCCTCAACCCTCAACGTCAAACCCTAATCCCTCAACCCTTAACTCTGATCCCTTGACCCTCAACACTATACCTTAAACCCTAATCCCTATCCCTCAACCCTTAACCCTTAAAACTTAAACCCTATCCCTACACCCTCAACACTTGACACTATATCTTAAGCCTTAAACCCTCATCCCTAAAGCCTCAACCCTCAATCCTTAAACCTTCAACCCTAAACCCTATCCCTAATCCCTCTACCCTCGACACTCTAACCCTAACCTCAACATTAAATGCTAATCCGTCAACCCTAAACCCTAATCCTATACCCTCAACCCTCAACACTATACCTTATACCCTAATCCCTCATCCCTCAACCCTAAACCTTATCCCTAAACCCTAATTCCTCAACCCTCAACCCTAATCCATCATCCCTCAACTCTAATCCCTCATCCCTAAACCCTAAATGCTATCCCTATTCCTAAACCCTCAACAGACTCGATACTATACCTTAAACCCTAATCCCTTATCCCTAAACCCTCCAACCCTATCCCTAATCCTTATACCCTCCACGCTCTACTTTAACCCTAATTCCTCGACCCTCAACCCTATCCCTAAACCCTTGACCCTCGAACCTCAACCCTCAACCCTCAACCCTCGATGTCAAACCGTAATCCCTCAACCCTTAACTCTGATCCCTCGACCCTCAACCCTATCCCTAAACCCTAAACCCTCAACCCTAATCTGTCATCCCTCATCCCTAAACCCTAAATGCTATCCCTATTCCTAGACCCTTAACGGGCTCGATACTATACCTTAAACGTTAATCCCTTATCCCTAAACCATCCAACTCTATCCCTTATCCCTTAACCCTCATGATTAATATCCTTGAACGTAAAAAAATTTGAGGGGAACATAACACGAGCAACGCGCTCGCGTTATGTCAAACATGACAAACAACAAACTTGCGGGAAAGGAAAAATGCAAAGCAAAACATAATGCGAGCGCGTTATAACGCGCTCGCGTTATGTCTTGCTTTGGGAATCCCAAGCCTTGGGCTTGGGATTTGCTTTGGATTTCCAATCCAAAGGCTTGGAGTGCCTTATGAACAGTCACAGACGTGTTTTTCTATATTCTTCAAAATTTCACATAATTTCATTCGTGCTAACCCTCATATTTGCACGTGTTTCAAGGTCGAACAAATCAAACACATGGGTAATGTTAGGCTTTCTCTTAGCTATTTGACAATGTGATTTTTTTCACATTTTAACAATGTTAAGCCTTTCATCTTTAATTTCTTTTGTTTGTGTGTCCATTTTTAGACAAAAACCACTGTTTGGTCTTTTTTTCATTGTAAAATAACTATTCATTGAAATTTCAAAAAAATTACATATTTAGAAACTAGACTCCATTATACAAATATTAAAAAAATAAAAAAATAATTTTCAATTAGTTTTCAAAATTTATAGGGGTAGCACGGCCAAAATTCTATTTTTTAGGATGTGTCCACTTTGAAAATTAGTAAAAAATCAAATATTCATCAAAAAGTTTTTAGAAAAATCAAGCATAAACTACATGCTATTAGCTAATTTCTCACTGAAGCGATTTTAAAAATACCAAAAAAAAGTTGACCTTTTGAGGGAGCCACAAAACATGCTATGTTATGTTTTTTTGACAGAAACAACACCAATTTCTGTGGCTCCCTCTTTTGAACCCCTTAATCTATGCCATTTTCAAAACAAAATAGTAGTTTAGAAAGTAGACTCGGAGCACTACGAACATTGTTTTGGTTGCATCTCCAAATTTTGAGTGTAACTATGCTCTATTTCTCATCCAAGGCCAGTATTTCCTGATTTCAGAAAAAAAGTGGCCACTTAAGACCCCTTTTTGGCCCCCCATCTTCTTGCACTTACCCTAAATATATTTATTATTTTATTATATATTAATTTTATATGTAATTATTTTTATTATACTTATATTTATAATTCAATATTATATTCTATATATTTATAAATAATTTATTTATTTTATAGAATTTAAAATATATAATTATTAATACTACAAGATTTTTAAATTTTAAATATATTTAGAAATAAAATGTAACAACGTCAAATACAATATTATAAAATAATATTATATATCATATTAATATATTATATTTATATATTATAAAATTGTATATTTTTAATACTTGTAATAATTTATAATTTAATTATATTTATTTTATCTAAAATATTATATACTCAATAGAAAATTTAATTACTAAAAATTTATAAATAATTTATTTATTTTATATAACTAAAAATATAATATTAAATACTATATGAATTATTCCGTTGGCTTTTATTGTGTGTGGGTTGGTTTTTGTGAATTTGTTTGCCATTTTTTAATTTATATTTTTGTTTCTCATTTATCTCAATAATAAAATATAATTTTATTTATGTGCTTTTATATAAACAATTAATATTTATAAATAATTTAATAGAAATATTTTTTAATTCATTTTCAATGTATATATAATTAAATAGAAATATTTATTGATTTGACATCATCTTATAATGATGAAAGACAATAGAAATGGTGGGTGTCATTAGATCCATTCCTTTCTTGAGTTAATCAACCAACATAGAGAGAGAGAGAGAGAGAGAGAGAGAGAGAGAGAGAGAGAGAGAGAGAGAGAGAGAGAGAGTTGGTCAACCATTTCATGCCAATAATTCATAGATTGTGCATGTCCATGGGGAGAGAGAGAAAGAGATAACATTTCCAATTATGGCTAACTTTGGCATCTAGATCCACTCTCTTCTTGTGTTTATTGACCGAAAACCTAAAACGCGAAAGAAAGAGAAGGGAAATAGAGAGAGAGGGGGGAATCTAGAGAAGGGGAGATATGGATATAAATGGAGATATAGAGACAAAGATAGAGATAGACATAGAGGTAAAGAGATAAAGGAGAGAGATAGACATAGAGAGAGAGGTAGAGGAATAGAAAAATAAAGAGGGGGATAAAAAAAATAGAGAGCTAGAGAGAGAGAAATGGCTATACAGAGAAAAGAAGACAAAGAGATATAGAGAGGTAGAGAGATAAAGAGAGATATTATTTTAAATATGTTTATCTATTTATTTATATTCCAAGGATGTTTTTGATTATGGTAAGCATCTTACAAGGGGCTAAACCCTTTACGTACAAGGCCCCAAGGGAAGAAAAATAGGACAGACATAACAACACAACAACAACCAAACTACAAGAAACCAACAACCCAAAAGGCAACCGAAATAGTGCATAGGTCACACACTAAGAGCAAAAAAATCAGATAGGGGATCTAAACAACATCATATCCTGAACAAGCAAACCTAACACCCTTAGCCCTAGGGTGCAACAGATTTGGGGAGCCCTTTCTTTCTATGTTGAACCATAGTCCAAGAAGCCTCAGAGTCAAAGTCCTCAGAGTATGGCAAGAGGGGGGGTCCTCCCTTGTAGCAGCAGCCAAAGAAGGCACAAACAAAGAGACAGAACCAGAAGCAGGCACACTCAAAAGAGTGATCATAGTAGATGAAGAAGCAACTTGGCCATGAAGAGCCAAAGAAACAACAGGAGCAGACATTGAGGCATCGAACTGAACAGACAAAACAACCACTATATTCTCCACTGCATCCTCGGGAATAGGAGGGACATGCACGAAATCTTGAGGAGAGTCATCTTCCTGAGAGGAGCCGTCATCCAGAGAGTCACACACAATCAAGTGATCCATGAGTGCATTTTTCCACTAAGTTGTCATTTTCTTGCGGCGAGAGTGAGGACAACCTGAGGCCAAGTGACCAATAGAAAAATATATTCCAAGGATGTTGCAACATAGGAGACTAAATTTTAAACATTAACTAATTTATAAAGTTAATGTAAGAAGATGGACAATCAATCTGAAGCTACTACCTATTCATCGAGACCTTGGTTGTGCACATGACATCATTTTCTTAATGACCTATCAATTGACCTCATGTATTGCACAATTGTATGTAAAAAAGAAAAGCAAATTGCTAATTGGCCTTCCACAACTTTAGTGTGCAATGGGTACCATGAAGAGATATTAAAGGTTAATTATTATGTCCTTAAGAAAATGACATGTTTCCCTAAGCATAGCTTGTCAAGCTACATAGAATATAATAGTGTCCATAATTTTCAATAATAAGCATGTCAAGCTTTTATACTATGAGAACCAAGATCGTGGAAAGACTATCAAACACGAGATTACAAGTGAGAAGGAACAATTTGTATTAACAAATAACAGGTATAAATAGTAGAGGTTGCATAGCCAACTCTTCACGAAACAAGGATAGGTGGCGATATTCAAAGAAAGAGAATAGTGTAACTACCCTAGGAAATAGAGGCAATGTGTCAAGTCTATTGACACCTATTACAAACGACTCACCAAGTTGAAATGTCAATTGGCATGTGTTATAAGTCACCTAAGTATGATTGAGTTAATGTTAACTCATGGAGTTATACACCAACACCCCCCCTTAAGCATAGCTTAGGTGAGTTTATGAATGATGAGTCCCGGTAGTGTGCCATTTTAGGTACTCATTTACAAATGTATCTCTCAGAAAATGGAGAAAGAAAGAAAACCCTGTGGGAAAAACTTTCCTCCAGAAAGAGAGAAAACAAAGAGAGGACTAGATAGCCCCCCATAAGATGGTGATACTGATGTCGATTCTAATGTAGATATGTAGAACTCCTGAAGCATGTCGAAGTTGTAAAACTTGCCCTTCTCTTGATTTCAAGAGATTTTAGCAAACTGATTGAAGTAAGTAGTGTTTTAAAGGATAAAGACCAGGATGTAGGTCTAAGAAATGTAAAAAATATTTGAAGACAAGAATGTGCATATGCGCACATATGAATGAGGTAAGAATTAATGTGATTCAAGTTGTAATGTTACAACCTCCCCACTACACTTTATAGATCAGTGTGCTTACATTTCACTTTTACACTTTCAATATCTTGACACTATATGAGTGTTTTTACAAACTAAGAATGCAAGTAGAGTTCAATTTTTTTTTCTACTATATAGAACCAATTGAGCTAAGCCGAGAGTTTACACTAGGCTCTGAAGTAGCATCATGATTGACTTCTTCACCAGATGTAAAATGTGAAAAGATGAAAGCACACTCAAAGTTACAAACCTTTCCTATTGCAACAAGTCTTCGATCTTTTGCTTCTCAAATGAAGGTCGATTTAGCAGTGAACTCAACTATCTTGTCAGATTGTGTGAGTGCATATAGTAAAAGGTAATTTTTGAATAAGTCAGGAATGAAATAGACATTATGGACATATCCATTTCCCAATTTAACAGTACCTTTGCCAAGGACGTTATGGTAGACTTGGTTCATTAATATTTTGGTAGTATTGCAGTGTTTGATCCTTACAAATAATTCCATGAAAGGTGACATGTGATCACCTACTACTAAACTTAGAACCCATCTATTGACCTCTACTTTTGGTGATGCCATTACCTTTTGACCTTCTTTTAGGTGATGAAATGGTGCAATTTAAACTTCTTGATGCTTAATTTTGACTTTTAAAGTGGTTCTTTAGTGCAGTCTGAGTGTTTTTTAGCACTCTAGATTAATACCCCCCTAAAGTGACACTTTATAATTGAGTGCACTTGACATCTGTTTACATCTTTGAGTGGATTTTTCCCTTTAGTTTGATGTCCCTCCAAATTGTGCAATTAATGAAATGAGTGCTTATCGTCTCCCTACAAAAGCGTGATCAGGAACTTTATAAAGATAGTGCGATATCAACTTTGTTGGATAGAGGACGAAAAAAGAACCATCTTTGCAAAAGGAACAACTCAATTTCGAGTCAATTTGCAAAAGGTATGGCCCTTCAAAAATTTTGCATATGAAAAAAAAATACACTACTAGAAAATAATTTGGACAATGTGTTTGGAAAAAAAATTTGCATACAAAGAGTAAAGAAAAAAAATCTTCTGTACGAGGGAGAAATTTAAGCCCCCTATGGTAGAGCGCGACCAAGAGCTTATTTGCCCATGTGACCAAGGGCTTAGCTCTAAAAATTCCCCGCCCCCCCTTCTTGGCTTTTTGCCTTTGATGTTGTCACTCCCCCGAGTTTCTTACATCAGCATTTGAATACAAAATACAAATGAATAGTGCCAATACATGTGGCATTAACTTTGACAATCGTCACAAATAAAAAAACTTTTTCAAATAGCTTTTCCCTCCTATTTGGTTGCCGTCGGGTGTTTGAATGCCTTTGGGCGCAGTCAATGGTGATCATTGGGTGCATTTGGCTATTGGCGGTCCAAGGTTGAGCGCTTCAAGTGCTGACCGCAACAATGCAGGCGGTGCGATGGTGTTGACCACCACGTGTGGCGCTTGGACACCCACATATTTGCTGATGAGGAGTCCTTTTAGGACTGTGATGTCTTTGGCCTGTGTGGCCTCTTTGACTCCTTCGTTGGTTGTGGAATGAGCTGAGGGTGGCACTCTTGTGGCGGCCCTCATCGGCCTTCATGGCCTTTGCGTATGCTCTCCACCGTCAGCCTTTTGGCCTCTGCGAGTGATTTCCACCGTCGGCCTTTTGGCCTCTGCGAGTGATTTCCACCATCGACCTTTTGGCCTCTGCGAGTACAGTGTAGATTCGGCCTTTTGTGGTCGCTTCAACTTGTGGAGCCGTTGTCGATGCTTGTAAAAAATGGCCTATATGGCCACTCCGAATGTCGTCTGTGAGCTTTCAAACAAATTTGGCCAATGCGGCCTGTGTGGTGCTTGCAAGCGAGGATCCACACTGCCCTATATGGGCGTTTGAAGACAATAAGAGCACACAGAAATGTTAAATAGAAAACAACTGAAACGAAGCAAAAATACAGAGATGCAAACCTGATTCGCACAATGAGCAATCAAGATTTGATGCTAACCACAGTGCTCTGATACCATTAGAGAACCAAGATTGTGGAAAGACTATCAAACACGAGATTACAAGTGAGAACGAACAATTTGTATTAACAAATAACATGTATAAATAGTAGAGGTTGCATACCCAACTCTCCACGAAACAAGGATAGGTGGCGATATTCAAAGCAAGAGAATAGCGTATCTACCCTAGGAAATAGAGGCGATGTGTCAAGTCTATTGACACCTATTACAAATGACTCACCAAGTTGAAAATGTCAATTGACATGTGCTATAAGTCGCCTAAGTATGATTGAGTTAGTGTTAACTCATGGAGTTATACACCAACATATACTTTATGAACTATTCATTTGTCTTTTCCTATTATGGAATTTTTTTACTTAAATTGCCAACACTATATGTAAAAATGGTAAGAAGAGGAAAAATATATCACTTTGATTTGTTCATTATAGGATATTTCTAATGATTCCATCGCTCCATTTAAGCGTACCGCACGATCCCTTCATCCAAACTGCACACATGACCTCCCTCCTTTGTGATAAACTTTGACGAGCTTAAAAATATATACTTGATATAAAATATATTATATTTATATATTTAAGCACATTATTAAATTGAATATTTTTGACTAATAGAAGGACATGATCTTGGCCAACTATTAATGAAATTCTACAAAGCTAGATACTCCCTCAATGCTAGATAATGACATGGACCATAGAAATATAAAATAATCACCATTCACTTAAAAGACATGGAAATTGAACTTCCACAACTCCTCTGCGTACCCATTGCACACCAAGGTTAGCACTCAAGAAAAAGTGTCCACTACAATAATGAACTCCAAAATAAATTTAATAATAATAAAAAAGCACATAGTGAGCTAATGCGCATTTAACAATAGTGCCTTACTACAAAAGGAGTTGATTTGTTTGCTTTGACGGAAATATTGATGAATAATTAATAACAAGTTTAATTTCAAAGCAAATAGCCTGTACTAACATGATCGTACTGTAGCTCATTAATGGAGCTGCTATGCATTCATAAGCTTATCATTGTATTCTGTTTCTTTCTACATATACACGTGCACATTCAAACTCTTCCAGCCTTCACTAAACGAGCTCAAATAAGCGGTCAATGTAAGGCCATGTTTCATTCCAGAGAGCTTGGAGTTCACGTAAATCGTCCCCAACAACAGTCATTTGAGTCTCCTTATGTCTACATGTTTAATAATAAATGGGGTTGTTTATTGCTGCTGTATTGTTGTATTTACAGCTCTATTTTTTGGGTTTTGTAATTTTTTTTTTTTGGTTGTTTATTCTAATTTAATGTAAGTTGTTTTGTTCAATACAAAAAAAAAAAAAGAGGAGTCGTGTCCTGGTTTTTTTTGTTCTTTTTATAATAAACAGATAATGGATATTGTACTGGCCATTTTAACAAGTTTATTAATTTTTAAAGTAATTTATATCAGGGATCAAATTTTATTGAAAAGAGAGAACACTAGGATCGTGCAGAGTATGATAAAATAAATATCTCTGCTCTTAACAGAAAAAGATGATTATTTATACATTTTAAAAAAAGAATTGAAAGAAAGTTTTATTGAAGAATGAATAATAGAATATACAGAGAACTTAACCACATAACAGCAGCAACAACATACTGCCAACAAAAACTAGAGCGGCAGAGGTCAAAGGCACAAACAGAACCTTAATCCCATAACTTAAAATGTATAACTCCACATGAGAAGACACGAAACATATAGATATATTACAGACAGCAACATAAGGAGTTCAACATAGACAACTTCCTTCTTCAAATTACGACATCAGAACCACTAATATACTAAAATTTTGTAAACATTAAAAAATTGAAAGAAAGTTTTATTAAAGATTGAATAATAAAATATACAGAGAACTTAACCACATAACAGTGACAGCAATATACATCCAACAAAAGCCACAAGCCACAGAGGTCAAAGGCACGAACAGAGCCTTAACCCCATAAATTATATAACTCCACACAAAAAGACAAGAAGCATATAGATATTTTGCAAACAGAAACAGAAGGAATTCCTACATACACAACTTCTTTCTTAAAATTACGATGACAAAACCACCAATACACTAAAAATTTGTAAACACCAAACAATCAACAGATTATAAAACCAATCAAAAGTTGTTATAAAACCTCTCACCAAAAAAACATCATTTACATAATTTGGTATTGGTATTGCTGTAGTTTATGTTCAAAGGGCTCAATTTAAGTTTTTCTTTTTTTTGGTTGGTTGGGGGTAGTAGTATTGATCCATTAATATGCGAAACAGTGGAGCAAAACATACCATGGTTGCCTTCCTCCTATTCCGCTACGAAAACAATGTGTGGTCTTCATTCATGCATTAATATAGAAATAAATAATTCTTTAATCATTAAAAATATAAAATCATATGGTTTCTTAAATTTTATTTATGAAATTACATATCAATGCCATCATTGACCTCGTATGTAAAGATATTTCTTTTCCACCTCACTCTGTAAATTAAGGACACCTGTAGCTCTAGGTTGACATTACAAAATTTATAATTTCGCTATCTTGTTGTCGGTAGATCTGACAAAATCGCATCGATGACCAACACAAAGATAAGATATCCTAGCTTGGAAAAAAAAAAACATGGACTTTTAATCTTAAAAGTTAATTGCTCGATCCAGTGGCTTTATTTTAATTCCATTATTCTGGGAAAAAAAATTCCCAACTGGACCGACCTTTCTCCATTATACAAGTTTATGGACCACTTAAATTCTTATTAGGGAAGTTATTATGTAGTTGTTGAAGCTCATGCCAAAAATAGGTTATGAAAGTAAACAATGGCAATAATCAACTGTAGTAATTCAGTAAATTCAAAACACATTGAGACAAAATCAGTAAAGTTGCAAACAATTTTCTAAATATATGGGTGAAACTCTGTTGAAACCGTATCTCATACGGTAAAAGCTTAAATAGTTGGCATGTTGTAAAACAGTCCTTTGGTCGAAATTTTTTTGACAAAATTATATTCAACAAAATCAATCGACCAATAGTGCCTTTGAACAGGTAGAAGGAATGTGGTTGCACAAATCAAGAACAAAAATCGAAAGAAACCGTGATTAAAAATCCGTAAACAGTTGGCAAAACAACGTACCCGCGATTTAGGGTGGAGCATCTCACACAAAGTGCAGCACTCCGTAACAGCTTTGTCTTTTGTGCAATGAAAGCCAATTTTTTTTAAGCAAAATGGGGAATCTGAATGCAGGGCGGCATGGATCTCGTCCAATTTAAAAGGATATTAGTGGAAGGTGGGAGCCACTAAGGCGCAACTAGCTACAACACTATTGGGAAACATTTCAACGTCCAGCCCGACCAGCAAATAATATATTATCCATACCTCTACCAATACCAATACTCTTTTAACTACTCTATATACCCACGCAATCAGATGCTTCTCCATTTGGTGGGTACTTGCAGGCATTGCTTCTTTCCTTTTGGGTTGAAAGGATAAATGATTTTTGGTTGCTTTTGTAATCTGTTGGTATCTGGAGTATGAAACAAATTTGTACAAATAAACTTCGTCATTCTTAGTTAAGAGTTAAGGAGAGGTATCCATTTCAAAAAGTTGTCCGGACAACCTTACGGACCTTGAACTCAGCAGAACTTGATTTGCTTCTTTCTTTACTATAATTCTTTAGCTCTAATCTTTTGATTTGCTTCTTTCTTTACTACAATTCTTTGGCTCTAATCTTGACCATTGACACATCCATTGCACAGTATCATGCGTTATAATTTGCATTTGTATTTATTTCTTAAAGAATTCAGTTGATGGCCAATTAGTTCTGTGAACACAGTTTGAGTCTACTCACACAAAACAACTTCTCTCTTGATTTTTCTGGTTAGTTGTTGTATGAGCTCATTTATTTTGTAGGGGACAATTTGGTTTGTTTTGTAATTTCTAGTTATTTGAAGACGCTTAGATGTTCTTCTTTAACTTGTACTTTTCGAGTCCCAGTCTCATATATAGTATTTAGTTTTCCATTGGTGCACAAGCATCCACATTTGCTTCTCAAATTGTATGAGAGCGGTGGAATATAAGGCTTCTGGCTGTCTGCTCTTCTGCACTATCTTTTTGTCGGTCTATAGCTAATGGTTGTAAACAATAAAGCTCTGGGAATGAGGAGAAACTTGATATGTTTAACCAGACGGGCAATTATATATGTTTAACAGGCCTCCATGGCAGAATTCTTGAAGGCTCAAGTCTAGATTCCAGATTGAAATGCGGACAAAAAAAAATTAGAGGTAAAAATACTTAGGCCGGCTTCCCATTATAAATACATTGAGCCGGCAGTTTTTAATTTGCAAAGAGATTTAATATGTTGGTTGTGCAGATAATGTGGCCTCGTCTGGTTGCTAACAAATTGCTTGGCAAATCTGGGTGTGAGACTTATAATACTGATGGCCGGGACACGGAAAGCGAGACAGAAGATGAAGGTAAAGAATTGATTAGATGCATTAAAGTGGGCATTTTTGGGTAACAGCGTAGATGACAAGGGAAAAGTTGAATTTGTTTACAGATAAGGTTGCACCCTTGCCCTCCAAAACTCCACAGGGACCAAGTCTTTTATCGTTGTCTACCTCATGCTCGACGCCTCAGGCGCCGCTAAATTCAGGTACTGTAAATTTAAAAACTAAAAAACATTAGTATGTATGAGTTTTCCACAGTTCATGACAGTAAGTGAAAGTGCTTCTGGATTCAACTGGGTATGTTTTTGCTTTGACGTTCGGATCATGAGGAGCAAAGTGCTTCTGGATTCAACTGTGTATGTTTTCCTGATGATGGATCATTAAATATGATCCGAACGTCGAAGCAAAAACATATACAGTTGAATCCAGAAGCACTTTCACTTAACCAATAAACTTGTTTGTAATGAATAACATAAATGAGACTGCTTCTGGATTCAACGGTGTATGTTTTTGTATCGACGTTTCGGATCATGTTCAATGATCCATCATCAGGAAGAGGATAGTTGAAGATTGGATAGCAGACTAGAACTTTAAAAATGGATAGCTACTCACCTCTTGCCCCTTGCTTCGTGCCTTTCTCCCCCTCACTCATTTTTAAAGTTCTAGTCTACTATCCAATCTTCAACTATCCTCTTCCTGATGATGGATCATTGAGTATGATTTGAAACGTCGATTAAAAAACATACACAGTTGAATTCAGAAGCACTCTCATTTACTGTTATGGACTGTGGAAAACTCATGCTTTCTATGAATAACATATGCATCTTCATTAATGGGATTGCTTGATTTGTGTTAGGCAAACCGCCAAAATCGCCAACTCCTTCCCCTTCGCCTTCATCATCGCCGTGCAGCACGCCTACTTCTTCAAAACTGCTGATGCGTATGAAGTCGGAAACTCTATGGACTGATTATGTCAACACAGAGGAATACAGGTAAATTTCATGTTCTATCTTTGATTATTTTGCATTCAGAGCTGTGTAATTTGTCCTCTGGTTGTAAAGATTGTAACTTGGCTGGGCTGTGGCATAATGGTTTTTTCAACATGGATAATTAAACTATTACTGGTTTTTGTTTAATTGGGAATCTAACAACCGGTTAGTCAGAGCGAACAGTGAGATTAGTTTGCTTTAGGTTGGCTTCGAAATCCTCGGCATGTCTGTGATGATGGGTAATATTATAATTTGGCAGAGTATTTGTGGGGACATGGAATGTGGCAGGAATAACTCCGCCAGACGATTTGGATTTGGATGACTGGCTGAAACCAAATATCCCATCGGATATATACGTGATTGGGTAAGGGATTATAATTCATGTCTTTCTCTCACTTGTCTTTTTGCAAAATAGTTTAGATTAACTTACCCATATTCATATGCATATGCATGAGTGATTAGATTTCAGGAAATCGTGCCGTTGAAGGCAGGGAATGTTTTTGGTTCAGAAGGGCTAGCTGGACCTGCGACCAAATGGGATGCTTTGATACGCAGAACATTGAACAAGACATCTAAACCTCAAACCCCCAGATCGACCATAGCCAGAAGCTCCAGTGCTCCTTCTTCAACATTTCTTGATGCGCTAAATTCTCATCTTTTGAAATCCCCCGTTTCCAAGGACGATACTGCCTTGTCAAACAGTATAAGCAGAAGCGGATCTGAATGTATGGACGAAGAATTGGAAAAGTTTTACGAGGGCGAGGCTGATGACGAACACTCTGCCCGCGGCGAGCACAGGAATTTCAGACGAAGACAGAGATTTAAACGCGTTGCAAGCAAGCAAATGGTTGGCATTTTTATCTCTATATGGGTTAGAAGGGATCTCGTCCGCCATATGCGTGACCTCAAAGTTTGCTGCGTTGGTTGCGGCCTTATGGGCTGTCTTGGAAATAAGGTTTATTTCCAGAAAACTGATATCTTTAGTTGTCGATTTCGAGATATTTTCTTGATTATTCGATGGCACTGAAGCCTCTTCAATTTTATGCAGGGTTCGATCTCGGTGAGTTTTTCTCTTCACGAAACGAGTTTCTGCTTTGTCTGTGCGCATCTGGCGTCTGGTCAGAAGGAAGGGGATGAGCTCCACAGAAACTCTGATGTTGTGGAAATCTTAAAGCGTACAATTTTCAGCCGATCTTCTGCTGCCAAACCAATTCTAGCACACGAGTAAGTTCTTAGTTTACGTTTTGAAAAAAGCGTCCTAATTGTTGGCAATTCAAATCATTCGATTCAATTGAAGTGCCACAGATATGTTATGTTTTAATGCTTTCACATGTGAACAGTCGAATCATTTGGTTCGGAGACTTGAACTACAGAATTGCCCTGAATGACTCTGAGATAAGATCATTGGTTGACAAGGAGGACTGGAAGACCCTACTGCAAAGCGATCAGGTAACAAACTCATCTTTTTGTTTTTAATGGAATAAAACTGCCCTTCACTGATTCTACAAATCCTTATTTATTATCTGGAAATACTATTATTGGGAGGGTTAAATTGGTAAAGGTGCTGGGCTCACATAGAATTGTTGAACTTTTTTGAATGAGAAGACCTATACAAATATAAATATGCATAGGTTTTGATTTTTGTATTAGTAGGATTATTTTTAAAAATTCAATGTTATATTAGCATGAACAGCTAACCCCAAGATTATCAGAAAAAAGGTACAATATATCAGAAGAAGAAATTTCTTAAAAGAGACTCAAATAACTGCAGTAGGGGGGGATTGGGAAGAGCTTAAACAGTTGGCATGTTGTAACCGACTGTTCAAATTTGGTCGAAATCATGTCAATTCGTTCAATTTCTGCATTTAAATCGACAAATACGAGGGTCAAAATCATGGAAGAGAGTCAAATGCAGATGTTGGTTAAAGAAGTCAAATCTGCAGAAGGTCCAAAATTCAAGAAAACAGCCTGCACACAACATGCTGGCTGTTTATGTGAGAGTAGGGGGACTGTGTACATGCCCTCCAAGCTGTCTGGAATGAATCTATACATTATATTGTCCAGCCATTTGAGCCGCTTTAGTGAATGTCAAATTATATTAGGTGTAGTATTACCACTGTTTTTTTTAGTACTGAATTCTCAAGTGTCTAACAAACTTAAGAAGAAGGGCTTCCAGATTTCTAGGATGTTAGTACTAGTGAGCAATGTGCTAAAAACTAGCTTAAAATATAACCCAGTTTTGATCATCTTATATTCATATCAGAAGTACTTATTGGTTTGTGCAAGCTACACTTTTTCAAACTTCTTGTTAGCTCCGACTTAATTGGTAATTGCAGCCCCCATCCCCAAAGAGAAATGGCCAAAATACCATAAACAACTTCTGTTTTTCTGTGCAGCTTAAAATGGAACTCTGCACTGGACGTGTGTTCGAAGGATGGCATGAAGGACCCATCCAATTTTCGCCTACTTACAAATATATTTTTAACTGTGATCAGTACCATGGAGCAGAGAACAAGGCAGGGGAAAAGCGCCGTTCACCTGCATGGTATGAACTGTAAGCACAACTGTACAGCACTATTATATTTTCTTCAAGGATTACTCAAATTGAATTGTTGATGAAAGTGTGCAGGTGTGACCGTATTCTGTGGTATGGAAAGGGATTGAAACAGGTCTCTTATGAAAGAGAAGACTTCAGACTTTCTGACCATAGACCAGTTAAAGCAATCTATTTGGCAGAAGTTGAAGTCCTTAGCAACCAAAAGGTGAAGAAATCCCTGGGATTATCAACCACAGTGCCAGAAATGTCAAATATACTTACTGTGGAAATCCAGAAGATTTCCAAGAACCGCCATGTAAGGGTAACATATCAATGATCATTCTTTCTTGGTGTAATTATATTGATTTATACTAGTTCGCCTGTAGTTACAATGAAATCTGATATTGTAGTGTCATATTGTGCAGATGCTGAACGGCCTCAATAAGATTAACTCTGATGCTATAGCCAGTGTAGAGCAGAGCTTTCTACCAATTCTAAATGAGGTCCAAGCAAATCATAAATTGGAGCTTGGTTCTATGTTGAATCAAGAAATAGATATACGGGAAAAAGAAAACGACCTCAAAGTATGGTAATTAATGAGATTATTTCAGCAGGACTAGAGTCTTTTCTTCTGTTTTTTTTTCCTTAATGTCATTGGATATGATGTTCAGTAACTCTTCTGGTGTTCAAACCACAGACCAGAATGAAGATATACTTGGAGCCAGACATTATTAAAAAAGATGGGCCAATCTTGGGTCAGGCGGCAGTGAATAGATAAAAACTCTTACATCATTTACAAGGGCTAATGAAACTGTCTGTGACAGGGAGGTCTTCTACCGTACAAGAACATAAAAGTTATGTATCATTAAAGTAGAACCATCCAGAGTTGTTAAAATCTGTAAATATAAGGATATATTTGTCATTATTGAGGAATCAGAGGTTCATTGGGGTACACCTTAGCATTTTGTTTAGGAGCACATCATGGGTCCTAATACTAGAACCTGCTTCTAAAGACTCTACAACAACAGAATGTGTTCAAAGTGAGTCAGAATTTTCGGTGTGAGTTTACATATGACGCAATAAATATATATGACTACTTTCCTCCTTTCTCTATTCACCTGGACGTGCCCAAAACTTATTGGGACCTCTACTTTTCAACATTATTGGCTCCAGCAAACTTTGCTTTTGCCTTGCAAGGTAATGAAAATGAACTTGAATGCATTGAGGTCAAATTGAGAAGTAGGTGTGCTATAAAAAGATTATATGTCATTTTCTGAACCTTTTACATTTTCTACAAGGCATCTGACATTCCAAATAATATGAGCTCAGGGAACAGGTTTTCCAAGGAACATCTATTCATGGACAAGGAAGTCTTTATAAAATTGGTATCTTTACTACTTTATAGGAAGGATTATGAGTGAGAAATCAAAGGTTGCTCACCAGCTAAATTGTTATGAATAAGGGGAACTGATCTGTCAAAGTCAGTTTAGTTGATTGCACTCACTTGATAAAGATGATAATCTTTGTCTACGCTATTCACCAACATTCAAATTTGATTACATCATCCACTAACATTTTAAATCTCTCAAAAAAATGATTGAACAAGATTCATAAATTGTAACAATAACAACTAATTTGATTACGCCATCCACTAACATTCAAATCTCTTAAAAAAAAAAAAATGACTGAATCAGATCCATAAACCATGACAGTAACAGCTATGGTAAAAGAATATTAGATTTCTTTGTCGTAATCTGTAGGTACCTAGCATTGTTTAGCGTGAACAAGAAATTAACATAGTTACACTTTCAGTTTGCTTTTCAAGCAATACGAGGAATATTCTTAGTAATGGAGGGACCTGTAAAAACATAAGTGCAGATGTGATCATTTGTTTTAGTCTCCGTGTCCTCTTGTTGAAGTTTCACTCCTTTTCATAAGCTGAAAAGTCATTTAATTTGCACAAATAATTTGGCTTTATCCTTCCTTTTAAAAAATCTTAAATGTACCAACCACGATCACTAAATTGACATCAATTAATACCTTTTCAAACTTACTAAAAATGTTTATGTATTTTTAATATAAAAACCATTAATATAATACTTGAATAGTTATCACATTCAAAATGTATATGTCATTTCTTACCCATATTATATTGGTGTGAAAGGTTACGAGTTAGGGAAAAAAACAAATGATCTTACATAAGTATAAATATAAGATAAAGATAGATTTTTATTTTATTTTTTAATTATTTTTATTAGTTCCTGTCTATGGCAGGATTACTATTGCATCGCTTTGATGCAATTATTTGAATTTTTTTAGCCAATAGGCATTAAGGAATAAAAAAGCTCAACAAAATATTTTAGTGTTTAATTTTTTTTGACAATTTATTAAATAGGAAATTGTGATTTATTTTTATTCCCATTGGCTGATACATCAAACAGTAAGTGTAGAAATTTAATTTTTCCTTCCAAAAAATAATTAAGTTGTCATTTTATTAAAGTGCAAGTGGATGAAGCATATTGCAAAGTGACGGAGCAGATGGCATTTTGTATTTATTAGTTCCTGCAATGTCAATTAATGGTTTTTAATACAGGCTTAAGTCCTATTTACCTCCTCGTTTGGCTCAGTTAAAGTAAAATTATAGGAATCGCTGTAGTGCATGTATGTTTTTGTGTTTTGAAGGACCAGGAGTTGCGAAGGGATATCTGCATTAAGCCTGTGAAACTTAAACTTTGGTAAGGCTGAACAATAATTTATTTGTTTGTTTTTGCTCTGGCAAAACATATATAATTGTAGCAAAAACAAATTAATCCTTCCTATTTTTCTGATATTTAAGTCATTACATGAAAGGGCTTTTCATGGGTATGCTAGTTTTTTTTTTTTCCTGGTAACAAGATCAAACTCCAGACAGGTGAATACATAGAATTCATTGGGTAGCTGCTTATTAAGATATATGAAACAAATATTATTTTTCTACACTAGCAGAAAGAAAAATAAGGTTGTTGGTAATTCTGAAAAGTAAATAGTAAATACAACATTTTTTTGACAGATAACAATTATCTAGCAATTTAAATTACTTGAATTTCAAGATTTTCTTGAACAGATAACAATTATCTAGAGATTCTCCTCACCAACTGTTTCCCCAAAAAATCAAAGCCCTTCAAACCCTATGTCGGCATTGTTTTCTGGGGTCTACCTATGGAAGGCATGTGCAATGGAATAAAAGGTATGAAATGAGGGTTTATCAAAGATATTTAGTTAACATGAGCTTTAATTAATTCAATACACTGGGTTGATTGCAGAATTAGATGGCTTTCCCTCTGCAAAGTAGTAGCAAATCTGAAAGTAATCTGGAAGTGTGAAACTGAATGCCCTTGCCAAGAAGAAAAACTACAAATCAAAAGCTTCTAAGGCTTGCCCATTACACCTGCATACCCAAGAGAATCTACAGTTAGAAAATATCACCACAATAAACCCTAAACCCTTCTTAATTACCAAGAATGAGCGTCCCACATACAGTGAAAAAAGAATTATCTTTTTTCTGAAAAAATCTATTACAAAGGAATTTTGTCAATGTTTGGGGCCTATATGTGACATTTGATCAAAATTCTACCATGCGCCCAAATCTCTAACAACGTCCATTGGGGTTTAGTAGACGGGTAAGTCAGGGAGCTTACTGTGACGAGACCTAGGTTCAAACCCATTGGTCTGTACTCTGCTGCGTGTTTCCCTGTGGGACCAACAAGCTTCCTAAGCTGCTCTTTTCCAATTTTCCAAGTGTGAATGGTAGCTTATCAGATACTTAATGTAACATTAAAAATAAACTCTAATAAAATATAAAATCTCTAACAAACATTCAGCATAAGTGTTCAAATTCAGCTCAGTTCAGATTGAAGCAATCCAAACAATTTCATGACTACATTCAAGAAAGGGGAGGTGATCAATCAAAACCCTTAAAAAGTGCAACTAAAAAACACGAATCTTTGCAATCAAAACTCTTACAGAGAGCAACCAAAAAAAGAAATACCCTATAAATCTGAAATTCCCATGAGTTGCAACTAAAAACCAGCTGTCTATTAAGAGAACTGTAGTAACGGGTGAAAAAGTTGTCACAAACCTGGTAGCAGAGGCCGCCATGCCAACTGTCCTTAGGTCTGTCATGGTTATGACGTTGGTATTGCCAACTGGCCTTACGTCTGCCATGGTTATGGCCTCTCTTAGGCTTTTCAAGAAAATAAATTTATTAAAAATAAAAATAAATACAGTTTTGGTGCCTAAACCTAACGTAACATCCTCCATCTCTCTATCGTCCATTCCAGAAAAGAAAATATAAAAAAGAATAAAAACAAACAAGCAAACCAAAATCTGGTTGACGTTGTCAAGATCCCAATGAATGCCCTCAAACTCTTAAAATTAAGGCTACATTTCGCATAGCATGGATTTGAGGGTGCTCTTTGTATTTTGTTGCTCTCCCATAGCTAGCACCGCCTCCCTGACCTACACAGCAATAAAAGAAAACAATAAGCAAAGCATGGATTTCTTAGGGGCTGAAAATATGATCTTATCTGTTTACAGGATAAGTTTTTTTCTATATAGCAAAATAGCCTTCCATTAGAGATGTATTATCCACTGAAAGCTAGAAAATACCTTTTTTCCAGTGAAGGGAAGAAGAAAAAAGGCCAACTCGGTCCTTCTTAAAAACAAGTTATGAGAACCCACAAAACCATATCCTTGTTTCTTTTGGACTTTTCTAGAAAAATGATACAATGAGTTTTCAACTGTTTGTGGGACAAAAGCAATCATAACTTACTTTGTAAATGAAGCTGAATCTATGGCTATATTTCGTCATGAAAACCAACCTATTTGTCATCCTTCTATAATGCTGTCAAGGATCTTGCTTTGCTTTGGTGGTTGATTTTTAATGTTTTGACGCGTGTTCCATAAGCCTATTGTCTTCTTTCTTGATGAATTGCATGAGTGCAGATGTACACGTCTGGGATAGGTGGCAGATGTACACCTCTGGGATAGTTGTAAAGTTTTTCCTGCTACTTTTTGACACTAACATTGAAAAAAACAATGATTTTGTCTTGTTTAATTTATTAATGAGATTAATAAATATGAAAAAAATAAAATAGATTTTGCACCTTCACGAATAAAACTGTGACCTAGGTTGTCAGTTCTGATGCCCAAAAAATATACAACACTTCCAGTTCATATTCTTGCTTTTAGAGCTTCCCCATTAGATTTGCCTTAAATTGAGGCTAGTTTAGTGAGTCCCACTCAACTCCTCTTTTCCTTCTAAGTACTATGTATGTCAAAACTATGCCTTCTTTATGTAGTGGCAAAGTTTGGTGTCAGTTTGGGCGCTAGTGGCGGGAGGATGTTTCTTTTATTTTTTTGGTGGTTTCACTAGGTGTTGTAGTTATGCTAGGAGTTTTGATCAATACCAAAACAAAAGTATGGTAAAAAATGGATATAAATGGACCAAACATCCACCTTGATGGTGAAACACTTTCTCACAATTTTGTGCTCTTCTTCCTATAGTTGGCCCATACATATGTAATATGTAATGTTCTGTGTTTTTTTAGTGTCTTTGAAAAGTTGTTAACATGTATCCGCCACTTTTTTATTGTAAAAGCATCTATATACTTTTTAAATGGATGTATAATAGAATTTCCAGATGCCTTTCTAGTAAAATATTTAAGTATGAGTATGAGGATGCATATACCCTCTTTTAAGTGGGATGTTCATCTATATACTCTTTTAAGAATCTCATATGCTGCCAAAGGTTGGAAGCCATAACAAACTTCAGAAGGCAAACTGCCCACAGAGAGAATGGTAGCCCAGTAGTAACTATGTTGAATGACATATAGATGCTATTCCCACTATTGAATCTGCCAACGACAAATGCACACAGCATGGACTAAGGTGCAATTAAATGAAATAGAGATACACCACTAACAACCCAGACACTTTACAAGAATCTAAAAAAAAACAATGTGGACAATTGCAAGTGTAAATATGATCATGAATATTGAAGTCATTGACCCTGGATGGAATTTCTAGTTCTCAAATTCTGTATCTGTTCTATTATTTATTCCTTTTCTTCCTTCTTTTAGTTACTAATTCTATTTAATGGTTATGTTAAGAAAATGTTCTGATTCTGGAATGTGCTTGATTTCCAATTGACAATCATTGCTCTTCTACAGCTTCATTCTTTCCTTACACTATATACACTAATAGCTACAGATGCACCAGAATTTAGAGGGCCATTTCTTAAGAATGGAAGAACAACTCCGAAGGAATGAATTTCCACCCATACTTTTCAAAAGTATTGTCAAGCGGATCAATGCCAAAGACAACATGCTTCACACTTGCCAGTCAACATATATCAGTGCATTAAATGACAAAAGGACCTTGGATCGCTTGAATAGTTTACTGTACTCAACATTTGAGGTAACAACTATTGAAATCTCCAATTTTTCCCCCAGCAAATTTAAAATAAAATTGACAAAAAAGTTCTTTTGCTAACTATATAACACTTCCATATGTATTGCAGGTACAAGGAACATTGAAAATAGCCAATGCATTTTCCAGTCCGTTTCACACATTTTGCTCAAAATGTAATTGCAAATTTGATTCCTATGGAGCACTTGACAATGAAACTGCCCAATGTGACAGATGTAATGAAGAGGTCACCTATATCTACTCACATTATCTCAAGACTATACTAACCACTGACAACAAACAGACAATACATTGCTCTTGTGCCAGCAATATCATCTAGATGCTACTGCCAGACGTCCAAAACATCAGCTATGAGAAATACCTCAAAGACAAATCAACATTCATCTTCATGTTTCGAGAATTCAGCAAAAAAGGGCAATTTACATTGAATAAGAACAATGTCATCATTGAGGCATCTTGTCCTGAAGAATGAACACATTATGGCAATATATTAAGGTACACCCTCACTCTTCTTACAACTCTTTTGTTCTACTAAAAAAATATAACAAACAAATTTAACTTCTTCACAAAGACTATAGTGTCTCCTTCCTGTGGCTTGTTAATTGAAGAAACAACACATCAATCACATTTTGTCCTTCACAATACATCGATTTGATTCTAAATCTTTTGGTGGTGATTAGCAATTTGATATATGCATTGTTCAATTTAA
Source organism: Cunninghamia lanceolata (assembly GCA_027924645.1). Classification (NCBI taxonomy): domain Eukaryota; kingdom Viridiplantae; phylum Streptophyta; class Pinopsida; order Cupressales; family Cupressaceae; genus Cunninghamia; species Cunninghamia lanceolata. The sequence goes on from BSBN01000905.1 coordinate 305,169, forward strand.
AAAAATAAAAAATATATTATTTTGTCCAATAAAATAAATGTTCACAACCACCTTTATGTTCATCTTGCAGGATAGCACAACCAGACTGAATTGCATAGGCATTGCCTATCGCTTCTAAAGCATATAAAACCACATTTTTGTTACATATGTCTTATACTAAATACCGCTTTGATACTCTCTTTGCTCTCTAAATTACACATCATGTTATATGTTTATGTTTTGTGCGTTTTGCAAGAACTAAACTTTATGAACTCTCGTAAACAAATACTATCTCGCACTCTCCTCCACTTTTAGATTTATAAACTATCTCTCACAATACTAACTATATTGTCATATGTGTGTTCACTGATGATTTCTGAAATCATTATGAATGTTGAAATATCTAATCCTCCATGCAAATTAGTTTATAGGATGTAATTTGTACTTTTCATGTTCTGTAAATGTTATTTTTCCTTCTTGCCTTTCATTCAACCTTTAATAGTATGTTTTCATTTACCCCTTCTATGCTTTCTTTCAACCATCAACTCTTTACATGTAGATATGACTTGAGCAAGAAGCTAATTATTAACTTGCAATGCTAAAATCTATGGTCTTGCATAGTAAAACAGTATCTATGATGGAATTTGTAACTTTCAAGTTCTGTGTTTGTTTTTCCACTACTTTTTCCTTTGCCCTTTTTTGTCATCTTTCTTTCCTTAATTCCATACTTGACATAAATTGGCTTCCTTCTCAACAGAACACCAGACCATGAATCCGGATAGGGTACTAACCAGACGGACATCCAAGGGTTTTTCTAAGCAAATTATTAACTTAGAATTATACAATCCTCCTCCACGTGAGATGACCCATGCCACTTGAGGTGAATCCCAATAGCAACATTGTGGATGTCAAGCTTTTAGCAAGAAGATATTGGCATTACGTTCAATTGCTTGGAGCATAATGTAAGGCCCATAATCAAATGGGCTTCAACTTATGAAGTTGTTTATTATGAACTGGAATGTCACATGCTGCCAAAGATTGGAAGCCATAACAAACTTCAGAAGGTGAACTGCCCACAGAAAGAATGGTAGCCCAGTAGTAACTATGTTGAATGACAAATAGATGGTAGTCCCACTATTGAATCTGCTAATGACAAATGCACAGAGCATGGACTAAGGTGCAATTAATAATTTAATACCCTCATTCTGGTTAGCAGTCTACACATGAAATAGAGATATGCCACTAACAACCCAGACACTTTACAACAGTCTAAAAAAAAACAATGTGGACAATTGCAACTGCAAATATGATCATGAATATTGAAATCATTGATCCTAGATGGAATTTCTAGTTTTCAACTTCTGTATGTGTTTTATAATTTGTTCCTTTTCTTCCTTCTTTTAGTTACTAATTCTATACATGTGTACATGACATGGGCAAAAAGCTCATCACTAATATGTGACTGGTAATTTTTCAAATTCTGTATATGTTTTATAATTTATTCCTTTTCTTCCTTCTTTTAGTCACTAATTCTATACATGTCAACATGACATCGGCAAAAGGCTCATCACAAATATGTGACTGGTACTTTTGGGCTTTATTATGTCACATACATACTTGTACTAATTACCTAATGAAAAATATTCAATAAACCTTGTTTTGTATCTATATTGAATTGATCACAATTTCTGAAATCTCTCTTCCTGCACAGCAAAATAATTTATATGATAGAATTTATAGATTTTAATGCATATTGTAAATGGAAGTGTCTTTTTCAAGGACTTTGTAATTGAACTTCACATGAAATCAATTGTTTTTATAACTAAAAAAGCTGATTCAAAGTGTATTCTCTTATCTCATAAGCAGGATTTAGAACCATTGAGTTATATCTCAAAATTGGCTCCTAGACTTGTTTATTTTGTCAACTATTTTTTTTCTATTAGAATAAATCTGGAGTTGGACATTTGGCACATTTCTGTATAAATGTCAATGGCTCTCACATGGTTCTCCGATTGGGATTTTTGGTCTTTCTAGGTTATGTTTGGATAAATGCTATTTGTCTACAAAAACTACCCTTTATCTATTAGAAACTTTTCGTATTTTTTTACAAATCTGAACGCCTATCATATAACCATCCTTTATGTATTAGGAACTTTTGGCATTTCTCTACAAATCTGAATAGCTATCATATGGTTTGAATCTTGGACGTCCTTTGGTCATGCCAAGATGCTCTGCCACTCAGGCTACCAGTCCTTGTGTTGCATCGACCAGCTGCGACTTGTCTATAAGGCCTCCCATGTGCATGCTGGGGTGAACAACCACTGAGTGTTGCTGGTTCCTTGTCTTTTAAGGGGATGTGTCTAGCTTTCTGTTCAACACACTCCTCAAGCCACACTTTTGGCCTTGGGAGCTATCTTGTTAATTATTTCCCTCCTGATAAATCTAGTACTTCATCTGTTTCATCTTGATAATGGATCATTGAGTCTGATCTTAACTCTCCATGTTAAAATCTTCTACAAATTTTTACCAAAAGCTTTTTATTTTTTATTTTCATGGACTGTGAAAACCTTATGTTTTAAATTCCATTCTATTTTTATCCACACGCTGAAATAGAATATTTAGTCTTCATTTAGTGCAACAGTCATGCCTTTTATCAGCTATTATATCTAAAGAATGATCAAGATTCTAAAAATATTTTTGTCAATTATTTACAATTTTTATGCTTGAATGTAGTTAAAGTTCTAAAAATAGTTTGCATCAACAGTTCTGGAAGCTGTATAAAAGAAACTATCCTTAACCTTTTCCGTCATAGATGACATTCTTTCATGATATTGAGTTCATGTTACACAATGTACACTAGAATGAGCAATGGAAGCCTATAAACCAAGTAATTGCTAAAACAATAGGTGCATTTCTACTTGAATGCATGTCACATTCTGTACACTTTGTATGCTCTTTACGGAACCAATGATGATTGTCTTTGATGGGATAGTGAACTGATAAATGCCATACTTTACTGCTTAACCATATGTTCTCACCTGTGCATCCATCAGCCACTGTCTAGCTTTCTAGTATAACAGTAAAGTTACTCAATCCATATTTCCTAATGGTAAATTACAAGAACATTACCAACATAGAGGCAGGAACATGACACAATGCGTCTCTTGTTTGTAAGTGTTTCTTTTAATTTAGTTAACTTAGAATGTAAGTTAAAGCATAAAAAAATATTAAAGTGTGTTCTTAGATTTTATACTAAAGAAATGAAAGGTTATTTGTAGAAAGGAGAGAAATGGGTTAGAGAAATGTAGTTTTTTCAATAATTGAGGTTGAGTTTCAACTTCCTCAATGATGATCAATTCCCACAAAGATTTGAAAATATTGGAACAAATGATACTTGGGAAATGGACATAGTATTTGAGGTAGGTGTGCAAATACAAGTTTAGTAATGACTTTTGGTGTATTGTGCTTGTGTTTTTGCCTAATGTTACTTAATCTTTTGTGTTGCTTAATCATGTCCCTTTTAATTATAATAATCCTTTTCTTTAATAAATAGTTTTTTGTGACTATTTATGGTCGTTTGAGCACAAGAAAGGAAAGTGATGTGAACTAGAGTGAAAAATTTGGTGCATCAAAATTGGAAAAAGATTCATCATTTGAACATTAGGGATGTAACCATGCACAGTTCTATCTCAAGGATAGAACTGCATGTGTGATGGCGTCCAAGGTACTCAAATGGTCCAAGCTCAAATGAGGTTGAATTATAAGAGGCTAAGAAGACTAGAGATGTAGTCAGTTGTGGGATCAAGGTCAAATTGTATGTCAAATGGTCATAAAAGGTCATTGTCACGTTTAAATAAAGAGAGTAAGAGTACGTGCTAAACAAGAGGGAAAGTCTTAAGTAGGTACTTTTCATCTCTAAATTTTTCTCCACTTTAATGTGTATCTGAGCTTAAGTGAATCATGTTTGCTAAATTAAAATAGTAACTTATAATCATTATACCTAATTCAAAAGGATATAAAAGAATTTTTGCTTTGTGTTGTTTTTTGTGCCTTTGCTGGTGCAATGTCTTCATATCTACAAAACACAAAAGGAAAACTAGTGTACACAATAAAAGTATCATCATGAACAATCTACACGAGTCCAAGGAATTCTATTTCATCTAGATCAAATATGGAAGGGAGTCATGGAGGTGTGACTGTTTTTGCCTCCATGAAACCCTAGAATAGGGTTGGACAAAGAATGGATCATGTTGTATGCAACACTCATAGATTTGTTTCCAAGTTGGCCCCCATGAAGGATATAATCCATGATCAGTTGTGATTGGTGCAAGACCCATGAAGATGTTGATTTAACCATGTTGTGAAATGTACCCATTTCATAGAGTCACATTAACCATTATGTGTGTGTGGTGTAGAATCCATGAAGGTGTCACTTAAATCATTACATAGTGTATGTTTGTGTGTGATAAGGATAAAATATATGCCCCCATCAAATTGAATGCATGTATAATGTGATGTAATCAATTGGAGGTAATGGGGATAATCTTTGTGATAATGGCCAAATAGAGCAAAGTGTTGACCTAAAGTGTGCTATTGTTTTGTGATAAGTTTGATCATGAAGGATTAAAACATTGGGGTGCAAGAGTGTTACCCCTAGTGTGAGGACATGTGTTGTTGAAAATAATTTTAATTTAAACAACAACACTACAAATATGTCATGTGATTAAAAAAATATTAAGTTACTAATTTAATTGATTTATAAAGAAAAACGTTATGTGAAATGAACACATATCAAAATAGCATAGTGAACATGTGAAAGGATATCTAGTTGAAGTGCATAATGTCATAACTTTTATGATAAATATATTGAAAAAAAAGTTTAATTAAGAAGTGTGAATTAAGATTTTATTTTATTCAAGTTTATAATGTAGAAGATACAAAAATTTCTCAATTATTGCAAGAACAAAATGAGTAGTATGATTTATGTAAAATTTATCATTAAAGTACAAGAAAAGAGATATGCTGATTAAACTTGACAATAGGAAATGTGGTGTAAAAGATGTAAAATTACTAATAATATTAATTGCTACTAACATAAATTAATATAGAGTCAGGAATTGTCTACTTTGTAATTTCTACTCTACATTGCATACTCATTTTAATAGTGTTCACACCCTTAGTATGTTTTAGGATGTATTTAGCAAAAATGCATTGTCAAGGTGCCATATGGATCCAAACCTTTCTAGTATTTGTTTCTAACCATTCCTTCAACTTTCTAAAAACTTTTGTCAACCTAGATGCTAATGCAATTGTTGTAGTGACATGGTCATGACCACAATTGCAGTAGAGTATATTTACATTGAACTATTTTAGAATAGACAAAAGTTGCTTCTGATGGAATTTTTTAAAATGTTTACAAGAGTACAAACTTTAATAAATATGTTATTTCAAACCTCATTAGATATATCTAATCTCTTGCAATTCAATCTTCTATATAATCTTAGAATTCCCTCTCCAACATTTGAATTCTAATTTTTGCATATTCTTTACGTGAGTTTTTTGAAGCTATATTCTTCCATTATCTATGGACTCCTTGCAACTTTCCTCCATAGCCATTACAATTCCCATTATTTACCCACCTCCAAACCTATAACCTCACACTACTAGATCCATTTCTAAAACCTTGGCATCTTAGTAATCCTCCATTTCCCTTATCTCTTTCCATACGCTAGAACACCACCTCATACTATAGAAAGTTCTTAGGATTTATAATATTTTAAGCATTTATATTTATCGACACCTTGGCACTAGGCCAACACACACTTCCAATTTTCCATCTGCTACATGCTGATGTTGGAATATGCCACCTAAGGAACTAACTAAGGTAGGTTCCTAAGAAGCCACACCAAATTTTCCTATTCATTCTACAAATTTTGGCCCCAATAACTTTCTATAGGTACATCAAATCCAAAATTTGCAAGCATCGTGACTGCCAATAGACTAAGATGTCAAAGCTATGCAAATATGGAGTTCGAGAACCCAAGACTCATAACCACATTGCACCAATCACCACCATAGATGGTTGATCACTACCATGGATCCATATTTCTTAGTTTGGTAGTTGTTTTTCTATTCTTCACACTTCTTCACTTCTATATTGGTTCATTACCATGATGGTACAATCACAATTGCATTATAGTAGACTCCACCACATTGTGCTAAATTTTTTGTCCAGAAGCTACTCCAAATCATATATACATCACTAATTCAACCTTCCACTACTCCTACTAGCCTTCTACTCCAACCATTGAATCAAGGATGCACAATCTTCTTCCTTCTTTATCATTTTGATAACCTTATTTAGATTCTTTATATAAAACCTAGCTCTTGTATTATTACATTAGCATTCACTTTGTTTACTTTATGCTTATACTTCTCATATCTTAATGTAAAAGTGAGCATACTTGTTAGTTTAACAATACATATAAATAGCGATAAACTAAAGAACCATAATTTAAAATTTACCTCTACGTTTTGGTGAACCATGCACTTTCTATAAACCCAACCTTATTCCATACAAATATATTTAAATAAATCTCTTCTCCTCCAAAAAAAATTAAAAAAAAAATACAACATTCTATTCTTACTATTTTTTCCCATCATTTCCTCTCCTAATAGTTCATATCCCCTTTATCATTATAGTTCTCACCTTTCCCACCATAGTTCTCTCCCTCTCCATCATACCACTCGCTTTAACCCGATTATGTCTCTTCCTCCTCTCTCCAACCTTAAAGATGTTCTCACTTTCACTTTCTCCCTTGATGATCACTTTGATCGTGAAGACTACTTATCCCAAATGAAACTTGACAAGCACCAAAAATTAGTTAACCACAAGGGAACCTTTGAGATGAAGTTGGAATCCTTGAGGACAACACAGACACTTCTTAGCTAACCATACTCATCTCTCATTTTGAGGGCTTTGATATTCTCCAATACATTGCCCATATTTACCAAGCCAATGCTCATATCTCTCCTCCCTCTTTTCCTTCCCAAACTTTAACACTTCTACTTCCTTGCCTCTTATGTCAGTCCCTCTCCATCCTCTCGCACCTAACTCACTCCTTGTTGACATAAAAACTAGATCTAGCATTGATTTGGATTATGTTATATGTTTGATACTTTAGTGTTAATGTATTAACTCTCTCTCTCTCTCTCTCACACACACACACACACACATGTATGTATGTATTTATTACATGTAGACATAGATTAGATCATCAAAATTAAAGTAGTGTACACATATTCTATACAAGTACTTAGGTGAGTATAGGATCATCATGGGCCAAACAGTAGCAATAGGGGGAAAATGCATCTTTAATTAGCCAAAATCTTGAAATGGATATTTGACTTTTTGCATGGGTCAGATAAAAAGTTAATTTTGGTTTGGTAATACTAAACCAAAATGGATATCCATTAGTAATGAATATTTGTTACTAACAAATATCTGTTATAACAAAACGAATATCCATTTTGTACTCCCCAACTCTTTTGAAAAGTGTTATATTTTGTGACCCGCAGGTTTGGCAAAACATGAAGCGTTTAAAAAAGGTAGAGTGAAATGGATATCATATAGGGAAGAACAAATATTAGATATTTGGAAGCCAAAATTTATCCTAGATCAAGAACTATCTACATGTAACTTTTTGGTTTTTTCTTTTTGAGTTTTATTGAAATTAAATAAAAATTATTTATATGATTTAGGGTTTTCAATTTCTGATTCTATGCATTAGTTTTGAGCTCAATTTTGGATTTAATATAGTAATTTTCATTGTGTTCTAAATGTTGTAATTAAATTTTATATAGTTTAACAAGAAGTTGTTTTAAATCCTAAAATTGTATGTTTTAAATTTGAAATAGGTAATATGGATGAGCAAGCTCAAAACCCAAACCCTCCCTACTAAACCCTCCAACAATTTAAGAACAAACTGAAAAAATATTAATGAAATAGATAGGATTATAGAAATTTATTGTTGGGCCACCCTCAATTGACTTTAATGACATACACCTTAGAGAGAATTATCACTCATGTTCAAACCCTCACAAGCCAACAAGAATCATTTCGGCAATGGCGAGAAGCCAAGAAGGAAGAATATTCTATTGGCTTATCATATGACTAAGTGAAATATTTAGAAATTACCAAAGCCATGTTAGCACAATATTTTGTCAACCCTAAAATTGGATTGCATGTTGATGTAATTAAGCCTAAGCTTTTAATCAAATGGTGCACACATCAGGGTATCACTAATAATTTTTGGGATCGTTGGTGGGTGGTTTTTGATAACTTAGCACCCAACAATAATCTTGGTGTACCTTTATATTTCCTATGTAAACTATATGTGGAGTTTATATTAGGTCACCATGTGAACTATTTTGATTTTAGAGATTTTTAGGGAGTAGGTAAATGAATGCCTTAAGATAGACCTAGACCAGTGTGATAGGTGTGAGGTCCATTTATTCCCCCTCCTCCTATCCCTTCTCCACCTCCAATTTAGCACCCAGTCATTGTTGTAGATGCAACACATCAGAGCCTCTCTGTCATTCACACTTTGACTAAGCATTTGATTACACAGACTTCTCAGCTAGCACAACCACATGATATTGGTGGTCATAGTGAATCAGTTGAGATTATTGGACCCTCCTTGTCCACACATGTTTATGTGCCTCATCATTGCATTATGTGCAATCAGTTGTGCTTAGGTCCTCTTGGAGAGACTAGTGAGCCACCCCTGAACACATTAAAGAGTATGATGTCCCTGATATGTCAACTTCATGACCTAAGGTGGTGGAGTGTATAACTCAAGCTGAGGTATTAGGGACTAGAACATGAGTAGAGGCATCAGGGGCTAGAGAAGAAAAGGAGCAAGGTTGGTCTTTATTTCAAGTAAAATTTAAAGTTATTTCATGGTGTATTCATTTGAATTTAATATAAACAAAGATTAGTACTAATGTATCTATGTAGGATAATAGTTGATGATAGAGGAGGAGCTTATAGAAGTTCATCATGGTACTCTTTCTGCCATTCAATTTGGCCTAGACTTGATGGTATAATTTTTTCTACACATCTAACCTTTTTTTATTGTATGCATTTCATTTTTTGTGAGTAATTATATATTAATTTATATCTTGATGTTATATTACTTTTATAGTTATATTCAAAATATGAATGATGTTGCACCTTTTCCAATATGCTTTAGTAGAGCCCTTGATCATCCTAAGGGACCATCATTCGCTGAAATCTACTCTCAGAACAACAACAAAGAGTCAAGGTAATTGAATTTAATTTTACTTTAATTGATAATTTAGAGAACTTATAGTTGATTATAGTGATTTAGATCTGTTAATTTCAAAGTTATTATGATTATATGTATACATATAGTCTTACATTCTTCTCATTTTTCATATAGGAAATCTTAGTTTGTTCATCCATGATGAGTCCTTAATCAATGCAAGAGGCCTCATTGGTGGTATATACTCTTTTGCAATAGATAGGCTTTTGTTTAGTCTAATCTAGATTGTTTATTCACACATCTAACTTGTTATAATGCATGCATTTCCTTTCTTGTCAGTAATTATATATTAATTTATATCAATGTTATTTTACTATTATAATCTATTCCAAAAGTGGCTAATGTGGCACCTCTGCCATCATGCTTCAGTAGGACACCTGATCGTCCTAAGAGACTATCATTTGTAGAACGATTCTCAAAATGACAACAAAGAGTCAAGGTAATTGAATTGAATTTTACTTTAATTGATAGTTTAGAGAACTTATAGTCGATTATAGTGATTTAGATGTTAATTTCAAAGTTCTAAATTGTAGTACAAAGTTCTAAATTGTAGTAGATAAGTTTATGTTTACTAGTCCAACTTATTTATATTTACCATTGAACTGATTAATCAGATTTGTGGTTTGACTTGTTATTGCAGTCAACTTTGCTTCCATCAACTACTAAGCATTGTGGCACCAAGAGGCCACTTTTTGAGGGTCCACCACAGGTTGAGAATTTTCCAGAGACATAGGGTCAAGTGGGTCTTTAGGATTTGATGTAGCTATTTGGCATATAGATTGTATATAGATTTTGAGATGGCATATACCACATTTTGTAAAAAAATGTTTTGAGTTGGCATATATGCCAAATTTTTGTATATGTATACCATTATCCTAGATTTTTATATATACACCTTGATATACAATATAATTTATTCCTTGTGTGCATGTATTCCTACTTTGAAACTTAAAAGTTGAATGTAAAATCACTTTAGAATGGTTAAGTTATGAAAAATAACATGTTATAGATTGATTCCTTGTTATATGATAGTTTTTCATGGTAGAAAGATCATATGTAGTTTCCTACCTCAATACATAACAGTCTTTATTGCCATGATGGTAGTTGTAATTAGATATAGGATTATCTTAGAATGACATGTGATCATTTGTCCATAAAATGATAATGCATTGTCCAAACACCATTAAGAATACCTTCCTATTGTTTTGATATCGGTGACTATCTTATTACTAGCATAAAACCAAAGATTTGTACATAAGTAGATGTTAGAGTTACTATATATTTCTCTATATGATTACCCTAATTAGTAATAATTAATAAAAAAGAATCACAATGGAAATAATATGAAATCTATATTTAACATTTCATTTTAATTTATGTTAAATTATTACATACTTGTTCAATATTTGTTTATGCTAAATTATTACATGGATCCTTAGTGTTAACATTATTTTTGTACTCTTCTTTTTGTATACATCTCATAACAATCATGATATTGAAACTACTAGATTTGATATGATAATCATAGATAATTTCTCATCTTACATGTTAAACGTGCAAGATACATGTTAAAAATGATAAAACTTATGATGATTTTCATTAAATCATAGCTAGTTTTTTTGTATTAATGAGCAAAGACATGTTCGTATGTTTACCCATTTCATTATCTAGTTTATGCAAAAAAATTTCATCCACAACCTAAATTCACCTAACGTTGCATTTGGAAATGTAAGTAGGTGTATCTTAAATGGAAGTATGTTTCACTATCATACACTCCATGTAAGTTGTACATGACAACACCTAATTCTAGTTTGACAATTATAGAGACTTAGGGAGAGAGACTCATGAGAGAGGAAGAGAGATAAACTTAGGTAGAGAGACACATTTGGCATGATTTTCATATCCTTATTTCACCTTCTACATGTTTGACATGATTTCTTATCCTCATTTCACCTTCTATACGTATAGCATATCTTCATTTCACCTTCTATATGTTTGACATCATTTTCTTACCTTCATCTCACCTTAGATATATGTTTGACATTTTATGTTTAGTTAGGGAGAGACTTAGAGAGACAGAGAGGGAGATGATATGTTTGACATTATATCCTCATTTCACCTTCTATATGGGTTATGAAAAGAGCAGAATGAGGAAGAGAGGATGAGAGAGACTTAGGAAGAGACTAACTCAGGGGGAGGGAGAGAGAGAGAGAGAGAGAGAGAGAGAGAGAGAGAGAGAGAGAGAGATTGGTTTGGACCTACAATTAGATTTAAATTCCCTCCACAATAACCTCTCTTGGTTTTCATCAACTCAACATCATTTGACTATGCAAACAACGGATGCATTCTTGCAAAATACCTCAGTGGTGCTTAATGTGAAGTTGTGAAGAGCTATATTTTTTGTTCATCACCTGATGGGACTGAACTGACAGTGCCAACACATCAAGGTGGGTTGGTGTATGCTAGAGAAGACCCCATTTCATTCCCCAAGTGTCCCAATCCTTTTGGGCTACACATTTCCCGCAAAGTCTCTTAAGAGACCGAAGAGCAAGAAACTACCAAACTTTGACGAAGTGGTTTTCAGAGTCTGTGGCACCTAGGAATGATCGGTTTGGATGTATAGATGGATTTAAAGTCCCTCCACAATAACCTCTCTCAATTTTCATGAACTCAAAATTGTTTGACCATGCCAACAACGGATACATTCTTGCAAAATGCCTCAGAGGCGTTTAGTGTAAAGGTGCCAAGAGCCATATTTTGCATTTTTCACCTCATGGGACTGAACTAACAACACCAACACATTAGGATGGGTTGGTGTATGCTATAGGAGGCTATTTTTTGTTTTCTAAGTGTCCCAATCCTTTTGGGCTACATGGTTTTGACAAAGTCTCTTAAGAGACCTAAGAGTTTAAGAAATTGCCCAAATTTGATGGACTAGTTCTCAGAGTATGTGGCACTTAGGAATGATTCATTTGGACCTACAACTAGATGTTAGGTCCCTTTATAATAACCCCTCTCTATTTTCATCAACTCAATACCATTTGACTGTGCCAACAATGGATGCATTCTTGCAAAATTCTTCATTTACATTCAACATAATGTTGCCAAGAGCCATATTTTGTGTTCTTCACATCATGGGACTGAACCAACTATGACAATATATTATGGTGGGTGGGTGAATTCTATAGGAGGCCCCATTTTATTCCCCAAGATTTCCAATCCTTTCGGACTTCACGGTTCTGGAAAAGTCTCTTAAAAGACCTAAGAGCAAGAAACTGCCAAACTTTGATGGAGCAATTCTTGAAGTCTGTGAGACCTAGGAATGATCTGTTTAGACATAAAATTCTATATGAGGTCCCTCCACAATAACCTCTATTAGTTTTCATAAACTCAAAATAGTTTGACCATACCAACAATGGATGCATTCTTGCAAAATGTTTCATTTACATTCAACATAATGTTGTCAAGAGCTATATTTTTTATTCTTCACCTCATGGTATTGAACTAACTATGCCAACATGTTAGGGTGGGTGGGTGTATGCTAGATGAGTCCTTTTTTCATTCCCCAAATGTCTCAATGCTTTCGAGATACATTATATCGGTAAAGTCTCTTAAGAGACCTAAGAGTAAAAAACTACCAAACTTTGACGGAGCAGTTCTTGGAGTCCATGGCACCTAGGAATGATTTGTTTGGACCTACAATTGGATGTTTGGTCCCTCCACAATAACCTCTCTTAGTTTTCATCAAATCAACACTGTTTGACCATGCCAACAACATATGCATTCTTGCAAAATGCTTCATTTGCATTCAACATAATGTTGCCAAGAGCCATATTTTGCATTCTTCACCTTGTGGTACCAAATTGATAGTCAACATGTCAGAGTGGTCTGTTGTATTCTAGAGGAGGCTTTGTTTCATTCCCCACGTGTCCTAATCCTTTTGAGCTACATGGTTCTGATAAAATCTCTTAAAAGACCTAAGAGCAAGAAATTGCCAAACTTTGACAGATTGATTCTCAGAGTCTGTGGCACCTAGGAATGATTTGTTTAGATGTAAAGTTGGATGTCAAGTCCTTCTACAATAACCTCTCTTGGTTTTCATCAACTCAAAATCATTTTATTGTGTTAAAAATGGACGAATTCTTGCAAAATGCCTCAGTGGTGTTTAGTGTAAAGGTGTCAGGAGGGTAAAAGCACAAAGTTATGTCACACTTTTAGCCAACTTCTCAGCACAAGTGAATTTAAGTATTTCTAACTAAAAATCAATTTTGGTCAAACATATGATCTTGTAAGATTCATTCTAGCTAAGTCAGGTATGTCCACAACTTTTCCAACTAAAATTGTTGGCTAAATGCACATGTAGCACCACAATGAGGCCAATTTACCAAAAAAATAAAATTATTTGATATTTCAACAACTTCTACTCGTGTAAATAACATTTTTTAAAAAATATAAAAAATACCCTTTTGTAGATCTATAAGTTTAGTTTTCAAAAATATATATATTTTAATAGTTTAATTATTATTTATATTTTCTTTTTTATTTTTACTAAAAGTAGGTTATCAGCACAAAACATTAGGTCAATTACCATATAAAGGAAAAATAGTAAAACTTATTTTAAAAAATTAAAAAAATATGATGCACTAGATAAAAGAATCTATATCAAGATGGTATATTTTTTTTCTGTTTTAGATAAATAGTTAATATGAAAGTTGATTTCGAATGGAAACAACTACGTTTTAATACACGCACATTTTAATATTTATTTAAAAATATATATTTATCAAAATTGGAAAAAAAATATATCCATGCACTAAAGTTTCAAGTTATAAATACACACAAAAAAATTGAAGAAAAAAAATTATTATATAAAGATTGGCGTCTCATGTAACTTCATTTTTCAACATTTTATTAACTAAATTATAGTGTCAATTTATTAAAAACTATATTCAAATAATTTTCTAATTTTTTCAAAATAATACAAACATAAAATATACTAAAAAATAAATATTTTATTAGTTTACATCATTTCAAAATTTAAAACATATATGTCACTTTTTAGTGATTCAAGTTTAAAAGTTGGATCAGTGTTGGCCGTTTCCTTTATAAAAGTGTGACACAGCTTTGTACTTTTACCCAGGAGCCATATTTTGCATTCTTCACCTCATGAAACTAAACTGATAGTGCCAACACATCAGGGTGGGCTAGTGTATGCTAGTGGAGGTTATGTTTCATTCCCTAGTTGTCCCAATCCTTGTATTGGTAAAGTATCTTAAGAGACCTAAGAGCAAAAAACTTCCAAACTTTGATGGAACAATTCTCAGAGTTCATGGCACCTAGGAGTGATCCATTTGGACCTACAATTGGATGTCAAGTCCCTCTAAAATAACATCTCTTAGTTTTCATCAACTCATCATTTGACCATGCCAACAACGGATGTGTTCTTTTTAAATGTCTTAGTGGCATTTAGTGTAAAGGTGCCAAGAGCCATATTTTATGTTCTTCACCTCATGGACCGAACTAATAGTGCCAACACGTTAGGGTGGGTTTGTGTATGCTAGAGGAGACACCTAGCAATGTCTCATTTGTGCATACAAGTGGATGTTGGGCTAATTTTAGAGCATTGTAAAGTTGCCAATAGCATTCACATTTCTACCGCACCTTGTGGGATTGAACCAATAGTGTCAACATGTTAGGGTGAGCTAGTGAATTCTAGTGGATGCCTCATTTCATTCCCTAGGTCTCCCGATCCTTTCGGGCTGCATTGGACCGAGAGAGTTTCTTAAGATCCATAAGATATTTTGTGTTAGACTTGACCTTCAGTGGATTAGTGTTCAATGCATAGAAAAGATACAACAAATTGTGATTGGTGTCTATTATTAAATCAATGGATTAGTGTTCAATGCATAGATTATGTTTTGTGGTGTAGGGAACAATCAAGAAAAGCTCGATCCAACTCATTAAAGTAGGCAATTTCTAATTCTATAATAAAAACATATTTTACAGATCACTAACATATTATTCACAACTCAATTATTCAAAACATATTATTCACAAAATATTATATTAAATTAGGCAATTTCTAACTTTATTATTTACAACTCAACAATTTATATGATAACACCTTCTCACCTTTACATGTTCAAACATGAAATTATCCTTTTTTAAATTATCTCTATTAAATATATTTTAAAATCTTCAATGTAAAAAATATACAAAATATCCTCAAAATGTAGATTCAATAGATGTTTTAAAATTGTATGTAAATTATATCGAAAGTCTCCACGATGAAAGCTAGATGCTTTAATCATTGATCTCAATCCCTTGAATACAATAGCGTTATTGTCCAAAACACTTGCATTTATACATTAAAAATTTGTTAAGCAAAATAAATAACATCAACTACAACTAACTTAACATTTGTTATAAGAAATTTGATGGAAGATTAAGAATCACTCCTTAGAATTCTATCAGATTATATGTCACCTTAGAAATTATATTGAACGTCTCCATAATGAAAGCTAAATTCTTTAACCACTAATCTCAATCCCTTGAATACAATAGCTTTATTGTCCAAAACACCTGCATTTATATATTAAAAATTTGTTAAGCGAAATAAACAACATCAACTACAACTAACTTAAAATTTGGTATAAGAAGTTTGATGGAAGATTAATAATCACTAAGTTTAGAATTATGTCTTAGATATCACCTTAGAAATTATATCGAATGTCTCCAAAATGAAAGCTAAATGCTTTAACCACTAATCTCAATCCCTTGAATACAATAGCTTTATTCTCCAAAACACCTACATTTATATATTAAAAATCTGTTAAGAAAATAAAATTTAACATACTTTTAACTCAACAATGGTGGATGTATTGTCATCATAACCTCATTCAATACTCATAACACAGTCATGGTCTAGGTAGAATACGCAAAATGTTGTTTCCAACCACATAAGTACGTCTAAGTACTCCAACCTTGTGTGAAATACACTTGTATTTGTAAATTAAAAAATTGTTAAGAAAAATAAACAACATCAACTACAACTAACTTAAAATTTGTTATAAGAAGTTTGATGGAAGATTAAGAAACACTAAGTTTAGAATTCTATCTTAGATGTCATATTAGAAATTATATCGAATGTCTCCAAAATGAAATCTAAATGCTTTAACCACTGATATCAATCTCTTGAACACAATAGATTTATTCTCCAAAACACCTGTATTTATATAAAAAAAATGTTAAAAAAACAAAACTTTAATCAACTTTTAACTCAACAATGGTGGATGTATTGTCATAATAACCTCATTGAATACTCATAACACAGTCATGGTCTTGGTAGAATACACAAAATATTGTTTCCAACCTCATAAGTAGATCTAAGCACTCTAACCTTATGCGAAATACACCTGCATTTATAAATTAAAAAAATGTTAAGAAAAATAAACATCAACTACAACTAACTTAAAAAAATTTATAACAAGTTTGATGGAAGATTAAGAAACACTAAGTTTAGAATTCCATATTAGATGTCACCTTAGAAATTATAGATTGAATATCTCCAAAATGAAAGCTAAATGCTTTAACCACTGATCTCAATCTCTTGAATACTAGCTTTATTCTCTAAAACACCTACATTTATATATTAAAAATTTGTTAAGAAAAATAAACTTTAACCTACTTTTAACTCAGCAATGGTGGATGTATTGCATGCTAACCTCATCATACACAAAATATTGTTTCCAACCTCATAAGAAAATCTAAGTACTCCAACCTTGTGTGAAAAACATCTGCATTTATAAATTAAAATTTTTTTAAGCAAAATAAACAACATCAACTACAACTGGCTTAAAATTTGTTATAAGAAGTTTGATGGAAGATTAAGAATATCTAAGTTAGAATTCTATCTTAGTTGTCACCTTAGAAATTATAATAAATGTCTCTAAAATGAAAGCTAAATGCTTTAACCATTGATCTCAATCCCTTGACTATAATAGCTTTATTCTCCAAAACACCTACATTTATATGTTAAAAAATTGTTAAGAAAAATAACCTCGTCATACTCATAAGAACATCATGGTCTAGGTAGAATACACAAAATGTTGTTTCCAACCCCATAAGTAGATCTAAGTACTCCAACCTTGTGTGAAATACATAAAATATTATTTCTGGGACCATTGCATAGTCATGACAATCATAGCATAGTTATAACAACAAAGAGGACAACCATATATGCAAGGAACTAGATCATAAAGGGAATGTTGTTAGTTTTTCATGCTCATTTTAGGAATCACTTTAACAACCTCACTCTACCTCATGAAAACTCTAGAACAACCCATAAAGGGATGTACAATGGTAGTCCTAAGGGATGTTGATGTAGGACTAAACTCAAGGATCTTATCAGACTACTAAGTTAAGCAGCAAACACAAACAACAATACAAACACCATGCCACCCCAAAAATGATTTTATTATTATCAGCAATAAAATGATTACAGGAGTACAAAAATATCATTCTATAGTCAACAGATACATAAATCTTCGTTTACAGAGATTTCTCCAACATATCTCTCCTCCAAGAGATCGAATCAAGACAAAATTATCTCACCAATTGATTCACCATCGAATCATCCAACCATCAAATCCTCCAAGTTTGAACCCCCAATTTGGTCCCAGCAATCGTATTTATGACCCTTTGGTCAGAACAATTCAACTACCCCAAATTGTTATACAACTGATCAAAATTGTCAGAACAAAACAAATTTCTAGCATCAACTCTTTCATAAGGACGTTTGCACTGTCATTGCATATTCATTAGTTTAGACATATTCAGCTCTAGGCAATCATTGGCTAAAATACTCTTTTCTGCAACCATGGAACCTTCTATCGGTGAAACCAAACTTTGCAAAACTCTCCACGTTATCGGCAATTGTCTATTTTTCTGAACTTGAGAAATAAATGCCTATCAGCAAATTATTAGTTTTTTGAACCTTCATTATAAAGGCCTATCGGCAAAAGTCCGCTTTCTTAAACTTATCGGTGAATTGACCCATTTGCGAACCTTTCTTTTGAATATATTGTTGGCAATATATATTTTCCACGAACTTGGGAACATCCATTTGTTATCGGTGAAAAGGTAATTTCTCGAACCACCTTTGTTCATACCATCCCTTAATAAATCATTCCCTTTTTGTTGGCAAAATTAAGCTTTTCCAAACCTATTCGGTGAATCGGCAACTTTTGGAAGTCCCGAACTAGTTAGAAAGTCTTAAGGCGTACCAACTAAGAGATTTACTTCTATCAACAAAGTTCATCCTTTCGAAACTCAGGATTTAGTCAATAGGACTTCAGCACCATCAACAACTTGGAAAAAATTCAAACTCCATGCTTAAGCCTTTATCGGCTTATTGGTCAATGTTAGAACCCATGAATTGGTTAGAAAATTCAATTGTTTGCCAAATAAGTGATACTCTTTCAATCGACAGGTTCATGAATGCATGAACCATTAAAGGCCTGACTTCAGATGGGCAAGGTTAGTCAGCAATATAGGCTATCGGCACACTTATGTGTTCACTAACTTTTGCTCTTACCGATAAAGTTTGAAATCTCTAAACTTCGCCGATCGAACATTGTGAAGCCTTTATATTTTGAAAAGTGAACATTGAAAAAGAAGCCTATTGGCAAAGTCGCCCATCGGTGAACCTATAAGTTTGTGAACCCAAGATTTCTCTAATTGGCTATAACTTAGCCAAATTTCATCCAATGTTCACCAAAAAAGTTTGGAATCTCGAAACTTCATCGATCGAACATTGCGAAGCCTTTATATTTTGAAAAGTAAACATTGAAAAAGAAGCCTATTGGCAAAGTCGCCCATCGGTGAACCTATAAGTTTGTGAACCCAGGATTTCTCTAATTGGCTATAACTTAGCCAGATTTCATCCAATCTTCACCAAAAAAGTTTGGAATCTCGAAACTTCATCGATCGAACATTGCGAAGCCTTTATATTTTGAAAAGTAAACATTGAAAAAGAAGCCTGTCGGCAAAGTCACCCATTGGCAAACTGAGCCATCGGTGAACATATAAGTTCATGAACCCAAGATTTCTTTGACTGGCTATAACTTAGCCAAATTAAACATCCAATCTTCACCAAAATTTAATTACAGATACCCATTTGGGTTTTCTACAAGATGATGTCCTGAACTTGACCAAGTAAATCCAAAATTCTCCTAAAACACGAAAAACCAAGAAAAAAAGAAATAAAGCCAAAAGCTACTCAGGAAATAAAATATATTTTTGGTGACATAGGATTGCCAGTGAACCCGGATGCTCCTACATTAGACATGTCGGGTAAGAGAAATGTTTCTTGAGGCTACAAATCAAGAACATTTTGGTAAGTCTAGAATAGAAATCCCATACTTAACCAATTCAGAAGCTTGCATCCAAGAGGCTTCATCAGTTGGTTTGCCCTTCAACCAGACAAGATATTCCATGTATTCTTTGTCTCTTGTTTGTTTAGCCACACGAGAGTTAATCACTTGATCAACCTGATCAAATTATCTTTCAGGCAACTGATCAATCCATTCAAATTTATACTGAACATCTGAACTAAATTTTACTGGTGGATGTGACTCCTCTTCATAATAGTGAGACAAATCTGCCACATTGAAAATGGATGAAATATCTATACCTAGTGGAAGTTCTATTTTGTAAGCATTGAATGAAAACTTATGCAAGACCTTACAAGGTCCAATCTTCTTCCATTTGAGTTTATTATATGTTCCCTATGGGAACCTCTCCTTTCGCAAGTGCGCCAAAACCAAATCTCCAACCTAAAACTCTTGTTCTCTCTTGTGAATATCCACACACTCCTTGTATTTGGTGGCACTTTTGTCCAACTCGTCTTTCACCTGTTTATGAAAATCATGGATATTATCTGCAAAATCTTTAGCTACAACACTCTTACGAGTCAAATCAACACTATCTCGCAATTCATCTACCCCTCTTGGACTATAACCATACACAATGTGAAAAGGACTTTTCCTCACACTCCTATTGACTGAATTATTATAGGCAAATTCTGCCTGAGCCAAAACTAAGTCCCACTGGTTAGGCTTATTCCCTACTAAACACCTCATCAAATTACCCAAACTTCTATTTACAACTTCCATTTGACCATCACTCTGAGGATAGTACGTTGAATTGAAACCCAACTGTGTACCCATTTTTTTCCACAAGGTACACCAAAAATGACCAACAAATTTTACATCACAATCTGAAACTATGCTTTTAGGCAAGCCATGCAATCTAACTACCTCCTTAAAAAATAATGTAGCAATGTGGGAAGCATCATTACTCTTTTGACATGGAATAAAATGAACCATTTTAGAAAATCTGTCAACAACAATAAAGATAGAATCATTACCTCTTTGTGTTCGAGGCAACGCCAAAACAAAGTCCATACTAATGTGTTCCCACGATCTCTCTGGTATAGGCAATGGTTGATATAAACCAGTATTATGCCTGACTCCCTTGGCATATTGACAAATTCTTCAACCTTGTACCAACTTCTTCACATCTGCAACCATACCAGGCTAGAAATAACTCACTCAATTGAACCAACGTTTTATCAACACCAAAGTGTCCACTCAAACCACACTATGCTTTTTTTTCAACGAGTTATCCCTCATTGATCCTTGAGGTATACACAACTTCTACCCCTTGAACAACAAACCTTCCTGGATAAAATATTCTAACTGGGGTGTTCTATCTATCTCTACTAGATTCATACAAGTACCCCATGCTTTCTTGAGATCAACATCATCCTTATACAATTCTCTCATGGAATCAAAACCAACTACACTCACCCTCATTTCATTCAATAATAGACATCTCCTACTCAATGCATCAGCTACCCTATTAGATTTTTGACTTCTATGTTTCAAAACAAAAGAATAACTCTACAAAAATTCAACCCATTTTATGTGTCTCTGATTCAACTCACCTTGGCTATTAATGAATTGCAAAGCATGATTATCAATATACAGTATACACTCCTTCAGTAGAAAATAATGTATCCACTTCTTGAGTGCCTATACAATTGCATAGAATTCTTGATCATATACATAATACTTCTTCTTTGCTTCATTCATCTTCTCATTGAAGTAAGAAATAATTGGTCTTCCCTCTTGACTAAGGACTCCTCCAATCACGATTCCACTTGCATCATAATCTACTTGAAAAACTTTCCCAAAATCAGGAAGTGCCAAAACTAGTTGTTTAGTTACTTTATTCTTCAAAATTTTAAAACTCCTCTCAGCCATTGTTGTCCACACAAACTCCTTCCTATTACCCTTCATTGTCTCACTAATAGGTGCGCAAATCCCACTGAAATTTCAAATGAACTTCCTACAGAAGCTCACTAAGCCATTGAAACTTTTGGCTTCAAACATACTGCGAGGTGAAGGCCAATCAACAATTACTTTGACCTTCTCTAGATCCATCTTTAGACCATCACCAGAAACTACAAATCCTAAATAAATCAACTCCTTCTTCATAAAACTACACTTTTTCAAATTAACTAATAACTTCTCTTCTCTCAACCTCTATAATACTAGCTTAACATGCAGCAAATGTTCTTCCTTTGTCTTACTAAAAATCCAAATATCATCAAGATATACAATAACAAACTTACCACGAAATGGTTTCAATACTTCATTTATCAACCTCATGAAAGTGTTGGGAGCATTTGTCAACCCAAAAGGCATCACCAACCACTCGTACAATCCATCCTTTGTCTTGAAGGTTGTCTTCCACTCGTCCCCTTCTCTGATTCTAATCTGATGGTATCCACTTTTCAAATCAATCTTTGTGAAATATTTTTCTCCACTTAGACAATCCATCATATCATCTATCTGTGGCAATGGGAATCTATATTTGATTGTTATTTTGTTAATGGCCCTCGAGTCTGTGTACATTCACCACTCTCCATCCTTCTTTGGTGTCAGCACTGCTGGTACTGCACACAGACTGAGACTTTCCCTGATCAGCCCCTTATCCAACAATTCTTGAACTTGCCTATTTATTTCCTCATTTTCCATAGGTGCCATCCTATAAGGTGCCTTGTTTGGTAAACTTGCACTAGGTATCAAATCCATACAATGAATAATATGCCTCATAGGTGGTAATCCATCTGGTAACTCCATGGTGATATCTAAATACTCTTCCAACATCTCTTGAATTTATGTTGGTGGTTCTTCTTGTTTTCCTGCTTTCATCAACACTTTTGGCTTATGAATAAAAGCAAAATGTGATCCTCCTGTTGGTTCCCAAATCAACAGCTTTGTAAAACCCTAAAAGGATTCCAATGTTTATAATTAGGTCTTACAAGTGAATTGGCCAATGAATGGAATTAATCAAAATGATTGGAATTCCCTGCACTTCAGGCCCTGCTTGGCCTAGGTGGGTATTACCTTATATTCACCACTGAATGTTAATCCCTCAAAATTGGTTGGTGAATTATGAACGGATTATAGATTTTATGAAATTTTATCAATTAAATCATCCAATTCAATCTACTCCAAACTAACATATGATTTAAATGTATATTTTTCCAATTCACAATTAACAACTACTCCTACTCCTACAATAGAAAATTAAAATTGGATTTTGAATATTATACAAAGAAATGATTTTGGAAAAGATTTGATTGGTGCCTTTTTCTCAACTGGGCAATGGAGTCTAATCACATATAGATTTGTGCTTTCCTTCTAGTTATAACTCGAATTACTTGGCATAATATTGTCTATGACTAGCATAAACATGCAAGATTATTTTTATCTGGTTCTACTTAGTTATCCAATTTGGATCCTCCAAATTACAGTGACATATTTAGTGGAATTTAATTCCTACTTGAAGAAATCCTATTAGACAAATCACCCAAAACATTAAGTATGCTTTGAAAAACTAGACATATACTTGATATGCTAATTTAAACAATAAGGAGAAGGCAAAATGGAGACAACCAGATATAATATAACAATAATAGTCAACAAGTAATTGAGAACTAGATTTCAGGCACCAGAGAAATGCAGTTTGCTTCTATTGATATGCTTTAGAAAACAAGCCTTTACAATGTCTCTTTCCAAAAAGAGAGCTCACCCCAAAGTCTTGGTTTCCTTCTTATAGGGATGAAGGAAGCAACAAGCTTCAGACCTTTCACATTCAAAAAAGACTTTTCATATTCCCACCCTGTTGGTGCCTGAATTCACTGTCAGTTAATTTAGCAATTTTCATGCAGGCACCATCCCAAAATATCCAAAAGGTTATAAGTTTTGGCACCCCTTCAGTATTTTTCAGCATCTGCATCTCATTTCTTGAGGAGGGGTCTTCGTCTTTTCTCCATCGGCATGGGTTCATTTTTGTGTCTTCGACATTTCAGTTTGAACTTGAACCCTTTTTCCTCTAAGTTCAGTGGTTCAGCGGTTCAGGGTTCAATTTTCTTCTAATGGGTCGCATTATGCATTTGCCTTGTGCAAATATTGCATCGTTGAACCTCCCGCTTGAACCTTTTTGTTTTGGTTCAAGGTTCAATGGTTCAAAGCTTTGTTGCCTATGGAGTATTATTTTTGATGTTTGAACCATCGTGTTGAACCCTCGTGTTGAACCCTTTTGGTTTGGGGTTCAACAGTTCAAGGCTTTATGTTTTTGGTCTTATCGGAGTGATTGGCTTCATCGGCGAAAGATTTCTTGAGTGCTCCGATTGTTTTGGTTTGGCCGATGGATGTCCATCGGCGTGTGTTTGGCTATCGGTGAAGCAAATTTTTGGGCCGCTGATGTAAGGAGTTTGCCCGATGGGGAATGCCATCGGAGTAAGATTGCATATCGGGCTAGCAGTTGGAGGGTCCGCCGATGGGTCTTCTCTGGCCGATGTGGAAGTTGGAGGCTTTAGGGAGGTGTTCGTTGGTGTGACTAAGGGTGTCGGCTAGTGTTTTTTCAGTTGCTCCGATGATGAGTGTTTGGCCGATAGTGGAGCAGAGTGTGGCTCGTTGGTGGTCGGTGTGACTGGCTGTGTCGGTAGGGATGGAATGTGTTGGCCCAATGGCGTTTCTCTAGCCGATGGGGAATGCGAAGGTAGGCATCGGTAGGACTTTTGAGGTCGGTGGGAGCTTTCATTGGTGTGCCGATGGTCTATGTCTTGGCGACAAGGGATTTGGAACGGTCATCGGCATGACATAGACTGTCAGGTGAACGGGCAGATGTTGGGCCGACAGTGGAGGTTTCACCGATGAGGGTGTTTTGGTGGCCATCGGGGAGAGTTGGTCTATCGGCCAAGGAAGCTTTTGGGCTGGCCGATAGACTATGTCTGGCCGACAGAGGCTTGCGGAGGTGTTGTCGGTGAGACGATTGAGATCGGCGAGAGGTTTTTGGGGCAAGCCGATGGGCTTTTGGCGAAGGGTCGTGTGTCTCGGCACCGTGCATGTGGGATTATTCCCTTGTGTAGTTTGAGCCTGCGAAGAGGGCGTTTTGGCGGGAAACTTCCATTTGAACACAGCGATAGTTTTCTTGATGGTTGCGGGTTGTTGGGCCATCAATGGCGACTGTAGTAGGAGTATGGGCGATGGTACAAGCGATTAAACTGCCCAATTGTGAATGAAGACTCCCAGATGGCGGCGCAAGGCTCGAGGCCTCCCTTGTCTGTTGCATTGATGGCTTCTGAGCGCCATTCCCTCTGATGGATGTATCTGGCGAATTTTTAACTTCTGGCCATGTAATTAATTGCTGAATGTACACGGTTCTGTATAAATGGTTTTGGTTGTGTTACTTTTGAGAGGTTGGAGGTTTTTTGGGCTTTCGGCTCTGACTCTGAACATAAGGTGTTCACATTTTGAAAGGCATTTTTTGCTATAGACTTGGTCCTTAGTCTGGTGTACTAATCTATCTTGGATTGTAAATGATGATTTTCTCTGTGATGACCTTCTATGCAGATTGATTTTAAATGAAAAACACCTATGTGTGTATTGTTTCTGATTGTCTCCTATATGTCATTTGTTTTCCTTTCAAACAAGGTTGTCAAGGACTTCTAAGTTTTTTAGTGTATGCATACTGTGTGTCTGATTTATTGCGTCTGCTCAAGGAGTGGTTAAATAGGCTTTTGATCAGATACAAAGGGAAATAGATTGCATCATAGGATCTATTAAGCATGATCATTAATGATACTCTTTCTTGGACATGTTGTTGTCAGGTAGTAGCATTATTCTCAGGTCCTCTGGATATGAATTTATGTTGTCATGGGGAGACATTTACAGTCTTAGATATGACTCTGCTACCCAGATAAGGCACTGGTTTGGGAATTTGTCTGTTCAATGGGTCTAGGAAAGTCCCATCACTCCAAACACCATTTCAACCCATCTCATCACTTCCACCTGTTAGTTGTAGGATTAGGATTAGGAACCTCTGCATGCTCTCATACCTAACCAGACATTATGTCCAAGAATGTTGCCAACCTTGTGATTTGTTACACAAATCTTGGTCCATACATGAGAGTATTCTGCCTGTTGCCGTCAAGTTAAATCCTTCTGTCATTGAGCTAGTCAAGGTTATACTTTTATCAAATAGGGACACCCCCCTTAGTGCGGCAGAACCAGAAGTGAAGGGGAGGAGCTCATGCAACCTCCTGTATTCAGTTGGCTGAATCTGCCTGTGCATTAGAACTGGCAAACCCTAATGCTGATTCAGAAGCAAAAACCAACAAAATGGCGACTCTGCTGGGGAGTCTTTCATGTGAATAATGATGCTCTGCTGGTGGTATGAACTCAGGAAAATATGTGTTGAGCTTTCAGTTGCTATAAATTTTGTCCTCTCTGGAGAGGTGGCGACTCTGCAAAAGATCTAAATGCACATGAAAAGTTGATGTGTGTTGTGACAAAAATGTGCTGTTCAGACTTCAGCATCTGTATGAGAAAAGGTACCTTGTTCCTTCCCCTTTATATTTGTTGTTTTACTGCATAAGTTAGATGCCAGGGGAAGCCTTAGGTCTTAGGCAGACAAAGGATGTCTAAGAGTAAAATTTTTATGAATCCAAGTATGAATTATCCCATACTCAGTGGTGAAATGTTGGATAAAAGAATAGAAGAGATAAGAAATAGGTTGATATTCTTAGAGGCTGAGCAAGCCCAGTTAAAAAACAATAACCCTGTTGTGTCTGCCAGTCAGAAAGCTAAACCTCCTGCCACCCCTTTTGATCCTTTGTATGACCAATTAGATTTGTCATGGGTTGACTATAAAGTAGAAACTATGCCTGCTAGGATATACTGTCAGATGCCCAGATTTAGTGGTCACAGTGTATGTGATGGAAATGCACATATCCAAAATTTTCATGAGTTCATGGGAAAGCATTCATTCAGAGATGAGGATATGTGGATGAGGTTTTTTGTTAGGTCCTTTGATGCAAAAGCAAAAGACTGGTATTTGAGCTTTTCAAAAAGATCCTTTGCCTGTTGGGATGAGCTTGCTGACTGTTTCAAGGAAGAATTTGCAAAAGAACTGGCTGATCTTGTTGCAGAATTGATGAGAATCAGAAAACAAGATGAAGAGCCATGTGTTGTTTTCAGTCATAGGTTTGCAGTAGCCTTTTCACAGATCCCAGAAGTCTTCAGACTTGATATTTCAGCCTGTGTAGGCATATTCTTTGAGGCTTTTGAGGAGGGCTCTAGTGTATTACTGAGGGATTTCAAGGTGACAAGTATGCAGATGGCATACAAGTTCGTAGAAAATATAGAAAAAATCAGAAATGAGTACTTGTTGAAACCCCTGTCCACAGGCTTTGGTGTGAAAAATAGTTGTGAAGCTGCAAATGACCAAATAATTAAAGCATCATGTGCAGATAAAAATGAAAATGAAAGCATAGAGTTTGAGACTGTTGTATTTAAACATAATGCTAACAATACAGCTCAACTAGATTGTTCACCAATTGAGGATGCCAATGAAGGAACTAATGAAGACTCCCATTGCAATGATGAGGCAGCTGGCCATGAAAACAACAACGAGGTTGTGGACAGTAATGAGCAACTTTTGGAATAGACCTGTGGAGACAATTGTGAGTATTGTACTCAAGACAAAGAAGGTATAAGCAAACAGAAAAACAGTCCCATGTGTGACCCATTGCCTACCTTTCAAACACATGGAGATCATGAAGAGCAGTCAGAAATTGAAATAAGTGCTAGTGCAGAGCATGATTGTTTTTCATTCGATGGCTATTTTGCTTATGACACACAGGCTGATACTCCTCCACAGAGTGAATCCATTGGTGATGAAAATGCGTGCTCTGCTGCCCATGAACCAATGGCATACTACGATGAAACTGATGCACCTGGGTCACCCATTTATGACACATGTGATGATGAGGATCTGTCTGAGTATGGTGAGGATCCAGACATTGTTTTTGACTTGGATTCTGTTTCTCATCCTGATGAAAGAGGAAACAACATACATCAGGTAAGTGACTATAAAAATGTGCCTAATTTGAAAGAGATGCCAGAGCCTGATCTTTTCCAGTTTGGTGCTGCTATTGGTTGTGTGCATGATGTGCACAATTGTGAATTTGAAAGCTTTTCTTTTGAGAGGCCAGTGTATAAAGAGAGCTCTGTTTTTCCTAGTTGTGTGGTGGACTTCGAGTGCTTTCAATTTTCAGTCCAGCTAGGAAATCATTTTGCAATGCATAGTGATGATAACCTGTGTTCTATGCCATTTGAGTATGCATTGCTTGATACATTCTGCATCCATTTGTTGCCTGATGCTGAGGGTTGTTTACATAAGGGTGACAGTGAGAAACTGAATCAAAAGGTTGAACATGCAAATGACCAAGGTAGCTTATGGTCAGATCATGGCAGTACTCTCAGGCTTGACCCAGTGTATGCAGATGAGAACAAGGTGTTTGACAAGGGGAAATATTGGTTTTCCTTTTCTTGGTGGCCTTAGGCCATCAAGTTTGATTGGTGATGCAGATCATGGTAACTTCATGACTCTATGCCCAATGGATAAGGCATTGGTCTGCATCCTAGAGATCTGGGGTTCTCACTGCAGTCTTCACCTGCACGTCCCTAATTAGAGCCACTGTTGGTGCCTGAATTCACTGTTAGTTAATTTAGCAATTTTCATGCAGGCACCATCCCAAAATATCCAAAAGGTTCTAAGTTTTGGCACCCCTTTAGTGTTTTTCAGCATCAGCATCTCATTTCTTGAGGAGGGGTCTTCGTCTTTTCTCCATCAGCATGGGTTTGTTTTTGTGTCTTTGACATTTCAGTTTGAACTTGAACCCTTTTTTCTCTAAGTTCAGTGGTTCAGCAGTTCAGGGTTCAATTTTCTTCTAACGGGTCGCATTATGCATTTGCCTTGCGCAAATATTGTATCGTTGAACCTCCCGCTTGAACCTTTTTGTTTTGGTTCAAGGTTCAATGGTTCGAAGCTTTGTTGCCTATGGAGTATTATTTTTGATGTTTGAACCATCGCGTTGAACCCTCGTGTTGAACCCTTTTGGTTCAGGGTTCAACGGTTCAAGGCTTTATGTTTTTGGTCTTATCGGAGTGATTGGCTTCATCGGCAAAAGATTTCTTGAGTGCTCCGATTGTTTTGGTCTGGCCGATGGATGTCCATCGGCGTGTGTTTGGCTATCGGCAAAGCAAATTTTTGGGCCACCGATGTAAGGAGTTTGCCCGATGGGGAATGCCATTGGAGTAAGATTGCATATCGAGCTAGTAGTTGGAGGGTCCGCCGATGGGTCTTCTCTGGCCGATGTGGAAGTTGGAGGCTTTAGGGAGGTGTTCGTCGGTGTGACTAAGGGTGTCGGCCAGTGTTTTTTCAGTTGCTCCGATGATGAGTGTTTGGCCGATAGTGGAGCAAAGTGTGGCTCGTTGGTGGTCGGTGTGACTGGCTGTGTCGGCAGGGATGGAATGTGTTGGCCCGATGGCGTTTCTTTAGCCGATGGGGAATGCGAAGGTAGGCATCGGCAGGACTTTTGAGGTCGGTGGGAGCTTTCATTGGTGTGCCGATGGTCTATGTCTTGGCGACAAGGGATTTGGAACGGTCATCGGCATGACATAGACTGTCAGGTGAACGGGCAGATGTTGGGCCGACAGTGGAGGTTTCACCGACGAGGGTGTTTTGGTGGCCATCGGGGAGAGTTGGTCTATCGACCAAGGAAGCTTTTGGGCTGGCCGATAGACTATGTCTGGCCGACAGAGGCTTGCAGAGGTGTCGTCGGTGAGACGATTGAGATCGGTGAGAGGTTTTTGGGGCAAGCTGATGGTGTAGATTTGGCCGATGGGCTTTTGGCGAAGGGTTGTGTGTCGAGCGCGGCAAAATGCTTGACACCTATTATGCATGCAGCTATGTTTATAAGGTGCTAGTGTGGTCTCGGCACCGTGCATGTGGGATTATTCCCCTGTGTAGTTTGAGCCTACGAAGAGGGTGTTTTGGCAGGAAACTTCCATTTGAACGCAGCGATAGTTTTCTCGATGGTTGCGGGTTGTTGGGCCATCAATGGTGACTGCAGCAGGAGTATGGGCGATGGTACAAGTGATTAAACTGCCTGATTGTGAATGAAGACTCCCAGATGGCAGCACAAGGCTCGAGGCCTCCCTTGTCTGCTACATTGATGGCTTCTGAGCATCATTCCCTCTGATGGATGTATCTGGCAGATTTTTGACTTCTGGCCATGTAATTAATGGCTGAATGTACACGGTTCTGTATAAATGGTTTTGGCTGTGTTACTTTTGAGAGGTTGGAGGTTTTTTGGGCTTTCGGCTCTGACTCTGAACATAAGGTGTTCACATTTTGAAAGGCATTTTTTGCTACAGACTCGGTCCTTAGTCTGGTGTACTAATCTATCTTGGATTGTAAATGATGATTTTCTCTGTGATGACCTTCTATGCAGATTGATTTTAAATGAAAAACACCTATGTGTGTATTGTTTCTAATTGTCTCCTGTATGTCATTTATTTTCCTTTCAAACAAGGTTGTCAAGGACTTCCAAGTTTTTCAGTGTATGCATACTATGTGTCTGATTTATTGCGTCTGCTCAAGGAGTGGTTAAATAGGCTTTTGATCAGATACAAAGGGAAATAGATTGCATCATAGGATCTGTTAAGCATGATCATTAATGATACTCTTTCTTGGACATGTTGCTGTCAGGCAATAGCATTATTCTTAGGTCCTCTGGATATGAATTTATGTTGTCATGGGGAGACATTTACAGTCTTAGATATGACTCTGCTGCCCAGATAAGGCACTAGTTTGGGAATTTGTCTGTTCAATGGGTCTAGGAAAGTCCCATCACTCTAAACACCATTTCAGCCCATCTCATCACTTCCACCTGTTAGTTGTAGGATTAGGATTAGGAACCTCTGCATGCTCTCATACCTAACCAGACATTATGTCCAAGAATGTTGCCAACCTTGTGATTTGTTACACAAATCTTGGTCCATACATGAGAGTATTCTGCCTGTTGCTGTCAAGTTAAATCCTTCTGTCATTGAGCTAGTCAAGGTTATACTTTTATCAAATAGGGACACCCCCCTTAGTGTGGCAGAACCAGAAGTGAAGGGGAGGAGCTCACGCAACCTCCTTTATTCAGTTGGCTGAATCTGCCTGTGCATTAGAACTGGCAAACCCTAATGCTGATTCAGAAGCAAAAACCAACACACCCCTTGGTGTGACCTATTACAATATTTACTTTTAGAAAGTCTTAAAAAGACCACCAAATATATTTTGAAAAGCATAAAAACAAGAAAGAGACAAAAAGAGAGGACATCCAAATTTTGTTGATGAATACTTGGTGCCTAAAGACACCAACTTGATGTTCACTTAGCTCCACTACATGCTTTGACCTATTCAATATTCAATTGAAAGATATTTCTGTTCCCACTGAAACATGGTGTATTCATTGGGCCACTTGTACTCTTGAATCTGAAGCAAATTAGTCTGATGATCCTTCCATCTTTTATCCAACAATACTTTGACTTTAATGATAAATTTTGCATACCCGACATCTAGTGCAATCACTCTATCTAGAATCAGATTGAAACTGTGAATGTTTATGTCTTCATCCTTTTTCAAGTAATCAATCACTTGAGGAACTGTTTGATCAAACTCATTTTTCCATTCTTCAAAGCTTTTGATTTGTTTACCTTCTATCAAAATTAAAGGAATGAATTGATGTTTGAAAGTGGAAAAATAATCTATCTTTGCTTGCATCTTTTGACTCTCTCCAATCACATATTGAAACTCATCCAAAATCATCTTGATCATTTTTTCTGTTGATTTAAGTGCAGTAGGAGCATCTGGATTTCTTTGCAGAACTTTACACAAAGTAATCAATGTATGATGTGTTGGCTACCATCTCTTGAATAATGGATCCAAAATAGAAAGATGAAATTTCAACTGTTCTATTGCTTGAGACAAAGCATTGTAACATTCATGCACATATCCTAGTTTTTCAACAACCAATTTTACTCTTTACTCCAAAATTTTCTCAAATACATCAAGAATTTTCAATCTTGCTTCTTCTTTTGTTACCTCATTTTGCTTTTTCAAGTCCTCAAGTTTCTTTTCAAACCTCAACTTCAAAGTATTCATCTGATCAACAGGCACTATGTCACCAACTTCTTGATCTTGTGGAGGATGATAAGGTACAATTTCTTTATTTTGAGACTCACCAACTCCTTTGAGTTGCTTCTTCAATTTGACATTCTCCAAATATAATCTGTTGACTTCCTCATTCATTTCAATTTGAGTTTTTTTATACTCAACCAATTTTTGCTCCATATTTCTCACAACATCTCATGTAAACATGGATGAATGCATGGTAAGGGTAGCCACCTCCAAGAGTGATGTATCTTTTAATGTTTTAACCATCACTGTCCCTCTCATTTATTGGACAACATCAAGCAATCTTGGTTTCTGTGTACTTTTTTGCATGCTCCATATAGCCAAAGTTTCAATTTTGGGATTGTATCCCACACCACTCATTCCATTCTCAAAATTAAATTCAAACACCATCATAGGACCGTCTTGGTTTCTTACTTGATCAAGTAAGAACATTGTTTTCAGATCCACCCCTGGAATAATCAACATATTACTCTTTAGCACCATTTTTCTAGCCTCTTCAGGGCTAATATTTATTTCATCAATTTTAATTTCTCTAAATGTCCGAGCAACTATTTGCTCATGTTGTGCTTCATCCTTTCCCATCTTATTTATTTCAACCTTTTACTCAAACTCTTTCATTTTCATTTTTAACCAAAAATCTTTGAATTCAAGAGTATGAATAAACTCATCATCATCCATAATTCTCAAAAAATCAACTACTCTTTCATCCTCAGGCACTTCTTTGTCTCCCTATTCCTGGATTTCTATCCTTGCTTCTGGCATGTGAGCTTCTGCACCTTGTTTGGGAGGTTGATCAACTTTTACATGTTCATTCATGTGTTGCAGTATACTGGCAACTTCCTCTATATCTCCCATCCCTTCAGTTATTTCATATGGTGCTAATGGGGTAACATCATCAATTTTTTTTCTTTTTAGAAGGTGGGTTCTCAGGTGAAGATTCAAATACAGACATAGTATCATCAAGAATCTTAGTAATTACAACCCCCTTTTCCCTTTTGACAGGAAGCTTTACAACCTTTTCAGATTGTTGTTGAGATTTACCATACAATTTCTCAAAATTGTCAATCATCAAATTTAACCTTTTCAAAGGATCAATTTCCTCTACAAAAAACCCCGAAAATTCTAGATCCTTCTCCTTTTTCTCTTTTTCAATTTTCATCAATATATCCCATTTTCTGATAGAGTTGGCTATGATTGGAGCCTCCTAGGATCTAGGACTTCATGAAAGCACAAGAGAGATCAACTGAGAGAATAATGCTATTCTATCATTGAATGCAAAAGAAGGATTATTGTTTGGATTACCTAATACATGAAGAGAGCCTTGCTTATAAAGGCAAGGTGAGAGCTAGAAGGGTGGAGTGGAAGGTGGAGATATTTCTACAACATGTGCTAATTAGAGGATGATAGCTAATTGCACATGTGGAGGATAAGACAACTCACTCCAACTATCAACAACTCAACACACAACTAGACTTAAATAGACACAACTAGACATCTAGTAGACTCACTAAGTCAACTTAACATGTGTGATTAATGTGTGATGTGTGAATATTATTTAACTAGTAAATAGTTAAATAAGATGAATTATCCACACTAGGGTAAACCGATTAGGTGAAAACCCTATTCACACCAACACCCCCCCTTAAGTGCAACTTAGGGAGTAGCTGACTAAAGCAAGATGGAAAGATGGATGGGTCCCGGCTACTAGGCCATGTTAGGTACCCATGTACAACAAATCTCAAGTGGAGAAAAGGAGAAAACCTCATGGGACAAAACTCCTCTCCAAAAGTGAGAATGCATGAAGCATGAAAGTGAAAGAAGTGATAGTAGGAAGGACTCAACATGACCACCCAAGGACAACTTCTGTCACATATATACAATCAATTACCCCCCCATAGGAGAGCAAGTGTGAGACTATAGGTCCCCCCAACAATGAAGTAGATCCTATGCCAATGGTGGATGCCTGAAGAAGAACGCTGGAAAGTGTCCTGAACCTGCAAACAACATTTCTCCCCTTAGGAAGAAACAAGTCCAAAGGCTGATGTCGAAGAAACTCCATCTCAAGGAATGAGGGAAAAAGCCTCATGATGGATGATGTCTCTAAAACTGCTCAAGTGTCCACATGTCAGAATCAAGGAATGCCACAATACAATGATGTGTGTCCAATCCAAAATCCTGTGTAGACTGATGAAGAACAACCTCCAAAGATGAAGTAGATGGTATAATAGTTGTACTGTAACTATCATCAAAGAGGAGAGATATCCCCTCAAGTGTGTCCTCTAAATCTGCAACATGAGACTCACAAAACAAGTCTGATATACCTGCCAAGAAAGTATCCCACAAAGTTGTATCTGAAAGACCTGTATGATCCTGCTCAACTGAAGAAGAAGCAACCATGTCGATGTCGATCTCTGAAGAAGCAGGAGGATGAGGTGATGGAAGCTTAGCACTAGTCTCATGAACCAAAGTGGGTGAAAGAACACCAAGGTTCAAGTGACCAAACTTCTCTGCAGAAACATGATTCACACTTGACGCATGAGTGTGAATATCCATCAATGGATCTACATCATCAGAAGAAACAAAATGGGAGAAGGTATACAAGCAAGATGCATGATCAGCCATCCCAACTACAATGATATCTCTGCTCTCCAAGTCTTGTATGATCACTGAATCAGGAGTGAACTCAACTGTCTTGCCTACACCACAATGAGTAATCTGGTAGATGGAAAGGAGATTCAATGTCAAGGAAGGTACACATAACACATTGTTGAATGTATTCTCTCCAACATCAATAGTCCCTTTTCCAGATGCATGCATGTATGTATTGTTACCCATCAAGATAGGTGTTGAAGTACATGACTCAAATGTAGAGAACATCCCTTATGAAGATGCCATATGATGAGAAGCTCCTGAATCAAGAAGCCATCTCTCTGACTGAAGACTTGTTCAAGCAAAGAGTACATGTCCTTTGCCTTTGTCTATCCCATTTGCAATGCCTGCTGTCCCTGTATGTGTAGATGATGATGGTGTCGAAGAAGAGGTTGTACTAGGTGATGATGATGGCATTTTGATGTTGTGCTTTTGAATAATGTGAGTCAACTCATCAATTTTCTTCTCATAACACTTATGCTCATCATGTCCTAGTTTCTTGCAAAATGCACACTTTGGTCTCTCCTTCTTAGATGATTCCTCCTTGGAAGAGGATGAGGACTTAGGTGATTTGGTTGATTCCTTTGCTTGCTCATTGTTCTTAAGATCCTTATTTTTTTGTTTCTTGCCTTTGCTAGTTGAAGCCTTTTGATCCTTAGTACCTTGATTAGTAAGAAGTGCTGGAGGTTTAGGAGACTTCAATTTTCCCATGTGTACTAACTTAGCTTGCTCCCTTATGAGTGATGCAGCAAACTCATCAAGTGAAGGCATTGTGAAAGCTTTCCCAAGTGCATCTATAGTAGCATAGAAGGTAGAAACAAAAACTGAATAGTCAGGACCAAGCTTGGCAAGGATTGAAAGAATCAATTGAGTGTCCTCTTTCTCAATTCCACATTGTTTGAGCTGTAATCTAAGTGATTTTAGTTTTGTGAAGAAGTCTTGGATGCTTGCAAAATTGGTTGGATTCAAATCAATTAATTCATTCTCCAATTTGAAACCCCTCATTGTATCTTGTTTGCCAAAGAGATTCTCTAAGGTAGTCCACACTTCATTAGGTGTTTTACAAGATTCAATATGAAAAAGAAGATCAGGAGAGATAGACAAGCATAGTGTTCCATAGGCTTGATCACATCTATTATACCACTTTCTCTTTTCTGTAGCTGCTATTGGTTCAATTTCTGTACCCATTGTTACTCTATGAATTTTCAAACTTCTTAAATGAATCTCCATTTTAGTTTTCCACTCATGATAGTTATATGGTGTGAGTAGAAGAAGTTTGTGTGAATCCATGATGCAAGAGTACAAAAAAGAACACAAGACACCCCCTGTTACTCAATCAAAGAGATCACCCCCCCAAAAAAGAATAATTGTGGCACTTTATACGTAGTGCGATTTACAATCATCCTTAAGGGACCAAAATTGGGAGAGTGTGAAAATCTCTTAAAAATGAGATTCAAAAGAGATTACAATTTCTCACACTGATTAACCACAGCAAACAAAACCCTTCAAAATAAGTTTCACTTCCTCAAGTGCCAAAATGACCAAGTTATCACTCAAAAGTCAAAAAATTGACAAATGAAATAAAATAAACTTGGAGTAGAACTTGAGAAAAGTGCATTGATGGATTTGAAGAGCTCCTGAATACCTTTCCGATGCCGCAAGAATCGTGAAAATCAGAGATCATGGCAAGAAGTTGTGAGCTCGGAAGAGAAAAATGAAGATCTATCTTCAAACTATTGTAGCAGTCACCTGCAGAAGAATTTCAAAAAAATACTAATACCACTGCAAAGTTCTCACTCTCAGCTTTCTGACGATATCTCGTTTGCCCCATTTCGCCTCCGTGGGCAAAAGTTATGTAAAAATGAAAAAAAGCCCCCTTTTAGGGCTTTGAGGGGCAAAAATGGCCCCCTGCACTGATGTTAGCAGATGCAGTGATGACGTCAACAGAGAATATTCCTTTTTGGCGGAAAAAAAATGCCCCCCTCCCGGAAAGCAAAAAATTGCCAGCAAACCACTGTGGTTGTCGAAAACCGCTATTTGCTCAATGGAAACCACGTTTTGACCAGTCAAATCCACTGTACAGATTACACGGAAACTGCCTACTGGAAGGCGCAGGTGCTTTTGCGGGGCATATTCCTCAGAATATGCTTCTAATTAGCAATTTTAATACTACTGATAGATTGCCTGTAATGGATTGAAGGTCGGAGTTATGATTTTTACCGTGGAGTGTAAGGAACAACTGATGAGTATAGCGAATTTTCCGGCGTGAAATTCTATAGGTTATTGTCCTCCAAACTACCGACTGGTTTAGAAATTTCCTGGTATAAATTTACTTATGGCCACTGAGTTCCTTGTACAACCGCTGAATGGTTTGAAGAGACCACAGGGTTTGATTCAATACTGCCGGATATAAAGCTACCAGAGTTTCTTGAAGCCACCAGAAATGTTTGAATCACCATTGGAAATTGCAGAGAGTAAACTGTTGATGGAGATTAGAATCCGCCGGGAGGTATGAAGCCCTCGATGATTGTGAAAGCCATGGTTTTAGATCGCTGCCACAGAAAAAATGACCAACTGAGGATTGATTTGACCGCAGATTTTGAAGATCCGCCCACTGGTTTGTGGAAAAAGCTTCACAAACTGTGCAAGGGAAGCCGCCGATGAATACCTGTGAAGGTATTAAGACCGTTGGGGGTTTTGTATCCGCCAGAAATGTAAAAAGACCACCGCTATTTTGACTATTGATCACCTTGAAAACCGCTTGCGAGGAGATTGGTTTGTTTGATGCGAAGAGTGTGAGGAGATCCAGAGACTGCAGAAACTATAGGTTTAATCACCATTGATGAGGATAACTCCCCGCTGAGATCTGGGTACTGACAGGAACTAGATGCCGGCAGATTTGATATTGCTATTGACTGTGGAAATGGCCGTCGAGTGGCTTGGCCGTTGTTTGAAATTTGATGGCTAAACAAACTCGCTCCCTGGCCAATTACACAGAGATGCCAGATCTATGGCCATTGGTGGTTTTCACTGTGGATGCCATAGTTGTTAAAAAAACTGCTAGATCTCATGGAACCGCCCTTGGAGGGATTTCAAGACTTGTTGTACGCTGCAGACAGGGTACAAATGTACCCACAACCGTAGAACAAATACAATAAAATTGTCCACAGACAAGGAATTCGATGACGCCCGGTGATGCAGAGAGAAGATTTCCCCTATGCAAGCACCCAGATTCCCTACGACAGGGAATATTCTCTACAATGATTCTGTACAGTGTTGATTTGCAAAAACATTTTGCCTTTCGGTTCAACTTTGTCCGTTTTGGACGATTTTACAGTCGATCCCTACTAATTTGGCCGCTTCGAACACAATGGCGATGTCCGATTTTGGCCAAACTACTCCGAAATTGTTGGTACCTCCGGATCATGCCAAAGAGCCCCAAATTGAAACCCACATCAATTTTGCCTCCGATGTCTGATTTGGACAAAATAAAAGGCGATCTTGACTATTTCAGCTGCTCCAGACATAATGGTGAAGTCTGATTTGCAACAACACGCACCGAAATGCACCTACAATACAAGGGCAAGAAGGGGAAACCCTCACAAAACTGATGTTTCTATCAAGTTTTTCTGATTCTCCAGGTCATCATGCGATGCAAGAGAAGAGCATACTCAACTATCAAGATCCACCATGAATTGCACTCAAGATCTCTCAAAAATTGACTAACACAAAGTGATTCTTCCTAGAGCTCTGATACCATGATAGAGTTGGCTATGATTGGAGCCACCTAGGATCTAGGACTTCATGAAAGCACAAGAGAGATCAATTGAGAGAATAATGTTATTCTATCATTGAATGCAAAAGAAGGATTATTGTTTGGATTACATAATACATGAAGAGAGCCTTGCTTATAAAGGCAAGGTGAGAGCTAGAAGGGTGGAGTGGAAGATGGAGATATTCCTACAACATGCACTAATTAGAGGATGATAGCTAATTGCACATGTGGAGGATAAGACAACTCACTCCAACTATCAACAACTCAACACACAACTAGACTTAAATAGACACAACTAGACATCTAATAGACTCACTAAGTCAACTTAACATGTGTGATTAATGTGTGATGTGTGAATATTATTTAACTAGTAAATAGTTAAATAAGATGAATTATCCACACTAGGGTAAACTGATTAGGTGAAAACCCTGTTCACACCAACATTTTCTTCTCCTGTCATACACCTTCTCTGGTGTGAGACAATTCTTGATAATATCCTCTTCATAATCAACCTTGTGAGTGATCCTAGCTTTTGAAAGGATCACCTGCCTGACAAAATTCATGTGACCCTCTGGGTCAAAAACTCTTTCTGTTGAACATTTCAAAGAATACATATTTTTCAAAAACTCTTGAAGCTCTTCCAGAGTGTCAGGACCAATAGACAATCCCTCAAACATAGTTAAGTCAGGAACAAATGTACCCTTTTTCTACTTCTTCATAACATCTCTTTCCATCCACAACATTTACCACATAAATGCCAACCTTGAGGGACAAAACTTTGGCAAAATGTGTGGTGCCTGAGTACATTCATAAACTCTTATGATTGTGTAATTGGGTAGAAAGAAGAAATCACTAAAATTGTGGATATGACCCTGCTCTGGTCTTATTAGATATGGTCTCAGGAATTGTCTTACCTCTAAATATAATCTTGGTACAACATTACCAAGAGTGGCCATTATCCTAACAATCTAGTCATCATGAAAAGTCACATAATCATTCTTGTTACAATTTCTATCCCAAATGTAACACCAGCATTGTACAGGCAACCTGTAACCTTTCTTATCAACCATACTCAAATCCATTCTTGGACTTCATCTTCTCCTATTTTGAAACAAAATGAGATAACACAACAGGGAATAATGTTTGAATTTTGTTGGTGTTTTTTCCTCCAACACCTGAAGAAATTCTTTATGCAATTGCTATTCCAAAAATGAAGAAAAATCATACTCAATATTTAGTTTAGGATTTTGAATTCTCATTGCCGTCATCATTATTCCTATTGGCATCTTTTCATCTTCTCCTATTTTGAAACAAAATGAGATAACACAACAGGGAATAGTGTTTGAATTTTATTGGTGTTTTTTCCTCCAACACCTGAAGAAATTCTTTATGCAATTGTTGTTCCAAAAATGAAGAAAAATCATACTCAATATTTAGTTTAGGATTTTGAATTCTCATTGCCATCATCATTATTCCTATTGGCATCTTTTCCTTGCATCTTCCCCAAGAATCTGACACAAAGCAAAGTAGGTTCTCTTGAAGTATACAGTGAAACTATCCACAAGGAATGGCTCTACAGAAGTGGTAGGAATAGGCATTCTCCTGTTATTAGCCCCCTCTTCATATACATTGGGAGCTCATCATTCCTGTAAGTTTTTCTCATCCTGTTATAATCCTCTCCACTTTTTTGAATATCCACTTTTGTTAAGGCTTGTTTGTTCAACATGAAACAATTTATTATTGCATCCCTTGTAACTGTCACAAATGGTGAGCCATCAGGTAGACTTATTGTCTTAGTAGCACCATGGTAACACTGTGCCAAAATACAAATGAACTCAGCATCCACAAAAACATTTGGCACTACTAATTTGGCCATATCTAGAATCCAAGGATTGCATATAGGAGCTTGGGCATCCTTCTTGTTATAGAAATACCAGAATAAACTCCATCCTGAAACAAGAACGAGAGCATCCCTACAACCCTGGAACTTATCTTTGAAAACCTTCTTATACCCCTTATCTACTGACTATGGCAGCACATCTAGAATTGATTGTTGCAATGCCCTTTTCTTCTCTTTTGGGATAAAAGACTCAACTTTCTTGCTAGACTCAACATTTTTGGGGGCCATTATGAATTTAAGACTAGCCTAGGGTTTTGAAAGCTACTTGTATACTTCACAGAACTATCTAATAGCAATGAGAATTCACTTGATTTTGTAGAGAGGAAATTGAATAACTCACCCATGAATTTGCCGCACAATGTATACCAATACTGTAACTTTATCACCTTCCAGATGCTCCAAACTTCTCTCTAAACTTCTTTGAATTGCTATGAATGACAAATCAAAATTTATTAGGCTCCCGTACCAAACCTCTCCACCATTAATTTTGCTTCATGCTAAGTGACAAGCTTCGGTCACTGTGATTTGATTTTGAAAATCTACCGTTGATGAAGAATGATCTAATGGTGACAATGCCTTGCATTAATTACAACCACAACTGTATCGCAATCCCACTCAGGCGGTTAAGAAATTATGTGGAGTAGAAGGTCCAAAACCCTTCCTTTTTATTTCTTTACTGCGCTACCACAAGAGATGTTGGATCTCATTGTGGGACTATGGGATCAATTTAGAGTTAGATTTGATGCTTACCGCTATACTGCAAACCTTTTAAGGTTGCTGTTGCGAGACCACGAGATCAATGTTAATCTTTTTAACTCTTACCGCTCTACCACCAGTTTGTGAATTCAGTGCTGCGGTGTTGCAGTTACTATTATTTATTGGGACCTCACCACAAGCCTGCAAATTGATTTTGAAGTCCTTGTGGGGCTGCGGGACACATTTTATGTTACCTGAGACTACTTACCGCAAGCCCACCAATCTATCTTGAAATTGTCATGAGACTATGGTACACAACACATGTTGCTTGTAGTCCTTCATCGCTAACCCACAAGTCTATTTTGGAATCGCCGCGGGGCTGTAGTGACACTTATATTTTGCTTAGAACTTTATACTGCAAGCCCACCACTCAACTCTAGAACCACCGCAGGGCTGCGGTGAGTCTTGAACTAGCTTATAACTTTCAACCACAAGTGAACTTTTCTCATGCTGTGGTGATGCGGTAACTAAACATTTGTTTCCTTTGGCTCCGTACACCTACAAAGGGCTATTAGGACATGCTATGGGGTTGCGGTAATAGACAAAAACACCTATGTGGTAAAACATACAAAGGCTTCTCACATGGATATGATATGAAATACACATGAAGTGTTGTTAGGTGACTCTTGGAATGATTGCAAAAATAATATAGACCCCGAGGATGGATTTGTGGAAATGAAATCTATGCAGCTAGATGGGACTAAGTGAATTTTGAACAGTCCTAACACCTCCTTTCTTCAATTCTTTCAAAAATTTCTTCCTAGAAATCAAACAAACTCTAGGGTTACTTTCTACTTCATCTCCTTTCTCCTTCATAGGATTCAAAGTATATTATTTGCCATCCTTCTTTACCTTATATGTATTTGTTCTTCCATCATGGATAGCATGTCTATCAAACTGCCATGGTCTACCTACCAAAATATGACATGCATCCATTGACATTATATCACACAACACTTCATCCTTATAGTTCTACCAATTTGAAAGTTAACTAAACATTGTTCACTTACCACTAATTAATGTTCCTTCTGCAACCAAGAAACTTTGTAAGGACTGGGATGCTTCAACCGCTTTAGCTTCAGTTTGTTAACCATTTCTTCAGACACAATATTGTCTGTTCTACCACTATCTACTATCACTTTACAACACTTACCACCTGACTTACATTTGGTTCAGAATAAGTTTCTCCTCTGCATAGGTTCAAATTTCTCTTTCTCGGGATTTACCAGAATCTTTCTCAACATCAAGGATTCTCCATTCTCAGGAACCTCTCCATACTTCGGTGAAGCCACACTTTCGTATTCTTCTTGTGCCACATTCACCCTTGCTTCTTTTCCTTTTCCAATACTCTGTTGGATCTGCGGGCACTCCATTGCCCTATGTCTAATTTCCCCACATTGAAAAAAGTACCACTAAATCCTCTTCCCTTGCCTCTACCAAAAGATCCTCTGCCTCTGAAATAATCACCTCTTCCTCTTGAGGAATCTCCCCTTCCTTTGCCTTCCTAGATATTAGTTTTGGATGAACTGGCCTCTCCTTGCTTGTTTTGGTATCCTCTTCCAGCACTAGACTAGACTCTTCCACGTGAAAATTTATGCCTACCTCTAGAACTATTTTTCTTTTTGGAAAGCTTATCTTTAGCTTTCAGGGCATATTGGCAGGCTTCTTCAACACTGGAGATTCACACCATGCTTAATTCATCTTCATAGAGTAATGCAATCCATTGATATATCTGGAAACCTTCTCAGCATCATCATCAACATGACCAGCCTGAATATTCAATCTATAGAACTCCTTAGTATATTCTTGTACATTCTTCTCCTTCTGCTTTAAATTATGTAATTTCTTGAACAAACTATTTTGATAGTCTACAAGCAAAAACTTGGCCTTCAATTTAGTTACCATTCTCTATTAGGTTTGAATTTTCTCCTTCCCTTTTTTCTATCATTCTAATTGAACATGTTCCCACCATAGGGAAGCACGACCCTTCAACTTTGTGCAGGCAAGCTTCACTTTCTTAGGATCTTCAATCGATTCAAAATCAAAATATTTATCCATTTCTAAAATGTAGTTGATTAATTCTTTTGGATTTAAACTACCATTATAACTAGAAAGTTCTAAACGAGGCTTATTATTTATTCTAGATATTTCTCTCAAAAATTGCCTATCTAGTTCATCTCCTTCATTTGCATCATCTTCATTTACTACAACTTTTTCTTCATCCTCACTAACATCTTCAACATGTACTCCTCTGCATTGCACCATCTCGATAGCATCTAACCATGTGGTTCTCCCTCTCAACATTTCTGCAATTGCCATATCTTCTCATGGCCCTCTTCTACCACGTCCTCTCTATGCCATGTTTTCTTCAGATTCTCTATACTTGCAGGTCTACACTTGCTCTCCTTTTCCTACAACAAAATATTAAAATCTCTTCTTAGACATGTCCACAATCTTCTAAAGAAACTTGGCTCTGATACCACTTGATGTAGGACTAAACTCAGGGATCTTATCA
This sequence comes from Cunninghamia lanceolata, assembly GCA_027924645.1. NCBI lineage: Eukaryota > Viridiplantae > Streptophyta > Pinopsida > Cupressales > Cupressaceae > Cunninghamia > Cunninghamia lanceolata. The sequence goes on from BSBN01000905.1 coordinate 348,758, forward strand.
TACTACTGAGTTAAGCAACAAATACAAACAACAATACAAACACCACGCCACCCCAAAAATGATTTAATTATTATCAGCAATAAAATGATTAAATAAGTACAAAAATGTCATTACATAGTCATCAGATACATCAATCTTCATTTACAAAGATTTCTCCAACATATCTCTCCTCCAAGAGATCAAACCAAGACAAAATTAGCTCACTAATCAATTCACCATCAAATCATCCAACCATCAAATTCTCCAAGTTCAAACCCCCAATCTGGTCTCAACAATCGTATTTATGACCCTTCGCTCAGAACAGTTCAACCGCCCCAAATCGTTATACAATTGATCAAAACTGTCAGAACATAACAAACTACCAGCATCAGCTCTTTCATAAGGATGTTCCCACCACCATTTCATATTCATTAGTGATGCAGAGGACAGAGGGGAAAGAGACAACTTCAGTTTGTTTGGCAGATCACTCAATTGGAGGAGGTATCCACTGTTCTATTAAGCAAGGTTCTAATGGTCCACAAGCCTAGGCCAAGGGCTCATATGGAATATGACACAAAGTGTCTAACCTCCTCAAGGTAGACATGGAGAGGGTTCTTTGACACCTTGAAGAACCTATCCAAATCATTCAATAAGGTCTTGGACCTGCACAAACAACACTTCCTTCACAACCTGTCAAACTCCTTGTAGCCCTATTTTTTAGGTCTGACAGAGGATAACTTCCAATGGAAACACTTCCAATGGACTATGAGAGTGGGTTTGATTACTCTTTTGGGCCCTTGATAACATATCAACAATTGGGTAAGGGTTGTTTAAGAGTATATGATATTTTCTTTATGACAAACCTACTAGGATGAGCCCCAATTAGCCCTAATTTACAAAGGGTCTACTCTCCAATGGACTCACAGAAACTTTTAAACTACTGCAACATCTCAAGTACATGTCAAATCAATAGATTTCATGGATATTTGATCCCCACAGTCGACTGTACATGACTTCTACAATGTTGTTCCTTCGTTGAGACTTAGCACATGGGTTTGCTAAGCCCTGTCAAGCAAACTGCCTCCAAACCCACTTCCTCTACATGAAGATTGTTACAAACACTAAAACCCCTAAGTATTGATCCATTCCACTAATTCTAGGGCATTAACATTTAGTGGAATGGGTTCAATGTCATTGTATACACACAAACCCTAAATCAGGGTTTAAAAAAGGCAACTACAGAAAAACGTTGGTTTCTTAGTCCTACCACATTGTCAAGACCTCCAATTACATTCAAAACAAAGGTAGTTTGACACCCTTCCAATCCAGCATCTAAATAGCCTATGACAACTTTGTACCAGGCAAAGTACAGTCTGTAAGTAATAGGGAAAACACAGAAATTGCAGAAAAACTAAGTTTGTTGTATTGTATTGCTTACCAAATCCTTCGTCATCTTCTTCCACGGACCAAAGGAGTTTTATATACATGTTTACAACCTCTCACAATAGTTTTGGGTTTACTAGTAACTTGAAATTGCCTTATAACCACTAAACTATCCAAACTGTCTATGTTCGACAGTTTTGCAACTAGACTTACTAACATTTATGGATTACAATGTGAACAAATCTTTACCAATCTATTAGAAAACTCCTCTAAATAAAATTGACATGCCATGAATGGCCTCCAAATAAGAAAATGGAATGCACTCCACCCTTACAACCATATGACCACAATGGACCAAAATAGGACTTGATTGTCTACACACAACTATAGGCATTAATGCCTCAAAAAATGACTACATTGACTTCAACATGAAATGGTCCAATGGACCTTATTACATCACAAAAACATGAGACAGCACAAAAACAAGATGATGATCTTCTTGAGCCTCTAGGTGCTCATGTACCAATTAGTTTAGACATATTTGGCTCTAGGCAATCATTGGCTAAAATACTCTTTTCCGCAACCATGGAGCCTTCTATTGGCAAAACCAAACTTTGCAAAACTCTCCATGTTATCAGCAATTGTCTAGTTTTTAGAACTTGAGAAATAAATTCCTATCAACAAACTATCAGTTTTCTGAACCTTCATTATAAAGGCCTATTGACAAAAGTCTGCTTTCTTGAACTTATCGGTGAATTGACCCATTTGCGAACCTTTCCTTTGAATAGCTTGTCGGTAAAATACATTTTCCACCAACTTGGGAACATCAATTTGTTATCAACAAAAAGGTAATTTTCTGAACCACCTTTGTTCACACCATCCCTTTATTCACCATTCCCCTTCTGTCAGCAAAATTGAGCTTTTCCGAACCTGGTCGGTGAATCGGCAACTTTTGGAAGTCCTAAACTAGTTAGAAAATCTTAAGGCGTGCCGACTAAGCAATTTACTTCTATCGGCAACGTTCATCCTTTCAAAACTCAAGATTTAGTCAATAGGAATTCAGTACCATTAGCAACTTGGAAAAAATTCAAACTCCATGCTTGAGCCTTTATCGGCTTATCAGCCAATTTTAGAACCCACAAACTGGTTAGAAAATTCAACTATTTACCGACTAAGCAATACTCTTTCAATCAACATTTTCATTCATTCACGAACCAAAGGCCTAACTTCAGCTGGGCAAGGTTAGTCGGTGATATAGGCTATTGGTGAACTTATGAGTTTGCTAACTCATGCTTTTACCAATAAAGTTTGAAATCTTGAAACTTCACCGATCGAACACTGTAAAGCTTTTATATTTTAAAAAGTGAACATTGAAAAAGAAGCCTGTCAACAAATTCACACATCGGTGAACCTATAAGTTTGTGAACCCATGATTTCTCTGACTAGCTATAACTTAGCTAGATATCATCCAATCTTCACCAAAAAAGTTCAAAATCTTGAAACTTCATCGATCAAACACTATAAAACCTTTATATTTTGAAAAGTGAATGTTGAAAAAGAAGTCTGTCAGTGAAGTCACCCATTGGCGAACTAAGCCATCAGTGAACCTATAAGTTCGTGAACCCAAGATTTCTCCGACTGGCTATAACTTTGCTAGATTTCATCCAATCTTCACCAAAATTTAACTGCAGATACCCATTTGGGTTTTCTACAAGATGATGTTCTGAACTTGACCAAGTAAATCCAAAATTCTCTTGAAACACAAAAAACAAAGAAACAAAGAAATAAAGCCAAAAACAACTCAGGAAATTTTTTTTTTTTTTTGGTGACACAGGATTGCCAGTGAACCCAGATGCTCTTGCATTAGATGTACAATGGCATGACTTTCCTCTACATCATTTAAATTTTGATAACCCTTATTTGGTGATAGTTGTGTTAGGTGAAACTAAGATGGGAATCTTATAACTATTTCCATGAGGATGAATCAAGTAGGGGCTCACTTAAATGTTTTAGTACAAGTGAATTAAGAACTATTTATTCTATATATTGAAAATGCTAAAACTACACAAAGCTAGAATGTAAAAGTTAAGTTGTGTTTGAATGAGATAGAATGATTTTTTTCCAAAGGCTTGTGCTTTGATCACATGGGTAACTAAGTCTAACTTTAGATTTCAAATACTAACACATATTGAAGTCCTTATATGGAGAATTGGGTATGCATTTGGAATTTGAAAAGTGTGGTACTGTGATTACTCTTGGATATACTCCCAAATACTAGAAACATTCATAACTAAGCATTCTTCAATAATCCATAATTGGATGATAAAATCCCATGACACATCGAAACGATTTGTTCAAATATGTACTTTGAAATATTTTTACAAATTGTTGCAAGGACTAACTAATTAAAAGAAACAATCAAAAGTCATAATCAACCCAAAGGTTAGTTACATCTATCAAAGAACTAGACAAAGCATTCATAAATGGCTTAAACACTAGCAGTAGGCAACTATCACATACAATCACTTTCAAATCACCCTTTAATGTTATGATACACATTGTAGATACCTGAAAATGGTCACAACCACCTTCTGTTACCATCAACACAATAAATCAATCCAAACCGAATAAATTCCACTATTCTACCCAGCGCTATGTTAATTAAATAATTTATTATTATTTAATTAATATTTTCTCATCTCTTCCTATCACAGAAAAATAATTTTTCCCTACTATAGTCCAAAAATAAAAAATCTATTTAAAAGACCTTAGTTCATATCATTTCCAAAAAAATTAAATAAATATACATATTTATTTAATTACCTATTTTGTCCATTTTTTATTACTTTTGTAATCAATCATTAATTCCTCCTAAGTGTGTGCACATGGGTTAATTAAGTTAATCCTAGGTTACCCCTTTCCCCCATGATTCTAGATGGACACTTGTCATTTCATGTATATGCATGTACATGACAAGTGGTGCCTTGGAAGTATGTGCAAATCTTCCTTTTGTCATACTTGTCCTTCTTTCCACTATTCCTCCAATTTTAAATTACATGTGGCACTATTGCATGGAATATAAAATTACACATGTCCTCTCTTCCAAATTTTAAATTCTTCACAAAATCCAAACCATACATTTTTATAAATGAGGCCTTACATGTCATACACCTACCTAATCCTAGCCATTCATCCATTCAACCATTCAATCTCATCTCTTGATCACCCCTTAAATCTTGGAACATCTTCCTCATGCAATCCCCTTGTGCCATTTGTCCAATTCTCCTTGCTTGAGGATCTTCAAGCAATGTGAGCCCTTGATCTTCACAATTGATCCTAGCCCCCATTCTGACCTCCAAAAATCTATAAATTGAACCCTTCCCCTCCATTTCCAACAAGCAATTTGAATGCAATGAAATTTTGCCTCAATGAGCACTTAACATTTAGCAATTAGCATATAGTTTATCATATCATACGGCAAATCACTTGAGTGTTGCATAGTGATAGGGTACAAATTAGTTGATTTATGCATCTCTTTAGCCTAGTCTATAGGTGACTTAGATTGATGAACTAGGGTGAATTAGGCTTGTCTATCCATCCCTCTTGGGTTCATCTCTTTGGTGTTCATATTTTTAGCACGCTCGGTGCGACCCCCTCCTCCTAGTCTTATGCTTTCTATGAAATTGTGTTGAAATCTCATTGTGCAGGTCGGAGCAGCACTCATATTTCAGCTATCAGTAGCTACACGTCACATTTTAGTGCCTATGCTCCTCTATTCAGCACCCAAGTTTTGTTGTCCATTGGGTCACCTTGTCATCTGTTCACACCTAGTTTTCATGGAGTAGCGCCTACGATTTAGGAAGTAGCGCCTACGTCGCATGCATTAGCATTTGAACTCAGGGAAGTGTCACTTGTTTAGTGCACAAGAATTTAATACCTAATTGATATGCATGTGTTTGTGATTCTTTTGTGTTGCTTAACAATCTGTTTGTTGGTTTCTAGTGCTCTATTTTGTAGGTCCAAGTTAATTTGCAAGCTTCCACTTTACCCACGATGCTTCAGTACGTAGATAGTAGACTTCAATGCCCAAACAATAGGAAGCAGTGCACACACTTCTCAGTTTAGCGCCTGGTTTTGAATCCATTTGAACTTTGATTTGCAAATTATTTTCACAATTAGAGTTCAAATTGATTTATTTTGTGCATCTAATTGGGATAACAAGTTGTTTTACAGGATTGAGGTGTTTTGTTTTGTAGATTGCAAGCCATCACCAATGTGAGGTTGGATCAGCACCTGGACCGAGTGGGTCAGCGCTTGCCTAGTTAGGTATAAACCTTCCTATTTTGGTGCCTACATTATCTAATTTAGCACAAGAATTTTCTTATTTTAGCACCTGCACTGTCTATTTCAGTGCCTACTTCTGTCAACGCCAAAACAGACTGTTCTAGTGCATGTTCCTATTTTAGTTTGATTTTCTAACTTTTTATTATCTTGTTGGACTAATCCTTGTTTCTGTAGCTTATTTCGATCATCCAAGGCCATTTTATCAAACAACTAACATTTTTCTTTGTAGCCCCACATGTCAAAGACTCATTTTCATACTAGCATTAAGCATTAAGTTAGTTTAGAGGTTTATTTAACTTGTTTGCCATGTTTGTAGAATTATAGGAAGGTGTATGCTCTCCCCTTGCACCCTTGGGTGATCTTGGGGATCAAAAACCTTCATTGTGCTCTTTCTTGTTATTTTATTAATCCTAGGGTGTTTCTCAAGTATGCTCTCCCCTCATGCTTTGTGTGATCTTGGGGATCAAAAGTGATCAACATTCCTTCCTCTTAGGGGGTCTACCTTGGATTTCATCACCAAGGAGATGACCTCAACTGCGTGTTCTAGTGTGGTATATAAGCGTTGTGAGAATCGAAAGACTCACTTCAAAGGAAGGACCCCATCCAATCTCTAAGAAAAAACCTCGAGACCCTTAGTTTACCGAGACTTGGTTTGGTTGGCGCTCTTGGTTGGATGCTAAGGACACCCCCATTCACAGATTTGTCCCCCGTACCTAGCATATATTGGGACAACCCCTAGCAACTTGTACATACTAGATAAGACCCTCGCTTGTCATACCTTGTAGTGCACTATTACAATAGGAGGAGGAGAAGCTCACACGTACTGCTATACTTGAGATAGGATCTACTTTAGGCAAGACAAAAGTCTCCAAAGTAAGGGGTATATGGTGGTACATGACCATGTATTCCTTATCTATCTAAGATATAGCACAATGGTATTAATGTGGGTGGGAATCACTTCTCTATTTTGAGTTGAGATTGACCCACGACCATTTCGTGAGATCCACAAGGTATGTCACTCCCACTTGAATTGTTTAGGATTGTGATTAAGTGCTTAGCGTGTTTTTTTTCACAAAACCCATGAAAGCCATATCAGCCTTATTCCTGAAAAGTTGGAAAATCAACCATTGTGATTATTTTTTTGATGTCTCTTGCCAAAGCAACCCAACAAACATCTTGAATATCAAAACATGATCAATCGGCGCCTAAAACTTGGATATCAGTGCCTTTACCACCTACATTAGCACATGGATTAAACATTGATTCATACTGACCCTCATCACCTATCTAGGATCTTTTAGCACCCAACTTCATCTATTAGACCCATCTGCCTTCTATTAGTGCCAGGACCTGCTGTCTCAACACTTGTCTGTCATATTTCAGCGCTGAGAATCTCTGTCTCAACAGTTTTATCGCATGTCAACACCTAGACCTCCCTTCTTAGCTCTTGTTTCATAAGTTGCACAAATCTAAATATATTCACTCTTTTAAACATTAATTCAAGTCTATCACCTCCTCCTCCAATCACTCTGCATATACTCACAACCACAAAATCATCCATATTTCCCACATTTGCACTCCACATCATCCATTTGAATCTTAGCTTGTGACTCATCACCTATTTCCCTCTTTATCATCAAATCATCCCATTTATCCATCCAAGGTAGTCTTCCTACCCCAATCCATCCAAATCCAACAAAATCAAAACACCTCCTCCAAAGATCAAACCAATCCAATCCCATCACACCTAACGGTTAAAATCTAGATCTTTTCATCCTTTTCTAGTTTGTAGTAAGCTTAAGAATTTGTCTATCTTAAGTTTAGTGAAAATTAGATATCATCCCACTTGGATAAGCTAGCTTAGGAGCTTAGACTACTCCTAAGTTGGTGGACTTCAAGAATCATGTTTTGCTTGGTGCATCTTGTCTACCCCAAGTAAGACAATCCTGTTATCCCTTTTTGCTTAGGCTCTTTGTCCACCCTAAGTAAATTAAGATAAAATCCCATCAAATCCCATCAAAGGATCTAGATTTGAACTTAGTTTTCCTCTCAAGGATACTATCATCCCCCAGCCATCACTAATCCTCCAAACATTCATATCGTCAAACCTCGACCAAGCACCCATTACATGTTCACCATTTTATGCCTCCTATCACATGATCACAAGCTAGAAGAAATATGTATTATCTCTATGAACCCCTCCCTCCACATGGCTCCATCACAAGAAATATGGAGGGATACGTCAACCAACCTGAAGTGGGTGAAACGTCCATACCACAAAACATATATTCTCCCACCTTCATTGATTTCCTTAACGAAAGAGGATTGCATTACAAATTTCAACAAATCCTTGATAATCATAAGGATGAATTACTCAAATGCCTCATTGAACATGGGGCACATCTCCCTCACTCATTTGACCAAGACAAACTCAACATAATCATGCATGATAAACCACCATCACCCATTCGTGATTAACCATGGGGACGTGTCCCTAAACGCAACAACCCCATCTATGATAATCCATGGGCTAACTTAACTACACTACCAATGCCATTCACACCATTGATCAACATTTAGGGGGTAACACCACCTCACAAGGACAACGGACATACCCCCTTATGGTCTACCATTCCATATGCTACCATCCAATTTTTCAACTTCCACCATGCCTACTAGTTCAAGTATCCTTGTCACACCACCCACGTCCAACATTCCTCAAAACACTTCCAATACCATTACCATTCCACAAACACTTCCTCCCTTAGTCATCCCACAAAGGACAACTATAACCCAAACACATTACCCCTACCATACCTTCACAAACACCTCTCCAATCACAACATCCGTTCACATCTCAACCACCCCATCAATCTCAAAATCCTTTAACAAGTTATACTCATCCTACAAAAATGTATTATTTCACCACTCACCAACAACCCCCTCATGTTGCTTCTATGGAACATCACCCAACAACAACCACCCTTTCAATCACATCATACATATCATTCCTCTACTCACCCAACCACAACATCAAACATACAGACCCCCTATCCATTCACAAGCTATGAGTCTATCACCACATAACCCCCAACAATACACCATCCCGCAACAACAATCATCATTTCAATAACAATCACAACCTCCCCTTGCTAATCCTTTCGATCAAGAATGGAAAGAAATGAAAAATTCCCTCATAAACATCTAACTAGGGACCCAAGAGAAACATTATAAGTTTGAAGACTTATGTACCTATCCCTTTGATTGAAACATGACAACCATACCTTTTCCTCAACACTTCGACGTCCCTAAATTTGATAAATGCAAAGGAAAAGGAGGCCCCCATGACCACATCAAGGAATTCTTCATGGCATGCCAAGAAGTATCCTATGATGACCAGTTCCTCCTTTGTCTTTTCTCGTGAAGCCTAGGAGGACAAGCTTTAGAATGGTTTATGCACTTGCCTTACGATATTATCTCCACCTTCGCTAAATTTTTAGAAAAATTTGCCGCCCATTTCTCATATAACTTAGAACATGAGATCACCATGCTTGATCTTTGCAATACCAAACAACAAAATGGAAAAAGTTTTGCTGCATACCTACAATGATGGAGATCACTTACTAATAGGCTACCTTGGACCATGCCTAAAAAATAACTCATCCATTATTTCATCCAAAACTTGAATCAAGAAATGGCTTTCCACTTGCAAGTGCATTGTGCCTCAACCTTTGATGAGATCATAGAAAAAGGGGTCACTATCGAAAAGGCCCTCATAGCAAAAGGCCTAGTCAAAATCTACAATATAAACAACAACAATAAACATCAAATGATAAACCAAAGTTTTGGGATAAAACAAAAATGTTATAGGAGACACTGCTACCAATTCTAAATACATTCAAGTAGCTGCACCCAAACTAAAGGAAACACAAGTAGTGTAAAATGTTTCAAACAATGTCTTAGTACCATCAGGTCAACCAAAACAAAATCCTCCCAACAATCCAAAATGTAACTACACTTCTATAAGTGAACCTCTTGAAGTTGTGTTTCAAAAATTAGTACAAGCCAACATGGTTGAATTTTCCACAACCAAACCTTTTGATGAAAACCAACCTAAATCTGCATGGTATAAAGACAATGAGTATTGTGACTATCATCATATCAAAGGACACTCCACTGGAAAGTGTATGAAATTAAAGAACTACATCCAAGACCTTGTTGATCGAGGCAATGTCCAAGTGGAGGGAACCAACAATACCTCACCTAATACCCCTGAATGCATTGTTACTACACAGTATGGCCGAGTAACCATGAAAGGACCCTCTTCATCCTCCACTGCAACACCTTCTGAATATAACTAATGGAGTTTGATTGTCATTGATGTCAAAAGGTCTTTCAGGTTCACATGATGTTGGAGTTGACCATATCATCAGGAGACTGTTCATGGTATTACTCATTGTGTTGTATGATGTTATATGAGGTGCATTATGCACGGTTAGTGTTGAGTTCATGTTTCAGCATTGGTTATGACTGTATATGATGTTTATGTCTTGGTGGCAGTTGATAGAATTTTGACTTCAACGTGTTATCATGCATTGCCATTATGAGACTTGCATGACTTCATCATGTTGTAGAGAATGTTGATCATTAAAGACTTGTGTTCCTTTTAGGACTTGCTCAGTGTTTATGTTGTTGAGATAGGAGTTCACACATGCATGCTCAAGTAAGTGCAGAGGTTAATATATGTTCTTCATGAAGTGTTAGTGTTACTCATATCAGTGGATTGGTGTATCATGAGGTTTGAAGCATGCTAGATCACTTCATGTTAAGGCATAAGTGATTGGATTGGTGTAGCACGAGGTTTGAAGATTATAGGACATGTTTCATTAGTATTGAAGATCATTGGGGGTCATTATCTAGTTTTCCATCTTCCCATGCAAGTCCTTTCAAGTATGAAAACCCTAAATTACTATGTCTGACCTAATATTCTAAATCCTATTGGTCAAGGTTGCAAGATCAGTTTGAGGGTTTTTACTTTACTTACAAATGTTCAAAAAGAATCCCTCAAAGAATCTTTTAAATCCTAGTCAATATTTTCAAAGTCTTGATCCATCTTTTTACCTTCTATTTCAGAGTTGAACTTAGGGTTTAAATTATTTTTGATACCTAAATAGATCCTAAGCTTCTCATGTTCAAAATCTAGCTCTAAACTCTAAGTGCTTAGGATCCTAAATGCAAGTCTTTATTTTAACTGTCATAAGCCTTATGTAACTTTATTTCTATTTTAATGTTGACCTGTTGAGCAAGTTAAAAGCCACTTAAGTGACATCTTTGAGGGTTTTGAGATTGTAGGGAACCAGCCCCTCCAACCTAGAAGAACCTACCAACATGGTCTCCTCTTAAAAGCTCGAGCGGGAATAAGGAAATCAAAGACTAAGGTTTAAATTTGCTTGGGCGCGCAAAAGTATATCGATGGATGTTTTTTAAAGTAAGAATCCTCACTCTTGACCATGCACATTGACATGCATTTAAATGTCACTTCTATATGACTACAAAGATAAGCTTTTTAAGAGCTAATTTTAGTATGTTTAAAAAGGTAGATCTCTGTGGAATTTTTTAAGGAGATTTTATGAAGATTTTTCTTTCTATTTTTACGCTTCCTCGTGGCTTTGAAGTAAATAAAGATGGAATCTTTAGAAGGAAGATTTTCTTTGTGAATGAAATTCTTTTTTGGTGAGTAATGTTATACCTTCTATTTTTTATTTCCATAAAGATGGAAAGAAAGTCCGAATTTGTAAAATATTTTTTTAGGGCAAAATTGAAGATTATTTTTTTCAAAATAAGAGACCAAATTGGAGAAGATTGTTTTTGTGTGCAGACAAAGGATATTATTATTATTAAAGTCTTTTTGCATGTTATGAAGGGTCATTTTTTTAAATAATGTTGCACATGGATTATGAAAGATTTTATTAAGAAGAAAAATGGAATTTTGAAGACATTATTTGTGTAAGGTCTTGGAAAAAGAAATGGCATGTGATTTGATGAGGAGATTGAAATGTTTGAGAAAGGAATATGAAAGGTCAAGTTATTTTTATTACAGGTGTATTGATTTAATGGTGAGGATGAATATGCAGAGGAGATGAATATCAAAAGTCATTTCATTTATATTGCAGATGTTTGTAAATGGATTTTTGTGTGAACCAATATGCAGTGATAAAGACAATTTTGTGAAGATTCTTTTGAAGAGAAAATACAGATGAAACATGATATTTTGTTTGTGAGAATGAATAAAACACAGGTTGAAGACATTATGCAACAAACTTATAGACTGAACCATGCCAAGTATGAAGACAATATGCAATTGATTATGCATCAGGTGAATTAATTATGTAGAAATAATGAGACTGATATGCAGATTGATTTGAGTATAATTGCAAAGGGATATAAAAATTCAGGGGTTTGTATTGAAACAGAGAAACCCTCTGTATTCTTTGTATTGTGTCCAAAATAATTGTTTATGTGCTAGTGAGGCTTGTATGGTCAATGAGACCTCTTTGTAGCCAGTGAGGCTTGTATGGTTAGTGAGACCTGTTTGTAACCAGTGAGGTTCTTGATTAAGCTAGTGAAGCATTTCAGAGTGGTTTTTCTTCCCCTAGAGGGTTTTGCACTCATCAAATCAGCTGTCATGGTTCTTGTTTGTCTTCATGTGTTCATGTGCTCTATTGATATGTTCTTAAGGTCCCGATTCATATCTTTATCATACTTTTGCATATGTGTTTAATAGATCATTGATGTCTTCCTTTCTCTTTGTCTTGTAAGTTAAAAGGTGCAAAAAGATTTCAAAAATTTATACAACACTGATTCACCCCCCCTCTCAGTGTTGTCCTGGACTCCAACATATAACCTCCTCAACCATCTTGGGAAGACACCTACACAAATCTCTATTTCAAAATTTCTCAAGACATCCCCCGTCCATTGCGACATCCTTGACAAAGCTCTCCAAGAGTCCCATGTCCCCACTAACATTATGCCTACACAATGCCAAAATTTGGTAGCCCAATTATCTTCCCCTCGCCCAATCTGACATGCCACCCATCGATCCCACTCATAATAATGCCCTCCATATAGAGTTTCAAATTGTGAATCACAAAGTCAAGAGAGTCCTCCTAGATAATGGATCCAGTTTGAACATATGTACTTTAAAATTCATAAAACTCTTGGGGTATTCAACAACCAATCTAGAACCCTTGGTCATCTCCATAAAAGAATATGATAACACAGAATGAGAATCAAAAGCCACCATATGTCTTCCTATCAAAGCAGGTCCTCTAACACTACCCACCCTATGTCATGTGGTTGATCTTGACATACCATACAATCTTCTCCTCCGCCAACCATGGTTACATGCCATGCAAGCCATCCCTTCCACTTATCACCAGTGTCTCAAGTTCCCTCATAATGGCGTCGAAATTACTATTCCCACTGATCAATAACCCTTTGAATATTGTAAAGCTTTGGAAGTCATCTATGATAGGTAATTCCATTGTCCAAGCACTTACAGGGAAAACACTAAAGATACTCCATCCACTTCATCTGCCATGTCAAATCTTTCACACGCATCCACCTTGTCATCCACCCTGATCCCTCAAGTATCCTAGGTTAACATCATAAACAAAGGATGTGGTGAGTATGAGCTTCACAATGCCTTTCATGTGGGATAATTGCCTTTGTCCCCTCGCTCCCATGGTCATCAACTACAGAAAAGAAGTCAAGGACAAAAATGAAGGATAAATGACAATATTCCATTTGTTCTGACACAAGTCTCTTGAGAAGAAGAAGAGATTGAAGAATCCTTGAATGTTTGGTTATATCATGATGAGACCACACCGGAAAAAGTAGATCTTGAATATTTCAAGGAAAACCATCTTTTGCCCTATCAGATATGCACTAAAATGCCCTACCATGGAAAAGGACTTGGCATCGATAAGCAAGGCACCACTAAGATGATCCTGATTGATCCCACATCTCCCAAAAAATATGCCAAGTACTTTGGCCTAGGATATGCTCCGCCCACTGTGGAAATCAAGGGTCTTGCTAAAACTTTGGTAGACGTGGTTGAATCTTCTTCCAATATTAAAAACGTTACATCAAATATCATCATAGCTTCATGCGAAGATCTTGACCTCTCATGCATCTTTCCTAATAACACCATTTTCCTCATCAACCTCCAAGAGGGTTTTAGAAAGGTCTTGTTACATATTTGGAGTTGTTTTGTGTAGCCATTGGGTATTCTAGATGAACCAGTGCAGTTGCATAGTTGTTTGTTGTGATTTTGCAGGAGATGGAAGTCTAGTTGTGTGAAATTTGTGTTTGCTGTAGAAAATTAATTTGCTGTTGATATTTTACATCTTTGTAAGGGTTTATTACAGCCCCATTATCCTTTTTGGATTGCTATAATTTTATTTTATTAAATTGAATGAATGTATTAAAGACTGGTTGCAAGTTACAAACCAGATTTGCAATTAACTGTGCAAATATTTTCTATAGTGAAAGAAGTTTTATTTCAGCCTATGTGTGTGTGAGATTTCTTGTATTGTGTTTATTTAGGTGAATCCTCCATTCTCTGCATCAATTGGTATCAAAGCTCAGAAGGTCTGGGCAAAAGAGAGTTTGGTGTTTGTGGGTTTTTGTTTGTGCAGGTTAAAGAGAGAACCTGGTTGCTAAAAGACTAGGTAGAGAAAAAAAGAAGAGACCTAGGTGAGGCAAAACACAAGAGGAAGCAAGGTTAAAGGGACTTTCTTGAAGAGAGAGTTTCGTTTTGTGTTTGTATATTTGTGCTGGTTGAAGAGAGAACCTGGTTGCCAAAAACTAGGTAGAGGAAAAGAGAAGAGACCTAGGTGAGGCAAAGACAAGAGGAAGCAAGGTTAAAGGGATTTGCTTGAAGAGGAGATGGATTTGTCTAGAAGGTACTTGCATGCTGGGGGTTCACAAAAGAAGAAGAAAGAAGAGAAAGAGAGGAAGAGGAAAGAGGAAAAGATGAGGCAAATAGAGGTTGAGAAAGAGATAAGAGAACTAAGGCAAGCTGCGGAAGAGATGAAAAAAGATATGGAAAGAATAGTTCAGTAGTTGCAAAGTTGGCACTTATCAGTGAAGAGGAAGGTTACATGGCCCATTAAACAGATTATTCAAAGAAGAATGAGACAAGCAAGGACAAAAGCAATAGAAGAGGTGAAAAATGAAATGGTGAGTATACCTATGATTGTTTTGACATCAAGCAATGAAGAAGACAAAGTCGACATGGTTGAGGATGAGAAGAAGGTTGTAGTTGTTGCAGATCATGAAGTTGTAGTAGTAGAGAATGATCATGAAGAAGATGGGGTAGAAAACAATGGTGATGAAAAGGTTGCAGAGAAAGAGGTAATACATAATATGTTTTATTTTTATGATGAGGATGAGAGTAGAGTGTATGAAGATGAAAAGATTGCAGCAGATAGTGAGCAGATAGATGTTGTAGCAGTAGCAATAGAGGAACAGTTGAAAGAGGTAAAATTGTATTCTTTTGAATTTGTGAAGGATGATTTGCATGTGAGTGTAGAAGAATAGTTAGTGAATGCAGAAGAGATAGTATAGTTGGTTGTTATATTGCAGGATCACCAAAGGAGTGTGAGAAGAAAAGTAAAGAATGCATTGTTGGTAATGGTACTGACCAAGTTGTTTTGATGAATGAAGTTGTCATTATTCAGGTGCAAGTATCCAAAGCAGTAGATAAGAAGAAGTTATTTCCATTTGATAGGTCTAAGCACATGAGCAAGAAGGTAGGAAAGCCAAGAGTGAAAATGAAGTGGACATTACTTTGTTTCAAAAAAGTTAGAATGCAGGAAATGCAAGACATCAGTCAGAGACTATCAAACATATTTTTCATGATGATATTCCTTATTCAATTGGACTTGAATTTTTTTTCTTTGGGAGTATGGTGCAGGAGCATTCACGGTCAATGGCAATCTTGCATCACCAAAAATATTTTAATTTTTAGTTGTTTGGTTTTTTCAATAATGTTGGAGCTTTAAGAAAATCATATTTTAATTTGCAGCAAATGTAATTTCCCTTAGGTGCAATTTTAAATGTAATTTTAGTGGGATTTGACTGATTTTGTCATAAGTGGGGCTGCCAAGAATCTTGGAATTTATTTCCAAGAGGTGGGGCCAAAAGCTTTGCATGTTGTTGCATGTATGGGTCAAAATTATGAGACCCAGTCTTGGTAAAATAAGCATAACTTTCTCATATCATATCAAAATTGCAAAATTTAAAATGTTCTAGAAATTAGAAAGAAGGTACAGAAAACCCAGAAACTATTTTAGAAAATTCTAAAAATTGAGGGAGCGTTGATAGGTTGGAAGTGACAGGTTTTTCTTGTGGATTTGTGGAGGTTGTTTTGAGAAACCAATAATGGTTTTCTTCTCATGCAATTGCTACATATTGAGGCTTGTTCATTTGGTGAAAGGGGGGATTTTGGAGAATATGTGTTTGCATATCCAGATGTTGCTGGAGTGAAGTTGGAATGTTGATTTATAGATTTTTTTTTGTATGTTTGAAGCCCATGTTGTATGAGAGCATATGAGCTCCATGTTTATGTGTTTCAAATTAATCTGTTGCCCTCTTGCATAGTGTTCTATGTGTTTTTGTAATCAGATTTGAAAGGGAGAGTATCCTCTCTGCATCAACCTCCCCCTCATTCGTCTCAATCTCATTGTTGGGATTACCAAGGACCACTACCTCTCAATACATTCCAAAATGATGAGGCTCTCTCTACATTCCTAGAATTCCACAAGACCTCACAATATGACATATGCCTAAATGCCGATGCCTACTTTGGGGAAGAGGAAATCCTTAGTCCAAACAAAAAATAAAAAAATAGAAAAAACATCCCCTAGTGAAAACCTCTCTGAGGCGCTACTAGACACAAAATTGAAAAATAAGGATGTATCTCTTGGTGACAACCTCTCCAAGGTGCTAGGAGATGAGGAATTCCATCTTCCCCCCATACCCTCCTGTTAGGAACATTCCACCATCTTGATTGAAGGCACACAAGAAATCAACCTTGGCACTAAGGAACAGCCTAAGATCACCCACATTGCAGAAAGTCTCACTATAAAATAAAAATCAAATCTTTTAGTTATACTTCAGGAGGCACCAGATGTCTCTACTTGGTCCTATACAAATATTCTAGGGTTAGATCCTTCCTTGGTGGTCCATCATATTATAGTACATCCAGAAGCATGACCAGTCAAACAAAAGCTTCGCAAGATGCATCCTCAAGTCACCCTTCTCGTCAAAGAAGAACTACAAAAACTATTGGAAGTTAGCTTCATTCACCCTATAAACTATCCTGAATGGGTTTCCAATATTGTTCTAGTTGCTAAGAAACTTGGGGACTGTTGCAAATATGTGCCTAAGCGGTGTTGTCATTGATGTCAACATATTCTTGTTGTCATTGGTGTCAACTGTGCCTTATTTTGTTGCATGTTCAGGAGACTAGAATGTTGAGGATATTGAGAAAATTAATGAAGAATCAAGGTTCACAGACCTTATGGATGTATAGTGGATCGTCAGAGGCTACTCCAATCAAGAATTGAGAAGTCTACATGAATATTTGAAGAAGTTATGGTCATCTGAATAGAACTAGATCTTGCAGTATTCAGAAGAGACAGAGTGATAGTAAGTTGGTCTAGATTGCTCCACAGTGAAATATTATGATCTGTGGATCTGAAGGCATGTTTGGGAAGTCAATGTGTATCATCAACTCTAGTGGTTTGTGGTTTGGAGGTCCGCAAGCCATCATTCTAGTTTGACAGTCATGGAAGACAGTGTTCTTGAAGCTCTGGAGGAAAATACAAATGATTCTGGTAATTTGGTTTAGAATGGATGTTATTAGTGAGTTCAATGTGCTTGTGGAAGTCTTTGGATCATGTGGCTACTATGTTGGAGGTCCGCATAGGAGTTTGAGCTTGTTATTGAAGATTTCCTCTTTGAAGTTGTTGTTCTTCCCATCCTTGGCCGACCAAATGTTCCTAGCGTGTTGTGGATGATCTAAAGATTATTTTATGAAGCATGGCGTGTTAGTAGAGGAAGATTCAAGTCTCAGCTATGATTGGTCGACAATGTAAAGATTCGCGTTAAGTTTGGCTGACCTTGTTGATCATTCCAAGATTGATGAAGTGTATAAATACTTGTTGAAGAGTTGTTAAACATCATCCTTGAGCAAAATAGAATAAATCTGAATAAAGGATCAGAAGCAGAGTAGAGAAGAAAAGGAGCGAGAGCAGTATAGAGTATGAAGTTAGTAAAGAAGAATTTGGGGCAAAGTAGAAGTTTTGAGCATTCATTGAAATAGAACCAGGCATGAAGTAGATGCTATTTTTTAGTTAATTCTTTCTGTTCTAAATAAATTCTGTAGGCAGTGAGCCTCTCTTTTGAGCAGTGAGCTCTGGGCATTACGTGCAAAGGCATGTGCCTTCTATTTTTCTAAAGTACTTTTAACAGGGTACAAATCTTTGTGGGTTAACCCCCACCATGGTTTTTCCCTTAACCAGGTTTCCATGTCAAAATCTTGGTGTCAAGTGTGTTGATTATGTTTCTTCTCATATGTTATTGGTCTATGCTTTAATGTTTGCATCTTTAATCTGGTAGTAAGATAATAAAGAAGGTTAAAAGCAAAAAAAAATTATATTGTGTGACAATTGATTCACCCCCCTCTTAGTTGTCTAGTCTAATTCTAACAATTGGTATCAGAGCCAGATCCTCTTTTAAAAGCCTGACCGCTTGAGGAGATCCAGGATGTCAACCTATAAGAAGGATAGTTTGAGATTTGATGGAACAATCTATTCTATTTGGAAGAGTCGCATGGAGTGCCATTTGCAATGCATGGGTGATGCCTATTGGGCAATAACTAGTGTTGAGTATAAACCTCTAGCGAAAGGTCCTTCAACTCCAGATCAAGTCAAAGATGCTGAAAATAACCTTCGAGCTAAAGAAGCCTTGTTGAGTGCCCTGACTGATTCAGAAATGACAAATGTCTTTGGTCTAAAAATTGCCTATGAAATCTAGAAAATGTTGGAGAATCTGTATGAAGGTGATAAATTTGTCAAATGTGCCAAGCTGCAAAGTCTAAGAGGAAAATTTGAAGCTCTGAGGATGAGTGAAGATGAAAACATCACAATCTACATGCAAAGGATAAATGAAATTGTGTGTGGTATCAGGTGTGCTGGTGGAACTTTGGAAGAATCAGAGATTGTATCAAAAGTGCTCAGATCTTTACCTGATTCATACAAACATAAGGTTGCTGCTATAGAGGAGATTAGGACTATCTCAGAAGTTACAAGAGATCATCTGGTTGGCAAAATTTCAGCTTTTGAATTAAGTGAGTTTGGTGATTCTCTTCCCAAGTCTGAATCTACATTTAAGGCCAGTGTATATGGAAAACAAAGATATGATCCAGGTGAAAGCTCTTCTGCAAGATCAAACAGATTCGTGAAGACAAGGATCTTGAAGATGTTGAAATTGAAACTGCAGATCTTGAAGCTCTTCTTGCCAAAAGATTGCCAAGAGGATCCGATAAGTATGAAGGAAAATTGCCACTCAAATGTTTTGCTTGTAATAAGATTGATCATTTTGCCTCAAGATGTCCGGAGAGGTTTTCAAAACCAAACCCTAATAGATACAAAAATTAGAACAAATGTTACTATGTCCAAGAAGTTGGAGAAGAAGGAGTCAAATATGACGAATCTGATCATGGAGGTTCCTTTGAAAATGATTGGGTGTTCATTGCCATCAAAGAAGAAGATCCGATGTCTACTGAATTTGCTAGCTATGAAAATATGGAAAGTGCCTTGGCTGCTCAGGTTATTGAGAAAGATGAATGGGTGATTGATAGTGGATGTTCTCATCCTATGACTGGAGACAAGAGTAAGTTTGTGAATTTTTAAAATTATGAAGGAGGGCTTGTGAAATTTAGAGATAACTCAGCTGGCAGAATCCAGGGTAGAGGATCCATCTCTTTTGATGGTAAGAATAGCACCAATGATGTTCTGTATGTGGAAGGACTGAAACATAATCTTCTTAGTGTTGGACAGTTGGTTGATAAAGGTTATGATCTTCGATTCAAGGATGGAAAGTGCAGAATCTTGGAGAGTTCCGGAACTAAAATTGCATCTGGTACTCAAACTAGAGGTAACATTTTTCATTTAAGTAGCTCTGGAAAAAGTTGTTTGATTTCTCAGATAGATCAAATTTGGTTATGGCATAGGAGGATGTGTCATGTGAATTTTGATAACATTGTCAAAATAAGTACCACTCAGGCTGTAAGAGATCTTCCAAAACTTGTGAAACCTAATAGCTTGTGTAGAGAATGTCAATTGGGGAAACAGAGCAAAATTTCATTCAAAAGTAAAGAACAAGCTTCAAGTGGATGATTGGAACTGGTACATACTGATCTCTGTGGTCCTGCTAGAATTAGGAGTGTGCAAGGAGATAGATATTTCATGTTGTTGATTGATGATTACTCCAGGATGATGTGAGTAACCTTCCTAAAAGAAAAATTAGAAGCTCTTGACAAATTTAAGTTGTTCAAAGTGATGGTGGAAAATGAAATTGGTGAAAAACTAAAATGTCTGAGATCTGACAGAGGTGGAGAATTTACTTCTTGTGAGTTTGATGCTTTCCATGAAAAGCATGGCATAAAAAGATAGTTATCTGCTCCTAGGACTCCCCAACAAAATGGAGTTGTGGAAAAAAAACTAGACCATTCAGGAAGCTATCAGGACCATGATGATGAAAACCAATGTTCCTCAAGTCTATTGGAGAGAAGTTGTAAGTACTGTTATCTACACTCTTAACTGGGTACAAATCAAAGGCAATTCTGGTAAGACCCCTTATGAACTATGGTTTGGTCATCATCCTACTGTGAGATATTTCAGAGTTTTTGGTAGTAAATGCTATATCAAAAGAGATGAGGATTTAGGTAAGTTTGATACAAGAAATGATGAGGGAATATTTTTGGGATACTCTACTCAAAGTAAGGCTTACCAGTGCTTTAACAAGAGGTTGAAAAAGATTGTTGAAAGTGCTAATGTTAGAGTTGATGAGAGCAAGAAAGGACATTCCAAGTTCTGCGGATATGATTCAGATGATCAAAATGAAAGTCAAAGTTAAGGAAGGTTAGTTCAACCTCTGACTCAGATTCATATTGATCCAGAAACTCTAGAAACTCAAGGAATTAGTATAGATGTTGAGGAACAAGCTCAAGAAACAAAAGCTCAAGCAATTCCCAAAACCCCCAGGTATGTAAGAATGAATTGTCCTAAAGATCAAATCATAGGGGATAGAAATAAAGGTGTTTAAACTAGGAGAAGAGTTGCTGAAGATCAAGAAGAGATTTGTTTGATTTCAAGGATTGAACCTAAATCAGTTAGTGAAGCCCTCACTGATGAAAACTAGGTAAAAACAATGGAAGAAGAATTAATGCAAATTGAAAAGAACCACACTTGGGATCTTGTTCCTAGACATGAGGACAAAAATGTGATTGGAACCAAATGGGTCTTCCAAAATAAACTAAATGAAGATGGTGAAGTTGTAAGAAACAAAGCAAGGTTGGTATGCAAAGGCTATTCTCAAGTAGAAGGAATTGATTTTGAAGAAACTTTTGCTCCGGTGGCAAGAATAGAGGCAGTCAGATTGTTTCTTGCATTTGTTTCTTTCAAAGATTTTAAAGTGTATCAGATGGATGTCAAATCAGCATTCCTGAATGGAGATTTGGAGGAAGAAGTCTACAATGAGCAACCTAAAGGATTTTAGTTGTTTGATCAGGGAGACATGGTTTGTAGACTGAGAAAAGCCTTGTATGGACTCAAGCAAGCTCCAAGAGCCTGGTATGCAAGATTGGATAAATATTTGCTTAAGATAGGTTTTAGAAAAGGTACTGCTGATAGTAATCTCTACTTCAAGATTAATCATGAGGACATCTTGATTGTTGAGGTCTTTGTTGATGATATCATTTTTGGTGGAAAAGAATGTATGTGCAAAGAATTTGTTGACCAGATGAAAAGTGAATTTGAGATGTCAATGTTTGGAGAGATGAATTTCTTCCTAGGTCTACAAATTGTTTAGTCAGATAAAGGTATCTTTATATCTTAGTCCAAGTATGTGAAAGAATTGCTGAAGAAGTTTGGAATAGAAGATGCAAAGCTAGTAGGTACACCTATGGTAACCGGATGCAAGATAGTAAAGATGATGATTCCCCCAAGGCAAATCAGAAAAGGTATAGATCAATGATTGGAGGATTTCTCTATCTGACCCAGACCAGACTTGACATCATGAACGTCGTTGGACTTGTTACTAGATTTCAAGCTAATCCAAAAGAATCCCACGTTGTGGCAGTCAAAAGAATTTTTAGATTTCTCAAGGGGACAATTGATTATGGATTGTGGTATCTAAAAGATAATGATTTCACTCTTCATGCATATACAGATGTTTATTGGGTAGGAGATTTGGATGATAGAAAAAGTACTAGTGGTGGTGCATTTTTCTTGGGAAGAAGATTGGTCTCTTTGATGAGCAAAAAGAAAGAGGCAATATCTCTGTCTACTGCAGAAGTAGAATATATAATAGCAGCAAATAATTGTACTCAGGTTCTGTGGATGAAGCAAATGTTGAAGGACATCAGAGTTGTGTTTGAGGAGCTAGTCACAATCTTTTGTGATAATTCTAGTGCAATAAGCATCTCAAAGAATCTAGTGTTGCATTCAAAGACAAAGCATATATCTATCAAGTTTCATTTCTTGAGAGAGAAGGTAAATGAGAATGAAGTCAAGTTGGAGTTTGTGTCATCCAAGGATTAGATTGCAGATATCTTCACTAAGCCTCTTCCCAAGGATACCTTTGAATATCTCAAAGAGAAGTTAGGGGTTATTGCCCCTCTGAATCAAAACTAAGATGCACTAAGGTGCATCAGTCCGGTGGAATTCACAGTCATATCTTGAGATCCAGATTGATGTTGAGAAAATACTACTCTAAGGAGTAGTCAGTATGCAAACGTTGGAGATCAGTCTAAAATTAAAAGGAGTAAAAGTTGCAAATATGTGCCCTTTGCCATTGATGTCAAAGGGGGAGAGAAGACATGTGAAAAACTAATTACTAATGACAGGGGAGCAATGAAGGAAGTAGTTGCAGAACTCAGGGGGAAAAGTTTTTGTCATGATGGTTGAATCAATTTTTCACAACATATGTTGCCATCAATGACAAAGCGGGAGATTGTTGCAAATATGTGCCTAAGTGGTGTTATCATTAATGTCAACATATTCTTGTTGTCATTGGTGTCAACTGTGCCTTATTTTGTTGCCTGTTCAAGAGACTAAAATGTTGAGGATATTGAGAAAATTAATGAAGATTCAAGGTTTGTGGACCTTATGGTTGTATAGAGGATCGTCAGAGGCTGCTCTAGTCAAGAATTGAGAAGTCTGCATGAAGATTTGAAGAAGTTATGGTCATCTGAATAGAACTGGATCTTGCAGTATTCAAAAGAGACAAAGTGATAGTAAGTTGGTCCGGATTGCTCCACAGTGAAATATTATGATCTGAAGGCATGTTTGGGAAGTTAGTGTGTATCATCAACTCTAGTGGTTCATTGTTTGGAGGTCCACAAGCCATCCTTCTAGTTTGACAGTCATGGCAGACAATGCTCTTGAAGCTCTGGAGGAAAATACAAATTATTCTAGTAATTTGGTTTAGAGTGGATGTTATTAGTGAGTTCAATGTGCTTGTGGAAGTCTCTGGATCATGTGGCTACTATGTTGGAGGTCTGCATTGGAGTTTGAGCTTGTTATTGAACATTTACTCTTTGAATTTGTTGTTCTTCCCAGCCTTCGCCAACCGGATGTTCCTAGCGTGTTGCAGATGATCTAAAGATCATTTTATGAAGCATGGTATGTTAGTAGAGGAAGATTCAAGTCTCAACTATGATTGGTCGATAGTGTAAAGATCTATGTTAAGTTTGGCCGACCTTGTTGATCATTTCAAGATTGATGAAGTGTATAAATACTTGTTGAAGAGTTGTTAAACATCATCCTTGATCAAAACAGAATAAATCTGAATAAAGGATCAAAAGTAGAGAAGAGAAGAAAAGGAGCGAGAGCAGTATAGAGTATGAAGTTAGTAAAGAAGAATTTGGGGCAAAGCAGAAGTTTTGAGCATTCATTGAAACAGAACCAAGCATGAAGTAGATGCTATTTCTCAGTTAATTCTTTCTATTCTAAATAAATTTTGTAGGCAGTGAGCCTCTCTTTTGAGTAGTGAGCTCTGGGCAGTGCACCCGAAGGCATGTGCCTTCTATTTTTCTAAAGTACTTTTAACAGGTTACAAATCTTTGTGGGTTAACCCCCACCGTGGTTTTTCCCTTAACCAGGTTTCCACGTCAAAATCTTGGTGTCAAGTGTGTTGATTATGTTTCTGCTCATATGTTGTTGATCTATGCTTTAATGTTTGCATATTTAATCTGGTAGTAAGATAATAAAGAAGGTTAAAAGCAGAAAAAATTTATATTGTGTGACAACTGATTCACCCCCCCTCTCAGTTGTCCTGTCTAATTCCAACAGGGGCATCTAAGTTTGTATAGATTTCTGAGATCTAAACAAAGCATGTCCAAAAGATGACTTCCCTCTTCCTAACATTGACATCATCATGGATTTGATAGCTAGACATGAAATGCTCTCCCTCATGGATGGATTCTCTAGATATAACTGTTATGGGAAAAATTGGTGTAAATGAATAATCAATGTATATCAACAATACCCAATAACTCAATGAAATATAGAAACAAAGATATCAATCAAAACAAAGAACTTCAAACCTTTGCAAACCTCTTCACTTCATGGCTTCCATTGATTGCCTATCTCAAATGATCTTGTGTATGAATATGACCCTCAGAAGGTGCACGTCCTTGCTATTCCAAGATGTCAAGTGGGAATGACTATGATAGTTTATTGCAATGAAGATGAGCTTCACAACAATGGTAATGGTATGGTAACAAGTTGATTGCAAGCAAATGGAATGACTTGAATGCCAAAGGCGCGCTGTAATTCTTGCAGAGTAAGGGTACTAAAAGCTTGGATGATAAAAATGGAGGAATTGGGTTCAATTTATAGACTTGTGAGATAGAAGATCAACGGTATAGAAAGAATGAGAAGATCAATGGTGTAGAAGACTTGAGAGGATGTGTACGAATAGAAAGAAGACAATTGTCACACAAAAAGCTATTTTGTTTGAGTTAACTATTTTCTTTTATAAAGATAAGATATGCTTTCATAAATTAGAAAACTTTTTTATAATTTAAGAGTTATTGATAAAAATAAGATTGATTGAGTCAGTTAACTCAACTTGAGATTTGCTTTTGCATGATTTGAGAGAAATTAAATAATAAATTATTTAATTTTGTGTGCATGAAGAAGAAGACTTATTTTTAGAAGATTTGGAAGATTTTTGAGGAATTAGAAGATAAGAAAACAAATTAAATAAATAAATTTATTTAATTGTTTATGCATGCTTTGGAAGAATAAATAAAATATTTGATTGTATTTTATTTTTAGAGATTGAGAGAATTTAAATAAATTTGATTGATTTATTCAAATTTGGATGAAGAATTTGACTTAATTAAATAATTAATTATTTAATTGTTTGAAAGAATTAAATTAAATAAAGAATTTTATTTAATTTTGACTTTAGAAGAGGTAATTAAATATTTTTAAATTTAATTAATTTAGAGGAATATGAATCAAATAAATAAATTTGTTTATTTATTTATTGATAGAGGAATTAGAATGAAATAAATATTAAGAAAATTTATTTAGATAGAGTTGTGTCATTTTTAGGCATATACAATTTGCCCCTCTTTGATGCAATGTGTTTTATCACGTTGCTTCAAAGAATAGATTTTTCTGATAATGATACATGCCCTAGTTTGCCCCTAGTATAGGTTTAACGACGGAAGGATGCCCCCTTGGGAGATTAGATGGAAAGAAGGGCAGAAGGATGTGAGATGGACAATCTCACAAAGAAGAAGGTGAAAGATAGGTTAGGTTTGAAGAAAAATGGGTCACGGTTCAAAGAAATGGAAGGAAATGGGCTTGGGAAGTAGTCACGGTTGCCACACAGCCAGTTAGGGTTCACTTGCTATATATAGGAGTTGGGTCCACAAATCTAGTCATTTGTACACTTGGCTTTTGTTGATAGGTCACTTAGATCTTAGGAGAGCATATGAGCATAGAGTAGTCAGTATAGAGATGGATATTCCACGTGAGGATCACTACTTTGAGCGTGTGCGACGGTTCGATCAGCCAGCTGACGCAAGACCACCGATATGTAGTTTGAAAAAACTCACCTAGGGTCATTTATTAGTGCAATAAATGCTAGGGAAAGTTAGCTAGGATAGATGCGCCGATTCGTGTTTTGGCGCATATGCACTCCAAAACAGCGCATATGTTATGAGTCGACGCATTTGCGTTATGGAGCAACACATATGACATTCTCTGTTGATAGGCTTTGAGATGGTTAAAGGCATGTTGCCTTCTCTCTTCTAATAGCTCTAACTCTTGCAATCTGGAAACTCTGTAGTCTTCATTAGTGATAAGACCTTTTAATGACATCCTTAAAGATGGTAACTCGACCTTGATGGGAAAAATGGCTTCTAAACCATAGACAAGGGCATAAGGGGTAGCACCTATGGGAGTGTGTATACTAGTTCTATAGGCCCACAGAGCGGGATTCAGTTGTATGTGCCAATCATGGCCAACATCGTTGACAGTCTTCTTGAGGATTTTCAAGATTGTTTTGTTGGATGCCTCTGCTTGGTCGTTGCCTTGTGGATAGTAGGGGGTGGAGAAATGGTGTTGGATTTTAAATTTGTCACAAAGCTCTTGGACATCCTGGTTCTTGAAAGGTCTTCCATTATCCATGACGATGGATGAGGGAATTCCATATCTGCAGATGAGGTAATTGAGAATGAATGAGGCAATCTATTTTCCTGTGACATTGTTGAGTGGAACGGCTTCAATCTACTTGGTAAAATATTCAGTGGCGGTATTTATGAACTTGTGGTCGTTGGATGATGGAGGGTGAATTTTGCCCACAAGGTCAAGTCCCCATTGACAAAAGGGCCAAGGTGTCGTTAATCTCTAAAAATAAAATACAATCAAATATTTTATTTATTCTTCCAAAGCATGCATAAACAATTAAATAAATTTATTTATTTAATTTGCTTTCTTATCTTCTAATTCCTCAAAAATCTTCCAAATCTTCTAAAAATAAGTCTTCTTCTTAATGCACACAAAATTAAATAATTTATTATTTAATTTCTCTCAAATCATGCAAAAGAAAATCTCAAGTTGAGTTAACTGACTCAATCAATCTTTTTTTATCAATAACTCTTAAATTAGAAAAAAGCTTTCTAATTTATGAAAACATATCTTATCTTTATAAAAGAAAGCAGTTAACTCAAACAAAACAACTTTTTTTGTGACACTTGTCTTCTTTCTATTCGCGCACATTCTCTCAAGTCTTCTACACCATTGATCTTCTCATTCTTTCTATACTATTGATCTTCTCTCTCACAAGTCTATAAATTGAACCCAATTCCTCCATTTTTATCATCCAAGCTTTTAGTACCCTTACTCTGCAAGAATTACAGCGTGCCTTTGGCACCCAAGTCATCCATTTGTTTGTGAAGATCATCTTCATTGCAATAAACTATCATAGCCATTCCCACTTGACATCTTGGAATAGCAAGGAAGTGCACCTTTTGAGGGTCATATTCATACACAAGATCATTTGATATAGGCAATCAATAGAAGCCATGAAGTGAAGAGGTTTGCAAAGGTTTGAAGTTCTTTGTTTTGATTGATTTCTTTGTTTCTATATTTCATTGGGTTATTGGGTATTATTGATATACATCGATTATTCATTTACACCAATCTTTCCCATAACATTTTTGGTGCCCACCCTGGGGTCTTGCCCCAATTTTATCCAAAAACTGAGTTTTTTGTGCTAAGGTTCCGTAAACAGGAGGATTCTACACATCTGATCAATTCCAACACGCATCTGAGCTCTGTTTCAGTGCATCTGATCTTTTAGCACATTTACCTCCTGAAGTTGTGCATCTGTGTTCTGATACAACACATTTACCAAAACTGTGCATATGCTCTTTATTTCCGCATTTTTGACCTCTGTCTCAACACTTTTATAATAGCTGCGCATATGATCTCTGTCTCTGTGCATCTAATCTCTATACCTGCGCATCTGATTATGATAGTGATCTTTTAAGTTTTCTTGTGATTTTGCTAACGTTGACACTTCTCGTAGGATTTTTCTCTAATCTACTTGCAGGTTAGGGGCTGGTTTAGACATTCTAGTTGCATTGTTAACACACATCATATTTTTAAAGGATAGTAATCGAATGTTCATGCAAAATCACATCTAGATCTAGCTAGGAAGGATTGTAATTTGATATTGTTGCATCAACAAATTGAATATAGTCCCAATACTAGGAGGATAAAATTGAACCATTGCTATCTTGCTTTCAAAGTTAACAACTCGCGTGTGTTCCCAAGTAGCTTAATGCATTTAGTCTTTTTCATTTTAATTAGGGGAAAAGAACCACTGTCTTTCTTGTTTTTGGAATGATACTAGGCCTATGATCTCCCCTATCTTGGGTGACCAAAATGCCAGACATATCATTTCGCATGTGTTAAACCCTTTGAGAGGCCTGCCCTTAGATATCCTTTTGTCCAAGTGGGAATGACCTTAAGTGGTAACAAGATAAAGCCAAGCTCTGCCAAGCCACTATAAATAAATTATGTTTGGAGCGAAAGCTTCAAACAAAAAGTGAAGTTGTGTTATACCGACAGTCAACATCCCCTAAAACCCTCCAAGGCACAACCCTTGAAGGCTGGGAGACTCCACAATGGAGAGTAGCATTGCCGCACGTATAACCACTCGAACAGTTGCACTTACTAATCATCCTTTGTTTTTAGTAGCCAAAAACCCTGATAGGCTGGTGCAAGGAAGGGTGATTATCACCTCCTGAAGATGCTTCATCTAGAAATAGTGAGAATTCAGTTTACATTGTCCTAGCTAGCCTAGGATTTGTACTTTCTTTTGAGTAAAAAGAGTCCAAAAAATTACAAAAAAAGATCAAAAATCATGAAAAATTCTATGTTTGTTATGTTTTACTTGCCATAATCGAGAAATTAGAGCAAAAAGACCATCTTGCAGCCAAGAAACCAAAAAACATCAAAAAACATGTCAAAAACTTTGCAAAAACAGTCAAGAAACCAGAACTGTGCATATGTCTTGCAGAGTTGCGCATACATTTCGACATGATGCGCATTTACTGTGCATTTTTTATCTGTTACTGCACTTTTATCATTTACCAGAGCTGCACATTTATCCTGACTTACTACACATACACCTTCCATTTTAGTGCATTTGTTGCTGTGCATCCACAATAGTGAGCATTTCCACATCTTTTGAGAAAAAATTGTCAACTTTTTTGGGTACCCATTTCAGTCTTGTTCTAGTTTCTAAGATTAGATTTATCGTGGCTTCTCCCATCCATTTCCATAACATACCCTCTCTTTCATCAGTCATCTTGTCCACCTTTTACCAGGTCTTCCCATAAACAAGTCAAAAGTTTATGTATTCGATTAGTGCAAGACCTCTTTCAAATCATTTCAGATTCAAGTAAACCTAGTAAGTCTCCACTATCAAGGATCAGACATCCTTTTCTCTTAGAACTTCACTAGTGGTCTTGGTGCAAGACTAGTCTCTACATAGTAAATGGGTACTAACTATCCTTACTTGTGGCTATCATCTTGTGTTGACCAACTTACTTGGAATCATTGATCAAAAGAGTCCCTTGTTTGAATCTTGTCACCGCAAGTATCCTCTTCTCAACAATCTCCACCAACACCTTACCAAAATCTCTAGTTTCACCCCACACCTTTCCACATTGCTTTACATGGTCTTAACTAGGTCTCAAACGCAAAAGCAACTTGAAATGGCCAGAACATCTGACATGATTGTATCCCCTCATTACAGTGATGAGGAAATCTCTCGTGAGGAGTACCAAGGAGCCCTCCAAGATCAAAAATTTCAATGCATGATGGACAAGATACTCAACAAAGACCCTCAAAAGTACTTTCTTTATCTTGCAAACCAAGGACTTATACTCCCCTCGGACTTCAATCTCAACAAATTAAAAGAAACCGTAGTGGAAGAAAATCATGAGGACCACACAAGTGAAGATAAAACCATTGGCCTAGATAAAGAGAAAAAACCCACAGACTCAAATGCACCTCTAGACACATTAACAAAACAAATCGAGAGTCTAATGCAAAAAGTAGTGGATCTCCAAATAGGGACCTCCACTAAAACTTATTCATTGGAGGATATCTCGCCATATCCCTTTGACAAAAGCTTGAACATGGTACCCTTCCCCTTTCGATTCAAGGTTCCTAAGTTTGACAAATATAAAGGGAAAGGAGACCCAAGAGATCACATTAGGGAATTTAGCACCACATGCCTAGAAGTGGCTCACAACGAAACTTTCCTAATGAGACTACTCCCTAGATATCTAGGTGGACAAGCCATGGAATGGTTCTCACAACTTCCCTCAGGTATCAAAATTTTTGATGAGTTAGTAAACAAGTTTGTCACACACTTCTCGTATAACATTAAACACGAAGTCTCCATGCTTGACCTATGAAATACAAAGAAAAAGGGCGGCGAATCCTTCGTCACTTTCTTACAAAGGTGGAGACAACTCGTGAGCAAATGCTCATATGATGTGCCTGAGAAGCAAATGACAGAGGTGTTTGTCCACAACCTTAACCCCGATCTAAGTTACCAAATCCAAATTCAATGCCTACCTCATTTAGGAAAGTCATTGAGATGGGACTATTTATCAAGAAAGCTATGATTGCCAAGGGGCAAATAAAGTTGTACAAGGACACCCCTAACTCTAACTATACCATGGACAAGTCAAAGTTTTGGACAAAGAATAAAAATATCGTCAATGATGGAGTAGTTGATGCCAAAGTGGCAGCTCCCAAATAGCAACCAATCTTCACTCTCAAAGGAGAAGCAAGTAATGCTACACCAAACAAAACCTTCTCTCATGATCCAAAACAATGGTTCACCTCTAATCCTTGACAAAAATTCACACCATTAGGAGAGTCGCAGGAGTCTGCGTTAAGAAAGCTATTAGCTAACAATGAGATCACTCTTCCCCCCACTAGTGACTATGAACCTCAAGTAAAACCTAATTACTGGAAAGATACTGATTTCTACGAATATCATAGAGGAAGAGGCCATAAGACCAATGACTGTATCCATCTCAAACATGTCATTCAAGACATACTTGACCAAAATCAGGTAGGCACTAAAGAACATACCTCTAACAAGGTGCACGGGGCATAGAAGGATCCACTCTTCAACCATGACAGGCCATACAGCAACAACAACAACACTAATAACTGCAACAGGTAGAATCAAAACAACAGACACAACAATGCTAACTATGCGAGCATGTCGTTCGATTATACCGTCAACTGCATATCAGAGCACATCCCACAAGTCAATGTGGTCAAGTTCAACCAACAATCAGGACCCAACAAAATTGATTTTAGCATCATCATCCGCAGTGGTAAGGTCACATTAAACACGCTTCCTCCAAGGTCATCACCTTCTCCGTCTAACTCCCATACGTACAGTGTCATAGACCAACTTCAGAAAACTCCTGCCCACATATCTATCTTAGAGTTGTTACATCTGTCTCTCTTCCACAAGGAAATTCTTGATAAAACCTTAGTGGAAATAAATGTGCCCATGAACCTGGCCCAAGAGAAGTTTCAAACCATGGTAGGAAATCTAACCTCCTCTAGCACCATATCGTTCATCGAACAGGATGACCTTTCAGTGTCTCAACCTCATAACACACCCTTGCATATCGTCGCCTTCATTCATAAACACTGTATCAAAAGAGTTCTCATTGATGGAGGAGCCATTTTAAATATTTTCATGCTCAAGCTAGTCCTTACATTAGGATTCTTTGATACTGCAGTGGATCCTAGGAAAAAAATCACTATTAAGGCCTATGATGAAGAAGAAAGAACTACTAAAGGAATAGTGGTGTTACCAATACAAGTTGGACCAGTGATAAAGGACATTGTTTGCCAAGTCTTAGACAAGGAGCTAGCCTATAACATCCTCCTAGGTAGACCCTGGATTCATGCCATGAAAGCTGTGCCTTCTACCTACCACCAATTCATCAAATTCCCACATAACGGTTGACAGATCACCATCTAAGGTGATCCTGATCCTTTCAGCATTGCAACACTATCCGCTCAAAGCCTGATTGCATCATTCCCAACAATAGAGCTTCTACATCCCCCATCTCACAAAATGATTCTACCTCCGAAGCTTCCTTATCCAAGCCCAAAGAGCAGAAAATCACAATCAAAGAAATAGGGGTAGGGGAATACTCCATTGAGCACAGCCTCAACTTAGCCAAAATGCCTCTATCTCCAAGATCCTTTGGGCGACCTACATCTAAGTACATTCCAAAACCTTCTACTTTTCCCAAACCCCCCACAACTCCATTTGTAAAATGGGGGACCCTATCAGATGAGAGTGAGGAAAGAGATGTCTTGCAATGGCTCTACAAAGAGGAAGATAACACACAACAAGAACCACCTAAGCTCCCAACTGAAATCTATGGGTGTGGTGAGTCTATCCTACACAAAATGGGTTATGAAGGACAAGGTCCCATTGGCCTAAGAAAAGAAGGAATAATAGAACCCATCCAACCCTCTTCATCCTCATTGTCAAGAAATACAGAAGGGTTAGGATACAAGGACAAAGGCAAAGCTAAGGCCAATGCTTGTTTTGTGGAACAGATCCATGCCCTACAAGAAGACAGTGACACAGATTCTAACGAGTATGAGTGGGATGAACTCACAGAGCACTCTTATGAAGACAAAGGAATTAACACCATTCAAACCTATAGCCCCTACCGTGAGGGACAAACACTAACGCATAGACCATTAGAGTGTGATTCGCCAACTCTTAAGAGTACGACTTTTGAGGAAGGTCAGAGTTCCATCACAATAAACAATCTAGAGGAAAGTACCATCCTAGATCCTATCCTTACCAATCTGAATCCTGACCATGTATCCATTCAAACTATCACACCCAATGAATCAGATCTATCTTCCGACCCCCTTCCCCTTGTGCATCCTGAACTTGTCGACTGGGATTTACAAGGAACCCTGTAACTAGACATGTTCCACAATGATGATGCCTATAATGACTACATGGAACTTAGGGACCACCTACCTACATGAGATCATAAAGCTGGCTTCGCCATCGAACTCAACACCGTGGCTTATTTTGGAAAGGTTGCCACGCCTTCCAGTTGCAAAAACATAAAAATAAAAAAATGGATCTGATGGTGAAAACCATTCTGTGGTAGTGTCAGATTCCAAAATAGTAAAAAGAAAGGATGCATCGAATGGTGAAAACCTCTCTGAGGTGCCAAATGATGGAAGGCTTGACACTCTCCCCATCGACATGTATCAGAAGAAGTCTCAGATTGTTGTGGAACCTACATAACCTATCAACATTGGAACAAAGGATAATCCTAAGATCATTCACGTTGCAAAGTCTCTATCTCCACCAAAAAAGACCAAATTTGTACCATTCTTCAAGAAAAAGAAAGTCAACTTTGCTTGGTCATACACAGATATGCCTGGTTTAGATCTAGATTTGATCCTACATCATCTCCCACTAGATCTAAGGGTCAAACCAGTAAGCAGAAGCTCAAGAAGATGCATCCACACAATGCATTACTAGTAAAAGAGGAACTCAAGAAATGGTTGGATGTAGGGTTCATCAAAGTAATAGACTATCTAGAGTGGGTATCCAACATAGTACTAGTATCAAAACCTGATGGCAGAGTTAGATTGTGCAATGATTTCTGAGATCTAAACAAGGCTTGCTACAAGGATGACTTTTTGTTACCTAACATTGAGATCATAGTCGACTTGACAGCAGGACATACCATGCTTTCTCTTATGGATGGCTTCTCTGAGTACAATTAAATTAGGATAGCACCATAAGACAGACATAAAATAGATTTCACTTGTGCATGGGGCACCTTCTGCTGGAATGTCATGCCATTTGGGTTTAAAAAATGCAAGGGCAACATATCAACGTGCTATGACCACTATCTTCCATGATATGATGCACGTCACAATAGAGGACTATGTAGATCTTGCAAAGTCACTAACAAGAGAATCACACCTGGATGTACTAGAGAAGGTCTTTTAGAGACTAGAACACTTCAAAGTCAAGTTGAACCCAAAGAAATGTGTGTTTGGAGTCACCTCCGGCAAGCTCTTAGGCTTCATTGTATCAGGAAATGGGATAGAAGTGGATCCTGCAAAAGTCAAAGCTATCATGGAAATGCCACTGCCAAAGAATATCAC
The DNA here is from genome assembly GCA_027924645.1 of Cunninghamia lanceolata. Taxonomy (NCBI): domain Eukaryota; kingdom Viridiplantae; phylum Streptophyta; class Pinopsida; order Cupressales; family Cupressaceae; genus Cunninghamia; species Cunninghamia lanceolata. The sequence goes on from BSBN01000905.1 coordinate 383,050, forward strand.
TCAACTGTGGTCTCTACAAGGCAAGTTACAATCAATTCATCGGTTCATATCAAACTGGCAGACAAGTGCCAACCTTTCAGTCATCTCTTACATAAAAACATTTCATTTAGGTGGGATGAGAAGTGCGAAGAAGCATTTGGCAAACCGAAGGAGTATCTTATGAATCCACCCATCTTGATGCCTCCTATACAAGGCAAGTCGCTATTACTTTACATATCTGTTACACCAACAGCTCTGGGAGCCCTACTAGCAAAACAAGATTATGAAGGCAAAGAAAGGGCTATCTACTACATCAGTCGCACATTGGTGGGCTATGAACTACAATATTATCAAATAGAAAGATCGTGTCTTGCTGTGGTTTTTGCTTCCCAAAAACTACGACATTACATGCTAGCACATTCAGTCAAGCTTATTACAAAAATAGATCCACTAAAGTACCTATTAAGCAAAGCAACTCTAACAGGCCATCTAGCCAAGTGGGTAATGTTGTTAAGTGAATGTGACATCGAGTATGTAGAAAGGAAGGCTATCAAAGGTCAAATCATTGCCGATCAGCTAGCAGAAGCACCATTGTAGGATACCACACCAATGACATTCAAGTTTCTAGATGAATCCATATTCAGTATCACAACACACTCATGGAAACTCTTCTTTGACGGATCCTATACAAACCATGGATCAGGGGCAAGAATCTTGTTGCTCACTCCTCATGGTGACACCATACCTAAGTCTTACCGTTTGCTAATCCCATGTACAAACATTATAGCAGAGTATGAGGCCTTCGTCATTGGTCTCAAAATGGCAGTAGAATGGAAAATAAAAGAGCTACATGTCTATGGCGACTCCCAACTGGTAATCAATCATGTCAATGATGACTATCAGACCAAACACGACAAGTTAATCCCATACAAGCATATGGTCGATGACTTTAAAGAGTACTTTGTGATCCTCTGCTTTGAGCAGATACCTCGCATTGAAAACAAAGCAGCAGATGCCATGGCAACCATTGCCTCACTCCTTGAGATCCCAGAGAATGAGTCACGGTATGAGTTCTTGGTGGAGTCAGTTATGCAACTAGCTTATGATATCCTTGAAACACACTCCATTTGCCTCTTAGTCGGATCTGATTCACCCTTGTATGGTAAGATTTACACTTACCTCAAGGATAACACCCTACCACCTAACTTGTCTACCAACCAACGCCGAACCTTCATTTGCCAAACCTCCCATTACACCATTATCGCTGATACCTTATACCGACGAGGTCTGGATGGTACTTTACTCCGATGTTTAGAACAGGAAGAATCTCAAACCGCCTTACGAGATGTACATGAAAGAATTTGTGGAACACACTCTAGCAGTCCTTCTTTAGCTAAGAAACTCATGCATTTGGGATACTATTGACCAAACATGGAAACTGATTCATATCATCTTGTGAAGAAATGCAAGCAGTGCCAGATACATGGAAACTCAATACATGCACCAGCTCAAGAGCTACGACCTTTAACGACACCTTGGCCCTTTTATCAATGGGGACTTGACCTTGTGGGAAAAATTCACCCTCCATCATCCGACGGCCACAAGTTCATAATAACCACCACTGAATATTTTACCAAGTGGATTTAAGTCGTTCCACTCACCAATGTCACAGGAAAATAGATTGCTTCATTCATCCTCAATTATCTCATCTGCAGATATGGAATTCCCTCATCCATCGTCACGGATAATGGAAGACCTTTCAAGAACTAGGATGTCCAAGAGCCTTGTGACAAATTCAAAATCCAACACCGTTTCTCCATCCCCTACTATCCACAAGGCAACAGCCAAGCAGAGGCATCCAACAAAATAATCTTGAAAATCCTCAAGAAGACTATCAACGATGTTGGCCATGATTGGCACATACAACTGAATCCCGCTCTGTGGGCCTGTTGAACCAGTATATACACTCCCACAGGTGCTACTCCTTATGCCCTTTTCTATGGTTCAGAAGCCATTTTGCCCATCGAGGTTGAGTTACCATCTTTAAGGGTGTTGTTAAAAGGTCTTATCACTGATGAAGACTACAAAGTTTCCAGATTGCAAGCGTTAGAGTTGTTAGAAGAGAGAAGGCAACAGGCCTTTAACCATATCAAAGCCTATCAACAGAGAATGTCACAAAGCTACAATCACTAGGTTAGTCCAAGGGTCTTCAATGTTGGTGATCTGGTACTTAAGGAAAATCCCTGCAATCAACAGGATCGGGAAAAGAAACGTAAGTTTGAACCCAACTGGCTTGGTCCTTATGTCATCATTGTTGCCTATGGATTGGGGGCATATCAGTTAGCAACATCAGAGGGTGAGCTATTCGATGACCCAATCAATAGTATGCATCTTCGTCAGTTCTATACCTAAGAGAACCCCAATGTAAGGGGGGCAAAAATTCAAAAAATAAAAAAATCCTAAAAAAATAAAAATAAAAAAATAAAAAAATAAAAAATAAAAAAATAAAAAAATGGAAAAACAATAAAAAAAATTGTCCTCTGGTGAAAACTTGGCAAACAGGTGCCTTGGATAGGTACCATGATGAAAACCTGGCAAACATGTGTCATGTGTACTTTTAGCCTTCATGCAAATAAAAATAAGTAGTGAAAACCTGGTAAACGGGTGCTACTTGTGATAAACCGCTTCCTCCATCTTTGGGAAACCAACCACCTTGTGTCCATTTCTCCTTCCATCGTCCCTCATCCAATCCATATCTATTTCATAATAAAAACCTAACGATAACCTATCGTGGCTTGATACTCTATCTCTTTTATCACCTTATCAACTAAGGTCTTATCTAGTATCCTATCCACAGTGTCAGCCTAGCATAGCGTCTATCATCAGTATCATAGGGTCAACCCCTGAACTACGTTGCCTTTGTGTCATCACGTAGGCAAGGCCATTGTCAATGCGCCCCTGAGGCTTTCTCATCCATCCCATATCTTGTCGTCTATCCTCTAATCCATCCGCATCTAAGTCCAAGTCCCGAACTATGTTGCCTCTACATTGTCACATAGGCTAGGCCATTGTCAATGCACCCCCGAGGCACTAGGTCAGTCCCTTAGGGTCTATTTCACCAGTAAGGGTTGTCATTCCTTTTCACCAGGCAAGCAAGCACAAGCAAAAAGCTCACTTCCAAAGCAGAAATTTTGACGCAAGACATGAACCTATCCCAAGCAAAGCAAGCAACTACCTAGAGCACTCTAAATGATTCTATCTAAATTATGGCAAGAAAAACACATCTAAATGCAAGAATATTTTGTGGTTATGATCAGGTTAGGTTACATCATCTTGATTTTTGTTATCATGTCTTTCTACGCTACTCAAGGATGCCAAAAGCTAGAGATCCTATGCTGGGGCATGCTTATTTTCTTTGTTTGTTGTTTGTGGATCAAACTTTAGTAATGTGAAGCCTTGTCTAAAGACATGATCAGCAAAAGATCATCAAGGACATTAGAGGTCTGAACATGAAAGGGGGCAATCCTTGTCTATTGATACACAAGAAATACTCAGGTCATCTCGGTTCAATTATACCTTGATGCTTGTATTAACTTGCTAAATCAAAATCCATGTAAGCAATACTCAGGTCATTTCAGTTTAATTATACCTAGATGCTTGTATTTTCTTACAACATTCAAAAAAAGTACCAAAAAAATTGCCTGATGATGAAATCAACACTTCAACATACTTGCAATATCAAGATGGCACAACCATTTGCATTCATATCGTATCCATTTACACCCATGCAATAAAGATCCAAAATGCAGAGTATCAATGTTTATAAAAGCTTGTGAGTCCTTCTACCAAGTCAGTCTTTAGTCAATCTTCTATCTATCTTGTGTCATTTCTATGTCGATTGAGTACATTTGGACATAACAAAAACAAAGCATAGTTTGCATATCATATCACATGAGATAATCATTAATATTATTAAATCATTTGCATACATAATAGGTGCATTAGATCATCCATATCCATTTGCATCAGCATAACATAGTGTCAAACAGAAAAATCAAAAACATAGACAAGTACATGTAGATCATCTCATAAACTATCATAGCCATTCCCACTTGACATCTTGGAATAGCAAGGAAGTGCACCTTCTGAGGACCATATTCATACACAAGATTATTTGAGATAGGCAATCAATGGAAGCCATGAAGTGAAGAGGTTTGCAAGGTTTGAAGTTCTTTGTTTGTTTAAATTTTCTTTGTTTCTATATTTCATTGGGTTATTGGGTATTGTTGATATACATTGATTATTCATTTACACCAATTTTTCCCATAACAATAACTAGATTATAATTGCTCCTGAAGATAAACACAAAATGCAAGTCATGCCGTTTGGCCTTAAAAATGTAGGAGCAACTTATCAATGCGCCATGACCACCATTTTCCATGACATGTTGCACAAAATCATGGAAGACTATGTAGATGACCTCCCTGGGAAATCAGGAACGAGGGAAGAACACCCTATAGTTTTACAACAAATATTTGAATGCCTCAGGGAATACACACTTCACCTCAACCCCAAGAAGTGTGTTTTTGCGGTCACATCAGGAACGTTTTTGGGTTTTATTGTCTCTCACAGAGGAATTAAAGTGGATCCAACAAAACTCACTAACATCACTTCAATGTCATCACCAATAACCTTGAAACAACTTTGTAGCCTATAGGGTAAGCTTCAAGCTATCTAAAGATTCATAGCTCAACTTGCAGACAAGTGTCAACCTTTCTCTCATCTACTATGAAAACATACACACTTCAAATGGGACCAAAACTGTCAGCAAGCTTTTCATCACATCAAAGAATATTTGACATCACCTCTAGTCCTTATGGCACCTATTCTTGGAAAGCCCCTATTATTGTATATATCAGCAACTGCAGTAGCATTGGGGGAACTTCTAGCACAACATGATGAAACTGGACATGAAAGAGATATATATTACATTAGTAGGACTCTTGTCGGCTATGTGCTTAACTATACACCTATTGAGAGAGCATGTCTAGTTGTCATTTTTAGCTCTCAAAATCTACGACACTACATGTTTAGTCACTCAATCAAGCTCATTTCAAAAGTTGATCCTCTCTAGTACCTACTTTCTAGAACTTCACTCATAGGACCTATGGCAAAATAGGTCATGCTACTCAGTAAATTTGACATTGAGTATGTGGATCATAAAGCTATCAAGGGTCAAGTTATGGCATATCAATTAGCAGAAGAACCTCTCATCAACTATTTTCTATTGACTTCCATATGAATCTATTCTAGCTACAATAGAATCAACAATCTAGAAACTATACTTTGATGGATCATTCACAAATCATAGCTGCGGAGCTAGAATACTCTTGGTCACCCCCAAGGTGACTACATACCTAAAGGATACAAGCTTGCTTTCCCCTGCACCAATAATGTCGCTGAATATGAAGCTTTGATCATCAGTCTTAAGATAGCAGCTCAATGGAATATCCAGTACTTACAGGTGTACAGAGATTCCCAATTGGTCATCAAACAAGTCAATGATGAATACCACACTAAGGATGACAAGTTTATTCCCTACAATAAAATGATGGATGAATACAAGCTTCCCTTCACCTACATTCAATTTAAGCAGGTACCTCACCTTCATAACAAAGTAGTTGATGTCATGGCTACCATTGGATCCCTCTTGGATATGCCCCATGATAGCCATCAATATGAATTCCTTGTGGAACAACTCTTCCTACCAGCATATAGGGTCACCAAATTGGAATTCATATGTGAGATTGTTGGTCTTGAAACCCCTTGGTATCATAACATCTACACCTATCTTCAACATCACACTATTCCATCTAAATTCTCTCGCAAACAACAAAGATCCCTTATTTGCCAAGCCTCTCGCTACACTATCCCCGTCAATACCCTCTATCACCGAAACTATGATGACACTCTCTTGTGATGTTTAAATATAGAAGAAGTGTAACGTACGCATTCCATCACAAAAGTTATTAAAGTAAATAATCTACTTAATTACATCAACTAAAGTAAAAAGATAAATCTCATAAACATTAATCAATACAGCCATTAAATCTTACAAATTGCATGCTTAATCCAGGTGTTGGCACTATAAAATAATATACAATGACCATTGGCTTTCATGCCATAAATCATCCAATGATAATTACAAGATTCAATAATCATGTATAATATAAGAATAATAAATCAATCAAAACTCTCTAGCCGCCATGAACCCACATGGTCCTCTTGCAAGCTGAGAGATAGGAACATGGCTCAGACGCTTTTCTGCCAAACCATGAAGTGATTACACTTCCCCAGATCCCTTCATAACACGAAGGAAACCCAACCTTGCATGAAACGTCTAGCAACTTGGAAATAACTAATAGGAGGGAACACCCGATGTAACCTGAAGTCTAAAATGTAGATCTAAATAATGATGTGCAAATGTCTCACAACAGGATGTGGCAAAGATATATATAAATAAATTTTTCTAGACAAATTTTCATCTATTTCAATGAATCCTAGCTTGGCCAAGCATATAAAATAGTTTAAGGTCAAATCCAAAAAAGAGGAAAAGCCATCTCTGATATTCCACATTCGGCATCCTAGCCCAAAAAGTAACCCTATCACACATACAGATAATCTACTTTCTTTCAAAACAATTAACAACCCATGTTCTCCTAACACCATTTCTAATCCCTTTCTTTTGTATAATTCAAGAAACACACTTTCAATCAAGTAATAAATAGGAACGTTATTTATTCATTTAAATGCATACATACATATATATATGAGGAAACTAATGTTATCTACTTTCTACCCAAAGCTGGTTTAGAATTTCAAGCAATACATTGTAACAAAGATTAATAAGAGTGTATAGATATTGCCAGCATCACACTTTTTAAATTCAAGAGCATAGGTACTTAATCAGAAAACGTATTATCTCTGTTCCAAGCATTAATCTAACTTCTACAAGAAGTATTAACCCAAGCTACAGGAAGTAACAAGTCTATTAAAGAAATTAATAGACTAACAGGATCACAATAAGCTGTAAAGATAAGGTAAACAATAGCAATAGATACCTGCGATAGGAATTAATATCTGTATACGCCTAAAAATGACACGTCTCGGTCTAAATAAATATTCTTAATATTTATTTCATTCTAATTCTTCTATCAATAAATAAATAAACAAATCTATTTATTTTATTCATATTCCTCTAAGTTAATTAAATATCAAAATATTTAATTACCTCTTCTAAAGTCAAAATTAAATAAAATCCTTTATTTAATTTAAATTCTTCCAAACAATTAAATAATTATTAATTATTTAATTAAATCAAATCATTCTTCAAAATTTGAATAAATCAAATCAAATTTATTTAAATCCTCTCAATCTCCAAAAATAAAATACAATCAAATATTTTATTTATTCTTCCAATCATGCACAACAATTAAATAAATTTATTTATTTAATTTCCTTCTTATCTTCTAATTCTTCAAATATCTTCCAAATCTTCTAAAAATAAGTCTTCTTCTCCATGTACACAAAATTAAATATTTTATTATTTAATTTCTCTCAAATCATGCAAAAGCAAATCTCAAGCTGAGTTAACTAACTCAATCAACTTTATTTTTATCAATATCTCTTAAATTAGAAAAAAGCTTTCTAATTTATGAAAAACATGTCTTATCTTTAGAAAAGAATGTAGTTAACTCAAATAAAACAACTTTTGGGTTACACTTGTCTTCTTCCTATTCGCACACATTTCCTCAACCATTCTCAAACTGTTGATCTTCTCATTCTTTCTATACCGTTGATCTTCTCTCTCTCAAGTCTATAAATTGAACCATGTTCTTCCATTTCATTAATCCAAGCTTTTAGTATTGTTACTCTACAGGAATTATAGCGCGCCTTTGGCACCCACTTATTCCATTTGCCTGCGATCAACTTGTTACCATATCACTACCATTGTTGTGAAGCTCATCTTCATTACAAAGCACTATCATAGCCATTCTCCATTGACAATCTTGGAATAGCAAGGAAGTGCACTCTCTAAGGGCCTTATTCATACATACAAGATCGATTGAGATAGGCAACCAATGGAAGCTATGAAGTATTGAGGTTTGCAAAGGTTTTCATCTTTGTTTGTTTGATCTTGATTATTTCTCTTTTCGTTGAGTTTTGGGTATTATTGATATTGATATATTGATTATTCATTTAGATCCAATTTTCCCTTAACAATATCTAGCTACGATAGAGACTAGCATAAACAACATTGATAAGGTTTATCAAAACAGAATACAAGTACAACAAATGTTCTGATAGAGATAACTAAACTGCGACAAAGATCAAATAAGAAAGATATAGTAGAAGATAATTGTGAAAGTAAAAGATACAGGTTTACCTGACTATCAACAATATAATAACACATAGGCGACAGGAAAGAAAGAACAACGATAGACTAAATGATTTGTGTCATGGTTTAATAAGGCTTTGACTAGGTATAAAAGAACAACTATAAAATTGAGACAAGAAAGAAATTATATAGTTTCTAAAACTATTACAGCTACAGAAGAAAAGTCTACAATAACGGAATAAACAAAAATCTACGACAAGAGTTACTTTATCAATGACAGGGATTAAACTTGCCAACTATGGTTTTACAGAGGTTGTTTGCAAAGGCTAAGATTGGCCAAACCAAGCAGGCCAATAAGGATACAAAAGTAGGCTGACAGAGATCAAGAAATAGTGAATAGCAGTTGACATCTTCAAGAACATACTTAGGATGATCAAAACGAAGACTATGGCCGACAACAGAGGATATTGGCCTTTGTGAGTTCAGGGGTTGATGCTGAATTGAAATAAAAAGTTGATCCACAAGGAAACATAGAGAAAAGAAAGAAAGCGACAAGAAATAAAACAAGGCTCAGGCGGCGGTCAAAATAGGCTGACTAAGACATTACTCAGACCAAAATTTTAATAGCATATACAAAAAAACTTTAATCAGAATACAACTCAAGGGAAATACTTGATTTCCTTTGTTGTCTAAGTTGATTTTTGCCCCTGACATTGATCTCTCCTTCACTTCTACCGCTATGCTTCCTTCCTCTCCTGTCGCTGATCTCTTCTCTCTTTTTCTCGCCCAGAACAATGATGATCTCTATTCTTTCTTCGTCCTCTATTTTATTTAATTCTCCCCTAATATTGGCATTGGGTTTCTATATATTTGGCTCCCCCTTTCTTGAAAACTATTTGTCAACTCCTGTTGCATGCTTCCTTGGTGTTTTTAACCAATGATCTTTTTCCTTTGAAAATAAAAATAAACTTCTTTATTTCTCTCACTTTGCATGATAGATTATTATTAATTTATTTATATTTCTATATTTAATATATATATAATCATATAATATATCTCATTTTAAATAAAACATAATTGTTTTTAAGTCTAACCAAGATATTGTTTTTCAAACAATAATATATTATATAAATAGGAAAGCACTTTTATTATTTATAATTAAATAATATAATATACGTAATTCTTTTAAATATAAATCGAAGGAACATAATATTTTCATGACTAATTTACACATTCGAATAGACTTACTATAGAAACTCAAACATATATTTGCCTACTCACAAAACATCTATCACATTCATTAACCATATAATAATGCATATTAACGCCATTCAAAATGCAATATGACATGAAACTATGTGAGTGTGTGCATGAATCAGGTTTATGCATCCCAACAGTTCTTGTCAAGTGGCTAGAACATCTCTACCTCAACCATGTTCTCGTCTTCAACGAGTACCTGATTTCAGTCGCACTCAACTCCACATCAATAGGTTAGATCCTCAAAATCATAGCCGAAGCAAAACATAATGTACATCCATAGTCATACCAATAATATACATTTATTAAATCAACTTTCCTAATGACGCATTTATAATTTTACAATATTTAATTTCACACACATGTGGAATCACTCATAGTAAAACATTCATAGTAAATGTCCAATAATCTAAATAATAATATAGTCCATAAAACAAGATGTGACATCCTTCCCTAGTAGGAAGAGACATCGCCCTGATGTCTTATTACACCAGTAGAAATATGGCAAATAAATGACCAGGTGACTAAAACTTTTAGTCACGTGACCAAACTTTTAGTCACATGACAAACTTTTTGAAACACAGCTATAAATGACTAATTTGGTCATCGGCCAAAAAACACAACTAAATAATTGGTCAGACAAATAAAAATAACTAAATAAATTACTATTACTCCTCTTTTCTTTTTTCTTTCCAATTTGATCATAATCCATGAATTCAAAGACAATACAAGGCAAGGCAATAAATGTCTACTTAGACCAAAGGAATAAAGGGAGAGAAAGGATTGAACGAAGGGTTAAGAAGAAAAAAGACAAATCATACAATAGGAAATCTACAAAAAAAATTAAAAATAAGACAAGAAAATAGGCAAAGTGGATAGATACAAATAAAATAAAGACACAATTATTAATTATAAAACTTTTAAATATACTATAATATTGATAAATTATTTAATTTTGCAAGTCCAGTATGCACAAGTATAATTTAAGTTAAATTAATTTAAATTATATAATTTAATAACTTAAGTTGTATAATTTATAACTTATATAACAAAGTAATTATATAATTTAAGTTAAATATAATTTAATAATATTTCATATTATTTACATATTATAATAATGAATAATTATATTGTAATATAATTTCATAATTTTATAATTAAAATTATAATATAAGGTTTTGCCTTGTCATGCATGAGTTTAGTTCACTTTAGTTCTAGGGTTTAGGGTTTAGGGTTTAGGGTTTAATGTTTAGGGTATAGGGTTTAGGGTTTAGGGTTTTGAGTTAGGGTTTAGGGTTTAGTGTTTAGGCCGTTTAGGGTTTAGGCTTTAGGGTTTAGAGTTTCAGGTTTAACGTTTAAGGTTTAGGTTTTAGGTTTTAGTGTTTAGGGTTTAGCGTTTTGGGTTTAGGGTTTCATGTTTAGGGTTTAGGGTTTAGTGTTTAGGGTTTAGGGTTTAGGGTTTAGGTTTAGTGTTTAGGGTTTAGTGTTTAAGGTTTAGGATTTAGGATTTAGTGTTTAGGGTTTAGGTTTTGGGGTTTAGGGTTTCAAGTTTAGGGTTTAGGTTTTAGGGTTTAGTGTTTTAGGTTTAGGGTTTAGGGTTTAGGGTTTGGGGTTTAGGCTTTAGGCTTTAGGGTTTCAGGTTTTAGGTTTAGGGTTTAGGGTTTAGGGTTTAGTGTTTAAGGTATAGTGTTTAGGGTTTAGGGTTAAGAGTTTAGGGTTTTGAGTTATGGTTTAGGGTTTCAGGTTTAGGGTTTAGTGTTTAGGGTTTAGGGTTTAGGGTTTAGTTTTTAGGGTTTATGGTTTATGGTTTAGTGTATAGCGTTTAGGGTTTAGGGTTAAGGGTTAAGAGTTTAGGGTTTAGGGTTTAGAGTTTAGGGTATAGGTTTTAGTGTTTAGGGTTTAAGGTTTAGGGTTTAGGGTTAAGGGTTTAGGGTTTAGCGTTTAGGTTTTTGGGTTTAGGGTTTTAGGTTTTAGGTTTAGGGTTTAGGGTTTAGGGATTAGTTTTTAGGGTTTAGGGTTTAGGGTTTAGGGTTCCGGGTTTAGTGTTTTGGGTTTTGGGTTTAGGGTTTAGTGTTTCAGGTTTTGAGTTTTAGGTTTAGGGTTTAGGGTTTAGTGTTTAGGGTTTAGGGTTAAGGGTTAAGGGTTTAGGGTTTAGGGTTTCAGGTTTAGGGTTTAGGGTTTAGGGTTTCGTGTTTAGGGTTTAGGGAGTTTGTTTAGGATGATGGACATAAGCTCTATAGGCCTGCTGGGAGATAGTAGGAGTTTGTTTAGGATGATGTTCATAAGAGGCTCTATAGGCCTGCTAGGGATGGAAAATTATATTCAATCTCTTATAGAAAGGTCTCTATGAAGCTTTAGCGATCTCAAATGACAACAAATGGGGATGGAAAATTATATTCAATATGGTCTCTATAAAGCTTTAGTGATCTCAAATGACAACAGATGGGGATGGAAAATTATATTCAATCTCTTATAGGAAGTGATGATATTTTTGTATATAATGGAGTTTCGCTCCCTACAAATAGCATTTGCATTTGCCTTTCGTCGAGTTAGCAAGGAAAACTGAGGATATGAGCATTTCTATTTCTGTGAGATTCATAATGTTCTATGGTCAGAGCTTTGTTTTGTTGTGGTTATATGTGTCCGGCTCCTATTTCTATCAATTAATGCAGAACCAGATGATTACACAAACTTAGCATTGGACAGCATAGAGCAAGAAGCAGCATACAAGGTGCCAGCAGAGCGGGTTGAGTAGGTGGGTGAGTGAGTGGGTTGTATTATAATATAATAATAATATATTATATTACAATACAATACAATATAATATATTATAATATAATATGATATAATATAATATAATATATGTAATATATATTATATAATATTATATTATTATTATATAATATTATATAATAATATAATATATTATTATATATTATTATATAATATTACATTTATATTTTTTTTAACAAGGGGTAAAAACTTTATTGAAAATCAAAGAGGAACATTACAAGGAAAGCAGAGGACCAAAAGCCCAAGAACCAACAAAAGCAGGAGAACTAAACAAGACCAAAGTTAATCAACACCCTAACCCTCCCTATCCTCATCCAGAATTCTCTCCAAATCATGGTGAAGTACCAGAGAAACTAACTCCCACTCCTCATATCTCCCGCCATCCATATGCTCAGATGCCCATTTCGCCAAGCAATCTGCAGTCCTATTCCATTCACACGGAATATGAACAAAAGTTACCATTTCCATTAACAAACTAACCTACAAAATTTGCTACACAATCAAAGCCAAATGCCAACTGACATCCAACACTTTCCGCTTAATGAGCAAATTGATCAAAACTTGGGAATCGGATTCACAAATAATCCATCTCCAGCCCAGAGCAAGAGCCTTCTCAAAAGCATAGAGAATAGCCAGCCCTTCCATCGTGTTGATGGTCTGCACCCCCTCAGGGATAGAAAAAAAGAAGATCACCGAGCCTACAGAATCTCTGCCTATCGCCCCAATACTTGCAGGCCTGGGATTGCCCTAGATGAACCATCAGTATTAATCTTAAGAATCCCATCGGGAGGAAGCTGCCACCGACCAATCCTATGAATTCTCTTATTAACCGTTCAACCTCTCCTAACATAAGCCAAAGTCATAGACAACCCCTGAAGCCCCAGTCTCGCCACCACCTCAGCATCCCGTTTAATTAAGGGAAAACTCACCTCACTCTTAGCCTCCACCGTCTCCTGAATCATGCCCAAGATTTTCTGCCAAACTTGTTGCACCATCCTCTTCTCTCCACGAAAAATCTGCTGATTCCTCTCAAGCCAAAGTTACCACAACATGAAGATAGGCTCCCCAAACCACACGTCCTACAAGAAAGGAGCCATAGAAGGGGGCTTGCCCACACTATTCCAAAAATCAATCAAGGAGGAAGCATGAACACAGGGACTCTGCCAGACATCCCACCAAAAATGCCAAATCTGAATAGCAAAAGGACATCGAAAAACAAGTGAGTAAAGTCTTCTTCGGCCGCCCCACACATAACACAAATAGAAGGACCCTGGAAGCCTCTCTTCCTAATATTGTCCCAGGTCAAACACCTATTCCAGGCCAGCATCCAAACAAAGCAGTTACACTTTGGCCAGGAGAACTTGTTCCAGACCTTCCTCCACCACTGAACTTCCTCCCAATCCATTCTATGAGACACTAAAACCTGATATCCTGAGGCAATAGTGTAGACTCCCTTAGGATTGGGAGACCAGGCAAGCACATCGTCCTCCTGGAGGGAACTACACCGCTGACTAGAGAGGATATTGAACAACTCTGCATGCTCCTCATGCGAGCCAACAACTGGCCAAGCATCAGGAGACTTCCGGCTTGCCACCTCCAGTTGCCTGTAGGAAGTAAAGGATTTGAAATCACTCACCTGAGACCACCCAGCCTCAAGAAATCCCTGACAAAGATTCACAAAATTAGGAGACTGAGAGATAATGGGAGGATAACCATCCCAAGAATCGGTCTAGAAAAGAGCCTTGGACCCCTGCTTACAGATCCAGAATAAACCCTCCTTAATAAGAGCAGCCCCTTTTTTGAGAGTACCCCAAATCACCGAGCCTTTTCCATTAAGGGGGTAGCAAGGAATATCACACTGAGGGATCCCTGGGAAGTACTTCTGAGAAAGAATCCTGGCCCAAGCCTTATCTTGTTCAGTGCACCAATGCTAGTACAACTTAGCCGCCAAAGCAACTCCAGTTAAGTCCAACTACCGTAAGCCAAGACCCCCAAACTGTTTTGGGCTACAAACAACCTCCCATCTAACCAGACTCCATTTGGAAGAAGCTAGACTACCAGCCCATAAAAATTGTCTTGCAACCAAGTCTAACTCCTTAACAAATCCTATCGGGGCTACCTGGAGCATACACCTGTAAATAGGGAGAGCCTACACCACCGACTTAATTAACTAAACACGCCCAGCAAAAGATAGCCACTGATGAGTCCAGTGATTAACTTTCATCTGAAATTTATCCAAAATATTCTGCCAAGACTCCCTGGGTGAACGACCAACCGAGATAGGAAAACCCAGGTAGACCAAAGGGAGAGTCCCAATCTGAAAATGTAGAGTCTACACAATCCTCAGCTGGATGGACCTCAAAGTATTGAAGAAGAAGATGGAAGACTTGTCCTCTTTGATTAATTGACCCGACGCAATTAGGTAAACATCTAAAACCCTATGCCAATTGACAACTTCTCTCATTGTAGCCATGCCCATAAGAGCAGTGTCATCCACAAACTACAAGTGAGACTACGAAGGCAAATCACCACCCCACCGCCATCCCTGAATAAGACCATCTTCCAGGTTTTTTCTAATCAGCCTCCCCAAACCTTCAGCAAGGAGAAGAAACAAATACGGAGACAAGGGATCTCCCTAACGAAGCCCCCTAGAAGCACCAAATAACTCCGTGTGTTCCCCATTTATAAGCACCGAGAAGGAAACTGTAGTAATGTAGCTCATAACCCACTGAATCCATTCTTCCCCAAAACCAAAGGCACTGAGAGTCTTCCACATGAAGGACCACCTGACCCTATCATAAGCCTTAGCCATATCCAACTTAATAAACATTGCCTTATCTTTAGAGCTGGCCATAGAGTAAATGGACTCAATAGCAATAACAATACCATCCAAAATTTGCCTGGCCTCCACAAAGCCACTCTGCTCCTCCGAGATCAGCTCTTTAAGCCCCCTTTTTAACCTATCAGCAATAAGCTTAGAAATAATTTTATAAGAAACGTTGCAAAGAGAGATGGGGCGGAATTGACTAAGCCTATCAATCCCCTCACATTTGGGTATGAGTGCGAGAAAGGTTGAATTTGAAGCCCTAAGCATTTGCTTATTCCGTCAAGATTCTTGGACAATTGCCAACAGGTCCAACTTGATAATGTCCCAGAATTCTTGGTAAAACTCAACCGGGAAGCCATAAGGACCAGGGGCTTTCCCCTTCTTCATCTGGAAAAGAGTCTCCTCAAGCTCCTCAAGAGTAATATCCTTCATAAGAAACTCATTCAATTCTCTAGTCACCAGAGGGGGAATACAGGAAAGAACCTAGGCTTCTTCAGGAGAACCCCCATGCGAGACTTCCCTAAAAAGGGAGGATAAGTATTGCACCGCCTCACTTGATATTTCAGGATAGGAGGAAAGCCGCTCACCCCTGTTATTTACCAGAACCGAGATAGAATTACCATGCCTCCTGGCTTTCGCTAAATTGAAGAAAAAAGTGGTGTTTTTATCCCCTTCCTGAAGCCATTCTATCTGGGCCTTTTGCTTCCAAAACAGTTCCTCCCGAAGCTCACATTCCTCCAGAGCTTTTAGTGCCTGAGCTTCATCTTGAAGTAAATTAGCAATCACCCCATCCTCCCTTATCAGTCTTGTAATACCATCCAACTTATCCTAAGTAGCTGCCTTAACATGAAAAATATTCCCAAAACGTTGATGATTCCACCGCTTGATCTTATACTTCACATACTGCAGCAATTTAGCAAAGGTATACATCGCCGTACCATGAGCCGGTCCACCCCACCTCCACCAATTGGCCACATAATCATACAATGACTAGTCCTGCAGCCACATGAGTTGAAATCTAAAGGAAGGAGAGCGGACCACATGAGTTGACACACTAGTAAGCTTGATGGGTCAGTGATCGGATCCTCTCCAGTCCAAGATTTCAGAGCCCGAGGACCACATACCACCAATCCAATAACAAGAAACTAGAAAATGGTCCAATCTCTCAGCAATACAATTTTCCCCAACCCTGCGATTGTTCCAAGTAAACTGACCATTACTGGGCTTAATATCAACTAAATTCAAGGCCTCAATGTGATTGCGCATAAGCAGTGTAGAGGGATCCAGCCTTGTTGTACTACCACACTTTTCAGCCAAATCTAAAATACCATTAAAATCTCTAGCCAAAATCCAAGGATGGAGAGGTGCCAAACTGCGGACAAAACTGATATGGGACCATAGAGATTGTTTACCATGCAAGTTAGTAGGAGCATAGATATTAGAGAGGAGTAAGACTTCCCCTGTCTCAAAACTAGAAGCAATTATAGTCATGGCAAACTTAGAAGACAACCACCAAAGAGGACAAATCTTCCGTGGGTTCCAAAAGCAAGCTAAACCTCCTGAAGATCCAAGGGCCCCAGTGCATTGACAATCCCTGCTCCTCCACAACTTAGGAGCCAAACTAAACATAGACTCAACTATAAGCTTGGTCTCCTGCAGAAAAAGAATATCAGGACCTTGATTTCTAACCAAATCGTGAACAGCTTTTTGTCTAGGGCTGTTGTTCAAGCCCCTTACATTCCATGATAAAACAATCATTTCAAGGGGCTCGAAAAGTGAGAATCCAGAGTCTTTACTGACCCTGACTCCACCAAAGTATCACCCATCATTTTGATCTTATCCATATCCTTCTTTCTACCAAGTTTGACAGATTTCTTCGTCCCACCCTTTTTAAGGTCCCTCGGCATAAAGCCCAGATGAGGAGAAGATTTACTGCTCTTAGCTACAACTGAACCCCCGGGCCTCCCAGAAAGAGAAGAGTCCCCACCAGCTTTCGAAGCTTCAACAGAAGGAGCCGACACCACTAAAACCACCGTCTGTTGATCCGTATCCATGTGCAAAGCCTCATCATCCTGTGGTTCTATTGGAGCAATAGTAGAATGGAATGCCTGGGCTGGATCCTCAACTACCTGATCCAAACTCATCAGCCTCGGGTTCACTTCCTGATGATTAAGATCATCCAAAATCTCAAACCTATTAAATGAATCCTCATCCTGTCTTTCATTTAAGGTCTGCTTTTGACCTCTATTCCTATTACGAGCCTTGACCGGAACAAAACCCTCAGCATCTGCCACCTCACCAGGGACAAGGCCCTTCCCCTTATCAGCCCCAGGGGGTTGCGAGGAAGTTGTGAAGATTGAGAGTCCAAGGGCTTTGATTTAGGACACCGGCGTTGCAGATGACCGTAAACATGACAAAGACGGCAACGGAAAGGAAGAGTCTCATAGTCCAACTGTTGCACCCAAGAGAAAGATCCTGCACACATGTCCACAGCATCGGTCAAAGGCTTGCTAAGATCAATTTCAACACAGATGCAGGCATAAGTCATAACCATTTTTCCTAAGGTTGACATTGAAGAACCAACTGGCTTACCCAGCAGCGATGCAAGCAACTGCAAAGTATCTTCTCGACAACACTCCACAGGAAAGCAGGGTAAATGGACCCACACTAGAACACGATTTGGCATCTCCTCTGAGGGGATAAAGCCTGCATGCCATGGCTTGACAAACAACCCCACCCGGTTGTGAAAATAAGGGCCTCCGGTGAAGACTTTATTGCGGTCAGCCAAGCAGTTAAAAGTGACCATAAAATAGCTATTTGCTAGCAGCATGATATCCATTTCAACTTCTGGTGCCCAAGTTCTTTGGGCCCAAGATTCCAAAAACTGTAGTGACGACCTCATCCCCAAAAATTTGCAATACAAGGAGTGATTTGAATAATATTCAATGTCTTCAGCAAGCATCTCCAGTGGAATGACTAGCTTTGGCCTCTTCTTGCAGCGCTCGAGACAACCATTAACCTTGGGGATCCGTGCACTATGAGGTGCATCCGCTCCTTGAAACCCTGATTCTGGAGTGAAAAGATTATTGTCGAAAGTCTTCATGCCTTGATCCGGAGACTTCGAGCCTATCGCTGCTCGGAAGTCCAAATCGGGAGACACCCCTGAAGCCTCACCCTTCAAAAAAGCCATCAAACCCTAGCCAGAAAGGCACTACCTACAAAAGGCTAAGTGTGGGGCAGCCCCACACCACCTCTCCCTCTCGCTTTCTGCTCAAACAAACACCACCCAAACCAGCCCTCTCCCATGCCAGAAGAGGAGAAAGATACCCCACACCAGAAACCCTGAGCACAACCCGCCTCACGCACCTTGAAGCACTAGACTTCGTCAGCCAAAACTTTGTAAAAACTGATCGCAGAGACACCAGAGGTGTATTCACCCCACAAAGCACCATGGAATCCCCCTGGCGGACAAGGAACGCAGCAACGAAGCTACCACTGGCCACGATCACCAGGAAAGAAGGCACAGAGAAATAAAAGCGTAGCAACCTCCCTGAAAATGCTACACGACCCCACCCAAACAGCGCAGACACCAGAGAAAACTAATCATGAGATAGGGCTCGAATGCCCTAGCTCAGCCCTCGAAGAAGCAGACAAAAACACCATCTATTCGTCATAATATTACATTTATATTATAATGTATTTAATATTATATTATAATATAATATTATAATATTATAATATATTTATCACCCTAACCTATAATAATATATTATATTACAATACAATACAATACAATACAATATATTATAATATAATATGATATTATATAATATTATATTATTATTATACATATATTATATAATATTATATTATTGATATTACAATATTATATTTATATTATAATGTATTTAATATTATATAATAATATAATATTATAATACGTTTATCATCCTAACCTATTTTAACTATACGTGTGCCAAAATTTTCATTTCAATTTTGGCACCCATGTGTTGCTTCTCGTTGAAGGTAAACCCTAACCCTAACTCAAAAAGGCATTTTTATCTAGTTTAGAAATCTAAGATGAAGATGTAAACAATAGTGTTGACGGTGACCATTGTGAGCACCGGGCATGGATTTGCAAGGGGTCAAGAAGCCGCAGCGATGGCAGATGATCGACCCAATTGAATGCCCCCAGCAGTTCAAACCCTTCCTCCAACATCTCCCACACCTCTCTACCTTCTCTGCTATCATCCCTTCTTACACCAAAGACACTTCCCATGATGTAATATTCTATTATTAATATTACGAGAAAACGTGGTTTGGTTTGATGATTTTTTTTGTTGTTTGTTGTAGGAATCTGTACTGTGGTGATAGCATTGTTCGCCGATTTGGGGATCCTGGTGAACCTAATTTTTATATGGATGCTGTTGGTGTTTTACATGGTGGAAAATGCACTAATCTATAGGTACTATGTGGTGATCGGCAAGACAAATATGTGGCCCACATTGGGGTTTCTTTTCGGGCCGGAGAGATTTATGGAAGAAGAGGCAGAGATTGAGGTGGACCTTGGGCTTCGACCCGCCGTAGCGGTCGCTGTTATTAAAGAGATTTTGTTTCGAGGAATTTTTGATATTTTTGTTTGTTTTACAAAGCTCGTCTGTGTAGTATTTGCCTGGAGAAATGTGGATATTTTGTTTCGAGGAAGTTTTGATATTTCTATTTGATTTGCAGAGCTCATGTGCAATATGCTTGGAGATGATGAAGGCAGGACAAGGTCATGCAATCTTTACAGCAGAATACTCTCATTCTTTCCATTTTCAGTGCATTGCCTTGAATGTCCGTCACGGTAACTTGATTTGTCCAGTCTGCAGGGCAAAATGAAAGGAAGCGCCATGGTAGGCTCTTGCCAAGGAAGAAAACAAAGTTGTTCCAGTGATGAGAAATGAAAACCTAATTCCCAGGCGTCAGGAAGCATTGAGAAACGCAGAAGATGAGCAGAGAAGATTGGATCCGGTGTTGAGAATCCTAGACGATTCCATTGCAAGCTTTAGAGGACATCGCCAAAGCTTTTCTTAGGAGTGAGACTTCGAATGAAAGTAGAGAAGAGAGAAAGAAGGAGTTGAAATACAGAGGCGTGCGTCGTCGGAGTTGGGGAAAATAGGTGTCTAAAATTTGGGAGCCAAAAAAGAAGAGAAGAATATGGCTACGGTCACATGACAGTCCTCACAAAGCCGCTAGGGCTTACGACGCCGCTGCTCTCTGTTTGAAGGGCCAATCTGCTCAACTCAATTTTCCTCACGTTGCACATACTCTGCCCCACCCCACAACATCTCATCCCCGCGATATCTAGTTTGCTGCTTCTGAGGCTATGCGCACATTCGATTCTCACAGAATACTTTTACTTTCTCCTCACTCTTTACACTCCAAACCCAAATCTTCAAATCCCCCTGAAGAAGAAATTGAGAGGCAAATTTGGTCTGAATCAAGCAATGGGGAAGCCCAACAGGCTCATAGAATGCAGTCAATGTGCAAAGTGGAAGATTTGAGGGTTTGGAGATGGAGGGCGAGTATGTGCATCATCTCAAGAGCATATTTGGGGTGTCTGTGTGGAGTGTGAGCCTGGTTTTAAGACCAAAAATATTTCTCATGCTGTAAAAAAGTTCATGTCGGAAGATTTTCTAAACTCATCTCACGCTGGGTAAAAAATCGTGTCAGAAAAAGTCTCATGTCATTTAAATGTTCCCCGTTGGATGCTCTAGGATTTCTATTTTATATTTTTTTAAAGGAAAAGGAAAGGGAAAATAGTTGAAATCAAATAACTTAGGCGAGCATATTAAATTGCAAGATTTGAGGTGAGTTGGAAGGGAGTGCGAACATAAAACAAAAGATTCGCCTTCCAAGGAATCGATCCAAGGTAGTGGAGGAAATCATTTTTTTTAAAGGTATCTGCATCAGTAAAAAAATATGCCAAATTTTATTTCAATGCAAGATATTTACATTGCCTCTTTCCTTGAATTTATTTTTAACAGGCGAAACTATTTCCTTAATTCTTTAGATAAAAGGGTTTTCAAAGAAAGATCATGTGGTTTCCGATTTATAATTTTTAGGTAAAATAAGGGTTCGATCTTATAGAGAATATAATGAGGGCAGCCATACAAAAAAATTGGGTTGCAATGATAGAGATTGAAGAGATCTAAGTCCCATGGAACCCTTTTGTTATACGATGACTTCTTTGAAGAGATTTTCATTACAACTCTTCTTAAGAAAATTGAGTGGCCTATTGTTTTGGTCATTACAGTCATTTTTCTCCTAAATCATCAGCCTTGTGGAAACCATCATCTTTGAGTTAAAGAATGATAGGGCACTAAAATACCTTAGATACATCGATCTGTGTTTGTGCATTGAAATTTGGTCACAATGACTAAATAAATGACTACCATGAATAAATAAACTACTAAATAAACAAATAAATGACTAAATATACTACCAGTTGATGACAATTAATGATTAAAATGACTAAATAAATGACCAGTTAACAACAATCAATGACTAAATTAATGACTAAATATACTACCAAATTGATGACTAAATATACTACCAAATTACCAAATATACTACCAAATTGACGACTAAATATACTACCAAATTAATGACTAAATATACTACCAAATTAATGACTAAAATTTGTTTGGTCATAAATTTGATCGCGACATAAATGACCGACAATAAACTACCAATGGTCACGTGACCAAACTAATGGTCACGTGACCAATTTTTGGTAGTTTATTTAGTCATTTATTTCTATATTTTCTACTAGTGTTACATAACTGAAAATAATAATGTATCAATCTACCACTAAAAATGTATCCCAAGTATCATGAAAACAAATAACAGTAACTCAAAGTATCATAATCTATGCATGAATAAAAAAACTATGCTAAATCTCCCAAATGAGGAAAAGATCTGTCAATCTCCTCTGCATCCTCCCATGTGGCACTGTCCATAGAATATTGGTCCCACTGGACCTTGTACTACACAATATCCCTATTATGCAACTTAATGTTGCGCCTCTCTAAAATTTGAGTGGGCTCCACCAACACCACTCCTAGATCCTAAACCTGTAAAGCATGCCAATCAAGAATTTGTGAAGCATCAAGATGATAAGGCTTAAGTAAAGACACATGAAAAACATTATGGATTCTGACAAGTGCAAGATGTAGAGTGAGTCTATAAGCTACAGGATTGATCACTTCTAGGACATCAAACGGTCCAACAAAACAAGGAGCAAGTTTGGACGCTTTGCCAAACGAAATTGAATTCTTCTGAGGCTTGACCCTCAGGAAGACTTTGTCACCAACTGAGAATTGTCTAGCTGTCCTATTTCTATCTGCATAACTCTTCTGATGATCTGAGGCTTGCTTCAGTTTCTATTTCATCAACCTCATCTAATCATCCATTTCCCTTAACATATAAGGAACAATTACAATTATGTCCTCTACCTTATCCCAACTACACCCATAAAGAGCTTTGAATGGTGCCATTCCCAATGATGCATGGTATGAATTGTTGTATGTGAACTCCACCAATGGAAGATATTCCTCTCATTTATGTTGTTGATCCATACAATACATCTTGAGAAGGTCTTCTACAACCTGATTGACTCTTTCTGTATGGCCATCCGTTTGAGGATGATATGCCGAACTGAAATTCAACTTGGTGCCCAAAGCTGCATTTAGAGTTGTCCAAAATCTGGAAGTCATACGAGTGTCTCGATCTGAAATGTTCATCTTTAGCACTCCATACAATTGAAAAATCTCCTGAACAAACTTCTTAGCTAATACTAACGAACCATCTGAAATATTCCCTGGGATAAAATGTGCTACCTTGATCAACTTATCTACAACTACCAAGATTACGTCATGTCAATTCTTAGACATGGGCAATCCCTAAAAAAAATCCATACTTATCAGTTGCCACTTATATTCAGGAACACTATGTGGGTACAACAATCTTGCTAGATGCACATGCTCATCTTTGACCCGCTGGCACTCCAAACATCGAGCTACTTGAATTCTATTACATCCTTCTTAAGTCTAGGCCAAAAGTATAAGGATCTCAAACCTTTGATCATCTTTCTTACTCTAGGTTGCCCCGAATAAGGTGTATTGTGGATCTCCTCAAGCACTAACTTTCTCAACTCTCCTGGGTCAGGAATATACATCCTTCCCTGATATCTCAAAAGTCCATTTAACTCAATCACATATCCATCAAACTGATGATCTAAGGGGTTTTCTTCTAAAGCTTTCTTTACTCTTTCATAATGTTCATCCCCTTGCAAATTCTGAATTACTTTCTGCTTCAAATTGAATCTCGTGGTAACCATGGCAGCCAACTATCTTCTTCTACTAAGAGCATCTGCTACTCTATTCTCCTTTCCTTTTATATACTCAATTCCAAAGTCATACTCACTAAGGAATTCTAACCACCTTCTTTGTCATGCATTAAGGTTAGGTTGAGTAAAAATGTACTTGAGCCCTAAATGATCTGTCTTTAACTCAAAGGGCTTACCTAGAAGATAATGCCTCCACATCTGAAGTGCATGAACTATGGCAGCTAACTCAAGGTCATGCGGTGCATAGTTTAATTCATATTGCTTTAGCTTCCTTGACTCATATGCCACCACTTGCTCATTCTACATCAATACTTCTCCTAGTCCTTCCCCCAAAGCATCAGTTATAACTATAAAATGACCATTAGGATCTAGTATGGTCAAGATAGGAGCAGTTGTGATCTTTTCCTTTAACCCCTGGAAAGCTTACTCACACCTTTCTGTCCATTCAAACCTTTTACCTTTCTTCTGTAGCGAGGTAATTGGTGTTTCTATAGTTGAGAATCCTTCCACAAACTTTCTATAATAACCTACAAGTCCCATGAAACTTCTTACTTCTGTCACACTCTGTGGTGCAGGCCATTCTGTTATCACTTTAATCTTCTTAGGGTCAATTGCAATCCCCTCAACTGAGATCACATGACCAACATAGTGCACCTTATCATGATATAATGTACACTTAGATAGCTTACCATAAATTTTTCACTCTCTTAGACCCTATAAGACTATCCTCAAATGTCTTTTGTGCTCTTCCACTGATTTAGAGTATATCAATATGTCATCAAGAAAGATCTATACAAAATTATCTAAGCAATCACTAAATATGCTATTCATCAAATTCATGAAGGCTATTGGAGCATTAGTCAACTCGAATGGTACCACTGTGAACTCGTAGTGGCCACAGCGAGTTTAGAAAGCTATCTTGGAGATGTCCTCATCCTTAATTCAAAGTTGGTGATAGCCAGATCTCAGGTCTATCTCTGAGAACACTGTGGCTCCCTTAATTTGATCAAAGAGCTCATCAATTCTAGGGAGTGGGTACTTGTTATTTATAGTAGCTTTGTTAAGCATCCTATAATCAATACATAGATGCAAGGTCCCATCCTTCTTCTTTACAAAGATGATCGGTGTGCCCCAAGGCGACACACTAGGTCTTATGAACCCTTGGTTCAACAACTCTTGTAATTGTGCTTTAAGCTCATACAATTCTATAGTAGTCATCCTATAGGGTGCCTTAGATTGAGGCTCAGTCCCTGGTAGAAAATCAATTGAGAAGTCAAATTCTCTCTTCGATGGGAACTTTGTCAACTCCACAGGAAATACATCTCAGAAATCTCTAAGGATTGGATAGTGATTAAATTTTGGTTCCTCATTGTCAAGGTCTTTCACTTGGACAACATAAATGGCACACCCTTTCCTCTTGGATTTCTTTAATTGCATAGATGAGATTTGTCTAAGTTCCAAAGGTTTCTTAACTCCATTAATCTCCACCTAATTTCCTAGGTCATCCAACACATTTAACAACCTTGTCTTCACAGTTTACTATTGACTTATGTTCAGCTAACCAGTTAATTCCAAAAATCACATCATAATACCCTAAAGGTGCTACATATAGATTGAATTGTGTTTGAAAACTTAGAAGCTCTAATTCACTGCATGCTAGGCATGAGTCTACTCTTTTTTCTTCTCTATTGCCATATTGTACCATCCATGAGTTTTCCATATGCCCAGGTCTAATAGATAACTTTGATACTACTCTAGGATCTACAAAACATTCAGTGGCACCAATATCAATCAAAATAGAAATAGGTAGTCCATAGAGCTTACCTTGAAATTGTATAGGTGCTGCCTGAAAGTCAGCTTGTCGATTGTCCACTGTGGCATGAATCTGGTGTTAAGGTGCTTCTTGTTGGTTCCTATTTCCTCGCCTTGCTGATCTCTGAGGACAAGAATTAGCATAATGCTCTCCTCTACAAATATAGCATCTACCATGAGGTTCCTTTGGTCCTTCTGACCTTTCCCTCTGATTGTTGTTGCGGTTGTTGTTATTATTGTAGTTTCCCCTTTTATTTCCACCATTCTAGTTGCCACCATTCTTATCCTGAAAGTTATTCTCTCTCTTCAAGTTTCTGATCTGTTGATTGTTATAGCCTTGATTAGCATTCTGATTAAAATTATGTTGGTTATTCTGGGACCTCTTGTTTGCAAACTTTGCATGTCTTTGCTTACAAAAAATGGCTACTTGCTGCAGCTTATGCTCCTGCTTCATGGCTTTTTCAAAAACTGCATCCATGGTCAATGGATTGTGAATGTCTACCTCCACTCCAATCTAAGGCCTTAAGCCTAGAATAAAATTCCTAATTCTAAATATCTCATCCATCTGGTACTACAAAACATACTTAAGTAAGTGAGAGAATCTTTCCCAATATTGGGTTACCGACATTCCTCTTTGTATCAAATTCTAAAACTCTATCATCTTCTTGTTAAAGAAGAGTTGTGGTAACCACCTTTTCCTAAAGAGTTGTAGGAAAATTTCCCAAGTAATTTTACCAGACAACTTCTTATCTACCTTTTTATTATCCCACCAAGTTGCCACTTCTCGAGTAAGCTGGTAGGAACCCCACATTGCCTTTGTCTCAGCAGAGAGATTTTTGAGATCGAAGTATTTTTCCATTTCTATGATCCACACTTCAACTCCATCACTAATGGTCTTTCCATCAAAATTGGGTGGTGAGACCTTCTTGAGGTCTTTTCCCAACTCCTCTACACACCTTCCTCGGTTATTTGCATTCAGTTCAACCTCAGGAATCTGTGCCTCAGCCCTAGGGTTCTCATTTTGTGCATCCACCCTTAGGTTCTCATTACCTTGATTCAAATTTGCACCTCTTGGGTTTTCATTTTGGTCTTGCTTTTTACGGTTCCCTCTAATCTCTTGCTCAAGAGCATCCATCCTCATACCCTATTGGGTTAAGAGAGAAAGGATTCAATCCAACCTTCCATCTTGAACATTGTTGGCTCCGCCACAATTCCTTCTATTTTGACCACTTCTAATCCTCCACTACGATCAGTGTCTCTAGTATTCATGATGATTGATTTGCATCAAAGTTGCAGCTTAGCATAATAGTCCAAAAAGGCCCTAGTGTCCAACCTAGAGCTTGTATACCAAATGTAAGCATTCCATCACAAAATTTATTGAAGTAAATAATCCACTTAATTAGATCAACTCAAGTAAAAAGATAAATCTCATAAACATTAATCAATAAAGTCATTAAATCTTACAAATCACGTGCTTAATCTAGGTGTTAGCACTATAAAATAATATACAATGTCCATTGGCTTTCATGCCATAAATCATCCAATGATAATTACAAGATACAATAATCATGTACAATATAAGAATAATAAATCAAATCAAAACTCTCAAACCACCACAAACCCACATGGTCCTCTTGCAAGCCGAGAGACGAGAACATGGCACAGGTGCTTTTCCACCCAACCATGAAGCAATTACACTTCCCTGGATCCCTTCATAACATGAAGGAAATCTAGTCCAACATGAAATGTCTAGCAACCTTGAAACAACTGGCAATAGGGAACACCCGATGCAACCTGAAGTCTAAAATGCAGATCTAAATAATGATGTGCAAATGTCTCACAACAGGATGTGGCAAAGATATATCTAAATAAAGTTTCCTAGATAAATTTTCATCTATTTCAATGAATCCTAGCTTGGCCAAGCATATAAAATAGTTTAAGGTCAAATCCTGAAAAGAGGAAAAGCCATCTCTGATATTCCACATTTGGCATCCTAGCCCAAAAAGTAACTCCAAACACACATGTATAGATAATCTACTTTCTTTCAAAACAATTAACAACCCATGTTCACCTAAAACCATTTCTAATCCCTTTCTTTTGCATAATTTAAGAAACACACTTTCAAGCAAGTAATACATACATACATACATACATACATACATACATACATACATACATATATATATCTGTGTGTGTGTGTATTAATCTATAAACTGGTTATATTCCCTAACCCATGTTTCATTTTTTTAATATTTTGAAGAAAACTAATGTTATCTACTTTCTACCCAAAGATGGTTTAGAATTTCAAGCAATACATTGTAACAAAGATTAATAAGAGTGTATAGATATTGCTAGCATCACACATTTGAAATTCAAGAGCATAGATAATTAATCAGAAAACATATTATCTCTGTTCCAAGCATTAATCTAACTGCTATAGGAAGTATTAACCCAAGCTACAAGAAGTGACTAGAAGTCTATTATAGAAACTAATAGATTGACAGGATCACAATAAGTTGTGATAAAGATAAGGTAAACAACAACAATAGATAACTACGACAGGAATTAATATCTAGCTATGACGGAGACTAGCATAAACAACATCAATAAGGCTTATCAAAATGGAATACAGGTACAACAAATGTTGTGATAGAGAACTAAACTACAATAGAGATCAAATAAGAAAGCTATAGCAGAAGATAATTGTGATAGTAAAAGCTACAGGTTTACCTAACTGTCGATAGTATAATAACACATTGGTGAAAGGAAAGAAAGAACGATGATAGAGTAAATGATCTGGGTCATGGTTTAATAAGGTTGTGACTAGGTATAAAAGAACAACTATGAAATTGAGACAGGAAAGAAATAATACAGTTTCTGGAAGTATTACAACTACAAAAGAAAGGTTTGCAATGAGAGAATAAACAAAAGTCTACGATAGGATTTAATTTATCAGTGATAGGGATTAAACTTGCCAACTATGGTTTTATAGAGGTTATTTGCAAAGGCTAAGATGGGCCAAACCAAGCAGGTTGATAAGGATACAAAAGTAGGATGACAGAGATCAAGAAATAGTGAATGGCGATTGACGTCTTCAAGGACATACTCAAGCTGATCAAAACCAAGACTGTGGCTGACAACAAAGGATACTGGCCTATGTGAGTTCAAGGGCCAATGCCAAACTGAAATAAAATGTTGATCCACAAGCAAACATAGAGAAAAGAAAGCAAGCGACAGGAAATAAAACAAGGCTCAAGCTGTGGTCAAAATAGGCTGACTAAGACATTACTCGGACTAAAATTTTAATAGCATATACAGCAAAACTTTAAGCATAATACAACTCAAGGGAAATACTCGATTTCCTTTGCTATCTAAGTCAATTTTTCCCCCTAACATTGATCTCTCCTTCACTTCTGTCGCTGTGCTTCCTTCCTCTCATGTTGCTGATCTCTTCTCTCTTTTTCTCGCTCAAAACAATGATGATCTCTATTCTTTCTTTGTCCTCTATTTTTATTAAATTCTCCCCCTAATCTTGGCATTGGATTTCTATATATTTGGCTCCCCCTTTCTTGAAAACTATCTGTTAACTCCTATTGCATGCTTCCTTAGCATTTTTAACCAATGATCTTTTTCCTTTGAAAATAAAAATAGACTTCTTTATTTATGTCGCTTTGCATAACAGATTATTATTAATATATTTAGATTTCTATATTTAATATATATATTAATATAATATATCTGTTTTTAAATAAAACATAATTGTTTTTAAGTCTAACCAAGATATTGTTTTTCAAACAGTGATATATTATATAAATAGGAAAACACTTTTATTATTTATAATTAAATAATATAATATACACAATTCCTTTAAATATAAATCGAAAGAAGATAATATTTTCATGACTAATTTACACATTCGAATAGACTTAATGTAGAAACTCAAACATATATTTTCCTACTCACAAAACATCAATCACATTCATTAACCATATAATAATGCATATTAACTCCATTCAAAATGCAATATGGCATGAAAGTACATGTGTGCATGCACCAGGTTTATCCATCCCAATAGTTATTTCTAGGCAGCTAGAACATATCTACCTCAACCATGTTCTTGTTTTCAACGAGTACCTGCATTCAATCGCACTCAACTCCACACCAATAGGTTAGTTCCTCAAAATCATAGCCAAAGAAAAACATAATGTACATCCATAGTCGTACCAATAATATACATTTATTAAATCAACTTTCCTAATCACACATTTATAATTTTACAATATTTAATTTCACACACAAGTCGAATTACTCATAATAAAATAATCATAGTAAATGACCAATAATCTAAATAATAATATAGTTCATAAAATAAGATGTGACAAGAAGCTTCGCTCACCCTACACGAAGTCCATGTAGGTACCTGTGATGCCCACACAAGCATTATTGTCCTAGCTAAAAAGCTCTTGTGCACAGAATATTAATGACCTACTATGGAACATGATGCATGTGAATATGTGAAGAAATGCAAGCCTTGTCAGTAGCACGGAGACCTCATTCAATCTCCCTCTCATGCATTGAAACTAATCATGACACCATGGACCTTTTCTCAATGGGGCCTAGATCTCATTGGCAAGATCCACCTTCCCTCCTTTGATGGCCACAAATTCATCATCGTTGCCACCGAATACTTTACAAGTGGGTTGAATCAATTCCCCTCACTTTTACCACCAACTCACAAATCCCTAAATTCATCTTCTACAACATCATTTGTCAGTATGGAATCCCATCTGCCCTTGTCACAGATAACGGCAAACCCTTCAAAAATAATGATATTTGTGCCCTTTGTGAACAATTCCACATTCAACATCATTGGTCCACTACATATTACCCTCAAGGAGATGGCCAAGCTGAGGCGACTAATAAGACCCTACTTAAAATCCTCAAGAAAGTTGTCAATGAAACTGGTCGTGACTAGCACCTCCACATCCATCCCGCCCTTTGGGCCTACCGCACTAGCATCTGTACCCCAACTAGAACCACTGCATACTTGGTCATCTTTGGAGCTGAAGCCATCTTGCTAATTGAAATCGAACTCCCATCCTTGTGCATTTCCTTGTGTAATATCATCACTGAGGAAGAATGTCATGTTGCAGGCCTACAAGATTTAGAGCTATTGAACGAATGGTGTCTCAATGCCTTGAACCATCGCCAAGCATACCAGAACTGGCTCTGCAGATCTTACAACAAGAAAATTCGTGCTAGATAATTTGCAGTCTAGGTTATCTAGTCGTAATGGAAAATCAAAGGAATCTTTTAGAATAGGACAAGAAAGGCAAATTTGAACCTAATTGGTTGGGTCCCTATGTAGTTGTCTCTAAATATGGTTCAAGAGCATACTGCATCACCACTCTTAAAGGCAATGAACTTGAAGAGACCATGAACATCATCCATCTTAAAAGGTTCTATGCCTAAGTTGTTGAATACCCTATCAAATATCCAAAAACTACAAAAAAATCAAATATGTCAAAAAATACAAAAAAAATTTAAAAAAATACATTCGTCCTATGGTGAAAACCACTTCTCGTGGTGCCTTGGGCAAGTACCATGATGAAAACATGTTTAGGGGCATCATGTGTAGTCTCAAACTGGATCCACTATTCATCGATTTTCCCATCATCATTGCATGCATCATTTCCACTGATTTCATCCACCTTTCCCCACTATCTGAGCTTCTATCCCCACTAGCCTCCAACTACCATGCCTAGACCATCATACCTCCCCAATTTCCCACATAGCTCACAAGCCTACCAACCTTCCCTTCATCATTTTTTAAAGAGAGTGAGTCACATAAAAGAAGAAATCACACCCACAATCGATCCTCATACCTAGACTCTCCCTCATAATAAACATGGCTTACCACACCAACCTAGTCTTCCTTGCCTCTCCCCCATCCTACCAACACCCCCTCTCCCATCCCTCATCTCCCTATCCCTTTTGTAGTTTTATAACATCATTCCTTTGCACCACCAACAAGTCACCCAGCTGGTTACTCTATCCCCCCATCCATCCTCCATCCGTCATTTCCCTCTCCTCACATCCCCATCCTATCCTCCTAACCATGATTTTAATACCATGGTATAGTCTAAAAACTAATAATTCCATCCTCTATCCACTAGACTAAACCATCCACATCTCCCATTCATCACTCTACTAGAACTACATACATCACCACCCACACTCTCGTGTGCCTTGATCCCGTGGATACAGGGTATGTAGGCAGTTTGGAATACAAAGGATGTACCAAGTACACAGGCAGACATGATTCCACCTCCCCAACCTTTTCAATTGTCCCTATTATTTGAGCTTGATTTCTCCATATTTCACATCCCATCACCCATATACACTCACTTCATAATAAACATACACCATCCCCTCTCATCTCCATCCTCACTTAGACTTGACCCTCATATGATAGGCATACTATGCATATCTACACAAGTAGCACACTTTATCAAAATCTCATACAATGAGATTCGCATTGATCATAGCCTATTGCCTACATATCTATCTGCTTATCATTCAAATTATCCAAATCATCATCAAACCCTTCCTTACGGATGCATCCTTCCTACAATAGGTAGAATCCGCACAACTCTTGGCAAGAGATATGATGGTTGTATATTGGTCAATTGGTCTTTTGTTTACTGATTTTATTTTTGTTTCATTCCCTAATCACTTCAATACCACCCTGGTCTTTATATATCTTGGTGTGTGGCGAAGGACTCAGAATGGGGCAGCATCATTACTTTTTGTATGTTGTACTTGTTGGATGATTCTTATTACTCCAACTTAATATTCATATCTTGTGTGCATGTTGGAATGGCTTATTGCATATCAATCATCCTTTTGCATATAAGGTCCCTTTATACCTTTTATGCACTTAGGACTTATGCTCTACATCTTCTTCCTCACACATCTAGACAAAGTTGTATAATTTTGGGCATGTTTAAAATCATCCTTTGCTTGTTGCATCAAGTCCTATGCATGGGATATAATGCCACCTTTGTCCCTCATACCCTAGTGCATAACATCTCATGCTATATTAACATAAGTGCTCATAATCTGCGAAGTATTTGTAATACAATAAAACCCCCTTTCCCTCCTCAGAATCATGATGTTTGGTCTCCCCCAAAGGGTTTGGGTACCCAACCCCATTCTTATGGGTTCCTGCATTCTATGTTCCTCCCCAACTACCATCATCACCCTTTTCTCCAAGATTCATCAAAGAGATTTTTACCATTTTACCTCTTTCATTCATATCCCGCAACCACTTTCCCTCATACCCACATTATCCCATATGCACACACTCTTCCCTGAAGTTCATCTATCCACTCATTTCTTTCACTTACCCTATTACCTATGACCATTTTTAGGACCTATGTATCATAATCAACAAAATCAACACACAACCCACCCTTACATCACCTATATGCATACCCCATCATACCAACCCCATTTATGTATCGTCATTTATCTCATTATCCATATCCATTTTCTTTCTTATCTTTCTTACTATTATCCATTATCTTTATTCCCATTAACCATATCCATTTTTATCTTTATTATCCATATTCATTATCACCATTCTTATCATTATCCATATTCATTATCCTTATCCATATCATTACTACAACTTTCTTATCTATATCATTATTACATCTTCCTTATCACTACTCATTTTCAGTATCTTTCTTATCATTTATCATCGTTACCCATTATTATTATCATTATCATCCATTATTAAATCCCACTATTGTTATCATCATTATCCATTATTACATCCCATTATCCATTTGCATCCATAATATATGTTTATTAATCTAAACATATCCATTTCATTGTCCATTTGCATCTGTAATATATGTTTATTAATCTAAACATATCCATTTCATTATCCATTTGCATTCATAATATATATGTTTATTAATCTAAACATATCCATTTCATTCTCCATTTGCATCCATAATATATCTTTATTAATCTAAACATTATTCATTTCATTCTTCAGTAGCATGCATAATATCCATAATCCATATCATATATAATCTATGCATCTAATCATAAACATCATACTCCATGTCATAGATCCTAAATCATACATCATCATAATTATACATCCTATATACATCATCTTAATCCACATCCTAATCCATATCCTACATCATACATCTTATAAATCATCATACATCAACATAAGTAAGCCATCACATTATAACACATTAATCAAAGTCCATAGATCACCGCCAAAATGCCATCTCATATACATTTCAAAAATGATTATGATACAATATATACATGGGCTCTGCATAACCATCAAAAACACAATATCAAGCCCACAGGCCTGCATCTCAAAACTATGTCTATCTCAACCCCTAGGTGGAACTCTCTCTGGGACATCCTTGACTGGGATGGCCTTGCTACTCGTGGTGGCAGTGGCCCCATAGGCTACTGCACTACCACTTGCACTAGAACCTATGGCTATTGCTATGACTGTTTCTGCATTGACCTCTCTAACTATCTCGTCCTCCATGATGCGGTATCCCCTAATCAGTTCCTATAGCTCTCTCATTGTCCAACTGGCACTAGATGCTCATAAGAGTTCTATAGTGTTGGGCCTCTCGAGTAGCCTCATCACCTTGCATCTATAGCCCCCTCAACACATCAGTCATCCCTGGCCCCAATGTCTACCATGCCTCATCACGCTTGCACTGGTATCTTGCCGCCTATCCCTATAGCTACACTATCTATGCCTATAGTTGTCCATCTCCTGGGACTGCATTGGTTGCGCCTACAACTACGCTATCTGCCCCTACAACTGTGCAACCTATACCTATAACTGCTACTCTTGTGCTTGCAGTCTAGAAACCTCCTTATTATCCTCTCCTACCTCCACCTCCAATATCTCTACATCCTCCTTAGCCTCCTCGCTCCCACCACCTCCCTACCTAGCTGCCTGTCCAGCTAGCACTGTAATTCAAATCGGTCACTCCCATGCCCACCATGCATCATATAGTGGTATAGTACCCACATCTGCAACACCTCACTACATATCCTAGGCTCTTGGTTGTAGCCCGTCACACTCTGCAATCACCGATCAAGGATCGATCGGCACTCCCACCGTGATGCCTCTAACTGTACCCACGAGAATATAGCCTCCTCCTACGAGACATCCTACACTATGCTGAACTAACGCAAAACTTGATCAGGCATGTACCTGTGAATGATTTTCTCTATCCACCCCATCAGATATCAGGGTTGTCGTAATATCGTAGCTGGTCTACATCATCCGACCACCTCTCACATGCTACCCACGACCTCCATATCACCATCTATATATCATCGATCACCCTCTACCAATACGTCAGATCCCCTAACATGTGATGTCATAGCACCCCTCCATAGTCAAAAAAATAAGGTCATCTATGCTCCCGCATCCTAAATGTAATAAGACGTATGATGGCAATGTGCTCCCATGCCTAGATGTGTAGGAGTGTCACACTGCATCCCAGACTGGCTCCATACTAGTACACCACTACATCCATTTCATGATATAGGTGGCCCAACACATAGGGCACCCACATAAATACAACCCCATCTCTGAACATCCGTAGCAGTACTACTCCCTATCTCACTGGAAACCCTTGGGATCTCCTGTCTGGTACAAGAATCCTTGCTATCACCCTAGCCATCAACAGTGGCAATGGATATAACATGCCCATGGCCTAGGCATACCTCGTCTCTTTTAGGTAATAGGAAGGTGCAACAGTCACTCTACCATCTCTCCACCAAGGTTGTCATCAATGCCCAATGCGCACATATCTCAAGTTTCTCTGCTATCCACTGCAACCCCACTATCCAAAGAAAAAATCTGTCAGTCTGATCCAATTGCCCCCAAAGCACACAGTTAGGTGGTTACCGCTCTCTCGACTACAATACATCCTCATCATCCTACAACCATCAATATTCATCTCATTCATATCACTTTTTCTGCTATCCATCTACCTAGGTGCTAATCCTACTTGCCTAAGTATGTCCTACGTGCAAGTGCTACCCCTTTCCCTCTAGGTGCTAATCAGTGCACCAAAACTAAATCCTCACACTTTGATGCTAATCGGTGTATCAATGCTATTCCTCTCCATGTCCAAGCTAATCGACGCATAGGCGCTATCCCTATTTACCTCGGTGCTAATCAACCTTTCATCCACTTGCCCCCTAGGTGCTAATCCTACCTATCTTGGCACTAATTGCCAGAGTAGGCATTGATCCTAGACTAAGTGGACATGCACTAATCGCTAAAGTAGGTATTGATCCTAGACTAAGTGCTAAACCCTTCATTTTAGGTGCTAATCCCTATTGGCTAGACACTAATCGTCCCCTCCAGCTCTCTCCCATCTTGGCGCTAAACCACCTTTCTAGGTGCTAATCGCCTCTACCGAGCACTAATCATCAGAGTAGGCACTAAAACTGGTGCAAGTGCTACTCTATTCGCCTTGGGCACTAATCGTGATGCCTATGCACTACCCCATCCCTTTAGCATATAAAACCTACCTGCTTTGCCCCTCATTTATTGCACCTAAATGACCCCTTTCCCAAAATCACAAAGTGTCAATAGATCACTTACCAACTCACCAGATGCCACAGGTCACAAGTTATCATGCATGCACTCCCCTCGATGCTTCTCATGTGGAATTTATGCCATCTCTTCCTATTAGCTTTTCCCTCCTCTAATCACAATTCTCCACATGGCTATGGACAAATGAGGAGTATGGGCTCCCTAAACCCCTATTTGTAGCCCCATTTACCCTAATCTTTCTTCTGTCCTATTTTTCCTCCCTTCTCAATTTTTCACCCCTATCCCTCCTTTTCCTAATCCATCCCTATTTATCCTCCTGTCATCCATTTTCTTCCTACTTTTTCATCATGTCACCCCTTTTCCTTCTTTCGAGACATCACCGAATTTTTTTTCCACCGATCTCTTGAGGGGGCATCACCTCACCACATTCTCCTCTCCCGTCAGCTGACTAGGGCAAATAAAATCTAAAATTTCTTTGACATGCCACTAACACCTGATAGTTATGACGTCACATCAAAGAGGGGCAAAATGTAGACACTTGAAAATGGTCACAACCACCTTCCGTTACCATCAACACAATAAATCAATCCAAACCGAATAAATTCCACTATTCTACCCAGCGCGTATGTTAATTAAATAATTATAATTATTTAATTAATATTTTCTTATCTCTTCCTATCACAGAAAAATTATTTTCTCCTACTATAGTACAATAATAAAAAATGTATTTAAAAGACTATAGTTCATATTCATCTCCAAAAAATTAAATAAATATACCTATTTATTTAATTACATATTTTATCCATTTTTTTTATTACTTTTGTAATCAATTGAATTAATTCCTCCTAAGTGTGTGCACATGGGTTAATTAAATTAATCATAGGTTACCCCTTTCCCCCATGCTTCTAGATGGACACTTGTCATCTCATGTACATGCATATACATGACAAGTGGTGCCTTGGAAGTATGGGCAAATATTCCTTTTGTCATATTTAAAATTACATAGTTTGTCCTCTCTTCCAAATTTAAATTCTTCACAAAATCCAAACCATACCTTTTCATAAATGAGGCCTTACATGTCATACACCTACCCAATCCTAGCCATCCATCCATTCAACCATTCAATCTCATCCCTTGATCTCTCCTTGAATCTTGGAGCATCTTCCTCATGCAATCTCCTTGTGCCATTTGTCCAATTCTCCTTGCTTGAGGATCTTCAAGCAATGTGAGCCCTTAATCTTCACAACTGATTCTAGCCCTCCATTCTCACCTCCAAAAATCTATAAATTGAGTCATTCCCCTCTATTTCCAACAAGCAATTTGAATATAATGAAATTATGCCTCATTGGTCACTTAACATTTTGCAATTAGCATATAGTTTATTATATCATAGGGAAAATCAAGAGTGTTGCATAGTGATAGGGTGCAAATTAGTTGATTTATGCATCTCTCTTTAGCCTAGGCTTGAGGTGACTTAGATTGATGAACTAAGGTGAATTAAGCTTGTCTATTCATCCCTCTTAGGTTCATCTCTTTGGTGTTCACACACATTATTGAGGACTATCATGTATAGGGTCATATGTAATAGCCATAGGAGGTTTAAAAGTAACCTTAGGAACAATAAACTACTATCACAGAACATTAGGATAGATTAGGTATGTATTCAAACTATTGTACTAGCACATGTTGGTTATGCAAAATAATCTCATTATAATGACATTATAACACATGATTGGTAGGTCATCATAACAATTATGAACATGCAAATTTCAATGAAGAGGCCATAATATGGACATAATAGTCTATGAGGGTGATGTTAGGGACTCTTTAAAACCAAAATTATTCTTAAACCTACTCTTTCATCTCAAACTAAAAAATTAACTCTCTTTAATACAGAAATTAGTACACAAAATGCTAGAAAGCAAAATATTAACAAAATGTGAACATACAACAATTCGTCACTTTTGGAAATGGCAAACAGTGGAATTAGCAATCAGGTGGGAAAAGTTTTTTTGAAAAATGGCAATGGCAGCAATGGAGGGAAGTGTTAGACTTAGGGCACACAACTGAGAGAGGGGGGTGAATCAGTTGTGCCAAACTTTCCAAATTTACACACTTAAAACTTCTTGGTGATTAGCAATATATTAAACATGAAACATAATGCATTCAAATCAAGAGCAGAGACTCAACAACACATAAGACACCAAGATTTTGACATGGAAAACCCAGTTAAGGGAAAAACCACGGGGTGATTAACCCAAGAAAGTATTCTCTGTTAGAAGAATAGAAAGAACAAATGGCACATGCCAATTAGGGCTCACTGCCCAAGCACACTGCTCACAAGAGGCTCACTACCTACAAGAGACACACTGTCTACAAAGAAATGAGTATCACATACATGAACTGGAGAATAGCATCTTCACCATGCTTGAATCAGTTCCATTAAAGCCCAAAAAACTTATGCTCTACCTTTCGCTCTCTTCTTCGCTACACCACTCTTGTCTTCACAAATCCACCTCTAGAATGACTTCACAAACCCTTATTTATACAAGGCATCGAGTTAGGAACACTCATCTAAGTTGACAAATACTTATAGATCCTCTGGAAGACGTGTAATACATCTGGTCGGCTAGTCACAGGAATAACACCAACATCCGGTGGTTATTCATCAAATCCAAACTCTAACTTCAATGTGGACTGCCAACATGAACTAGACATGATCCAAAGATCACCATAGCCTTTTCTGAGCCACCAAGAACATCCACACTTTATCAGCTTACTGGAATTTTTCTCTCCTTCATCCGAAGCTTCAAGAACACAATCAATCATCACTGTCACAAATGAGCAGGCTCTTCCAGACCTTCAAACCATGAGCCAATCAAGTTGACACTTCTCAAAGACTTCCTCAATACTCCCTCCAATCCACAGAATGGGATGATGCACTTCTGGAGCTCACCGGACCTATCTATGACACCCTGTCACCTCTGAACACCTACCGGAACCAATTCTACTTGAGCAACCATAACTTCTTCAGATCTTCATGTGGACCTTTCAAAACTTGACTGGAGCATCTCAAGACTTATATCTACAATCCCTTTAAACCGCATCCTCTGATTCTCAACCTATTGTGGACTTTCACCTTCTTGTCATCACTGTTCTTCACTGTTCCTAATTGACACTAATTTTCTCAATATCCTCAGCACACAGCTCATCCAATGCTTCTCATTAATGCACATGAGTATGTTGACATCAATGAAAACACCTGTTGGGCCCATACTTGCAACAATCTCCCCCTTTGTCATTGATGGCAACATATGATGTGAAAAACCATCAAGACAAGAACTTCTCCTTACTGTCACATCTCCCCCTATTAGCAACAACCATTCACATGTCTTCTCTTCCTTTACAGCTCCCCCTTTGATTAGCAACCACTTGTTTTTCACATGTCTTCTCTCCCCCTTTGACATCAATGGCAAAGGGCTCATACTTGCAACTTTAATACTTCATAATCATACCTGCTGCTCCCCCTGAGTAGCAGCTCCCATCAATCTGGATCACAAGATATGACTGTGATATCCACCGGACTGATGCACATCAGTGCATCCTAGTTCATCACCGGAGGGGCAATAACCCCTAACTTCTCCCTGAGATACTCAAAAGAGTCCTTGGGAAGAGGTTTAGTAAAGATATCTGCAACCTGATCCTTTGAGGGCACAAACTCCAATCTGACTTCATCCTTGTTCACTTGCTCTCTTAGAAAGTGAAATTTGATAGATATATGTTTGGTCTTAGAATGCAACACCATATTCTTAGAAATATTTATTGCACTTGAATTATCACAGAAGAATGTGATAGGCTCCTCATACTCTACTTTAATGTCTCTTAGCATCTGTTTCATCCATAAAACTTGAGTGCAACTACCTGCTGCAGCAATGTATCCTGCTTCAGTTGTAGATAGAGATATTGCCTCTTGTTTCTTGCTTAGCCAAGAAACCAATCTCTTTCCCAAAAAGAATGCTCCACCACTGGTACTCTTCTGGTCATCCACATCTCCTACCCAATCTGCATCTGTATATGCATGATAGAGAAATCATGATCTCTAGGATACCACAAACCATACTCAACTGTTCCTTTTAGATACCTAAAAAATCTTTTGATTGCCATGACATGAGATTCTCTGGGATTAGCCTGGAATCTAGCAACAAGACCAACAGCCTGCATTATGTTTAGTCTAGTTTGAGTGAGATACAACAATCCTCCAATCATTGATCTGTACTTTGTCTGGTCTACCTTAGGAGAGTCATCATCTTTGCTCAACTTACATCCGGTTGCCATGGGAGTATTCATTGGCTTTGAATCTTCCATCCCAAATTTTCTCAACAATTCTTTCACATATTTGGTCTGAGAAATGAAGATTCCTTTCTTTGTTTGAGTAATTTGTAGACCCAGGAAGAAGTTCATTTCACCAAGCATTGACATCTCAAACTCACTTTTCATTTGATTTGCAAAAGTTTTACACATACTGTCTCTTCCTCCAAAGATAATATCATCAACAAATACTTCAACAATCAAGATGTTTTCATGATCAATTTTAAAATATAAGTTACTGTCAGCAGTACCTTTGTTGAAACCAATCTTCAAAAGATGTTTGTCAAATCTTTCATACCAGGCTCTTGGGGCTTGCTTGAGTCCATACAGTGCCTTCTTCAACTTGCAGACCAATCTAGCTTTATTTCTGATTACTTTACCAACTTCATTTAGTTTATTCCAGAATACCCATTTGGTTCCAATCACATTCTTGTTTCTAGGTCTGGGAACAAGATCCCAAGTGTGATTTTTCTCTATTTGCACCAGCTCTTCCTCCATTGCTTTAGTCTAGTTTTCATCATTGCAAGATTCATTCATTGTCTTAGGTTCAATTTTAGAGATCAAACAATACTCTTCTGAATCTTGGGCAATTCTCCTTCTTGTTAGAACTCCTTTGCTTTTATCACCTATGATTTGATCTTCAGAGTGGTTCAATCTTACATACCTGGGAACTTTGGGAGTTTCCTGCACTTCTAATTCTTGATCAGTCTCATTATGATTCATCTCTTCTCCCTGAATTACCAGATCTGTTTGATTCTGAGTATCGGAAGGAGTTTGGGCTCCTTGAGTCAGAACACCATTTTTATCATCTTCATCATATTCATAAAACCTTGAAGGTTTCTCAATTCCTTCATCAACCTTCACATTTGTACTTTCTATCATCTTTCTTAGTCTCTTATTATAACACCGGTATGCTTTTCTTTGAGTGGAGTAACCCAAGAAAATTCCTTCATCACTTCTAGCATCAAACTTGCCTAGATCTTCATCTCTTTTAATGTAACATTTGCTACCAAACACTTTGAAATACCTCACAGTAGGAGTGATGCCAAACCAAAGTTCATAAGGAGTCTTACCAGTATTGCTTCTAATTTGAACTCGATTGAGAGTACAGACTGCAGTGCTGACAACTTCTCTCCAATAGATATGAGGAACATTAGCTTCCATCATCATGGTCCTAGAAGCTTCCTGTATGGTCCGGTTCTTTCTTTCCACTACTCCATTTTGTTGTGGAGTCCTAGGAGCAGACAACTGTCTCTTTATTCCATGTTTCTCACAGAACTCTATGAACTCACCGGATGTGAATTCTCCACCTCTACCAGACCTCAGACATTTCAACTTCAATCTGGTTTCATTCTCTACCATAGCCTTGAATATTTTGAATTTCTCAAAGGCTTTTGATTTCTCTTTTAGAAAAGTTACCCACATCATCCAGGAATAGTCATCAATTAGCAACATGAAGTATCTATCACCTTGAATACTCCTGGTTCTTGCCGGACCACAAAGATCAATGTGAACTAAGTCCAATAATCCGGTAGAGGACAGTTCCTTGCTTTTGAATGTGACTCTGCTCAGCTTACCCAACTGACATTCTTTGCACAAGCTGTTGGTAGGTTTCACCAATTTTGGAAGATCTCTTACAGCCTGAGTATTGCTTATCTTGATGATATTATCAAAATTCACATGACACATCCTTCTATGCCATAACCAACTCTGAACTTGAACAAATAGGCAACTTTTACTAGTACCAACCAAGTGGAAGATATTACCTTTAGTTTGAGCACCGGATGCAATCTTTGTTCTGGAACTTTCAAAGATTTTACATTTTCCATCATTGAACTAGAGATCATAGGCTTTGTCCACCAGCTATCCAACACTGAGAAGATTATGCTTCAAACCTTCAACATATAGTACATTACCAGTTTTGTTTCTTCCATCAAAATAAATAGTTCCTCTTCCTCTGATTCTACCAGCAGAATTATCACCAAACTTCACCACTCGTCCTTCACACCTTTCCAAATCTATGAACTTATTTTTGTCACCTGTCTTATGGTGAGAGCAACCACTCTCAATGACCCAATCATCCTTTTCTTCAACTTGGGTAGCCAGACCTCTTTCTACAACTTTATGATTGATAGATACAGAGGATATTGGTTCTTCTTCCTTGATGGCAATGAACACCCATTCACTTCTGGATTTGTTTCCTGTCTCTGATTCATCATCTGTTACTCCTTCATTATCATCTTCTTCATGAACATAGTAACAATTCTTTTGGAACCTTGATCTGTTAGGATTTGGCTTTGAAAATCTTTCCAGACATCTTGAGGCAAAACGACCAATCTTATTGCAGTTAAAACACTTAAAGGGCAATTTTCCTTCATACTTACCGGATCCTCTTGGCAGTCTCTTTGCAATGAGGGCTTCAAGTTGAGCAGTTTCTACTTCTTTTTCTAGGTCTTTTCTTGCTTTCTCATACCATGACTGTTTCCTTGATGAGTTCTCTCTCGGATCAAATCTTTGTTTACCTTTCAAAGAGGCACTGGCTTTGAATGTAGATTCAGTCTTGGGAGGATCATCTCCAAACTTGGTCATTTCAAATGCAGCCAGTTTGCCAGCCAATTGGTCTCTTGTGACAGTTGTATGGGCTCTGAATTCATCAATGGCAGCAACCTTGATTTTGTAAGAGGCAAGAAGGGATCTGAGGATTTTGCCAACAATCTCATTTTCATCCAAGACTCCACCAGCATTTCTGATTCCACAAACTAGCTCATTTACTCTTGGCATAAAAGTAGTGATATTTT
Source organism: Cunninghamia lanceolata (assembly GCA_027924645.1). Taxonomy (NCBI): domain Eukaryota; kingdom Viridiplantae; phylum Streptophyta; class Pinopsida; order Cupressales; family Cupressaceae; genus Cunninghamia; species Cunninghamia lanceolata. Next base: position 426,307 of record BSBN01000905.1, read on the forward strand.
CATCATCTCTCATTTTCAGTCTTTCAAATTTCCCTTTTAGACTCTGTAACCTTGCACATTTCACATGCTGGTCTCCTTCATGCAAAAGTTCCAGTTTGTTCCAAATCTCAAAAGCAGTTGGTAGGTCAAAAACATTTGAGAGCTCTGAGTCAAATAATGTGCTTAAAAGAGCCTCTTTGGTCCGCAGATTGTTTTCAGCATCTGTTAGTTCATTTAGGGTTGTCGGACCACCCTATGGAGGTACATACGCTTTTGTAACCATGGACCAATACGCCATTCCCATACACTGCAAGTGACATTTCATGCGACCTTTCCAAAGAGCAAAGTTGTTTCCATCAAACTTTAGACTATCCTTCTTGTAGGACGACATCCTGGATCTCCTCAAGCAGTTAAGCTCCTTTTAGAGGAACTTGGCTCTGATACCAATTGTTAGACTTAGGGCACACAACTGAGTGGGGGGGTGAATCAGTTGTGCCAAACTTTCCAAATTTACACACTTAAAACTTCTTGGTTATTAGCAGTATATTAAACATGAAACATAATGCATTCAAATCAAGAGCAGAGACTCAACAACACATAAGACACCAAGATTTTGACATGGAAAACTTGATTAAGGGAAAAACCACGGGGTGATTAACCCAAGAAAGTATTCTCTGTTAGAAGAATAGAAAGAACAAATGGCACATGCCAATTAGGGCTCACTACCCGAGCACACTGCTCATAAGAGGCTCACTACCTACAAGAGACACACTGTCTACAAGGAAATGAGTATCACATACATGAACTAGAGAATAGCATCTTCACCATGCTTGAATCAGTTCCATTAAAGCCCAAAAAACTTCTGCTCTACCTTTCACTCTCTTCTTCGCTACACCACTCTTGTCTTCACAGATCCACCTCTAGAATGACTTCACAAACCCTTATTTATATAAGGCATCGACTTAGGAACACTCATCTAAGTCGGCAAACACTTATAGATCCTCTGGAAGACGTGTAATACATCCGGTCGGCCAGTCACAGGAAGAACACCAACATTTGGTGGTTATTCATCAAATCCAAACTCTAACTTCAATGCGGACTACCAACATGAACTAGACATGATCCAAAGATCACCACAGCCTTTCTTGAGCCACCAAGAACATCCGCACTTTATCAGCTTACTGGAATTCTTCTCTCCTTCATCTGGAGCTTCAAGAACATAGTCAGTCATCACTGTCACAAATGAACAGGCTCTTCTAGACATTCAAACCATGAGCCAATCTAGTTGACACTTCTCAAAGACTTCCTTAATACTCCCTCCAATCTACAGAATGGGATGATGCACTTCTGGAGCTCACCGGACCTATCTATGACACCCTGTCACCTCTGAACACCTGCCGGAACCGATTCTACTTGAGCAGCCATAACTTCTTCAGATCTTCATGCGGACCTCTGAAACTTGACTGGAGCATCTCAAGACTTATATCTACAAACCCTTTAAACTACATCCTCTGATCCTCAACCTATTGTGGACTTTCACCTTCTTGTCATCACTGTTCTTCATTGTTCCTAATTGAGACTAATTTTCTCAATATCCTTAGCACACAGCTCATCCAATGCTTCTCATTAATGCAACATGAGTATGTTGACATCAATGACAACACCTGTTGGGCCCATACTTGCAACAGGAAGGTGGGAATAGGTGCAGGTGTGAAGCTGGGGTCTGGTAGTCTTATTGATGGTACCCTGACAGTTGGAGATAGTGTAGCAGACAGAGAAGGTTCTAAAGAGGGCCCAGCTGACGATGTTTCCTTTAGCGCTTCTAGGAGTCACTCAGCCCCCTTGGAAATGGATATTAGACCTCTTGCCCCTAGTAGCTCTATGGTAGTGGATTCCCCCAAGGAGCCTGTGGAGATTCCCGAGAAGCCCTTTCAAAAGGTGGACTCTAACCCATGGAAATCACTTTTTGGGTCACATCTTAAAGGGAAAAGTTCAGCCCCGCCTTTAGTTTGCTCCTTGAATCCAGGATCAGGAAGTTTTCTTTATCAGTTCCTAATAGTGTGGTGGAGAATGGCATTTCCCATATGGATCTGTCTTTGGTGGGTAAATTTTTAAGTCCCGGACCCAATATTGAAATAGTGAGATCTTAGGCTTGCCGGAAATGGACCTTGAAAGGGCAAGTTGACATTGTAGTTTTTCAAAAGGGGTTCTTTTCCTTTTCTTTCTCTTGTGAAGAAGATTTGTTGAGCACCTTGGGTGGAGGTCCGTGGGTCATTGGGAACTCTACATTGGCATTGTGTAGATGGGAACCCAGTTTTGATGCAGCAAAATCCACCTTTAATGTTGCCCTTGTTTGGGTTAGATTCTTGGTCTGCCAATGGAGTTCTAGGATGAAGAAGTCTTCAAGGGCCTGCCTAGTGCGTTTGGAAGCCTGCTAATGGTTGATTCGGTCACAATCTCTAGGAAGAGACTAGTGTATGTGAGGGTATGTGTGCTAGTGAACCAAACTTCAAACCTTCCCTCTTCCATTAAGATTAACTCTAAGCTTGGTGTCTGGGAGCAAGCTATTGAGTTTGAATCTTTTCCTTTTGTGTACTTTCTTTGCAAAAAGACTGGCCATTGGGCAAAAAACTATCCGTTGAAGAAAAGTAGACCTAACCAAAAGGTATGGAAAGAGAAGCAAGAAAGTCACAAGGAGGAATCCCAACTCCAGAGAGAGGATGTCCTTCAGAAGAAACCTCAAACTAAAGATGCAGAGATGTTGATTATCCCATTTGTCCCAAGGAGTGAAGGGCCCCTAGCTCTAGATCTAGGATCTCCTAAGGGAGTTATGACCATCTCTATTATTGAAGAAACAAGGAACAAGGATCCAGATTCCCAGGAGGGAGCTAAGTCAAGTTCTATCAATGTTTTCCCCCTTAATCCTAAGGGTGAAGAAGAGCCCCCCTTCTCTCCTAAGCAAATTGTGGAGTTTGCTGAGGATAGTTCATTTGAGGAATTACCCTTCGTGGAGGTTAAGAGCAGAAAGAAGAAGAAAGGAGCTACCTCACCCATTAGTGGGGTAGCAACCAGGAGCTCTTCCAAGATTGATGTAGGAATGGAAAAGAGAAGACCTGGGAGACCTTCAGCAAGTGCTATTAGGGAAAGAGATAGCATGAAGGAAATAGTAGAAGGTATGCAAAAAACCCTTGTGGATCTATGCTCTAAGAGCACAAAAAATGGGTTATCATAAAGATCTATCTTGGAACATCAGGGGGTTAAATAATAGTCATAAACATGGCCTCCTATCTAACCTAATCTAGGATATGAAGCCAGATATTTTGCTGATTCAAGAAACCAAGATGCGGATTGAGAAACTGGATCTCATTAAGAATAGATTTTTTGCTGAGTGTGGCCTTCATGGCTGTAACTCTTAGGGAGCCTCTGGAGGGATAGCTACTCTTTGGAATCCCAAAGGTGTCTCTGGATTCCTAGTTCTAGCAGACTCTAACTAGGTCATCACCAAGTTTGTTCATAAAAAAGATGAAACGGCCTGGGTTATCTCAAACATCTATGCCCCCAATAATAAGAATGCTAGAAAAATCCTTTGGCATAGACTTGATTTTTTTAGAAGTTTGAGCCCTGAATCCAAATGGCTGGTCATGGGAGACTTTAACTCTGTGCTCAAAGATGACGAGAAAAAGGGTGGAGCCCCAGCGCCTTTGGACTCCAGAATGGATCTAATGGATTTTGTTAATAATGAAGCTCTATTAGATCTGGATCTCAAGGGAGCCAAGTTCACTTGGTCTAACCAATGAACTAGGGATAATCTCATTCAAGTTAGATTAGATAGAGCCCTTGTCTCATTGAATTGGCTTGACTCTTATTCCTGTGATTTATCTGCTCTCACCAGGCTTGGTTTTGATCACTTTCTGATTGTTCTCTTAGCTGATAAAAAGTGAAAAAGAAAGAGGTTCCCCTTCAGATTTGAAAAGATGTGGCTTCGCCACCTAAAGCTTAAGGAAAAGATCAGAGAATGGTGGAACATTGAAGTGGAAGGAACTGCTATGTACAGGTTGGCCAAAAAATTGTAGAATGTTAAGAGTAATGTGGAGAAATGGAATAGATCTTCTTTTGGTCAAATTTTTAAGGAGAAAGAGATTGTGAAAGGTGAGTTGGATAGAATTCAGAAAGAAATCCAAATGGGTGGTATGACTCAAGAAACCAGTGAGGCTGAGATTGACCTCCTCAACTCCCTCCATAGGATTGTTTTGAAAGAGGAAGACTTTTGGAAATAGAGATCTAGAGCTATATGGCTGAAAAGTGGAGATCATAATACCAAATTTTTCCACTTAACTACTTTGAAGAATAGATCTACTAATAGAATCAAGAATATCTCTTCAACTGGCAAAATCATCTCGGATGAAGTGGAAATTCAGAAGGAAGCTAAGTCCTTCTTCTCCTCTCTTCTAAAAGCTGAAGGATCCCTGGATCTTAATATGGAAAATACTTTGTTGGAGGTGATCCTCAAAGTTATGGATGACAATGACAACAAGATGTTAACCAAAATCCCCACAGAGGATGATTTTGAGGGAGTTGTCTTCTCCTTTGAAGGTAACAAGGCTCCTGGGCCTAATGGTTTCCCTTATTTCTTCTTCCAAACTCTTTGGGATATAGTTTCCAAAGACACCTGCAATGCTACTAAGGAATTTTTCGGTACCAAAAGGTTGCTTAAAGAGCTTAATTCCATGTTTCTTGTGCTCACCCTGAAGAAGAATGGAGCTAACTCCTTTGCAAATTTTTTTCCTATCAGTCTTTGCAATTCTATTTTCAAGATTATCTTTAAAGTTGTTGCTTGCAGACTCCAAGTCCTTCTCCCGCATCTTATCTCGGTCCAACAGAGTGGGTTTGTCCTAGGCAGACAAATCCTTGACTCCATCATCTCTATCCAAGAGAACATTCACTCCTTGGGGCTAACTAAGAAGGAGGGCTTCCTTCTCAAACTGGATCTCATGAAATCTTATCATAGAGTTGATTGGATTTTTTGTCCAATGTTCTGAGTAAGTTCAGTTTCAATGAGAAATCCCTTCAGATTCTCTGGCAACTTTTCTAGGTTCCTAAATTCTCGGTTCTGGTTAATGGTACTCCGTCAGGTTTTTTTATCAGCTCTAGAGGGCTGAGACAAGGAGACCCTATATCACCTTTCTTGTTTGTCATCATGGTTGAAGTCCTAGGCAGAAATATCCAGAAGGAGGTTTCTAAAGGGAGTTTCAAGGGTCTTCACGAGTCCTCACTTGGACCTTCCTGCTCTCATCAACAATTCATTGATGATACTATTATAATGGGTGAAGCCTCTGTCAAGGAAGATCATATGGTGAGAAGTATTTTGTTGAACTATGAAAAGGCCTCAAGTTAGAAAATCAATTTGCCAAAGAGTTCGATCTTCTTCTTCAACACCCTGGCTCCCAGGCAGCAAAAAATAGTTCATACTTTGCAATGGAAAGTGGAATCCCTTCCAACTATTTATCTTGGTTTACCTCTTTATGAGAAAAAAATCCCTGATTCTTTCTGGCAGAACATGGTCGACAAATTTCATTCTAAGTTGGCAGGTTGGAAAGGGGCTACCCTTAGCCAGGCCAGAAAATTTTCATTAATCAAAGCTTCTCTCCAAAATCTCCCTGTCTACTCTATGTCCCTGTTTAAAGTTCTTGCTAAAATCAGAGATAGGATTGAGCAAATACAAAAAAGATTTCTTTGGTTTGGTACAGAGGAGAAAAAGAGAATACCGTTGGTGGCTTGGGATTTGGTTTGCAAATCTAAAAGCTCTGGTGGTCTTGGCCTAAGAAAACTCAAGGATTTCAACTCTTCTCTCCTAGAGGCCAATGCTTGGCACCTAATAAATGAAAAGGAGTGGACGGAAATAATGAAAAACAAATACCTAAAGGGTCACAATAGCTTCAGTGAAGTGCTGGATTGTCCAACTTTACCTGAAGATACTGAAATCTAGAAAAACATCTCCCAGTCTAAGGAAATTATAGGAAAAGGCTCTTTATGGAAGATTGGAGATGGCAACAAAGTGGACTTTTGGAAGCACCGGTGGTATGGGGACCTCCCTCTTAACAAACTTGCTTGGGCGAGCCCCTTTGAAGGTATTTACTCTGCGTCTTATGGACCGAAGGTGAGTGATTACATTGTTGAAGGAAGATGGAAGAACTTCTCGACTGACTGGCGCATGATAGATTTCTAGAATAGGCTCAATGTTTTTCATATTCCCCTTGGTAGGGTCGAAGATCATCTTATATGGAAGGCCACTTCCTTGGGGCATTACTCTGTGGCGTCGGGGTTCAAACAACTTTTTCCTTCGATTGAGGATCCTCCCTTTTGGGTGAGACTGTGGGACGACAAACTTATCCCTAAGATTAATATTTTCTTCTGGTTGCTTGCTTAAGACAAGGTGCTTACATGTGACAACATTTGTAAAAGGGGCTTCTCACTTGTTAATAGATGCCCCTTGTGCTTAAGTGATTTTGAAGACTCCTTCCATTTGGTCCTCTCTTGCCCCTTTTCTCTTGAGCTTTGGAATAAGATACTTTCCTTATGGAATCTCAGCTGGACCTTCCCCAACTCCACTAAAGATCTGGTCTCCCAATGAAAGTGCCATGTTTCTAACCCATCCCTCAGATTCCTTTGGTCCCTTTGTTCTCCCCATATTGCTTGGGGCCTCTGGAAGGAGAGGAATAATCGGCTCTTTAGAGACACTAGCCTATCTTCTAAAAATCTATTTTTTAAAGTGGTCTAGAAGCATCAAGGAGAATTTCAAAGCCAAGATCGAAGAACATCTCTCCCATGATAAAAGAGTTGAGGTGACTCAAATGGAAAGCATCATTTCTAAAAACTGGAACTTATCTGAAGACATATCTACTTCCTTCAAAAGAATGAAACACTCTAGAGGGGAAGTGGTGTGGCTTTTACCTCCTGAAGGATGGAATCAAAATCAACTTTGATGGGGTGGCTAAAGGTAACCCTAGAGCTGTAGGTAGTGGGGGGTCATAAGAGATAATCATGGTAGGTTCATAACGACAGTGGCACTCCCTCTAGGTACACATACAAACCACTATGCCAAAGCAGCTGCTTCCTATCATTCTATTGCTCTAGCTCACGCTAAGGGTCATAGTAAAGTCTAGATCGAAGGTGACTCTATGAACATTATCAATTGTCTTAATGGCACGTCTAAACCAAGTTGGTCCATTGAGACCTTGATCGAAGATGCTATTATGTTGTTGAATACCTTTGAAGCTACCCATATTTCTCACATCTATCGTGAAGGGAACAAGGTGGCAGATGCTTTTGCCAACATAGGAGTTATTAATGAAGCTAAGATCATATGGGACGAATTTATTTCAACCCCGAGAAATGTTAAAGACTTGCTTAAAAATGATTGTATCCATGGTACAACAATCGAGAACCTCTAATAAGATCATCATGAATCCTAAATGTTCGTAGAACTCGTCCATCCAGAAAATTCATCCCACGTGGATTATGGGTGCGAATATCACCAAATTAGCTCTATTCAGCCTCATTGTTACCTACACTTCAGTTAGCAAAGAGAAATATTTATCACAGTGTTTATATTTTAGAATGGGGGGTGAAAGAAATAGGGTAGAACCTTCTTCTTGCGATGGGATAAAGCAGAAGCCGAAGGTGTGGAGAATCCTTGATGCTGGAGGGCTCAAGCCTTTTATGGAAAATCATCATGGAGCTGACCCAAACGTCATAGCCATGTTTGTTAAAGGTTACAAAAATAGGAGGGTCACGGCGTATTGGTGGGAAATGGCCATTTCTGAAGACTTAATTGCCACGGTGACAAGGCTTTCCACTAGTGGAAAGAAATTATTTCACGAGAGAAAGTAGAGTGAGGAAGCCCTGAATAGCTTCTTCAAAGGAAATGAAAGGGATAAGCTAATCAAATTCCAGACATGTGGGTATAATTGTTTGTCCATTAAGCCTATCTAGGCAAAGGTGGCTAAATTATCATGAGATACATGACTCTGGATGGAAGGTATGTGGCCATTTACTCCTATCACTTCAATTTGCTAAATCATTTTAGACATGGCTTGTCGGTGTCCTTTCCCTTCTATCTATTTTCTTCTTTGGGGTTTGGTCTAAAAGAACATAGTAGAAACCTTAAGCTTCTGATTTTGCATGAGAGGCTCATTTTACTCATAATGGAGCATATGAAAAACAACACCCCCAAAAAATCTTTAAAACATAACCCCAGTGCTAAGAAGGGGAGGGTGGTGTCAAGCGAAGAGGAGTCTGACTCTGAGGATGAGGATTGGGAAATGGAAGATGAAGAAGAAGAGATGGAGGAGGAACCCTCTAGTAAGAAAAGGAAATGCAGAAGAGGGTCTTGGTCTGCAGGGTTTGAAATAGGTGATGACACTGACACCTCTGCGAAGAAGATTTATGACAAGAATTTGATGCCACAGAAGAGGAAAACCCCTGCTTTGACGAAGAAAGGTAAAAAAACAATGGAGGAGGTTCAGGGTTTTATGCAGAATGTTGGTAACTCTTCTTAAAAATAGGGGAGTAAGATGAAGCTTCGTAAGAAGGTTAAACTGGGGGAGAAGGACCAAGAAGAGGAAAATATCTAGTTTGCTAGAAGTGCTGCCCACAAACAGGGGATCAAGCAAAAGCAGGGGATTAGGGAGAAGTAGTCTGACAAGGAGAAGGATAGGATGGAAGACCCTCTAGGAAAATCCAACCTTATCCTTGAACTAGGTGTTAGCGTCAAGTTTCCTAAAATAAATAGCCCTTTGGATAACCTCCCTAAGGATTTTGACGATCTGTTAGCCTAGGCGAGAAACAAAGATCAAGTTGAGGAGGTTTTCAAACTTGTGAAGAACGCGGTGAACTCTCAACAAAAAATGACTAAATGGTTCTTCCTAGAAATTAGTAGAATAAACATCAAACTCCAGTTGCTTTAGGACAGCGTGACGAGTGGGATCAATTCTACAGCCGAACAAGACACTATAATTTTTAGAAATTGGGATGCCATTCCCAATATGGAGGAAATGGATAGGGAGATGAATAGGATGATAGAAGAGTTCAATACAAGGATTCAGTACCTCGAGGGGAAGATAATTGAGGTGAATAATAACCTTGACAAAATCTACAACATCAGCAAACTCTCCATTCAAAATAGTCTCAATGGGATGAAAATAATGACTGAGAAGCTTAAAGAGCTAAGAATGGAACAGTTCAAGGATTTCAAGGCCGAGGACATCATGAATGTTGTGGACCTAGATAATCAGGATAAAGGAGATAACACTATTAACACTGGTAAACAGGTGGCTGGTGAAGACACAGGTGGACCTTCGACCCGCACCAGGGGAAGAAACAAAAAGTAGTTCGAAGCTGAGAAGAGAGAGCTTATAGACTTTGCCAAAATGCATCAGGCTTTTTATGAACAAGAATTAGAAGCGGCAGAGACCCTAAAGAAGATGAACTAATCTTGTCTAGTTTGGTTTTATCTAGACTCTTTGTAGCTACTATCTATATGCTTATGTTTACTGGGAGCTTCTAGTTTGCTTACAATTGTCTTACTTCTTTTTGTGAAGGGTTTCAGGGTCCCCTCTCAAAACTTGTTTGACCACTTTAATAATAAAAAAATGTGAACATCAAAATATTTTTTAACACAAATGCACACTAAAAATTGTACCTAGCGTCTAGAATGCCATGGTAGATAACCTCATTTCGTAAACATGGATGGTTAAAAGCATGCATTATAATTTAAAAAAATAAGATTTTTAATAAAACAATTCCAAAAACTAGAAAAAACAAGAATCTCGCTAAGATGAAGATTGTCATACCTGTCCCATTTGGAAGTTTAGATACTATTCAAGCATGCCTGAGGGGTCATCTCTTACCTCTAGAGTATCTGATATTGTGATGTAGGAGCATCTCGGATGAATCAGTAATCTACATCAACCAAAAACAATTGTAGGTTTAATTTTCAATTTTGTTTGGTTTGTTGGGTTCTAATGGCTTTTCTTAGCACTATGTGTGTTTGGTACAGTCAAGGAGGCAGTCTGGCAGTGTTGCTTGAATTCAGTTCCAGCATGTTCAAAGTCAGGTTTCGTAAAACAATTGTTTCAGGAGCTTGGTGAAGTCTCATGACAAATCATTTGATAAGCAGATTGTTGATTCCATCCTAGAATTATACGTGAAGGCTTCGTGAGAAAATACCTTCAGGTTTTGAAGATTTTAATGTTTTCTGATTTGTGCTGGCAATTTGGCGAAATCGCAAAATCTGAAGTTCAATGGCACTTGAGAACAAACAGCTTGGCAGAGAGTTGGATATTGTCAATATCTTCATCCATGCAAGTTTTTGTGAGATTTCGAGCAATTGATGCAGAGTTATCATGAAGGTCAGTTTTCAACTTGTTGGTCGATTAATGAATAACATTGTTTGCTTTGACACTCAATCTCATATATCTTGTCACGATTGCGCAAATGGGTTTTTGGTGGAACAACGTCACCTGCGAGCATGTAGTGGCAAAATCTAGAATATTTTGGAGATAATCATGCAACACGTCGACCATGAAATGACTTATCTTCATCAATGGAGTATCAATGTCCCTAGTATATTCTAATTTGCCTGGTGCTAGTTATGGTTGATTGGTTGGCATTTTAATGGGATCATTCACACAACTAGATCAAGGGATTTTTGTAGTGCTTGGTGCAGCTTCCTTTCTTGGTGCCTCAATAAGGATGATTGTTTCATTATGTGTAATTCTTCTGGAGTTAACTAATAATTTACTGATGCTTCCTCTAGTCATGTTGGTACTGTTAATATCTAGGACAATCCGTGATGCATTTAACAGTAGCATTTATGACTTGATTGTTCCCCTAAAGGGACTTCATTTCCTTAAAGAAAATGGTGAGCCATATATAAGGGAAAGGCATTAATCTTGAAGAATTGCCTATAAGAGAACTACCTAAAGAAAATTCGTTTGATGTATCAAAATAGTTTGATGTTTTTGTCTGTAGGAGAAGGAATACTAGAAGAAAGTTTATCTGATACAACTGAACAGTTTGATAACACATTTATCAACTTGAAGAGAGATTTATTGACTTCTACCATGAGTTTAATAAATTTCACTTGGTCTTGATTCAATTGAGGCTCATCGCTATATTGGGAGAATGGTTACAACCTATGAATATAACTATAGGAAGAAGAGCCATAATACAAGAAGTGACGGAGTTACAGTAGGCATTCAAAGTTCCAAGATCGAGAGGCATCCAACAACTTAAAATGTCTGGTGTATGAGCACCATACTTAGGAGAATGCCTTACTTGGGAGTTTTTTTTTCACATCTCTTCAAAACATTTTGCAGAAGGTGTGTGCCACTTTACATATAACTAAAGGATCTTTTAAATAATATATGATGTCATTTAAATGTTTTAAGGAGTGCCAAAAAGGATGTGCGGGATGTGTAGGGAAGGCCAATCATCATTAAGAGGAGAGACGTTTGGGTTTAATATTCATTGATTTTGTGCTCCATATTCCCTACTGTCGAAGAAAGAGGATAGTCATTGATGCCAATAAAGAGCCCTGTGTTTGGAGAATGTGCAGTTGGCCTCTTAGGAAAGAAGTAGAGTCTTCAGAAGTCTTTGTTGAAGCTATGTAGAGTGAAACCAAGGGCAGGGTAGGTGATTAGTTTGAAAAAAGGAGTTAGCCAGTGTGTGGACTTGTAGAGAGACTTGGTATAGCCTAAGATTGATAAGGCTATAGATGTAGATTTGGTAATGTTTGTTTTGCTGATACATAATTGTTTTATTGGAATAAAATAAAATCATTTGTTTGATGCAATTTTATATTGTGTTGGGCAGAGTGTTTCCCCTATGTATTGGCTTTTAGGTCTTTGAGTTTGTGAGATGTGAGTAGAAGAGAGGATGTATCTTTATCATATTGCTTCATAATTAGCATTACTAGTTGTTCATAGTTCTTTTGCTTTTGGTTTTGCATGATGCTTCAGTAACTTAACATTTGTTGCTACAACTAGGTGTGAATACATGAGTATGGTTTTGTGCTTCTCAAAGTCTTCAAATGCAAGTATTCCATTCTTTCTAATCATATATGTTCGCAAACAAGTCCTAGCAATAACAACTGATCATGTAGCATATCTGAACCCATCATCATCTGTCATAGCTTGTGTTATATTTTGTTTTCCTTGTACACATCATACCAACCAATAGTCTAATTATTACTGTAAAAAAAATATTACCTAGTTAGTTATTTCCTAGGCCCTCTTCACACTAGTCTACTTAAGCTTACTTAGGTGTCATTAGGTGCATTCAATAAAGTACATCTAGGTGCATTTAATATTTTTGCACTAGTTGTCTCATGTCATAGAATTAAGACACTTGTAATCTTACAAGTTGTCTTACATGCATTTATTAATTAGTGGTGTCTAGGTGCATTTATTATTTGTGTCATCTAGTTTGTTTCTCCACTATGTCAGCCTTGTGCCTCATCTCTCAACCTTGCCTATATAAGCAAAGTCTCTCATTGTACATTTCATGCAATGTAACTTCAATTGTAGTCAAGCTTTGCATCTTGTAAATGTTATGCATTATTATTCTTGGAAATATTGTTTTTCTCTCTTGTTGTGGAAGATTGAATTGATTGCAGGTGATCTGACGAGTGCTTAAGTCCATCATTGACTCTTACATGGTATCAGAGATTCAGATTTGCGATCTCCTTCCCTTTTTTTGAGAGTTTCCACCAAGAAATATTTTTTGGTGCATCCGAGTGCAATCTTGCAAGTTTTAGCATGCCTTTGCTTGACTTAGGTGGCTGATTAAACTTCTACATGTCATTTTTTTGTTGCTATAGGTGTTTTTCATTAGTTCCACATCTTCTACATGTTAGATCAAAAAACACTTTCTGGATTTTGTTTGCCACATCAAAAACCTATATGGGTATCTCTTAGCTTTTGCATGAAGCAAACTGATTGTGTACAAACTTAATCAGAAATTTTTGGCAAGCCCCCTCTCCGTTGGCATTTTGATTTTGGCTATCAATCTTTGCAAGCCTATATCTCAGTCATACAAGCTCCTTTTTGCAAGATTTTTTTTATTTGGGGTAGAATTTTACAGGCTTCATAGTGGTGCAATTGGATTTTGATTTTGGTGTCTAGTTTTTCTAGAAATTGTAGATTTTCATCACTGTTGCTGAGTAGTTCTCATTTTCAAAAATTTGGGGTGCTCCATTTGGGCTCATACAGTAACATTTTTTGGTGAATTTTTTTGAAAGTACATAATTTTCTGAGTACTTCTTAGATATGTAATCCGTTTGATCCAATTCTGCACTTTAGCTTTCTAGTGTAATCATGTCTCCTAGTTTGTGGAAATTAAAATGTGATTATTGTGGGAGAAAAAGGCATACTGATGATGAATGCATAAAAAAACAAATTTATTATTTAAGATTGTAGATTGAGCTTCATCAATTGATATAGTTGTGTATTGCCAATGGAATGAGTTTTCCAAATTCTTCTAATCCAACATGTACAGACACATCACCAACACCTGTTGCTACATTTGAGTCCAATGATGCTTCTTTGGAACAAGATCTTTATTGTTTTCTAGATCCACCTCATTGGGATTCCTGTTTATTAGAAATATCATTCATGTTTGTGGAGTCTCATCTTGTAGATTTGGAGGACACATTTGAGGGGTTAACTCTCCTCTTTGATGAAAATCATAACACAATTGTTGTCACCTCATATTTGTCTTTGGAGCTTGATAATTTTTAGTTTCCACTTGGTTTTGGTTTGTCACCTCTATCAATTAGGCCTGGGACTCCTAATTTGATTGTGGCATCTTTCAGCATCGACATGGAGACACATGAGTAGCTTTCAAAGGCATCATACTTCATGAGACTTCCTTCCTCATCTCTTGTTTTGGAGTTGGAGTTTCCTCTACATCCACTAGTGGATTGGTTTCTTCCAAAGGGGAGAAATGTTGTTTCCAGATTTGCATCCTCTTTCTTCTTCTTCGAGCATTCACCATTGGCACAGGAGCTACATCATTATGGGGGGGACATCTTGTCTCATTCTTTCCCTCTTATGGTGGGGCTATTGATTGTATATTTGTGATGGATGGTACATACTTGGGGGTTTTGAGTACTTCTTCCATCATTTCATCACTTGTACATATTGTTATTACATTCTCACTTTTGGAGAGGAGTTTTCTCCCATGAGGTTTTCTCCTTTTCTCCACTTGAGATTTGTTGTTCATGAGTACCTAACATGGCCTCATAGCTGGGAGTCATTCATGCCTAGTTTTCTTCTCCCTAAATTGCACTTAAGGGGGGTGTTAGTGTAAAAAGAGATATTACCTAGTTAGTTATTTCATGAGTCCTCTTCACACTAGTCTACTTAAGCTTACTTAGGTGTCATTAGGTGCATTCAATAAAGTACATCTAGGTGCATTTAATATTTTTACATTAGTTGTTTCATGTCATAGCATTAAGACACTTGTCATCTTACAAGTTGTCTTACATGCATTTATTAATTAGTGGTGTCTAGGTGCATTTATTATTTGTGTTATTTAGTCTGTTTCTCCACTATGTCAGCCTTGTGTCTCACCTCTCAACCTTTCCTATATAAGGAAGGTCTCTCATTTTACATTTCAAGCAATGTAATTTTTTTGTAGTTAAGGTTTGCATCTTGTAAATGTTATGCATCATTATTTTTGGAAATATTATCTTTCTCTCTTGTTGTGGAAGATTGAGTTGATTACAAGTGATCCTGGGAGTGCTTGAGCCCATTATTACTCTTACACTAATCTCTCTTCATTCCCATGTGGTGTAACAACTACATAAACATGACATGATTGTACAAGGTCTGAAAGATGTTCATAGATAAACGATCTCTCCATGTCATTGAGTAAAGATGAATGAGCTTGAGATAAAGGGGTTAGATATCATGGAATCTATGTATTTACCATTCACTTGGCTCACAAGGATCCTAGTCACATTTAATACAACTTTGACAAAAATAAACTAATTATTGTTTCCAAATAGTCCATGTACTTGCATCTGAGCTTTGAATGAATTCATCTTTGATGATTCCTTGATTCTCTAGCAATCCAATTTCTCTCCCACTATCCCCTTATCAACCAACCAAAATAACTTGCACACTTCTAAATCAAGTGTCACTCCTTATTACAATGCATAGTTACACCACTTAACAATACAATCTATATCATTGAATGTAGCACCACCTCTAATATTTAGTTATTTTTTAACTAGATCTCTCTTCATGTATGCACCCACTCCAACACGCTCCCCTTTTCTGTGCCAGCTTCAAAAAACTCCAAATATGAGGTATACCCTTCTCTGCATGCATTTTTCTCAAACAATAGAACATACGACCATTATTGAATTGATCTATGAATTTATCTAAGAAAATCAAATGTTGAACCATTCTAATATCTTTTTCTTGCAAGAACTCATAAAATTGTAGAAAATAATATTGCACATACTCTAATGAATGAGATCAATCATCACTCATGTAAAAATGGTACTCCTTAACTATCTTCCTATTCTCTTTTGTACTCTTAGGGGCATGTCTATATGTGATGTGAACAAAAATAGCAATCTAAATAGAACTATAGTACTAGGATTAGACTTCATTGTGTGTCTACAACATGTAGTTTTATACAAAATTGACTACAGAGACAATAGTTCTGATTTGGGAAAAATTAATCAAAAGACCTTGAATTGTGTCTTTAATTATTTTAGGAAAAGATTAAGATGCTCAATTAACCTAATTACTAGACCTAGTGTTTCTCTATGAAGTACTTTATGATGGTAATAGTTGTTGATGTTTTGTTGCTTAAGTTTCCTTGTAAGATTGTTTTGTACCATCTTTATTTATCAAGTACTTTGTTATTGGACCTGATCAACCCAATAACCTTGTACATATGATTTTGTCCATTATTTGTGAACCTATGACAAGATGAAGTATGTGAAATAATATGAACTTTGTTTAAAGGTTATTGTGTACTTGTTTCCATTCAATTGTATTTGGTATATGAAAAGAGGATATTCATGTAGTCCAAAAGCATGACTATCATCTTTGAATATATTTTTAGTATATGATACTCGATGATGAGTGACTACATGTATGAGATATGCATGCCATTCACATGGTAATACTTTTGTATATTTTATGTTGAAGTGACACCTAAAAGATTAAAATATTTGTATTAAAAATTTAATTTTACACATTAGTGACCAAATTTAAAAGATTATTTGATAGGAGATTTATTGTTTACACTTGTATTAGCTTCTCAAGTATAAATTCATGATCTATTTCATGTGAAAATGTAATTATAGTTCTAATCATGTTATTGATTAACAATGTATTTCTATGGGATTTAATTGTGGTTTCAGTTAAAGCAGAAGAGGGATTTAATTGTGGTTTCATGATATAAGAGAGCAAGCAATAATTCAACTCCTCACAAAAGTCCTAAAGTATCTTCACAATCAAAGAATAATATGGCTCCCCCCATACATAGAACCCCTTAGATCATAATAGACATGGATATAGTATTATCATAGATTTAAAGAAAACTAACAATAATATCACTCTATTTGAATTATTATAGATGCTAGATTGCTAGAAATGAAAGCAACACTACTTCAATGGGAATCTGATTCAAGATAAATTTCAGCAATCTTTAAGTGTGCATTAACAATGGAGATTGTAAAAAAACATAAAACCCAGTACAGAGAAAATGCCAAACATGAAGAAATCAACACAAGACACAATGACACAATGTTTAACATGGAGAAAACCCCTGCAGGTAAAAAACTCCACATAGGAAAGAGGCCCAATGTTTGTATTAATCTGCAAAAGATTGTACAGTACAACAACACCACCTATCTCTCCTTCAGTCTTCAATCCGACAGCATTCCTGTAGCACCTGAGTACCTTAAATATGTATTGCAACAACAAAATACATGGCAAATACTTATAGAAATGTTTTCCACTCCATTCTAGGCGTTCACCTTCTCTCTCCTAAGCTTCTCCAACCTGTAAACATTAATTACCATCTTACAAGCATCTTACACTTGTCCAAAAATAGCCATGCAAAGGTTGTGATGTAGGGACTTCCGAAGGTCATAACTTTTGACTTGGATGTGGGTTTTCTGTGAAATGTTTGGGGCTTGAAACTTTCATCTTGGCCCTCAAAATGGCAATTTAGTGTTTTTTTTCTAGATTTTTAAAAAGTTGCTTTTGTAATAACTCAAAACTCATGTTTCAAATTTAGAATATTAGTTGGCCTTTTGTCCTACCTTAGTTTTAGGAAGGTTTTGGGAAAAAATTGGATTCTCAAGATATGATTGTAAAATTACCTCAAATGGCAAAATCTGACAATTGTTGAAATCTGCCAAAAAAGGTATTTTTTTGTTTTTGTTTTTTTTTTGTTTTCTTGGATATAAGAGAGTTTTCTCTCATTGTAGTGGCAGGGTTGATGAATATAAGTTTTTTTTTTCCAGCTTCCAAATCTTTGGCTCTCATATGTTTGATGGCACAATTCTATTGAGTGTATGTTGTGTGATGCATCAGGTTGGGTGCCCAAGACTAAATCTGGCCTCTTATGACATCTTATGATGCATCATAACCGTCATAGATTCCACAAAAGAGTATCTTTCCAAGATAGGAACCTTGGGCTAAATATAGCAAATATACAACTAACATATCCGTCATATGCGTCATAGAATCTTAGAATCTTATGACAACTTGCAGCTGTCATAGATTCACTTACCAAACATTATGATAGTTGTCATACATGCCAAATATAGTAGATTCATTAAGGGAAAATGCCTACCCTCATTTACTTTGAGTTTTTACATTTGTCGACAGTAAAAGTCACTTTGTAATTACCTCCGGTTACTCTGAAATTACCTCTGCCAATGAAACTAGTACATCTCCTCATGGATAATTACAAATTACATATAATAAATGGAATAAATACAATATTGAGATTTACAAGGTTAATGGCACCTTATCCCAACATTCTCCCACTTGACATTATACATTGTAAATCAACCCATTGGAAATCAAATGAAAAATAATCAGGCACTAGAAACAAGGCCCATGGCCTCTCTGTGCCACATGAACTTCTCTGTGCTCACAGGTTTAGTCAATGAATCTGCAACATTCTCCTGAGTGTCTATCTTCTTCAGCTCAATGTCTCCATTTGCAACCAACTCTTGAACAAAGTGATACTAAACAACAACATGCTTAGTTTGAGCATGATACATAGGATTCTTGGCCAAACAGATAGCACTATGGCTATCACAACCAATCTGAATGATCCTGCAATCAAAATGAATACATGTACACAGTCTCCTCAACCAAATTGCCTCCTTAGAGACATGTGTAGCAGCCATTTACTTTGCTTCTGTGGTGGACAAAGCAACTGCGGGCTGCCTCTTACTCATCCAACTCACTGCACCTCCAAATAGAGTAAACACATAGCCACTAGTGGACCTTTGACTATCCAAGTCACCTGCCCAATATACATCAACAAAACCTTGTATGTCCAAAGATTTATCAGCACTATTAGTACTAGAATAAACCAAACAATGATTAGGAGTACCTGTAAGATATTTAAACACCCTCTTTGCATAGTTCCAATGTTGTCTACCAGAGTTAGACATAAATCTGCTCAAAACTCCCACTGCTTGGGCAATATCTGGCCTAGTGCAAACCATTGCATACATCAAACTCCCTACAACACTAGCATATGGCACATTAGACATATCCTCAAAATCATCCTCAGTCTTTGGACACATATCTAATGAAAGCTTAGTACCAATGGGTAAAGGAACTCTAACTGGGTTACAGTCCTGCAAACTAAACCTCTGCAAAATAGTATTCACATACTTACTTTGTGACAACCAAAGCTTTCTATTAACTCTGTCCCTCCTGATCTCCATTCCCAGAATATACCCAGTAGCTCCAAGATCCTTCATATCAAATGCACTTGAAAGTTGGGCTTTAAGCTTACTGATCATACCCTTAGTATTTATGAAAAATAACATGTCATCAACATACAAAGCAATAACCAGTATAGAATCATCAATGCAATGAATGTAAACACAATGATCCTCTTCGCTTCTAACAAAACCCAATTTTAAAATAAATGAATCAAACTTTTGATACCACATTCTGGGGGACTGTTTCAAATCATAGAGAGACCTCTTTAACCTGCAAACCCAATGTTCTTTCCCTTTTACCTCAAAACCTATAGGTTGTTGCATATAAATTTCTTCTTCAAGATCTCCATGCAAGAACGCAGTCTTAACATCCATTTGCTCAATCTCCCAATCATAAGTTATAACAATGGATAAGAGAAATCTAATATAAGTCAATTTAGCAACAGGAGAGGATATCTCACCAAAATCAACTTCCTCTCTCTAGGAGTGGCCCTTAGCTACCAGTCTAGCCTTGTACTTCTCCAATGAACCATCTACTCCAAACTTCTTCTTGAAGACCCACTTACAACCAATGGCCTTTCTTCCTTTGGGCAAATGAACAAGATCCCAAGTGTTACAAGAGTCTAAAGCCATCATCTCCTCATGCATGGCTAATTGCCAAGACTCACTATCATCTACAGAAATAGCTTCCCTATAGAATCTAGGCTCATCATTAGTACTCAATAAAGCATATGCACAACATAAATATGGTGGGCTATACCTATCAACTAGATTCCATTGTCTTGTGGATCTCCTCAAGGGTGGAGTAAGAGACTCTACTTGTTCTTCTGCATGATCATCTTCACTAACTTCTTCTATAACAACAGACTCATCTTCATCAGAACTACTCAAATTTTCTTCTTCATCTTCACCCCCTAATCCATCATTTTGTTCTTCCTGAGGTGCATCTTGCTGCTCTAAATCAAAGTGCACCTTCTTTACCCTTTCTTCTTTTTCTTTTGGCTGCTTAGGTTCATAAATAGCTCTAAGTTCCCTGAAAATAACATCTCTAGAAAAGATAATCTTGCAGGTTAGTGGATTCCAACACTTATAACCTTTCACATTATCACCATATCTAATGAATGTACACTTTTCATCTTTTGGATCCAACTTAGATCACTTTTCCTTAGGCACATGAACAAAAGTCTCACAGCCAAAAACCCTTAAATGTGAAATAGAAGGTTTCTTACCTGTCCACACTTCATAAGGTGTCGAATCAAGAGCCTTAGAAGGAGATCTGTTCATCAAGTAGCAAGCAGTACACACAACCTCTGCCCAAAAGTATTTATCCAACTATGCATCACTAAGCATACTTATAGCTCTTTCCATGATTATTCGGTTCATCCTTTTTGCAACACCATTCTATTGTGGTGTATATGGAGTTGTCTTTTGTCTGATAATACCTACATGCTTACAAAACTCATTAAATTCCTTAGAGCAATATTCTCCTCCATTGTCAGATCTTAATATTTTTATCTTTAAACCTGATTGGTTCTCTACTAAGACTTTGAACTCCTTAAACTTAGTGAAAACTTCAGATTTATGTTTCATAAAATAAATCCATGAAAATTTGGATA
This sequence comes from Cunninghamia lanceolata, assembly GCA_027924645.1. Lineage (NCBI taxonomy): Eukaryota > Viridiplantae > Streptophyta > Pinopsida > Cupressales > Cupressaceae > Cunninghamia > Cunninghamia lanceolata. The sequence continues at coordinate 446,902 of BSBN01000905.1, forward strand.
CATCATCAATGAAGGTGACAATATAATGAGATTTTCTGATAGATTCATTATCCACGAGCCCAAACACATCCGTATGAATAATTTCTAACTTCTCTTTTGCTCTATTGCTTCTTGAAGGAAATGATTTTCTATTTTGTTTACCAAACACACAATGCTCACAGAAATCAAAGTGCTCATCAAAATAGGAGAAATCGTCTAACAAATTTTTATTCTTAATAGTTTTTAATACATTATTGCTTGTGTGGCCCAATCTACGGTGCCACAACATATATGCATTTTTAGTATTAGCCTCAAATACATAGGAGGCATTATAAACTATAGTGGCTTCAAGCTTGAACAGGCTTCTAAATCTCTTCCCCTTTGCTACCACCAAGTTCCCTCTCACTAATCTACAGCCATGCTTGTTAAAAGTCACATGCATTCCCAAATCATTCAACTTCAAAATAGAAATCAGATTTCTAGTTAATCGAGAAACATGATAAACATCAGGGAGGGTTTAATCCTCCCATCACTAAAACACAACAATACCTTGCCTTTCCCAACAATTGGATATGAAGAGTTATCTCCAAGGTATATATTACCTCCATCATATTTTTCATATGTGGAGAACCATTCCTTACGTAGGGTTATATGAAATGAGCATCCTGAGTCAACCAACCAGTGATCATTAGAAACAACATTACATGCAGAAAGTAAAACATCTTCACCTACATTCTAGGACTTATCAGAAGCACTCTCCCACTGTTTCTTTAGGTTTCTGCACTCCTTCTTCACATGCCCCCTTTTACCTCAATTCCAACACTTAACTCTATTCTTTTTCCCAGGAGTCTTAGAATAGACTTTGGACTTGTCATTAGCCCCTTTCTGATCTCCTTTCGGTCCCCTTTCCTTAGACCTTCCCCTGACACTGAGAGCATCCCCTGAACTATCTGAACTCTTCTTCCTCAATTCCTGTGCTAGTAAAATTGCAACAAGAGCATCCAACTTCAGATTTGTGAGTTAGCAGTGATAGAAAGGATAACATTCTCCCAAGACTCAGGTAAAGAACAAAGAAGCAAGATACATTTATCTTCCTCATCTACTTCAACGTCTACTGATGCAAGCTAACTCATCAATAAATTAAAAGAATTTAAATGCTCTGCAACCGACTCACCCTCTTTCATTTTCAAGGAAAACAATTTTCTTTTTAAGTAAAGTTTATTTACCATACTCTTGGCTTGATAGAGCTCACCCAACCATTTCCACAACTTGTGTGCAGTCTCTTCCTTTGCGACATTCAACAGGACAGAATCTGCTAGACACAAATGGATGGTTCCCCGTGCCTTCTTATCTAGTTTTGCCCACTCATCTAGAGAGACATCATTGAGTTTCTTCTCTTTTTGAACAGCCAACCATTGGTTTCTTTCTTCCAACAAATCTTCCATTTTCAGCTTCCAAAACTCATACCCTGTTCTGTTGAACTTCTCAATGTCCATTCGAGAGGTTGATGCAACAGTGGATGTAGCCATAATAACAACACAAGATCTACAAAACAAACACAACCAAATCTCCCATTACAGCTATAGCTTCAACACTACCACCCAAGAGTCAAAGTTGGCTAGGCTTTGATACCAAATGTTAGAAATGAAAGCAACACTACTTCAATGGAAATCTGATTCAAGATAAATTTTAGCAATCTTTAAGTGTGCATTAATAACGGAGATTGTAACAAAACATAAAATCCAGTATAGAGAATATGCCAAACATGAAGAACTCAACACAAGACACAATGTTTAACGTGGAGAAAACCCTTGCGGGTAAAAATCTCCACACAGGAAAGAGGCCCAATATTTATATTAATCTGTAAAATATTATACAATACAACAACACCACCAATCTCTCCTTCAGTCTTCAATCCAAAAGAATTCCTGCAACACCTGAGTACCTAAAATTTGTATTGCAGCAACAAAATACATGGCAAATACTTATAGAAATGTTTTCCACTCCATTCTAGGCATTCACCTTCTCTCTCCTAAGATTCTCCAACCTATAAACATTAATTACCATCTTACAAGCATCTTACACTTGTCCAAAAATAGCCATGCAAAGGTTGGGCGCCCAAGACTAAATCTGGCCTCTTACGGCATCTTATGATGCATCATAACCATCATAGATTCCACAAAAGAGTATATTTCCAAGATAGGAACCTTAGGCTAAATATAGCAAATACACACCTAACATATCCATCATATGCGTCATAGAATCTCATAATCTTATGACAACTTGCAGCTGTCATAGATTCACTTACCAAACATTATGACAGTTGTCATACATGCCAAATATATTAGATTCCTCAAGGGAAAATGCCTACCCTCATTTACTTTGAGTTTTTATATTTCCCAATAGTAAAAGTCACTCCGTAATTACCTTCAGTTACTTCAAAATTACCCCTGCCAGTGAAACTAGTACATCTCCTCATGGATAATTACAAATTACATATAATAAATGGAATAAATACAATATTAGGATTTACACGGTTAATGGCACCTTATCCCAACATAGATCAAAATAATTTTCTAATAAAAAATTTATTAAACTCAACAAAAAAATAGAGTTACAAGAATCTTGATGCACATGTTGCGGTTTATAAGAAAAGATAGATTCTCCCCCATTTCTCTTGAAGAATTGAGTTTTTAGCAAAAATTTACACAATTGTTTAGTAGATTCAAGTTCTTTCAAAAATGTTATGCCATATTCAATTTGCTAGAAGTTGGGATTAACTCTAGCCAAATCAAATAGAAAGGTAGTCCAAATAGATAAAATTGATGTCAATGTGGTGGGTGAACTTAATAATACACATGCAATTAGCATCAAATCCTAGAATATAACAATTTATAGATATACAAGTGGTGGATATACCAAATGTATATGAGATGTTACTTAGTAGAGATTGGTCCAACACTGAATGGGTACATGGTTATTGAGTTTTCACATATATGTGGCTTTCATGACACAATATAGCCAAGAAAATCATAATTGAAAGAGAATCGAGAATATGACATATGATTACTAGGTACAATAAGGCTAATAAAATTTTATATACAGAGTCGAGGTGAGGAGTTTACATGATTAATATTAAGAAGAAATCAAAGGAGGTTATGTTTACTTAGTCATTGTTATAAGAAAATTAGAATATGGAAGAAGATAACTATTGCATTGGCAATAATAAGTTAGATCAGATGGCTTGTACTGATCTAGAAAGACAAGTAATGATAATGAGTTTAATACACAGAAAGAACAAAGTGTGAATGATATGATTTAAGATGAAAAGAAAGAAATATAGAAAATTCTAGAATCAAACACATAAAGAATTTTTGGTGTCACGAAACAATCTAATGGATCCTTTATTTCTATACATGAGAATACCCAAAAGTTGATACAAAATTTGAGTCAAGATAGAAAGATGTTAGGACATGTGATTGATAAATAATATAACCAGCTTTGTAACATTGGTGCAAAATTCATGAGAAATAGAATGTAGAGTATACTTTTCTAGCATTTCTTTTAGCATTAGAAATGGTACAAGAAAAAGCTAATATAATTAAAACTGCTCCTTAGAGTGACAACAAGAAAATCAACAGAATGTGTCACAAATAAGTAGATCAAAGAAGTTTTAACAACAAATGAAGGAAAAATAATAAATAGTATGGAATAAAGATGTTCACACAATGAACTAGAAGTGAAAACAATTATAATAAAGAAAGAACTTGAATAGTGTAATCCAATCACATTTAGTATACAAGATAAATAGAAAAATGTTAAAGATTAGTTATGGAAGATGAAATTTGATGGATTGAAGTCCAAAAAGGGTTGTGTTACTCCTATTGAGTTGGTAAATGCAAGGGGGAAATCTTACTTTGTCACATTTAGATTACAATTTAATTGTACAAATAATGTTGTGAAATATGAAGCTTTAATTCATGGATTGCAATTTGCCATCAACAAGAAAGTTAAGTGCCTATAAGTACTGAGAGATTTAAAATTAATAATTAAACAAGTTAGAAATCAATATGCTTGTAAGGATATTGTAGTAGAGTATGTAATTTAATAGAAGATTTTGATGTCTTTATCATATAGACAATTCCCTACATAAAAATCGTATAACAAATACTTTGGCAGTAGCCATGAGCACATTTGAACCAACTGTAAACTCAAAGTTGAAAAGGTTTTCAATTGAACCTATTTCTATTCCATCAATTGTAGAGAATATCAAATTGTTAGGTATTTAATGATGATTGATATATCATTGATTTTATTACACATTCAAGAGTATTTGAATCTCAAATTATGTTGGCAAGAGACACTATATGGATTCATGAATGTTGTCATTGATGGCAACAAAGTTCATCCCACACATCCCCAGGACATGGTATGTTTCTACCGGAAGTCAGAATGAAGAATGTTGTGATCTGGTAAACAAGAACAGAGCATGTGGTGAGGTCTGACATACAGGTCCAGATCTCTCAGAGGAAGTATCATGGTGAAGTGCAGATTTGGGGAAGTCAAGAGGAGTATCTTAACTGATAGATTCCAAGTTTTGAGCCTCCGGTGTGAAAAGGATAAAGAGATATGAATGTTTGAGTGTCGGGTTCTCATGTGACAGTGTGAACAGAGCAAGAACTGACTGGCAGAACATCAGACATTATTCCAGATGTGTTACTTATGTTGGTGAAGGTTATGAAGGCATGAATTATGTTTAGCCGACATCATTAATGATTTCCACAAGTATATCATTGATCCGCATTACTTGGTGTGCAAGGATTCAGCCAACAGATCAAAGTTTGTGAAAAGATTGACTATTCTGGGTGCCTACTAGAAAGGTGATGAAATCACTTTTGTGGATATATATACACGATGGAGTTAGCTATGAGAGGTGTCGTGATTGTTTGTGATATGCGAATAAAAGTAGAGCAGAGCAGAAATAGTAAGGAAGGTCCGATATGTGAAAGGAAAGCAGCATAAGAGAAGAGGAAAGATGAAGTGCAGCAGATCAGTATACTGAGCCTAACCGGAACTGAACTCCATCATATGTGGATGCTACCAATCAGTTCAAGTATTGTATACCACTCTTTTGTAGACAGTGTGTCTTTTGTAGGCATTATGCCTCCTTGTGAGCAGTGTGCTCGGGCAGTGAGCCCTAATTGGCAAGTGCCATTTTGTATTCCATTCTTCTAACAGAGAATACAATCTTGGGTTAATCACCCCATGGTTTTCTCCCTTAACAGGGTTTCCACGTCAAAAATATTGTGTCATGTGTATTTCCATTTCATGATTATGCTTGCTCATTTGGATTAATGTTACATTGATTATTAATAAAGTTTAGAAAGAAGAAATAATTAGGATAACTGATTCACCCCCCCTCTCAGTTATCAACAAATTATAGATGAGAATGATAGAGATTACTTTGGAAGAGATGATGATGGCATAGTAAATTTGAAGACTAACAACAAACCTAAGGGAATAATATCCTTAGAAAGATTATTTGATATAGATAATCATGAAAGAAAAGAATAATTTATTTCATTTGAAGGAGGAACATATGAATCTTGTAATTTAGGAGATACAAAAATGTTCCCATTGGTAAAGTTTGTATTAAATCAAAAAATAGGGAATTATACAAGCATTGAAAAGTTATAGAGATGTCACATAATGGAGTTATGAAGACCTAAAAGTTTTTGATACATCAATCTGTAGACACCCAAAATTGACCTAATTATCATTAGCATTCAAATATCACATTAGCTACCGTTTGCATTTGTCTAACACACTTGAGCAATGTCCCTAACACTTATTTCTTCTATTAATTAAATAAATTTTATTTATTTAATTAATTTCTCTCATCATTTATCTCAATAAGCTGACATGTGTGCTTCTTTCATTTAAAAAGATAAGTGGTACTACATATTTTATTTAATATCTTTCACATGTAGTACTTTTTATGTACACAATCACACATAAGCCTTATCTTCCCTCCACTTGTCATCTACACATTCATATATGATCATCATTTAATCTTAGCCATTCACATAGCCACCAAATCTCTACCGTTGATTGATTTTAGTTGAGTTCTATATAAACACCCTCTCATTCCATACTACATCTATCCAGCATTCATATAGCGTCTACATTATCATCTTGAGTATATTGAGCATTTTAACATCCATTGAGCGTATTAGCATTATCATCCATCCATCATGGCAGCTTTGATCTTCATAATGTTCATTGTTGAAGAAGCAATCCACATCATAAACAAGGAATCATACAATCTAGGTGATATTATTAGTGAATTGCATGCTTTTGATTTCATTTAGATTAGATTCTTTGATGATGGTAGGGTTAGGTTTTCATGGCTATGCTTGATCTTATCAACCTGATTTTTACCTATCACATTTTGGCACACCCAGTGGGACTCACGTCCTTGATTAACTTTGTTATTTAAAGTTGTTTTTGTGAAGATCAGATTTTTTGAGTGCTTACGGCAAAGTTTTAGTCGCTTCTGAGTGAAAACCAGTCACTGTCTGATTATTTGCATCACTTTTAAGCTAAAATCAGATGCTTACAGTATTTCCTAGATTGCTTTTGAGCAAACAATAGTCACTTATTGCCCATTTTGCATCTCTTACGAGCTAACAATGTTCGCTTATGTCCTTATTTGCATCGCCTTTAGCCTGACAATGACCGTTTTTAGCTATTTGGATCACCTTTTGCAAAACTAGGGTTTTCTATCATATTCTTTTTTTTTGCAAATCTGGATCACTTATAATTTGTAACCAGTCACCTATTGCCTTTTTGCATCGCTTATAAGCTTTATCATTTCACATCTGGATTTATTGGCATCACCTCTGATCTGTAACATTTCGCTTGCAGCAAAATACAGTTCGCTTCTGATCAACAACTAATCACCTCTGGTAACTGTGTCACTTCCAATCTATATCATTTGTAGTTTGGTTTTCTTGGTTACTAATTGGGTATTTGTGCAGCATCTTATCGATTGTCCAAGAAAATGGGGTTATCAAACTACTAACATATTTGTTACAGCTTCGATTGGTCCAAAACTTGTGGTTTATCACTAATTTAGGAACATTTGGGCTTGGTGCTTAAAATGAATCATTGTTTGCTCCATGCTTGATTTATCTTTCTTGATTGCTTGAATGTGCATGTTTGTAACCCAAATTTAATAACAAAAGTATCCTCTCCCCTTGCCTATCAAATGGATCTTGGGTGTATGAGAACTTGTTATTATCTTTAGAGCGCATGCCTTCCCAGTGTGAGAAGGGGTACGACCCAAGCGGTAATGAGCTAAAGCCAAGTCCTTCGGAACTACTATATAAGAAAAGTGTTTGTGTCAAAATCCATAAACAATGGGTGTTGTTGTGTTATACTGACAACCACCCTCCCCCAGAACCCTCCAAGGCGTAACCCTTGAAGGCTGGGAGACTCCATAACGCAGAGTAGCGCTACCACACGTATAGCCACTTGAACGGATGCCCTCACTAGCAACCTTGTGTAGTAGCCAAAAACCCTCTATTTGTTGACACAAAAGGTGGGACCTTTGAAGCTGCCTTGATTCACGTGGTTCTTAGTAGAGATAACAGGGACAATCCTAAGGTTTGGTGGGGGGACAAGCCTTGGGAAACCCAGATCTTGGTATGCATGAGAAGTATGTGCCATGGAGAGGAGCCAGTGCTACCAAGATACTGAAGCTATCCACTTTGAATAAGCATGGCCAGGGGACTCAACAAATACAGTCCTTTCCTAGCCTAGGTTGTACAAGTTTGTGATTGTTGTGAGTGTGAGTGACTGAGATTATTGTTTTCTTGTCAAAAACACAATTCAAACATATTCCCTGACAGACACAGACTTTTTTTAAGCTTTAACTGACTACTTATAGATAGCCAAATCACTTTTAAACAACAGTCAATCACCTTCTACTTAAATCCAGCCACTTTTGAACAATAGTCACTCGCCTTTGGCCTAAACTGAGTCACCTTTAATCCACAGAAAATCACTTTTGAATCAAAATTGCTCACCTTTAGTAAACAGACTCGCTTCTGGCTAATACTACAACTTGTTACCTGAACCAAAACTAGATCGCTTCTAAGCTATTACTGATCACCTTTGGCTTTTTCTGTGTCACATTTGAGCTATTATCTGTTGCCTCTAGCTAAATATCAGCAAAACCCAGCAATTCAGCCAAACTAGGTACAATTCTAGCTTGCTTAGCTTCAGCATTAGCTTTCAGACCTTCTTCTGATCATTTACAGACACTTGAAACTTTGTTTCCTATCTTGAGCATAGTAAACAATTGGACTTTGTGGACTTTCCATCTTCTTGAGACCTCAAATCAGAAAATCAAACATCCAACAATCAACCAACATCAGCAAAACATCATCTTTTGGCCTTAGCCTTAGCAATATCATCAAACAACAACATCGACCAACTTTTTCCCTTTGAGTGTGTGAGCTATCCTCTAGGGAAGTCTATCAACTAGCCATCAAACAACTAGCAATCATCAACCAAACAAAATCAGCATCAACCAAGCAACCCAACAACAAAGAAAATAGCAAAGTAGCAAAGCAAACCAACAACCAAGCAACCAATCAACAAACCATCATTTTTTAGGTCTCAACCTTGACAAGCTAAAGTCCAACTTTCAACATCAATCATGCCTCAAACTAGGAGCCAATATAGAGCTGAAATGGAAGCAAAACTGTGAGCTGAGATGGAAGCCAAGATGCAACAATCTAAATCAACACCTCTTAGAGATGCAACTCAATTTATGACCGGTATGCCTCCTCACATGTTTGTGCCCCATGGGTACACCATTGGCGAGTCATCACACCAAGTGCAATCACACCCCTTTACAATGACTTATGAAGAGTATTCCCAAGAGGATTTATCTGACTATCAAGACACACATGTATGGGACCAAGTTGAGAAGCTTGTTTTATCTTATCATAATCACTACTTCTTACAACTTGCGCACATGGGAGCCAAACTACCAAGAGACTTTGATATATCCGCTATTCGAGAGAATGATCCAAGCACTCCCATTGTTGCTGCAAAGGGACCATCCACTATAGCCACACCATCAGATGCCATGCTACAAAATCCATCTTCCAACCCATCTCTTTCATTGCCTATTGTTACTTTATTTTACTCACCATGCTCAGGGTACACTTTAGAACCTTTGATAACTCCAACCAATGTGCCCCCTTTCCTTTCACAAAATCTAAACATTCCACCTTTCCATGTTTCCCAACATACTCCTCCTACCATGACCGTATCTGCGCCTCAAGTAACACAAGTTGTCCATGTCTCCCAAGTGCGAACTCCTCAAACATCACAAGCTATTCCCATATTCCATACTTTGCAAGCTTCCCAAGCTATCTAAACAACACCAATGGTCCAAGCTTCACAACCATTGCAATCCGCTACCCCCATTGCATCACATGTGGACACCACATCCCATATTCCTACCACTGCTAATATGGTCTCCACCATCTCCATGAATCCATCCAACGCGTCATACAATCCCAATGTTAGTCTCATTGACATGAGTGACCTACCTATTATTTCACAAGCTAATCCTAGTACTACGGTCTCTTATGTTGATCAACTTACATCACTTCAATCATCCTCTTATAATCCTTCGCAAACCATCAATCCATCTTATACTACTCAAAGATTACCTATCGCCACTCAATATGCGACATATACCAACCCTCATATTGTCTAAAGTACAAACCCGAATGCCCATCCTTCTTCCGCATCTATCAATCCTTCCTTCACTTACCATGTCACAAATCCCATGCCAAATTCACAACCATTAACCATCATCAATCCATCCTCTACTTCCCATGTGATCCAAAACCTTGGTACTAATTCATTGCAATATACCCAACCACCGCTTGTGTCTCAAGGACAGCAATCTTCAAACACATATGTGTCACACACCAATCCTATGACATATATTGTGAGTACGCAACCTTAATAAACGGTCATGGTTTCATATATCCCGCAACAACAACTGCAATATACATCATATTATACTGCACCTCCGAACCAACAACCCCCTTTGCAACAACAACACCTTTCTCCAGTGGATGTTCAACAAATGATTAACAAAGTGGTAGGCCAAAGCAAGAAAACATTTTCCTTGGAAGACATATGCGCTTATCCGTTTGACAAGTCACTACGTATGACACATTTTCTGCCACACTTTGAAATTCCACAATTTGACAAATACAAAGGAAAAGGAAATCTGGAAGACCATCTTAGAGCATTCTTTGTTGCATGTCTCGATGTTGCTCAAGATGATGCAAATCTTTTGAGACTATTTCCCCAAAGCTTCGCGGGACAAGTTCTTGAATGGTTCTCTCATTTACCTCTGGGCATTAAGTCATTTGTGAAACTTGCAAATAAATTTCTATCACACTTCTCTTTTAACATTGAACATAAAGTGAACATGAACAATCTTGTCAACAACAAACAATGCAATGGTGAAGCCTTCTCTTCATTCACTCAACGATGGCGTAATATGGCTAGCAAACTATCATGGGAAATACCTGAAAAATAACAGCTCGATATCTTTGTTCAAAATCTTCACCCCGAGTTGTCATTTCAACTACAATTACAAAGTGCTAGCACCTTTGATGAACTTGTTTCCAAAGGGACCATCATTGAACGTGCTTTAATCACTAAAGGCACTATCAATATTCTTAGAGATAACAAAGACAATCTGCAAAACTCTAATGATAAATCTCACTTTTGGAACAAGAACAAGAATGTTGTCAATGACGGTGTCGTAGATGCAAAGAATATACAAACAATGAAAGTTCCTATTAACATTTAAGCCGCATCTATAGCAAATCAACCTTTTCAATGAACTCGACAACGACAAACTTCAAATCCTAAACGATAATTCACACCATTAGCGGAACCCATGGAAGTTATCTTTCAAAAGCTTCTCCAAGCAGGAGATATCATGTTACCGGATGCACCACCTAACAGCGAACCACTCTTCAAAGCTCCTTGGTATAAAGAAAATGAGTATTGCAATTATCATAGAGTCAAGGGACATAAAACAAATGGTTGTATGCACTTAAAGCATATTATTCAAGATTGCATCAATCAAGGCTTAATTAAAATCACACCTCCAACATCGCAACCTACACAGCAACCCACATCGAATTATGATCTAGATGCTTTCAAGAATCCACTTCCATCTCATGACAAACCAAGTAACCCTCACGTTGGGAATGCCATTCAATATAACTATGAATCATCCACTATTGGCTGCATTGACCATGCTCACGTTTCTACTATTACTATCCAAGGCAAAGCACCTAACTGCGTTGTGACTACCCAAAGAGGTCGCGTTACCATTCAAGGAGCACTTGTCCATCCTCCTTGACCATCTTCTAGCTATAACATCCTTGACCACCTTGGTAAAGCACCCATGCATATTTCCATCCTTGAGTTACTCCGCATAGCCCCTACCCACAAAGCTATCTTTGATAAATCCTTACAAGAATCTTTGGTGCCCAACGATATTGATACCACTCAATTCCAATATATGATAGCTAGTATTGTAGCCCCTTGCCATCTCACCTTTTCTGACAAAGATCTTTAGCCTTCCATCAACCCATCACATAACAAAGCCCTCCACATAGAAGTGTTTGTCAAACAACACCGTAACAAATGAATCTTAGTGGATGGTGGAGCTAGTCTAAACATATGTTCATTAAAATTAATAAAACAATTGGGATATTCTGAGAAAGATGTTGATACTTCCAAGGTCATTACTATCAAAGTATATGATGATGCTGAGAGAGATACTAAAGGTATTATTCACTTGCCTATTCAAGTTGGGATGGTTACTACTGACACCCATTGTCAGGTCCTTGATATTGAGCTTCCTTATAACATCATTCTTGGTCGTCCATGGATCCATGCTCTCAAAGCAGTTCCTTCCACATACCATCAATGCCTCAAGTTTCCACATAACGGTGTTGAAATTACTATCTATGCTGATCCCAATCCGTTTGAATTCTGCCATGCCTTTCGAGCTAAATATCAAAGCCCTAACTGCATTCCTATCAACACCGAAGCATATCCATCTCCATCATATGTTGATCCATCCATCCTACTCAAGCCTTCATCTAGCAAAGCTGCTTCCAATCTCTGTATCAAGTACACCGAACATGGCCCGGGTGAGTACACATTGCAAGAATCTTGTTGTGTTGTAACTCTTCCCTTATCTCCCAAATCTCATGGCAAACCTTCTACATCCAAGCCATCTTCATCCGCAGCCGTCATCAAAGCCTCACGCACAGTATTCATTAAAGGTGGATTCCTGGATGATGAAGACATTGATGACATCAACTCTTGGATATTCTTTGATGAGAATGACCAAGTACAACTTGAAGTAGAGAGATATAACAATGGGTTCTGCATCATTAAGAACATGGGCTACAAAGGACATGGTGGATTGGGATCACAGGAACAAGGACCTATTGAACCCATTGTTGTGTCCAAGAAGTTTAATAAGCAAGGCCTTAGTTATTAGCTGGAGGTACTGCTTCCCAAAGACATTAAGTGTATTTCTGATATGGAAGCTAGACCTTCCTTGGTAGGAGAGGCTTCTAATACAGATACCATCGGTGACTCCTCCCTTCATATCATTGACCTTTTTCAAGAAAACTCTATCTTCATGATCTCCACAACTTCATCTAGCCAACACCCTTCGTCTGTTACCCTTTCACTCGTATATCCTAACCTTGTCGATTGGGACCAACAGGGGGCACCAATATTGGACACATTTGAAAATGATGAAGCTATTGCTGAATTCATGGGCTTACAACAAGGCATTCCATTGGGTGATCATAAAGCAGGCTTCATGATGGATCCCCCTAAACTAGCATATTTTGGCGGAAGTATCAAATCCTTCAGTCGCAAAAGTGAAATAAATAAAATCAAAGAAGATAGGTCATTAGGTGAAAATTGAAAGGTGCCTCTTGATCGTGAAAAAGTAAAAATAAAGGACATATACAAGGGTGAAAACCTCTCTGAGGCACCCAAGGATGGGGGATTTGACCTTCCTATTGCCACTGACTATCATGAGAAATCAACAATGCTAGTTGAAAAATCACAAGACATGAACTTGGGCACAAAACAGAATCCAAAGATCACATATTTGGCAGCATCACTATCAGAGCAAGAGCAAGAACGAAGAGACTTCGTAGCATTCTTCATAAAAAGAGTCATCAATTTTGCATGGACCTATGTTGACATGATAGGTCTAGATCCTTCACTTGTGGTACATCATTTAGCAGTATCCCCTAATACAAAACCTGTCAAATAAAATTTGTGCAAAATGCATCCGCAAGTAGCTCTATTGGTTAAGGTAGAAATTCAGAAGCTTTTAGAAGCAAAGTTCATAAAGCCTATTGATTAGCCAGAGTGGGTTTCAAACTTGGTACCTATAGCCAAAACTGATGGATGAGTTTGTTGTTGCACAAATTTCAGAGATCTTAATAAAGCATGTCCTAAAGATGATTTTCTATTACCAAGCATAGATAACATTGTAGATCTCACAGCTGGACATGAAATGTTATCTTTGATGGATGGATTTTTAGGATATAGCCAAATCAGAATAGCAGAAGAAGATCAAGACAAGACATCATTCATTTGTCCATGGGGTACATATTGCTAGGTTGTAATGCCTTTTGGTCTCAAGAATGCTGGAGCTACTTATCAACGAGCCATGACAGTTATCTTCCATGACCTTTTTCACACTATCATGGAAGACTATGTTGATGATATCCTAGGGAAATCTGAAATAAGAGAAGGACATCTATAGGTATTAGCACAAATCTTTGATCGACTGGAGAAATATCAAGTTAGACTGAACCCAAAGAAATGTGTATTTGGCGTAACATCTGGAAAACTGTTGGGATACATTATGTCTCGATGAGGGATAGAAGTGGACCCTGCCAAAGTAAAAGATATCATGGAGATGCCTCCGCCAGCAAATCTCAAGCAGCTCCATAGTCTACAAGGAAGGTTGCAGTCCATCCGCAGATTTATCTCACAATTAGCAAATAAATGTCATCCTTTCCAACATCTTCTCCGCAAGGGTGAACCTTTTAAGTGGGATGAAAAGTGTCAACAGGCCTTCGACAAAATAAAGGAATATTTGGCGACACCTCCTATGTTAGTGGTGCAGGAGCACCTACCTGACAGCTGGCCTTCATGAGGCAGTTAGTAGTTTAAGTCTTGTTTGTGTTTCCAAGAAGGTCTGTTAAGACCAGTTGCATGTAATAAGGTCAAGCTGATCATGATAAGATCATGCTGACCGGGCTTTTGCTATTTTTAGCTAGTTAGTTGTAACAGCTGTCATGATGTATGTTCGGTGGGATCTCCCAGCCGCCTGGAGAGTTCCCAGCCGCTTGGAGTCGGGTCAGTAGTACTCATAGGGAAATCTTTATAAGCATGAGATCGGTTGATTGTAGATCATCGATCAGCAGTATAGTCTTGCATTAAGCAGAGGAGTTTGAGTGTGCTGTGTGAGCAGCAGTATATTGTATTTACATCTTTTGAAATCGAATAAAGAGATCCTGTTATTGTTCATCCTCTGGTGAATTCCCTTTCTTGATCGATTCGCTGGTTTGGTGGCCATATGGATTTGCTGATCCATTCCACCGGTTGACTCATCTGATCGGTGGAATGGTAATGTACAGTAGGTTAGATGGTAGGTTGTTTTCTGTTTACATGCAGGTGTGCAGGATCGCGGTCAAGAGATGTTGAAGACCCTAGCATCCTCATGTGCTAGGTCGAGTTGATAAGCTAACTGAGTTGGAAGATCACCCTGAGGTTGGATCGGGTCATCCCTGGTGGATCGGCGAAGGGAGATTTCGCTAGGTGAAGAAGTTCGATAAAAACGGCATCATCAGGATATTTCTGCAAATATCCTGCAGTCGGGTTAGGCATCATCATCCGGTTAAGTGAAGATGAACATGATGCAGTCGAGTGCATGAAGTGTGAGTTCGTCGGGGTGATCATCATCTGGAGGAGCCGAGGAGCGTATCGGCATCAGGATCATCATATCGGGAGTGCCAAACATCCGCATATCGTGAGTAGATGCGGGAGAGAAAGTTCAGGTTTTTCGGCTAAGTGTTGAGAAGGTCATCAGGATATTGGGTGACGTCATCGTCATCAGGATATGACGTCATCGTCATCAGGATATTGAGATATCCCCCCCCTATGCGAGTTTATCCTGCCGTCGTTAAGTGTTAAGGTATCGGCGGAAGTCCGTGGCAGGAAGTTGTGTTAACATCATCATCAGGAGGTTTCGAAGACAACTGGATAAATTATATCATGATGCTGTTGCTTGTATCATCGGGCAGTGGAGCATCGAAGGTAAGCTGCTGAAGGTGAACGTCATCAGGATATTGGGAGCAACCGGATGTTGAATATCCTGCTGACGAAGGAAGTGTTGCATATCATGATGCCGACGGAGTTCAGAGCCCGATGAACAGTGCAACCGGAGGATGTGTGCGCCCGCTGAACATCATGATGATGATGTTAGGAGGAAAGCGGAGGAGGTGAATAGTAGTCGGCAGGAGGATGATTGCGAGTGTCCGCAATATGATGATGCTGTTGGTTTTCGGAAACATGATGATGCTGACAGAGTAAAGCCGAAATATGATGATGATGTTGGTAGTTGTAGGGAATATGATGATGATGGCGAAGATGATGATGATGAGGTTGGTCTGCAGACGTTCATGCTATATGCGAATGTTATAGTGTGGATGCCTCAGCATCATAGTGGTATCAGAGCTCAGCAAAACATCTGGGCTGTTGTGTGTTGATTCTGTCACCGAAAGGGCAGAGGTAGAGATAGAGTTGAATTGTGTGTTGTGTGTTGATTGTGAGGTTGACAAAATGCCTCCTAAAGGTAGTGGTACTGCAAGGGAGTTGCAGGAGATGAAGGAGAAACATGCTAGAGAGATGAGGAAGATGAAGGAGCTTGCTGAAGCACTTCAAGCCAGGCTGACAGCCCTGGAAAAGAACAAAAAGAGGGAAGTGGAAGACAGTGAGTCTGAAGAAGATGCAGATACTGTTGAAGAGTATGAAGAGGTAGCTGAAGATCTGGATGCTGAAGACCAGAAATTTGTCAAACTGTTAAAGGCAGTGCAGAGTGAAAAACCTAAGGTAAAGGTTGATGTTTCCAAATATACTGGAAGCTTGAATGAAGATGAGTTGTTGGACTGGATTGCTGCACTAGATAATCACTTTGAATGTGAAGATGTTGCTGAGGATCAGAAGGTAAAGATTGCAAAGACCAAGTTAGGAGGTCATGCTTTGGTATGGTGGGATTATGTACAATCTGAGAGAAGGAAACAAGGGAAGTCTAAGATCACTTCATGGGATAAGATGGTAGCAAGGATAAAAGGGAAATTCTTGCCAAGGGATTATGAAATCCAGATGTTTAAGAAGCTGCAATTTTTAAAGCAGAAAGACAGGGATGTGAAATCATATACTGAGGAATTTTATCTGTTAAGTATGAGATCTGGTCATCATGAGAATGAGGTAGAAAAGGTGGCTAGGTACTTGGCTGGTTTGAGGTTTAACATACAGGATGAGTTAGTGTTAGCTAACCCTAAGAATGTGGAGGATTGTTATCAAATGGCAATCAGGATTGAAGAAAAGCTGAATAGAGGACATGATAAGTCCATGAGAGGAAGAGGAACCAACAGGGGAAGAGGAACAGCCCCTGCACAAAAGCAAGTCAATGAGGGTCAAGAAGACACTGGTAAAGGACAGGGACAGTCTGATTTCAGAGGTGGATGGAAAGGTAATAGAGGAAGATTTGGAGGTGGTAGAGGTTCTACTACATTTTCAGGAAAGTGTTACACCTGTGGAGAGTTTGGTCATCCATCTTTCAAGTGTCCAGAAAACAAGGGTTCATCATCCAGAAATGATAGAACAAGTGACAAGAGAGTACAACTTGTGCAAGAAGAGAAAGTAGAAGAAAGTGCACAGAGTTCAAACAGAGAACCTGATAATGTTGGATATCCCGAGAGTGGAGAATCATTGATGTTAAGGAAAACAAGTTTGCAGGCATCAAAGGATATGATGCAAAGAAGAGCTCTTTTCAAAACCACATGTAAGAGCAAAGGTAAGGTATGTAAAGTTGTCATTGACACTGGTTCCACAGACAACATGGTATCTCAGGAGATGGTGGATAAACTGAAGCTGGAAAGGATTCCACATCCACACCCTTACAAGGCATCTTGGGTGAGTGATAGTCAATCACTTTTTGTCTCTGAACAGGCATATGTGGATTTTCAGATTGGACCATATCAGGATAGGATTTTGTGTGATATATTGCCTATGGAATGTTGTCACCTACTGTTGGGTAGACCATGGCAATTTGACAGAAGGGTACTGTATGATGGGTATGCTAATACCTACACCATCAAGAAGGATGGGAAGATTATTAAGTTGATGCCATTGCAGGCAAAAGCTGCAGTACAGAAGGCAGCTCAAATCATTTTAATGGGAAAGAAGGAGTTTGTGCAGATGCCTAGAGGAGCAGGCATGAAGGCAGTTCAGGATACTGCAGGGAAAGGAGTTGTTACAGACAACAAGCTGAAGGAAGTTTCAGTTGTGACTGACAGAGGTCAGCAGCAGGTTCAGAAACAGGGGTGCAAACAGCCACCAGTTCAGAAGCATGACAAGGATGTTGTCATAGTTGGGACTATTGTTTGTCCTATAAGAGTTGAAAGGAAGATAGACTTGAACACTTCAGAAGTTCAAGAGGTAGTTCAGCCAGAGGTTCTGGTTAGGCAACCTGACAAACACAGGGTATGTGGGAAGAAGGCCTACATCAACAGGCATGATGATTTACTTGCCAGAAAGCAAGTTACAGTGCAGAAGTCTTGGAGCAGCCAAGAGACAGCAGCAGACAAAGCTGGAGCAGGTCCGAAGACTGACAAAGCAAAGTGTACAGGTGGAGGACTTCCACATGCTAAACTCATGGGACATGAGTTCTTTTCTGTTGGGGAGTATGGTGCAGGAGCACCTACCTGACAGCTGGCCTTCATGAGGCAGTTAGTAGTTTAAGTCTTGTTTGTGTTTCCAAGAAGGTCTGTTAAGACCAGTTGCATGTAATAAGGTCAAGCTGATCATGATAAGATCATGCTGACCGGGCTTTTGCTATTTTTAGCTAGTTAGTTGTAACAGCTGTCATGATGTATGTTCGGTGGGATCTCCCAGCCGCCTGGAGAGTTCCCAGCCGCTTGGAGTCGGGTCAGTAGTACTCATAGGGAAATCTTTATAAGCATGAGATCGGTTGATTGTAGATCATCGATCAGCAGTATAGTCTTGCATTAAGCAGAGGAGTTTGAGTGTGCTGTGTGAGCAGCAGTATATTGTATTTACATCTTTTGAAATCGAATAAAGAGATCCTGTTATTGTTCATCCTCTGGTGAATTCCCTTTCTTGATCGATTCGCTGGTTTGGTGGCCATATGGATTTGCTGATCCATTCCACCGGTTGACTCATCTGATCGGTGGAATGGTAATGTACAGTAGGTTAGATGGTAGGTTGTTTTCTGTTTACATGCAGGTGTGCAGGATCGCGGTCAAGAGATGTTGAAGACCCTAGCATCCTCATGTGCTAGGTCGAGTTGATAAGCTAACTGAGTTGGAAGATCACCCTGAGGTTGGATCGGGTCATCCCTGGTGGATCGGCGAAGGGAGATTTCGCTAGGTGAAGAAGTTCGATAAAAACGGCATCATCAGGATATTTCTGCAAATATCCTGCAGTCGGGTTAGGCATCATCATCCGGTTAAGTGAAGATGAACATGATGCAGTCGAGTGCATGAAGTGTGAGTTCGTCGGGGTGATCATCATCTGGAGGAGCCGAGGAGCGTATCGGCATCAGGATCATCATATCGGGAGTGCCAAACATCCGCATATCGTGAGTAGATGCGGGAGAGAAAGTTCGGGTTTTTCGGCTAAGTGTTGAGAAGGTCATCAGGATATTGGGTGACGTCATCGTCATCAGGATATGACGTCATCGTCATCAGGATATTGAGATATCCCCCCCCTATGCGAGTTTATCCTGCCGTCGTTAAGTGTTAAGGTATCGGCGGAAGTCCGTGGCAGGAAGTTGTGTTAACATCATCATCAGGAGGTTTCGAAGACAACCGGATAAATTATATCATGATGCTGTTGCTTGTATCATCGGGCAGTGGAGCATCGAAGGTAAGCTGCTGAAGGTGAACATCATCAGGATATTGGGAGCAACCGGATGTTGAATATCCTGCTGACGAAGGAAGTGTTGCATATCATGATGCCGACGGAGTTCGGAGCCTGATGACCAGTGCAACCGGAGGATGTGTGCGCCCGCTGAACATCATGATGATGATGTTAGGAGGAAAGCGGAGGAGGTGAATAGTAGTCAGCAGGAGGATGATTGCGAGTGTCCGCAATATGATGATGCTGTTGGTTTTCGGAAACATGATGATGCTGACAGAGTAAAGCCGAAATATGATGATGATGTTGGTAGTTGTAGGGAATATGATGATGATGGCGAAGATGATGATGATGAGGTTGGTCTGCAGACGTTCATGCTATATGCGAATGTTATAGTGTGGATGCCTCTGCATCAGTTAGTACCTCATGTACTTGATCACCCATTATTGCTCTACATATCTTCAACAACAGCAGCATTGGGTGCCCTTCTAGCTCAGCATGATGATTCAGGAAAAGAGCAAACCATTTATTACATTAGTAGAACTCTTGTGGGATATGAACTTAATTATTCACCTATGGAAAAAGCATGTTTGGCATTGGTGTTTGCTTCCTAAGATTTATGACATTACATGTTAAACCAAACAACAAAGCTCATATCTAATGTTGATCCACTCAAATATCTTCTCTCCAAAGCAATCCTTACGGGAAGATTAGCAAAATGGGTTATGATTCTGAGTGAATTTGACATACAATATGTGGATCGAAAGGCCATAAAAGGACAAGTTATTATTGATCAATTAGCTGCAGCACCCATCATAGATATTCATCCAATACGTCTAGAGTTCCCTGATGAAGAATTATTCAACCTAACTTCACCAACACTGTGGCAACTATACTTTGATGGATCAGGAGCAGGGATATTAGTTGTTACCCCTCAAGGAGATTGTATCCTAAAATCATACAGAATTGCATTTCCATGTACCAACAACATAGCAGAATATGAATCTTTAATCATAGGATTACGCATGGTAGTACAATGGGCTATCAAATAGCTACAGGTCTTTGGTGATTCTCAATTGGTTATCTAGCAAGTTTTAGATAAATATCAAACAAAAGATGAGAAGCTTCTTCCCTACAAGCTAATGGTTGATGATTTCAAGAAATATTTTGACACTATCACCTTTGAATAGATTCCAAGGATATAGAAAAAAGCAGCAGATATCATGGCTATGATTGGATCTCTTTTAGATATGTCGTCCAATACACATAAGTGTGAGTTTCTGGTTGAACAACTTTTGATCCCAGCATTTGAAGTACTGCAGTCTAAGCTTATTTATGAGATTGTTGGTCCCAATTTGCCTTGGTATGAGGACATATATGAGTATCTCCACCATCAAACCTTTCCATTACAACTATGTAATACCCAACGCAAAACCTTTATCCGTCAAGCCTCTCGCTATACTATCTTAGGAGACACCCTATATCGTCGGAGTCTTGATGGTATCCTTCTTAGATGTCTTGATTCTGAGGAAGCAAAGGTTTCCTTACGTGAAGTACATGAAGGTGTCTATGGAATGCATTCTGCTGGCCCTGGTCTTGTTAAAAAACTTCTATGAGTTGGATATTATTGGCCAACTATGGAGAAAGATGCACAACAATTTGTAAAAAGATGTCTACAATGTTAGAAACATGGAGATTTAATACATGCACCAGCACATGAACTTCAGCCTATTACCACTCCTTGGCCATTCTCGCAGTAGGGACTTGATCTCATAGGTAAAATTCATCCAACTTCATCAAATGGTCATAAGCTTGTCATAACCACCACTGAGTACTTCACAAAGTGGGTGGAAGCAATACCAATGACCTATATCACTGGCAAGCAAATATCCAAGTTTATCTTACACTATATCATTTGCCAGTATGGAGTTCCCCAAGCCATTGTCACTGATAATGGTCGTCCTTTCAAGAATCAAGAGGTCAGAGATCTTTGTAACAAGTTCCATATCCAACATCGATTCTCTACACCTTATTATCCTCAAAGTAATGGCCAAGCTGAGGCTTCTAATAAAACAATTATCAAGATCCTCAAGAAGATAGTCAATGAAGCTGGTCATGATTGGCATTTACAACTCAATCTTGCATTATGGGCTTATCGAACAAGTATCAGAAATCCAACTAGAGCCACACCCTATGCCCTTGTGTATGGTACTAAAGCTATCCTACCTATTGAGGTTGAGATCCCCTCACTGCGAGTTTCTTTACATCATACTATTTCAGATGAAGAATATCAAGTATCCATACTTCATGATCTTGAGCTATTAGATTAACGACGTCTTTCATCTCTCAACCATCTCCAAGTCTATCAGAACCGTCTACGCCACAACTACAACAAGAAAATCAGAGAACGCAAATTTCAAGTTGGGGACCTTGTTCTTAAAGCAAATCAAAAGAATCAGCAGCATTGAGAGAAACAAGGCAAGTTTGAACCTAATTGGCTTGGTCCTTTTTGTTGCAAGTATGGGTCTAACTGGTGTTGTCATTGATGTCAACATACTCATGAGAAGGATTGGATAAGCTGTGTGCTGAGGATATTGAGAAAATTAGTCTCAATCAGGAATAGTGAAGAACAGTGATGACATTAAGGTAAAAGTCCAAGATAGGTTGAGGATCAGAGGATGCGGTTTAAATGGTTTGTAGATATAAGTCTTGAAATGCTCCAGTCACATTTTCAGAGGTCCGCATGAAGATCTGAAGAAGATATGGCTGCTCAAGTAGAACCGGTTCCAACAGGAGTTCAGAGGTGACAGAGTGACACAGATAGGTCCGGTGAGATCCAGAAATGCATTATCCCATTTTGTGGATTTGAGGAAGTGTTGAGGACATCCTTGTGAAGTGTCAAGTCGATTGGTTCGTGGTTTGAGGGTCCAGAAGAACCTATTCCTTTGTGACAGTGATGACAGACTGTGTTCTTGAGGTTCCAGATGAAGGAGAGAAGGATTCTAGTAAGCAGATGAAGTGCGGATGTTATTGGTGATTTAGAAAATCTTGTGGTGATCTATGGACCATGTCCAGTTCATGTTGATGATCCTCACTGAAGTTAAAGCTCGCATTTGAAAATAACCACTGGATGTTGGTGTTCTTCCTGAGACTGGCCGACCAGATGTATTACACGTCTTGCGGATGTTCTTGTAGGTGCTTGCCGACTTAGATGATTATTCCTAAGTTGATGCCTTGTATAAATAAGGGATTGTGAAGTCATTCCAAAGTGTGTCTTGTGGAGATGAGAGTGTGGTAGCGAAGAAGAGAGCGAAAGGCATAGCAGAATTTTTTTGGGCCCAAATGGAACTGATCCAAGCATGGTAAAGATGTTATTCTCCAGTTCAAGTTTGTAATACTTGTTACCTTGTAGACAGTGTGTCTCTTGTAGGCAGTGAGCCTCTTGTGAGAAGTGTGCTCAGGTAGTGAGCCCTAATTGGCATGTGCCATTTTGTTCTTTCTATTCTTCTAACAGAGAATACAATCTTAGGTTAATCACCTCGTGGTTTTTCCCTTAACCGGGTTTTCCACGTCAAAATCTTGGTGTCTTATGTGTTGATGAGTTTCTACTTGTTGTTTAATTGCATTATGTTTCATGATTGATATACTTCTAATCACTAAGAAGATTTAAGTGTGAAATTAGAGAGAGTCTTGGACAACTGATTCACCCCCCCTCTCAGTTGTGTGCCCTAAGTCTAACAATTGGTATCAAAGCCAAGTTCCTCTAAAGGAGCTTAACCGCTTGAGGAGATCCAGGATGTCATCTTACAAGGACAGCCTGAAGTTTGATGGAACAAATTTTATTCTATGGAAAGGTCACATGAAGTGTCACTTGCAATGCATGGGTACAGCATACTGGACCATGGTTACAACACAGTATGTACCTCCACAGGGTGGTCCAAAAGCTACAAATGAAATCACAGATGCTGAAAACAATTAGCAGACTATAGAAGCTCTTCTCAGCGCATTATCTGATTCAGAGCTCTCAAATGTTATTGACCTACCAACTGCTTTTGAGATTTGGAAAAAATTGGAACTTTTGCATGAAGGAGACCAGTATGTTAAATGTGCAAGGTTACAAAGTCTGAAAGGGAAATTTAAAAACCTGAAGATGAGAGATGATGAAAATATTACTACTTTTATGCCAAGAGTAAATGAGCTTGTTTGTGGAATTAGAAATGCTGGTGGAGTCTTGGATCAAAATGAGATTGTTGGAAAAATTCTCAGATCCCTTCCTACTTCTTAGAAAATCAAGGTTGTTGCCATTGATGAATTCAGATCCCATACAACTGTCACAAGAGATCAATTGGCTGGCAAATTGGATGCATTTGAAATGACCAAGTTTGGAGATGATCCCCCCAAGACCAAATCTGCATTCAAAGCTAGTGCCTTTGTAAAAGGCAAACAAAGGTTTGATCCAAGAGAGAACTCATCAAGGAAACTGTCATGGTATGAAAAAGCAAGAAAAGACCTGGAAGAAGAAGAAGTAGAAACTGCTCAACTTGAAGCCCTCATTGCAAAAAGACTACCAAGAGGATCTGGTAAGTATGAAGGAAAATTGCCTTTTAAGTGTTTTAACTGCAATAAGATTGGTCATTTTTCCTCAAAATGTCCAAAAAGATTTTCAAGGAAAAATACTAACAGATCAAGGTTCCAAAATAATTGTTAATGTGTTCATGAAGAAGATGATAATGAAGGAGTAACAGATGATGAATCAGAGACAGGAAACAAATCCGGAAGTGAATGGGTATTTATTGCCATCAAGAAAGAAGAACCAATATCCTCTGTATCTATCAATCATAAAGTTATAGAAAGAGCTCTGGCTGCCCAAGTTAAAGAAAAGGATGATTGGGTCATTAACAGTGGTTTCTCTCACCATATGACAGGTGACAAAAATAAGTTCATAGATTTGGAAAGGTATGAAGGAGGAGTAGTGAAGTTTGGTGATAATTCTGCTGGTAGAATCAGAGGAAGAGGAACTATTTCTTTTGATGGAAGGAACAAAACTGGTAATGTTCTATATGTTAAAGGCTTGAAACACAATCTTCTCAGCGTTGGACAGTTGGTGGACGAAGGCTATGATCTCTGGTTCAAGAATGGAAAATGCAAGATCTTTGAAAGCTCAGGAACGGAGATTGCATCCGGTACCCAAACTAAAGGTAATATCTTCCACCTGGTTGGCACTAGTAAAAGTTTCTTATTTGTTCAAGTTGATCAGAGTTGGTTATGGCATAGGAGAATGTGTCATGTGAATTTTGATAATATCATCAAGATAAGCAATACTCAGGTTTTAAGAGATCTTCCAAAATTGGTGAAACCTACTAATAGCTTGTGCAAAGAATGTCAGTTGGGTAAGCTGAGCAGAATCACATTTAAGAATAAGGATCAATCTTCTACTGGATTATTGGACTTAGTTCATACTGATCTATGTGGTCCAACAAGAATCAAGAGTGTACAAGGTGATAGATATTTCATGCTATTAATTGATGACCATTCCCGGATGATGTGGGTTACCTTTCTGAAAGAGAAATCAGAAGCTTTTGAGAAGTTCAAAATTTTCAAGGCTATGGTAGAAAATGAAACTGGATTAAAATTGAAATGTCTGAGGTCTGATAGAGGTGGTGAATTCACATCCGGTGAGTTCATAGATTTTTGTGAGAAGCATGGTATAAAGAGACAGTTGTCTGCTCCTAGGACTCCACAGCAGAATGGAGTAGTGGAGAGAAAGAACCGAACCATCTAGGAAGCATCATGGACAATGATGATGGAAGCAAATGTTTCTCAGATGTTTTGGAGAGAAGCTATCAGCACTGCAGTCTATACTCTCAATCGAGTTCAAATCAGAAGCAATACCAGTAAGACTCCTTATGAACTTTGGTTTGGCATCACTCCTACTGTGAGGTATTTCAGAGTGTTTGGTAGCAAATGTTACATTAAAAGAGATGAAGATCTAGGCAAGTTTGATGCTAGAAGTGATTAAGGAATTTTCTTGGGTGACTCCACTCAAAGCAAAGCATACCGGTGTTACAATAAGAGACTGAGAAAGATGATAGAAAGTACAATGTGAAGGTTGATGAAGGAATTGAGAAACCTTCAAGGTTTTATGAATATGATGAAGATGATCAGAATAGCGTTCTGATTCAAGGAGCCCAAACTCCTTCCAGTACTTAGAATCAAACAGATCCGGTAATTTAGGGAGAAGAGAGAGTCATAATGAGCCTGATCAAGAATTAGAAGTGCAGGAAACTCCCAAAGTTCCCAGATATGTAAGATTGAACCACTCTGAAGATCAGATCATAGGTGATAAAAGCAAAGGAGTTCTAACAAGAAAGAGAATTGTTCAAGATTCAGAAGAGTATTGTTTGATTTCAAAGATTGAACCTAAGACAGTGAATGAAGCTTGCAATGATGAAAACTGGACTAAAGCAATGGAGGAAGAACTGGTGCAAATAGAGAAAAATCACACTTGGGATCTTGTTCCCAGACCTAGAAACAAGAATGTGATTGGAACCAAATGGGTCTTCCAGAACAAACTAAATGAAGTTGGTGAAGTAATTAGAAATAAAGCCAGATTGGTCTGCAAAGGCTACTCTCAAATAAAAGGAATTAATTTTGAAGAAACTTTTGCTCTGGTGGCAAGAATTGAAGCAATCAAATTATTTCTTTCCTTTGTTGCCTTCAAGGATTTCAAGGTATATCAGATGGATGTCAAGTCTACCTTTCTAAACAGTGACTTGGAAGAAGAAGTGTATATAGAGCAACCGGATGGATTTCAATTGTTTGATCATAGTGATATGGTCTGCAAGTTGAAGAAGGCACTGTATGGATTGAAGCAAGCCCCAAGAGCTTGATATGAAAGATTGGATAAGCATCCTTTGAAGATTGGTTTCAACAAAGGTAGTGCTGACAGTAACTTATATTTCAAAATTGATCATGAAAACATCTTAATTGTTGAAGTATTTGTTGATGATATCATCTTTGGAGGAAGAGATAGTATGTGTAAAACTTTTGCAAATCAAATGAAAAGTGAGTTTGAGATGTCTATGCTTGGTGAAATGAATTTCTTCTTAGGTTTGCAAATTACTCAAACAAAGAAAGGAATCTTCATTTCTCAAACCAAATATGTGAAAGAATTGTTGAGGAAATTTGGGATGGAAGATTCAAAGCCAATGAATACTCCCATGGAAACTAGATGTAAGTTGAGCAAAGATGATGACTCTCCTAAGGCAGACTAGACAAAGTACAGATTAATGATTGGAGGATTGTTGTATCTCACTCAAACTAGACCAGATATAATGCAGGTTGTTGGTCTTGTTGCTAGATTCCAGGCTGATCCAAGAGAATCTCATGTCATGGCAATCAAGAGGATTTTTAGATATCTAAAAGGGATAGTTGAGTATGGTTTGTGGTATCCTAGATATCATGACTTCTCTCTTCATGCATATACAGATGCAGATTGGGCAGGAGATGTGGATGACCGGAAGAGTACAAGTGGTGGAGCATTCTTCTTGGGAAAAAGATTGGTTTCTTGGCTAAGCAAGAAACAAGAGGCAATATCTCTGTCCACAACTGAAGCAGAATACATTGCAACAGCAGGTAGTTGCACTCAAGTTTTGTGGATGAAGCAGATGCTAAGAGATATCAAAGTAGAGTATGAGAAGCCTATCACAATCTTCTGTGATAATTCAAGTGCAATAAATATATCTAAGAATCCGGTGTTACATTCTAAGACTAAGCATATATCTATCAAGTTTCACTTTTTGAGAGAGCAAGTGAACAAGAATGAAGTCAGATTGGAGTTTGTGCCCTCCAAGGATTAGATTGCAGATATCTTTACTAAACCTCTACCTAAGGATTCTTTTGAGTATCTCAGGGAGAAGTTAGGGGTTATTGCCCCTCTAGTGATGAACTAAGGCGCACTGAGGTGCATCAGTCTGGTGGATATCACAGTCATATCTTGTGATCCAGATTGATGGGAGCTGCTACTCAGGGGGAGCAATAGGTATGATTCTGAAGTGTTGGAGTTGCAAGTATGAGCCCTTTGCCATTGATGTCAAAGGGGGAGAGAAGACATGTGAAAAACAAGTGGTTGATGATCAAAGGGGGAGCAGTAAAGGAAGAGAAGACATGTGAATGGTTGTTGCTGATAGGGGGAGTTGTGACAGTAAGGAGAAGTTCTTGTCTTGATGGTTTTTCACATCATATGTTGCCATCAATGACAAAGGGGGAGATTGTTGCAAGTATGGGTCTAACCGGTGTTGTCATTGATGTCAACATAGTCATGAGAAGGATTGGATGAGCTGTGTGCTGAGGATATTGAGAAAATTAGTCTCAATCAGGAACAGTGAAGAACAGTGATGACATTAAGGTAAAAGTCCAAGATAGGTTGAGGATCAGAGGATGCGGTTCAAATGGTTTGTAGATATAAGTCTTGGAATTCTCTAGTCATGTTTTCAGAGGTCCGCATGAAGATTTGAAGAAGATATGGCCACTCAAGTAGAACCGGTTCTGGTAGGAGTTCAGAGGTGACAGAGTGACATAGATAGGTCTGGTGAGATCCAAAAATGCATTATCCCATTTTGCGGATTTGAGGAAGTGTTGAGGACATCCTTGTGAAGTGTCTAGTCGATTGGTTCATGGTTTGAAGGTCTGGAAGAACCTATTCCTTTGTGACAGTGATGAAAGACTGTGTTCTTGAGGTTCCAAATGAAGGAGAGAAGGATTCTAGTAAGCAGATGAAGTGCGGATGTTATTGGTGATTCAAAAAATCTTGTGGTGATCTATGGATCGTGTCCAGTTCATGTTGATGATCCGCATTGAAGTTAAAGCTTGCATTTGAAGAATAACCACCGGATGTTGGTGTTCTTCCTGAGACTGGCCGACCAGATGTATTACACATCTTGCAGATGTTCTTGTAGGTGTTTGCTGACTTAGATGATTATTCCTAAGTTGATGCCTTGTAGAAATAAGGAATTGTGAAGTCATTCCAAAGTGTGTCTTGTGGAGATAAGAGTGTGGCAGCGAAGAAGAGAGCGAAAGGCAGAGAAAAAGTTTTTTGGGCCGAAATGGAACTAATCCAAGCATGGTAAAGATGCTATTCTCTAGTTCAAGTTTGTAATACTTGTTACCTTGTAGACAGTGTGTCTCTTGTAGGCAGTGAGCCTCTTGTGAGCAGTGTGCTCAGGCAGTGAGCTCTAATTGGCATGTGCCATTTTGTTCTTTCTATTCTTCTAATAGAGAATACAATCTTGGGTTAATCACCCTGTGGTTTTTCCCTTAACGGGTTTTCCACGTCAAAATCTTGGTGTCTTATGTGTTGATGAGTTTCTGCTTGTTTAATTGCATTATGTTTCATGATTGATATACTGCTAATCACTAAGAAGATTTAAGTGTGAAATTAGAGAGAGTCTTGGACAACTGATTCAACCCCCCCTCTCAGTTGTGTGCCTTAAGTCTAACACTTTTGTCATCACATCATTTTATGGATCAGGTGCATACACTCTCTCAACACCTGAGGGCATTCCCTTGGATGAACCTGTCAACAAAATTCATCTCAAGAAGTTTTATCCATGAATCTGATCTATCCTAAAAAAAAAGATCTATCCAATAGTGAAAACCACTTTGTGGCACTTTGGATTAAAAAAAATAGTACAAGAAAAATAACCCATCCTCTGGTGAAAACCTGGTAAACAGGTGCCTTGGATAAGTACCATAGTGAAAACCTGGTAAACAAGTGCTATGTGTAGTGACCAACTCCCACTGTCTGCTTAGTTTGTTTGATCACTGCTTTTCCTAGCATATTTCACCATCTTACCTACATAATCCATATCATAATCTACATTTCACCTTGTACAAACATCGTTGACCATTTACCCATAAGAAAAGTCTCTCCATCTTTGCCTCTACCATCCTAGCCTTTGTATTTTGGATTTTGTTGGGGTAACAATATCATTTGGCACGTTAGTATCTTGATCGTACGCACCATCTCTCACCGCTTCTCCATAATAAACCATCATCCCATATTGGGGGCACTTGTTGAGTCTTATTTGGAAGTGGATACCTCTACCTCTAGCTCATAACATAGCAAACACCCAATCTCATAACACAATGAACTTTCAACTTTACAACACAGTATGCATCCAACTTCAAACATGGAAAACATTTGCAACCAGGATTCATGTCTTTGCAATCAATCCAAGATCAAACAAACATCAACATTCAAAATTTAAAAAAAAATCAAAACATCACAAAAACCCAAGCAATAAAGTTGATCTTTTGACATCAACCATCAGCATAATAAGCAAGAACTACATCGCTAACTTTATCATTAAAGCCTTGATCCCGTGGATACAGGGTATGTAGGCAATCTGAGATGTGAAGGAAGCACTCTGATTCAGGCAAAGACGATAGCCCCCTTCTTTTCATCATCCATCTTTCATCCTTTTTTCTAATCATCCTCCAATCATTCATCTCACTTTCTTCTATCTCTCATCAATTACATCATCAATAAACCCAGAACTACATATTCATCATGTCTCATCATCGTCGTAAATGTGCTTTGATCCTGTGGACACAGGGCATGTACGTAGTCTGGAATACAAAGGAAGTATCCAATACACAAGCACAGATGATCCACCCCATCTTCTTCATCTTCTTTCATCTTCCACCTTCTTCTCTTTGATTAGCTCAAGTCGGAAGCAGACTCTGTATAGTGAAAGCTCCAACACTTTAACAAATCAAGAGTAAGCTAGAAGCTATTTGTCTGCATGCCTCAATCCAACACTTGCTATAATATTCTACCAACATCTTTAGCCTTCAACAGGATGCAGCTTTCCTCTCAACAAGGTGCCAGCTTAAACCCATCCAAGAGCACTTAAATTTGGCAAGAGAACATGATGATAGTATCTTTTGTTTTATCTTTTGATTTATCTTTTGTTCCTTTCCTATGCTTAATCAAGACTGTCTTGATCTACTATATCTTGGTATGTTGCAATGAAGTAAGGACTGGGGCATGGTCATATTGCTTTCATATGCCGTGTCTGCAGGGGCATCTTATTCTCTTCCTATGCATATTGCTATCTTGTACGTGTTGGGATTAGCATCTTACATATCAATATCTCTAGCATCTGAGAAGCTAAACAGTCTCTTATGCATTTGAGACTATTCTATGTTAAGACTAGCTCCATACATATAACCAACAAGGTATCACTATGTGTAGTGGAGATAAGCTCAAACCATTGCTTGTAGCATCAAAGTCCATCTCAGAACACTAGCTGCTATTCATATCTTGTGTATGTTGGCTCAACATCTTGACCTCATGTGTTCAGACAAGATTGTAGTATGTTAGTTTTGCATTGGATATCTCAACACTTTGGTCTTTTATACCTTGGTGCATAATATCCATATGCTAAATCAAACATAAGGATTGCATTTCTTTCAATTTTTGAGCAATTACTTTAAAAAGCTACCATTTCATTTATCCATACCATCATATGCCTATGTAGTACTCAACCAAGATCAATCTTTCCTCTATCGTCCTTTTCTGCTTTCCTTATCCTACAAAACAAGTGTGTTAGACATATTATTATCATTACCATCTATATATATAAGCATCAGTCCATATCATATCATTCTCATCTATCTATTTGCATTATCATTAACATAATACATTTCCATTTGCATATTCATATTCATTTGCATAAACATCCATCTAATCCATGAAAATAAAAATATAGCATGCATAACCATCATAATACCATAAGTGCATCCATAATCATATCGAACCAAGGCCATCATATATATATACAAGAACATGTCAATATACAAGTGTCAATTTACAAGCTGAGCCATAAAGAATGTATGTACAATCGGCTCTAGGCCTCATCATGATACAACATAATATACATAATCAAGGTAGCCCTAATAAATACTGGCATCTCCCTCGCCCTGACCACCACCACTGAGTCGTGCACCTGTCCCCCTATCTCTCTGTGGTCCCATCACTGACGCAACAGATCAAGATCCACCTGTCCTCTGTGAACCTAATGCTCCTGACCTGCTCCTGAAGTTAGGCTGCCTCTACTCTACTGGTATGGCTCCATAGTATAAGCCCTTGTAATACTCAGCCTCACCCTGCACCCTCCTCAGCTCTCCCTGTAATTGTGTCAGCTGTGTGGCTAGATACATGGTAGCTCCATCTGTCCCTAATGTAGTTACTACTCTATCCCGCTCACCAGTCATCACCTGTAACTATTGAATTATTGTATCCCTCTCTATCCGCAAACCATCTCTCTCAGCTCTCATCATCTGCATCTGCTGTAGGGCAGTGTCTCACTCTAATCTCATCATCTGCTCACTCTACCTCGCCGCATCTCTCTCCCCTGTCAATCTAGTAAGTGCACCATCATCCTACCCATCACCAGTCTGTGCTCTAGCCTGTAGCTGAGCCTGGTATGTTTGATCCCATACTCTCACATGTCGCAAGCCTATCACCTCCTGATACCTGTCTAACTCCACTCTCCTCAACCTCATCTGAGCCCACTGCCTCCATCTCCTCTCCTCTCTAATCCTCCTCCGTATTTGCTAAATCCTGACATCATCACCTCCTAATAACTGACCCTGAGGCTGTGCAAGTATCTGAGGCTGCCCCTGTGCCTTCCCCTGTACCTATATCCCTGGAGCTACTGGCACAACAACCTGTGCTGGTGGAGCTCATCGTCATCTCCTCCTGACTGGTCTCTCCATCCCTATCTCTCCTATTTCTCCAACCCTCGTCAACCGAGTCAGTCTCGCTATCACCCAATTTGCATCATAATCTGGTAGCATGTCTGGATCTTCAGGACCCTATCCCCAATGCCATACAACTGGTTGTAGCCCCTCTCTCTCTGCCAAAGCCGTATCAACCACTAGCTCTATCCCCCAATCAAAAACCTCCTGTCGAGTCCTCCCAAAAATGGCATCACCAACTGATACTGCCTGTGGTAACCTGAACTGTCTCAAAACCCTCTCAGGAAAATAACACTCTATAATATATATACCATGTCCAAAAATATATCTCACCTACCTAGCATAGACAAGATTTCTGTCCTCCTCATCCCACTGCTCACATCCTAGCCATGGCCTCCATATAAATCTATCCACCTCATCCAATATCCTTTGTCAGTACACTAGTCCTCTGCGTTGTCGATATGTCAAAGCTCCTCTATACATCCTCGCATAAGGCTCTCCTACTGCTCTAGCCACCCATCCATCTGGCCTCGTCACTGGAATATGCTCATAGGCCCATACATGCAAAATTGTGACTCCTACAGACATACTAGCCCTGAACATATATGCACAGTCATGTAGATAATGATAGAGCTGTCCAAGCACACACTCCGTCCATGCATATCTCATCCCATAGGAGAACATCCCCTCCATCACTATCCCCCATCCGAATGGGAATCCTCTCGCTTGTCTATCGCCTACTAGCCATCTGATAATAGCTACCACAACTTGCTACAGCCTGTCGCATAGCTCCTCCATCCTGGCCATGGGAATCTCTGAGCTCTTTGCCCCAATATCTGGCATCCCAAACAATCATTTGAACACAACTGGACCCATATTAGGATCATAATCTACCCTATCTCCATCAATAGGAATGTGCAAAATCTGGACCACATCCTCTAGTGTGATCGTGGCCTCTCCTGTCGGCAACAAGAAAGAACTATGCTCGCTCCACCATTGACCTCATCAATCCTCGATGTGCCTGCACCAGCTCCAATCTAGACACATGCTCTGACTCGAGGATCTCTAACACTAGCCGCTCCTCTGCATCCAATAGTCTCACCAACCACAAATCTCTGGGATGTGGCTCTCACGATAATAATGGTGGTAGTACATGTCCTGCATCATTCCGTTTACCGTATCAGTTTTTGTGCTATCAAAATTGCCTTTTGCATGCTATCTTTGACTATCTTTTTCTATAATCAACTCATTTTTCTACATGTGCCTATCTGATGATCATAAGCAATTTATTTTACTACATGCCCCTATTTTTAGCCTACATGTGACCTACTTCCCATACACTTGACTGTTGACTACAAGCGAGCTAAACATCTACATGTGCATGCTCTTCGCCTACAAGTGATCTATTTGCCACATGCGTCCGCCTATCCCTCAAAAGCGAGCCATTTTTCTACCTACGTTCACTTTTCCTCTATAAGCGACCTATTCTAGCCATATGTGCATTTCGCCTATCTATTTGCACTAGCTGACCATAAGTGACTCATTTTTCTATATGCAACTAAGCCGTACCTATATGCAACCTTTATTACCCTAAGCGACTGATTTTAGCCTGCAAGCGACCTGAACATGCCTAGTCCCTAACCTAGTTGCTTCTGGTGACATGTGTACATTTATGACGCTTCTAGCCTATTTAAATCACGCTTTTAGCAAAACTTTTGATACATACCAGTGCACCTGCTCCCTCTGGTCATCCATGTGTCCTCACTCACTCAGCACGTTGATCTCTATGTGGAATCACAATCCTGATAGTTCTCCAACTCTTGTCGCACACCAACTCTAAGGAGCTCTAGATCTCTCTAGCTTTCTGAACACAAATGAGCCTATTTTCCCTTGAGAGCCCTACTTATAGCCCCTGTCCCAACCCTAATTCTTCTATACCATCCCCATTTATCCCACCCAACCCCTGTTTTCTTCGTGTCATCCCTGTTTCTAGCCCTTCATCTTATCGCAAGCCAACCCAGCCCTTCCTAGTTAGCCTGGTTTACCTCTCGAGGGGGCATCACCTGCCAGTTACACTGGGGCATCACTTTGTTCATCGACCGAATTATCGTATCTTCTTTGACACAATGTTTTAACAAACATTTTATCAAAGAGGGGCAAAATGTAGACACCCAAAATTGACCTAATTATCATTAGCATTTAAATATCACATTAGCTACCATCTGCATTTGTCTAACACACTTGAGTAATGTCCCTAACACTTATTTCTTCTATTAATTAAATAAATTTATATTTATTTAATTAATTCATTAGCTATTTCCTCTAAGCTATAATTAAACAATCTTTAATTATTTAATTATCTTCATTCTTCTATTTTAATTAAATAAATCATATTTATTTAATTAAAATTCTATTCACAAATCCACTTTCCAATTAATTAAATAAATTTTATTTATTTAATTAATTTCTCTCATCATTTATCTCAATATGCTGACATGTGTGCCTCTTTCATTTAAAAAGATAAGTGGTACTACATCTTTTATTTAATATCTTTCACATGTAGTATTTTTTATGTACACGGTCACACATAAGCCTTATCTTCCCTCCACTTGTCATCTACACATTCATCTATGATTATCATTTAATCTTATTCATTCACATAGCCACCAAATCTCTACCGTTGATTGATTTTGGTTGAGTTCTATATAAACACCCTCTCATTCCATACTACATCTATCCAGCATTCATATAGCATCTACATTATCATCTTGAGCATATTGAGCATTTCAGCATCTATTGAGCTTATTAGCATTATCATCCATCCATCATGGCAGCTTTGATCTTCATAATTGTTCATTGTTGAAGAAGCAATCCAGATCATAAACAAGAAATCATACAATCTAGGTGATATTGTTCTTGAATTGCATGCTTTTGATTTCATTTAGATTAGATTCTTTGATGATGGTAGGGTTAGGTTTTCATGGCTATGCTTGATCTTATCAACCTGATTTTTACCTATCACACAATCATTACACGCATTAACCCTTTGAAACTAGGATTCAAGTGATTATACTAGAGATAGAGGCTTATGAATGCTTTGTTAGAGCCTTTAGTTTTTAAAGAAGTTTGAAATTTTTTATCAGCAAAAATCATTTTTATAATTTGACACTCCATATGGGTGGTGAACCTTGTCCCAATCAAGAAAAAAATGGAGAAATCAGAGTATGTGTTAATTTCAAAATTTTGAATACAACTTCAAAAAAGGACAATTATGCACTCCCTTCACTTGATGAAATATTATAGATTGTAAATCACAGATGATATTATTTTTATATGGCTATTACAGATATAATCAAGTGATGGTGAATTATGAAGATAGAATAAAAACAACATTTACAACAAGTGGGACACATTTGTATACAAAAGAGTGCCTTACGGTCTAATAAATGCAGATGCTACCTTTCAAAGATTTATGGACATTGTATTCAAAGGTCTAGTTAGTGATTTGTGCATTATTATTTATGATCTTACATGTTTTTCCAAGAATAGAGGAGAACATATAGATGACTTGATAAAAGTATTGCAAAGACGTAGAGAACATGGAATTTATTTAAACCAAAGAAATGCATATTTGGAGTGACAGAAGGTAAACTGTTACTAAGACATATCATTGTGAAAATAGGATGTCAATAGATTTTGAAAGAGTTGAAGAAATTTTAAAGATTCTTTTGCTTGGAAGTTAGAAAGATCTTAAATCATTCTTTGGTGAGAAATTTTTTAAGAAAATTTATTTCAAGTTTTACTAAAATAGTCAAACCCTTGAATGCTAAGTTGAAGAGGGTGCAAAGATAGAATGGAGTATTGAAGCACAAGCTACTTTTTCTAACATTAAGAATCTAGTTACCAATACTCCATCATTAATAGGCTTAGAATATACTCAACCTTACTACATTTATTCTTTTTCTTTCAAACATTCAAGTGATAGTTCTAACTCAAAAAAAACAAATTGGAGATGAAAGACTAGTAGTGTTTATGAGTGCACCTTTTAGAAACATTGAAATTAGATATTCAAATATAGAGAAACAAGCATTTCTATTGGTTAGAGTAGTTAAAAGTTCAAATACTATATTTTGAGAAGCAAGGTATCTGCTATTGCACCTAACCTTGCAGTGAAAATTATGTTAAAACAAAATTAGCTAGGAGAATACATGAATAGATGGGTAATTATTTTACAAGAATTTGATCTAAGAATTTATTCCATGAAAATAGTAAGACGATAAGGATTAAGTAAGGTCATAGTCTAAGTTGATTCTCAAATTGCATTTCAATAATATTCATTATAATCCATTAAAATTGATGATTGGTATCATGACCTAGTCTACTATATGTTGAACAAGAATTGTCCTAGTCACCTGAATTCGAGTCAAAGAAGAGAATTGAGGTTGAAAAAAAAAAACTTTATATATATATATATATATATATACACATCCATTTTTATAGATCTCTACTTTTTAATTCTTTAGTTATTTTTATACCTTTGTAGTGTTATAATTATAATATTCATCTTAATTCTTTCTTTTTGTGTGTCGTGGTTTCTCTTATCTCGCTTCTTGTTGTTTGTCATTTTTGTCACATTTCAACTTTTTAGGTGTTTAGGTTGTTCTTAGGTGTTTTTAAAGTTGGAATAAAATTATACTTTAATTTTTTCTTTTCCTAGGTGTCTTGGTTCCTGCATTACTCTTTCCTCTATTTAGTTGTCTTAGTCTGCAAACTTACTCATTCTTGTTGGAAACAAGGTAGATAACTGAGAGGGGGGGTGAATCAGTTATCTTAAATATTTTAACTTTCTGTTCTTCTTTAACTATTAGTGCAACATCAAAACATATAAGCATACATAACCATGAGAGCAGAAATAAAATCAACACACATAACACAATGATTTTGATGTGGAAAACCCTGTTAAGGGAAAAACCACGGGGTGACTAACCCAAGATTGTATTCTCTGTTAAAAGAATAAGAAGTACAAAATGGCACTTGCCAATTAGGGCTCACTGCCCGAGCACACTGCTCACAAGAGGCACATTGCCTACAAGAGACTCATTGTCTACAAGGATATAGAAGGTAACCAGATGTTTGAACTGAAGAGAGGCATTCACATGTGTTGAGGTTTAGTTCCGGTTAGGCTAAATATATTGATCTACTGCACTTCATACTTCCTCTATTTTAGTGTTGTTGTTATGTCACATACCAGACTTGTATTCCTGCTTTCACTCTGCTATCTACCTTTCCTCACACACTTTCATACTCTACACACTTCTTCATACCGAAATCAATCTGGTATATATATCCGCATCAAGGATTTCAACATCTTTCTAGTCAGCAGCCAGAATACTCAAGATATTTACTAAACACTGATCTGTCAACTAGATTCATGCTCAATATGTGATGCGTATCCAAGACATAGAGTTAGAAGTCATCAATCAAGTCAGCCAACCATGTATGATCTCTCAATTTTCTTGACCACCATCAATTCTTCATCCGGATTAAAGTCTGATGCTCTGTCGGTCAGTTCTTCCTCAGTCTGCTCTGCCTGTCAGGAACCCAACACTTAGATGCTCATCTCTTTTCACTCTTTCATCACCGGAGGCTCAATCTCTGGAATGTAGTAGTCATGGTACTCCTCTTAACTTACCCCAAGTCCACAATTTGCTGAGATACATCCTCTGAGAGATCCGGACCTGATTGTCAGACCTTGTTGCATGCTCTATTCTTGTTCACCGGACCAAAACACTCTTCAATCTGACTTCCGGTATAGACATACTAGGTGCTGCAGATGTGTGGGATAAGCTTTGTTGCCATCAATGACAACAATGATGAAGCCACATAGTGTCTCTTTCCAACAATCTCCCCCTTTGGCATTGATGGCAACACTTAGGGAAAAATGACTAAGTGTCATAACAAACTCTCCCTTGGCTGATGCTTTGTCTTATGTACACTTTTACCTGAGCTCCCCCTTAGCTGGATTCCACATTTTTCACTACTCCTCACTCCCCCTTTGACATCAAAGGCAAAGGGTGAAATCTGCACACCAAAACTTTCAAAAATCAATCTATATATTGCCGCATAAGTATATATACATGTACTTACATATACTTCGTATATCTGCAAAGGTGGTTTTCAACTGGACAAATTCTATTGCCCAACTCTGCTTCATCCTGTCCAAAATTGAGATGTGACCACTTAACAAAAATGCAAAAGCTTCTGCCCTCTTTAAGTCTGCCAGATCATTGGTCCGAGTTGTGGTCTGAGCATCAGTTAGGGCCTCATGCATGGCCTCTAACTTAGGGATAATTATCCCTCTAAGTTCACTCATTCTGCTTGTTCTATTCTTCTTCTCCTTCTCAAGCCTCTTTATCTCATTTATAGTAACAATAGTCTAGAACTCTTGATTCATTATGGATGAGGTTAGAGGATCAATATTTTGAGATAAACTTGATAGTTTACCCTCTTGTTCTTCCACCTTCTTTGCAATGTTTGTTGTCACTGTGGACCAAGATAAACAAAATTTGTATAATTCTCTGCCATCTTTAAGGGCATTTTCTAAGATCTTTATCCCAATATCCAGATTTCTCCTATCATTTGCTATGAGTCCCTGTACTTCAGAGAATCTCTTACCCAAAAACTCTTTCCAGACTTTCTCTTCTACTGATTTCTCTAAAGAATCAAAATGTGTGCTAACAGAATTAACAAGAGATTTCATATTACTGGATGAGGAGGCCGAAAGATCCTTTTGGAAGGATGGCATGATTTTCTCTAGCACACCGGATGCAATCTCTATTAGCTCATAGTCTTCCATGTGAGACTTCAGAAGCTTTTCTTTTGCTTTAGCTTGAGCAAAAGTTGTTACCTTCATTGTCTGGACCAGAGAGAGGGAGTCAAAATTGAGTGGTACTTGGAACAGTTCCAGTTCATCTATCTCCATCAATTCCTTGGTCAAGAAATTCTTCACTGCTTCTGCAGTGTCTCTTGCTAGAGACTTCTTTCCTTTTGCATCCTCAGAGCTGTCATCAGAGATCTTCTCTGTTTGTTCTTCTTCTCTTCCCTTTTTCTCCTCTTCTTGACTTGCTTTCTCCTCTTTTCTTTCTTCTCCTTCAGTTCCGGAGTCTGTAGGGGGATCCAGAAGAGAGATATTTTCTTCTTCATGGACTTCCTCTTCTAGAACAGAGGAATCCAAGTTCTTAGTCCTCTCCTCACCTATCTCCTTTGACTCTTCTACAATTTTCTCAGTAGAATCTTCCTTTGATGTACTTAGTCCTTCGACATCCGTGGCAGAAGGTTCATCACTTATGTCCTCTATAACAGGAAGATTGAATCTTTTAAATGCATTTCAGAGGATGTCTTCAGTCTCTTTTACCACCTGATCAGTCTCTCCGAGCATAAGTTTGTTCATTCTTGCTTTGCTCCGGAACTCATCCTTGCAGTCCTTGAAGATCATGTTCATTTGTTTTGGAGTAATGGAAGGATAGAGCTGAATAGCTATCTGTTCCTGGATCTCCAAATCCTTTGCCTTGGCATTGTCTTTTCTAAGTTCAAGTACCTTCTCTAAACTCTTGGGAATTAGAGAGATGATTTCCATACTACTTTATTATATATGTTTAAGTACTTAACTGTAGCTTCTTCCAAGATCCTTTTGTCTGTGTCACTATACTCATCATAGAATTCTATCATTGGTTGCAGATTCCCATCCACAGTGACTACCTTGATGACATCATAAATGGAGAGAGTAGGCCTTTCAACAAATTCTTCTGCTTCTTCTTCTTTGTTTGCACCGACAGAGGATTCACCTGATGATTTCTTCTTCCTCCTCATTTTCTTAATTTCCTCATCGGTCTTTGTTTCTTCATCATCCTTCTGACTTGTATAGGACCTTGTGGCCTTGGTTTTTGTTCTCTTTTCTCCCTTACTGAATGTCTTGGCTTCCGGTTTGGAGGATCTTGAGCTCTTAGAAGTGGTAGGTGTAGAGCTCTTGGAGGATCTAGTCTGGGAGGAGGCTTGCACCAGAACACTTTCTTTTTCTACTTCTTGTCTCTCCTTCTCTGCTCTTTCTACTTTCTCTTTGTTTGCATCAACTACCTCTTTTGAAATGCCATATCTTTTGGCAACTTCCTCTACTTCCCTTCTTAATTTTCTTTTCATCTCCGGTTGTCTTAGCACAACATGAATTATTACGCTCAATTCTTGAAAGGTTCCAAACCTTTCTGCCTCAAGGTCCTTAGGCTGACTTAGCAAGTGTTGAATATGCAGCTCTAAGATTTTCTCATCTACCTCATAGCCCATTGGCATAATCCAGACTATCCTGGGCTCTACTGCCTCCATTAGAAACTGATCAATGTCTACCATAAAACACACTGTATCCTTATATTTTTGAACCATTATCTGAGGAATTCTTTCTCTGGCCTGCATCATGCCTTGGAAGTTCTTGAAATATCCCCAGAGTGCTATACTTTGAGCCTTGGCATCACCAAGCCCATACATATAATCTCTGATTTGTATGGCAACGAGTCTGTCATTTTGCCATACCCAGCCACTTGATCCAGGTAGCTCATTCATAAAGTAAAAGAATAAACACAGTATTATCCCACCATACTTGAATGAGTTCTTGTCCTTCTTGATCTTATGTAGGTTTTCTAGTAGTTGGTTCAGGGGAAGCTCGCATAGATAATGGTCTACATTTTCCCTTAGCATCTGATATGTAGTATATATAGCAGTTCCAGACACTGAATTCTCCCTGTTGGAGTGATATATTTTGTAGCCAATGATCACAGAGTCAAATTTGATATCCGGATCTGTGATATCTTCTATTATCATTGCTCTCTTGTCAAACTTTGATCCAGTAGCATCACTTACTATCTGATTCTTGACAGATTTGAGAGCAGGCAACCCACCGGATGAGTGTAATCCGGTTACAGCCCTAATGGCATCTTTTGTGATCTTGAATGGCCTCATCAACCACATAAAGTTGTCATGCATTCTGCTCAGAACATACCGGACCCATTCATCCTCTGCAAAATAGGGAAAGTGGATGCAATGTCCAAAATGCTTATCCCGGATGGCCTTGTATTGAGGTTTAAGTTCAAATGTTTCATCTACTAATTGCTTGTGATAGATATCCATTAGTTTGGATTCCCCAAATTCCTCAATATTGGCGTGTATGTATACCCTAACATCTTCTACATGCAAAACCCCATGCATAATGCTAGAGAAGGCAACTAAGGGATCAACTTCTAGGGATTTGTAAGGATGTTTCTTGAACTTAGGGCGCGGCCTATCAGTGATCTTAACAACATTTGGAGTATCCATCTTGAAAAATATTCAGAGAGAGATATTCAAGAATGGAAATACCTTTTTACGCTTCTAGGGTTCACGAAATGAGCCAGAAAAGATTGTTGGTTGAATCGGATTCTATGCTTGATCTTTGAGAGGGTTGAAGCAATCTTGTTTGCAAAGCTCTTTCTTTCTTCTTCTTGAGTGCAAGTGTGTAAATGATGAATAAAAGAACCCTTATATTTATGCACAAACCCTAATTTCATATTGCAATAAATGCACACCTTAAGTCATTCCGGTTCCCTTGTTTTGAGAGAGATCCTTCCGAATCACTGAGATGCACTTAGAATTATTCTTGGTGATAATTGACAATGTATCTCCCTTTCTCCAATCATTCCACTTATCCGCAAATCAAGATACTTCAGTTTTGAATCATACCAGATCTAACTGTGAGAATCCTACTTTTACCGGATGACTATCAAACTGAATCAATCTTGGATGATTAACCTCTTCAAACCCCTTGTGGATCTTTCATATTTTTACCGAGGGTTATTTAGATATATCTCTGAGAACCCTTTAAACCGCAACTTTCCATGTGCCAATTTTAGGCACTGATTGACTGGCTAGGGGAATTTATTTTCCTTTGTGACTCCCCCTGAGCCAGAGATCATCTATTTAGTTTCCAGAAGGAATATCAGCACCAGATTCTGGTGTGAATCCATCCCCAACATTTTATGTACTTCTCTTCACCCAAATCTTGTTCATCTCCCTTTGCATTTCATCCACATTCACTTTTCATTTTCCTTTGTCTTGATTTTGATTATGATGCACTAGACCCTTCTTATTCTGATTCTTACTTCTGTAGAATTTGGCAATATGACCGGATCTATTGCAATTGTAGCAAATAACATTTCTTTGCAAATTTGACTGATATCCTCTTGATCTGCATTGATTTGCCATATGTCCCATTCTATTGCATGCAAAGCATCTACCATTGAATGAATTGTTTATTTGCATATTTCTACATTCATGAGATTTGTGACCATACATTTTGCAATTAAAACACTGTCCGGAGAAGGATGAATTAGTCTGATTCATTCTTCTTCTACACTGGTTTGCTTTATGACTGAAGTTATTGCAATTCTAGCAGTATCCATTGAAGGATGGATATCTTTGAGCATTTGGTTGTCTTACTGGAGCTTTTCTAGGCCTGTTCCTAGGATTTCCTGATCCAGAGTTCTTCTGACCGGATCCGGAGCTTTCACCTTTCTCATACCCCAAGCCTTGCTTGTCATCTACCCTCTTTTGGCTTTTAAGAAGAACTTCAAGTTGAGCAGAGCTTATCTTGAATTTCTCTTTGTATTCATTTGTTGTTTGAAGATCCCTTTTAAGAGTGTCTATCTGATTCTCAAGTTGTTCTTCATTATCTCTAGCTTCTTCAAGATCAGATTCCAGATGCCTGATTGTTCTATCCATTTTGTGGCAGTCTTCTGACTTTTCCTTGAGAGATTGTTTTAGATTATCTTCAATTTTTCTTTTCTCTTCAATTTCTTGGGTGAATTTCATAACCCCTAATTCCATTTCATGTCTTATTATAATAACCTCTTTTGATAGCTTCTCACATAACTTGTTCTTCTCATTCAGACTTTCATTAGTATCATTGGCTTCACTTTGACTTGCTAATTGTTGAAGTAGTTCCTTTCTCTTTTTGACAAAGATACTCAGTTTCTCTTTTAGTTCATTTATGAAATCATCAGCTTGTTTGAGTCTTTCCCTTAAGTTATTGACTTCAGAGTGAGATTGCTCAAGATCATCTAGGGTAGACTGAAGTTGTTCCCTCATACCATACATATCTATTGAGATTCCCAGATCTTCCTCAAGCTGTTAGGCTCTGTTTGGAGGAACTTGGCTCTGATACCAATTGTTGGAAATAAGGTAGATAACTGAGAGGGGAGTGAATCAATTATCTTAAATATTTTAACTTTTTGCTCTTCTTTAACTATTAGTGTAGCATCAAAACATATAAGCATACATAACCATGAGAGCAGAAATAAAATCAACACACATAACACAATGATTTTGACATGGAAAACCCTGTTAAGGGAAAAACCATGGGGTGACTGACCCAAGATTGTATTCTTTGTTAAAAGAATAAGAAGTA
Source organism: Cunninghamia lanceolata (assembly GCA_027924645.1). Lineage (NCBI taxonomy): Eukaryota > Viridiplantae > Streptophyta > Pinopsida > Cupressales > Cupressaceae > Cunninghamia > Cunninghamia lanceolata. The sequence continues at coordinate 490,460 of BSBN01000905.1, forward strand.
CAAAATGGCACTTGCCAATTAGGGCTCACTACCCGAGCACACTGCTCACAAGAGGCACACTGCCTACATGAGACTCACTGTCTACAAGGATATAGAAGGTAACCAGATGTTTGAACTAAAGAGAGGCATCCACATGTGCTGAGGTTCAGTTCCGGTTAGGCTAAATATACTGATCTACTGCACTTCATACTTCCTCTATTTTAGGGTTGTTGTTCTGTCACATACTAGACTTGTATTCCTGCTTTCACTCTGTTATCTATCTTTCCTAGCACACTTTCATACGCTACACACTTCTTCATACCAAAATCAATCTAGTATATATATCCGCATCAAGGATTTCAACATCTTTCTAGTTAGCAACCAAAATACTCAAGATATTTACTAAACACTGATCTGTCAGCTGGATTCATGCTCAATATGTGATGCGTATCCAAGACATAGAGTTATAAGTCATCAATCAAGTCAGCCAACCATGTATGATCTCTCAATTTGCTTGACCACCATCAATTCTTCATCCAGATTAAAGTCTGATGCTCTGCCGATCAGTTCTTCCTTAGTCTGCTCTGCCTATCAGGAACCCAACACTTAGATGCTCATCTCTTTTCACTCTTTCATCACCAGAGGCTTGATCTCTAGAATGTAGTAGTCATGGTACTCCTCTTGACTTCCCCAAGTCCACACTTTGCTAAGATACATCCTCTAAAAGATCTGAACCTGATTGTCGAACCTTGCTGCATGCTCTATTCTTGTTCACCGGACCAAAACACTCTTCAATCTGACTTCTAGTATAGACATACTATGTGTTGCAGATGTGTGGGATAATCTTTGTTTCCATCATTGACAACAATGATGAAGCCACATAGTGTCTCTTGCCAACAATTCTATGTATCTTCTCTTGCTATTTCTTTTGATGATGGATCATAGAGTGTGATCCGAAATGTTGAGGAAAAAACTTGCACAGAGTTAAATCCTAAAATACTGAACTTCAAATAACTTTATGATCAAATTAGGGACATTGTATAGAAAAATCATAAGGGAACCTACTTAAGATGCCTAGATAAGATGGATGTGGTAAAAGTATTAAAATATTTTCAATGAAAAATTTAGAACAAGATAGGGTTCAGAGAATGCTATAGCTAATCAAATACTCAAATTTCATTATTATTGGTCACGTGTCTTTAAGGACACTCAGATGCACATCAAAAACTATCATGTTTGTCAAGTTTTTCTCTAGGATAAAACACATGAGAAGAAAGAGATCATGGAAAGTTTGATGCTCTTTGGTTGAGTCCCTTTCAAGTTTCAAAAATTTTGGGAGAAAACACATTCAAGCTTCAAATTTTATTAGAAGAGGATGTTCCATGAGCAATTCCTCAAGCACTATTTTTAAGCTTAAATTGTTTTGATTTTGGTCTTATACATTGTCTACTTTTAATTATTTTGAGTGTCTTATATTAGACTCTTATGTTTTCATTGTGATTGGTGTCTTAAATTAAGGAGTGGTTATTATTTCTTTTGTAAATGGTTGTTGTGTGCTTGTCTTTGGTTGTGGTTTTCATCTTTTGCTCTAAATAAAGCTTTACATTTTACATTATGCAATTGTCTTTTGAACTCAAGAGTATGTTTGTTGGATAGTAACAATGATGATGATCTAACTATTGAATGTTAAATGATATTTTAAAATAAAAGTTATGTTTGAAATATAATTTTGATGTTTAAGATAGTTATGTATGATGTTAATGTATTCATGATTAAATAAGTTTGGATGAACTATCTGATATTTGAAAGTATTTTGCTTAAGCCTTACACAAATCACATATAACTGATTTTTGGGATTGCTTGGATAAGTCATTATAGGCATGATATTAAGTGAAAATATTAAGATTCTACTTTCTTGTTTGCCATTGTGGTCCCTAACTAAGAAACATACTTTATAGCTTGTCAATTCATATAACGCTTTTAGACTCTTTTTTTGAAAGAATAAAATGAAAAATATAAACAACTTAGTTTCCCAGGCAATTTAGGTCATCTCTACCATGTATATATACACTTGACCAACAATAGAGCTATCCCTAGAGAGGGACTAGAGATAACTCCATCAAGGCTATAGATGTTTGGCTGGAAGTGCAGCAATATTCAAGTCCATCAAGGCTATAGGTGTCTAGCTAACTACATAGTAAAGCAACATTTAGGTGATTTGTGATCATATATACTTAAATACTTACATATTCTAGTAGACCATTATTCATTTGAAAGTATAGTTCAAACACCAGCTTGATACTGAATCTATAGTGACAAATCTTTATAATTTTTGGAAAGAGCATGGATACATGTAATGTCCCCTTTCTAATAATTTAATTCAGGGACCCAAAATCCCATTACATATTTCTTGTGGGCTTAGGGAAAGTAATAGTGAAATAATTTTAATTTTCTAGTATTTTCTACATTTTCATAAATTGTATTTTTGGAGGTCTTTGGAGCATTTTTGGGGCCTAATTTGTCCAAAAATATTAGATTTAAGTTTCTTAGCATAGGTCTTTTGAATATCTTTCCAACACACCAAAGAAGTTTGATTTTTTCCTTATCTGGCTGTCCATTTAAACTTCTAATGAGAAATGAGATTCTTCATATCTGACTTGTGTAACTCCCACTATTTTAGCATATTCTATGACAAGCTTTTAAATGGAGAAGTTACCGTCTATTTTTAGCCAAGTATCGAATGGAGTTATGACTTATCTTTTGGTGGATATTTTTGGAGGCAAGATATTAAAAAATAATATTTAATATTATTTTCTAGAAAAGAGGGGTGTTGGAATTTGGGCACCCAAGTTGGGCCTTCAACATCTATAAAATAAGCAGTTTCTTCATTTTAGCATCTAATTTTTATCATACCAAAACTCTATCAAAATTGTTTGAGCACTTGTGTTCATTCATCAATCTAGGGACTAACTTGGATGTTGAAATCAGAGTATGAAACCCCTTTGGTTTCTTGCAGGAAATCTCAGATAGAGGTTGTAATTTACACTTCAAAGATTTTTTGGATTCCAACATAATTTTAGTAGATTATTTGCACGATTTGTGAAGGAAGAAGTTGCAATGCACAAAGTTTTATTTGCAAATCTAAATATCATATGTATTGTTGTTATTTATAATTTATGGCAGCACTTGGTTGTACATTCTATAAATATATAAATTATCTCTATCTTTTTGTTGAAGTTTGTTTTATGTGTGCAAACATTCAATGCTTCTATGACATAGTTTATTGTAAAATCAACATTTTATATTACAATCTTTAACATGCAAATTGGATGGAAGTTATTTTAGTGCATTTCATGTTATATTTTCTATGTATTCTTCAAATTTGATATTATTTGCAAAAAAACAGTCATTACAGTGGTATCAGAGCTTTGTTCTTGTGAACTTGCAAGGTAAATTAGTTTGTTGATGATTCTGAGTGAAAGAGAAATCAAATATCAAAGAAGGGAGAAAAAAGTTACAAGAACAAGATCCAAATAAAAGAGAAGATATGGTAGAATGAGGAAGAGGAAAGCACAAGCTAACAAAAGAGGAAAAAGTAGATTTCCTCCATTAGACTTTGATTGAAATTAATAACACCTTGAAAAAAATTCACTCTCTTAAAATTTGGAAACTCCAAATTCTCCCAAAGCATCTCCAAGAGAAGGGAGTATATCTATTGTTAACTAATCTACAGTTAGTTCCATACCAAATACATTTAATCCTATGTTCTTGCAAAGAAAGGAAAAAGAGGATAAAGAACTTGAGGCTCCTCTTGTAGAGGAGGTTGACAGAATTTTTCAAGAATACTAAGGTAAATCTAAAGATTTCAAAATAATAGTTTTATTTTTTACTTACTTAGACATCCTTGAAAAAATAATTCCTAATGGAAGGACTCCAAATTGCAACAAAAATAATGAAAATAAGTTGTTGCAACAAAAAAATAGTAAGTTAAATGCCCCTATATTTGATCTGGTAGCATTAAGATTTATACACGAGCATGGTTATAAAAATCACAAACCAATTTTACTCTTAGCCTTATGGAGAAGGAAGATGCCATATAGTTTTCTACATTGCATCTGGATGGTGTTGCTTATGATTGGTGGCACCATGGGTTGATCACACAAGGACACAACCTTGGACAAAATTTTGATGATTTTAGCCAAAGGATTCTTAACCACTTTGAACATAAAGATGAAGATGAATATTTCAAAGAGCTTGTAGGAATTAGACAACAAAACTCAATGGAATCCTATGTTCTAGAATCTTAGCATGTTCCAGTAATGGTACTTAACATTTCTGAAAAGAGAATCACTTTTCTTTTTGTTGAGGGTTTGTTTGAACCTTTCAAAGGTATTGCTAAGGCTTTTGCACCATCTACTCTATAAGAAGAAATCAAAAGAGCTCTAACACTTGAGCCATATGTGCTAAAGAGCAATTTTCCATATCAATCCAAGGCACCTACCTTTGTATTGCAAAAAGGAAAATTTAAGACCATACCTCAAGCATATATTAGAAAGAGGATAGATAACCCCTCTAAAAATGAACTCAAAAGGAAGAAGCTTTATTTTTCTTGAAAAGATCCATGGGAACTTGGTCATAGATGCCTTGGTAAAGGCCAAGTTCATTACATTCAGGTAATATATAATGATGAGTCAGATCCTAAAGAACTCAAGCTATAGACAGTTATAGAGAATCATGAACTTGAAAAGATGGAAGATGAAGACACAAATGGATCCACACTTGTATCTTTTTTAGGAGCACCTAGATATCATCCATTTAGAGTCTAAGGAGTGCTATCTAGATAGAAAATCACAATGCTTATTGATAACTTGGGGCTACCCATAAATTCATTGATGAAGATCTAGTGGTTAAGAGAGGACTAAAAGATGAAGATTTTGAAGGCCTCAATGTTATTATTGTTGATGGATTCACCATTCCATACACCAAAATAATTTGACAACTCAACATAGCTATGGGAGATCATAAGGTATGTGATGGTTTTTATGTTGTGGGATTAGGAGAGACTAACATGGTTTTGGGTGTACAATGGTTGTAATCCCTTGGTGAGATTTCATAGAATTGTCAATCCATGGAGCTTATGTTTAAATTTGAAGGGAAAGGTGGTGCATAGAGGTATCTAAAATGGATCACCAAGGGTGGTCACAACTAAAAGAATGGAGAGAGATTTCTACAAGGGACAAGTTGCATGGGCAACAAGTTGTTTGGTGATACCTTCAAATTCATCCACGGGTAAGCAATGCACTTATCATATTGATATTGAAAATATTTTGGATAAGCATAGTGTGGTGTTTAGTGATTTTCCTTGAAGACTACCACCTAATAGAGGATTCACTAGTAGAATTTTGGCAAATAAATGACTATGTGACTAAAACTTTTAGTCACGACAACTAAAAATGATTAAATTCTAGTCATTTTTTGCAACACAGCTATAAATGACTAAATATATGACTAATTTGATGGTGGGTAAAAAACACAGCTATAAATGACTAAATAATTAGTCACACAAATAAAAATTAGAAAGAGAGGGAAATTAAAAAAATATTTCGAATTGGAAAGAGGGAAATTTAGAGAGAGAAATTTTTTCCATGAAAAATAATTCAAACAAAAGAAACCTGACCACCTCTATGCTCAAGACATTATTCATGCATTGGACGCATTGTACAGGGGTTGAATTTGAGCTCAAAAATAAGTAAGGCTCATTGATGTCCCTCTTTTTGCGTTGATGAATTGGAACACAATCACTTGAAGATGTTAATTTTATTGTATTTTGTTAATTCTGTATTGGGCAAACCCATTTCAGGGGGATTTCCCAAAAGTGATAGAAGAGTTTCTGAAGGGCATGGCTAGATGCATTGCATTCAATCACTGAGGAACCTTACTAGCAGGTCTGGTATTCATGCATTTTTTAAACTATAATTTTTTGTTGTGTTTGGTACTCTATTTTAGTTATGCCCATTTGTCAGATGCTATAAATACAAACACCAAAATCTAATTCAATTTGTTGACTGTTAATACTCAAACAATACCCCACTCTTATTAGGGATGCATGAAGTTCAAAGCTCAGTTGTGAAGGATCAAGGTTTCACCTAATTGTAGAAGAACTACCTCAACCTTGAAAAATTTTTAAAAAGAAAACAACAAATTATCTTATATTGCTTAATACCCATTTTGGTTTCTGCCAATCCTATCACAGTTTAGTCCCATGAATAGTTATTATTGTGTTGAAGTATTGGTTATTAATACTAGTGTTGGTGTGTTCTGAAGAGTATTCAATATGCTCCGTTGTTAAAATGGGGTTTGATTTTTCTTAATTGGGGTCATCTTATGTGGTTTAGCTTGGCTTAAAATTCCTAAGTGACGAGTTTGTAGATCAATCTAGGGTTTCTATCTTTTTTCTGTGATATGGAAGTCACCCTTTCAGATGTTTCTCTCTCTAATGATCATCTAACTAAAATGTCCTTTTATCATGATGATTTTCCTCTCATGGGCAAATTCATGGGAAGAAGACTAGATGACGTAAAACTCTATGGATGGATATGGAATCTACGAGGCTGGATACAAAGTTAAATTCTTCCTTTTAAGGAATTCTTTCTTCTTCAAGTCTATCGAGGATAGAGAGTTTTATCAAACAAGGGTCATGATATTTTTGGCAAATCTGGGTTGTTTTTATGTCCTCTGGCAACCATTTTTAGACCTAGATCATCTCTTTTTCAAAGGTTCCCTTTTGGATCCCACTTCTACAACATCCCTCTGGTTTGTAGAGCAGTGAAGACAGTTTAGTTGCTTGCAAAGATCTATACCTCTAGACCAATGTTAGGCACAAGTTGCATAGTGCATCATAATGATTGCCTTACACCCTATGCAGTTGTTAGTAGCTAGACGGCACAACTAATTTTAATCATCAATATCAACACAATAAAATTATATGCTTCTGTGCACCATACAAATGATACTCATGCTTCCTAACACTCAAAAGCACTCATTGCCACATGTTTACTTGCATTCAGCACATCTAAAAAACTAAATAGAAAATAAGGGCACTTGATAGCAAGGTTTCCTTTCAAATTTAACTCCAAAACCCAACATTCAATTCAGCAAAATTACCCCTCAAATTTCAACTCTATTATATAATTAATTTACCCTCAAAACTATCCAGCCTAACAATTCAGCAATATGACCTCTCAAATTTCAACTTTAAAATCTATCAATTTACTGTGCAAGATAACAATTATTTGGGTTCTCAAGTCTTTATCTTTCTACTTCCTTTCATTTAGAATCATATGGTCATTGGCTTCTCAGGTCTTTATCTTTCTACTTCATCACATACTTGCATTATCATGTCATAAGATCTCTGCGTAAAACCACAATAGTGTGTCACACTTTCGACTAAATAAATAATTCTGAGAGGATCATTTACGTGTGATTTATTTACGCCCAGTTTAGTTATGCCTAAAACCACGTTGCATCTATGTGGTGCCTACATGGTTGTACGTTTCCTAGTGAAACCTTATCAGGAGGTACATTTATGCCTGGTTAGATTTCAGGCGTAACCAAAGTAAATAAAAATTAAAAAAGGCAAAAATGTCATTTTCATCCGGATTGATACAATTTTCAAGTGTTCTACCTGGAGCCCATGATGGACAGTGACCCCACAACGGACAATGAGCCCACAATAGCCAGCCAGCATTATTCAACCGCACTGCATTGCCACCTCTAGGTACCATCACTACAACTCCACTATTCCACAACACTCACATGCACCATTCAGATATATAAACTATACCCAACTACAGTGATTTGCATAAACCCTAATCACATAATATACAGAAGATTATCGTATGCATACTGGGAATGTGTCACAGTTACAGAGAATGATTCCATCCCATAGAGGAAGAACGCAAAACCCTAATTTAACATGTTTCTTCACATACAATCCCATGTTCTCTTGATATTCATCTTTAGGTCAAATCTTCATATATGTTCTCTTCTTCGTTTCCATGGTAATATAGGGCTCTTTAGTAAATATGATTTTTCACAATCCTTTGGTAACTAGTCTATCAGTTCAAAAGGTCTTATTAATTTTAGCTTCCATTCTACAGCTTCAACAATCAACTTTGTTCACAGGATCTAACTCTCCATGTTTTCGTTGTTTCAGCAATATACTTCTATATTTACAAGGTTTAGGCATCTTGATCTTTCTATTTAATGCAACATTTCCTTGGCTTTGACATATCATTATAGCCCACACAAGACTATTTGGAACTCAGGTCAATAATGTTGGTATGTGGCGACTGATCATGCAAGTACTATACACAAGTTATGTATCCTCGCCGGGGTTCGGGGCTGGGCCGGGCCCCGAGCGGGGGTTTGGGGGCGGCAGCCCCCGAGAAGTGGGGGTTCAGGGGCGCAACTCTAAAAAAAAATTCCCTCTTTTTTTGGACCATTGGAGTCGATTGTTAATTTTTTGTTAACCGACAAAAGGAAAATGACATTGCAAAACCCTAATTCTAGAAGCTTCCAAAAAGCTTGTTATAAGCAGGTGGGATGTATGGTACAGTGATGTATTCGTGAGATTGTAATCTATTTTGCACTGGATAATAAAATCATTGGATGGTTGAGTTTGTGTGGATGTAGCCCATATTGGGTGAACCACGTTAAATTTCTATGTTGATCTCTTTTGTGTAATTCCTCATTGTTATATTTGGGTTATTTAATCTACATATAATTGTTAGTGTTTATTGCTTTGATCTTCCCTAACCCTAACAACTGGTATCAGAGTGGGTTGTGTTTGTTTATTGTCTACAGGAAGGTCTCATGGTTAAGTGGGAGCAATGGCAGATGAGGGTAAATTGAAGGTAGATAAATACAATGGACAGAACTATCAATTATGGAAGATGTAGATGGAGGATTATCTTTATCAGAAGGATTTATGGAGGCCATTGGAAGGAAAAGCCAAGAAACTGGTAGCAATGACTGATGAGGATTGGGATCTTCTGGACAGAAAGGCACTGGGAACCATTCAGTTGTGCCTGGCACCATCTGTGGCATTCAATATAGCAAAAGCGATGACAACAGATGGTCTAATGAAAGCTTTGGCTAAATTGTATGAAAAACCCTCAGCCTCTAATAAGGTATTTCTCATGAAGCGTTTGTTTAATCTAAAAATGATTGAAGGTGGATCTATGTCAGATCATTTAAATGAGTTTAATACGATTACCAGTTAGTTAACTTCTATAAAAGTGAAATTTGATGAAGAGGTAAGGGCTCTCTTGGTTTTATGTTCTTTGCCAAAAAGCTGGAATAGCTTGGTAATGGCTGTAAGCAACTCTGTCTCTAGTTCAAACACTTTGAAATTTGATGATGTTGTTGGTGTTATCCTTAGCGAGAAAATGCGAAGGAAAAGCACAGGTGAGACTTCAACATCTGGTAATTCTTTGACTGTAGAGAATAGGGGAAGAACAAAGGAAAGAGGAAAAAGCCCTACAAATCGTGGCAAGTCACAAGGGAAGTGGAAGAAAGGCAGATCTAAATCTAGAGGAAGAATGGATTACTGGCACTGTGGCAAGCTAGGACACTTGAAGAAGGATTGTTGGTCTTGAAAGGGCAAATAAGGAGATGGACAACATGATGACAGTAAGAAAGTTAATGTTGCAAGTAATAAATTACAGGATGCTTTAATTCTGTGTTTAGATAATGCTAATGATTCCCGGGTAATAAATTCAAGGGCTTCATTTCATGCCACACCCCATAGGAAATATTTTGTAGATTATGTTCAAGGTGATTTTGGACAGGTATATTTGGGTGATGATGAACCCTGTCATATTGTTGGAAAAGGAAAGATAAAAATCAAGTTGCAGAATGGAAATGAATGGTTGCTACAGGAGGTAAGGCATGTTTAAAATTTGAGAAGGAATTTAATCTCTGCAGGACAACTGGGTAGTGAAGGTTGCATAGTTACCTTTTCAGACAAAGTCTAGAAGGTCACTAAAGGTGCATTAGTAGTAGCTAAAGGTGAAAAGGTAGGCACATTGTATTTGTGTATGGTAATACTTATTCTACCTTAGCTGCTACAGAAACAGTTGCTACTAAGATAGTTATAACACTTGCTGTAGGAACAGAAACAGAATTGTGGCACCATAGACTTGGGCACATGAGTGAGAAAGGGATGAAGATACTTCACTCCAAAAAGTTGCTACCAAGTCTGAAGAAGATTGACTTGGAGTTCTGTGAAAATTGTGTTTATGGAAAATAGAAAGAGTCTGATTTCTCAAAGTTGGGAAAGAGAAGAAGAGTGAGAAATTAGAGCTTGTGCATTTAGATGTATGGGGACTAGCTCAAGTATCTTCTCTTGGAGGCTCTTGCTATTATGTTACTTTTATTAATGATGCAACTAGGAAAACATGGGTGTATTTCCTAAAACAAAAATTAGAAGTATTTGAAACTTTTAAAAAGTGGAAAGCTTTGGTTGAGAATGAGACTGGAAAAAAGTTGAAGTGTCTCAGATCTGATAATGGAGGCGAGTATTGCAATGGAGAAGTTGAGAATTACTGTTCATATAATGGAATCCGCAAGCAGAAAATGGTTCCTGGAACCCCACAAGAAAATGGTGTGTTTGAGAGGATGAATAGGACCATTGTGGAGCATGCAAGGAGCATGAGATTACATGCTAGACTACCCTTACACTTTTGGGCAGATACTGTATATACTGTTGTTTATTTAATAAACAGGGGACCTTCAAATCCTTTGGATGGTGGCATTCCAGAGGAGGCATGGATGAGTAAAAAGGTAAACTATTCATTTCTAAAAACCTTTGGTTGTGAAGCTTTTGTCCATGTTGATATTGAAAATAGAACGAAGCTTGAGGCTAAGTCTAAAAAATCTACCTTCATTGCATATGGAGTAGATGAATTTGGTTATCAGTTATGGGATTTTGAAAATCATAAAATCATTAGGAGCAGAGATGTTATATTCAATGAGAAGGTCATGTATAAGGATCAGCTACAGGAAAAGAAGCATGAACAGGCCAAAAAGGAATATGTAGTGCTGGATGAGATTCCAGATAATAAATGCCAGTGGTACCTAATGCTCAGCAACAACAAGTTATCCCACAGACTCCTGCAAGTGTTAGATGTTCTACAAGGATAAGTAGACCTCCAGAAAGATTTTCTCCATCATTATATTCTATATTATTAACTGATTCTGGTGAACCTAAAAGTTATGAAGAAGCAATGCAGGTAGATACCAAAAAGTAGTGGGAGCTAGGCATGAAAGAAGAAATGGATTCCTTCCTGCAGAATCAAACTTGGGACTTAGTCAAATTTCCTGCAGGAAAAAGAGCATTGCCAAATAAATGGGTTTACAGGTTGAAGGAAGAAGATGGAGGCAAGAAAATATATAAGGCCAGACTCGTGGTAAAAGGCTTTGCACAGAAGAAAAAAAAAAAAAAAAGGTATAGATTTTGATGAAATATTTTCTCCGGTTGTAAAGATGACTTCTATTAGAACAATTCTAAGTCTTGTGGCTATGGAAGACTTGCATCTTGAATAGCTAGATGTGAAAACAACTTTTCTGCATGGGGATCTGGAAGAGGAAATATACATGCAGCAACCACAGGGATATGAGGTCAAGGGTAAGGAGGATTTTGTGTGTAGGTTAAAGAAGAGTTTGTATGGCCTAAAGCAAGCACCTCGGCAATGGTATTTGAAATTTGATAGTTTATGGCTGAACAAGGTTACAAAAGATGTCATTCTGATTATTGTGTTTATTTAAAGAAATTGGGTTATGGTAGCTATATTATCCTATTGCTTTATGTTGATGACATGCTTGTTGCCTGGTCTAACATGCAACATATTAATGAACTTAAGCAGAAATTAGCAAATTCATTTGCTATGAAGGATTTGGGTGCAGAAAAACAAATCCTTGGTATGAGGATCACACGGGATAGGACAAACAGAAAATTATTTTTGTCTCAAAGTGAGTATGTAGAGAAGGTGTTGAAAAGGTTTAACATGCAGAATGCAAAAGCAGTTAGTACACCTTTGCCTAGTCATTTTAAGTTGACTAAGGAGATGTGTCCAAAGACACAAGAGGAGGAAGACAAAATGTCTAAGATACCATATGCATTAGTAGTTGGTAGCTTGATGTATGCAATGGTATGTACAAGCCCAGATATCGCACATGCAGTGGGAGTTGTGAGCAGGTATATGAGCAATCTGGGAATGGAACATTGGAATGCTGTAAAATGAGTTCTTAGATATTTGAGAGGTGTGATAGGTAAAAATCAAGTTAATAAGATCAAGCATATAATTCAAAACCTAATCCTACCACCATCAAATAATCGAATCCAAGTGAAATCAAAAGCATGCAATTCAAGAACAATATCACCTAGATTGTAGGATTCCTTGTTTATGATGTGGATTGCTTCTCAACAATGAACAATTATGAAGATAAAAGCTGCCATGATGGATGGATAATAATGATAATATGCTATATGGATACTAAAGTGCTCGATATGCTCAAGATGATAATGTAGACGCTATATGAAAATGATGGATAGATGTAGTATGGAATGAGAGGGTGTTTATATAGACTTCAACCAAAATCAATCAACGGTGGAGATTTGGTGGCTATGTGAATGGCTAAGATGAATTGATAGTCATAGGTGAATGTGTAAATGACAAGTGGAGGGAAGATAAGGCTTATGTGTGACCGTGTACATAAAAAGTACTACATGTAAAAAATATTAAATAAAAGATGTAGTACCACACATGTTTTAAATAAAAGAGGCACACATGTCAGCTCATGAAGATAAATGATAAGAGAAATTAAGTAAATAAATAAAATTTATTTAATTAATTGGAAAGTGGGCTTATGAAAGGATTTTTTAATTAAATAAATAAATTTATTAAATTAAAATAGATAGAAATAGAGATAATTAAACAATTATAGATTATTTAATTATAGATTAGAAGAAATAGAAGAAATAGATAATGAATTAATTAAATAAATATAAATTTATTTAATTAATAGAAGAAATAAGTGACTGGGAAATTGTTCAAGTGTGTTAGACAAATGCAGATGATAAATAATGCAATATTTGGTACTAATGATAATTAGGTCAATTTTGGGTGTCTACAAGAGGCACTACTTCAAAGAAACTGTGTTTTAGAGGAACAAATTATGCTCTAAAAGGATATGTTGACTCTGATCTGGCGGGTATTATTGATAGCAGGAGGAGTACTACAAGGTATGTTTTTACTATAGGAGGTATTGCATTCAGTTGGATTTCAAGGCTGTAAAAGGTTGTTGCGCTTTCAACCACTGATGCTAAGTATGTTAATGCTACAGAAGCTAACAAGGAGATGATTTGGTTACAACATTTTCTAGAGGAATTGGGGCAACAAAAAGATGATAGCCCTTTGTACACTGATAGCCAGAGTGCCATTCATCTTGCTAAGAATTCATCTTTGCATTCAAAAACTAAGCACATACAGTTTAGATACCACTTCATCTGGTCAATTTTGGAGGATGGGTAGTTGAAGCTAGAGAAAAATCACACAAGTGAGAATCTTGCAGATATGTTCACAAAGGAAGTTACACGGGAGAAACTATTTTCCTCATCAGTTTCCATTGGCCTTCATGACTAATAATGGTGGACTTAAGAAACCAGCCAGGCCTGTAATCCAGTGGGAGCTGCAAGCGCAGCGGTGTCGTCCAGGATCAGTCTCCAAGTGAGAGATTGTTTGGTGTGGAGCCTGATCAGTCTCCAAGTGGGAGATTGTTGGTATGTGGTGACTGATCATGCAAGTACTATACACAAGTTATGTATCATCACCGAGGTTCAAGGGTAGTAGCCCTTAAGAGGAAGGGGTTCGGGGGCGCAGCCCCTGAAAAAAACATTTCCCTCTTTTTTTGCACGATCGGAGTCGGTTGTTAATTTTTTGTTAACCGACAAAAGAAAAATGACATTGCAAAACCCTAATTCTAGAATCTTCCAAAAATCTTGCTATAAGTGGCTGGGATGTATGGTACAATGATGTATTCACGAGATTGTAATCTAGTTTGCACTAGATAATAAAATCATTGGATGGCTGAGTTTCTATGGATGTAGGCCATATTGGGTGAACCACGTTAAATTTCTATGTTGATCTCTTTTGTGTAATTCCTCATTGTTATATTTGGGTTATTTAAACTGCATATAATTGTTAGTGTTTATTGCTTTGATCTTCCCTAACCCTAACAAACAGTGACATCTACATGGTCTTCTTCAAAGCTTAAATCTGCAATAAAAAATGAACACAATAGCATCAACTTCCCTTTTTCATAACAATGAACAATTCAGTCAAAATAGCTATGGCCATAGTTATTTTAAACTTTAGAAGAAGAAATCATCCATTATCCCAAATCATGAATTCTACCTAACATGTATAGATAAACACTCTACTTCAGATCTACAAGTCAACTCAAGTGCTAATCTATATAAATCAATTTAAGTCTCCTTTAAATCTTGTCTTCATCCAATATTCAAATACCATTGTTTGTTCAAACTTTCTTTAGTCTTGTTCTCTATTAGTGTAACCATGATAATATTTTTAAGAGATTGGACGCAGATGCTTATAAGGATTATAATGTCTAAATTTTGAATTCTTGAGATGAGATGTACAGTAATGTATAGAATATGAATGTGGCTTTCTTGTTGCATAAATACAAAAATAGTCATAGAACATTCTTTAATCTTAATAAATGGTATAAATCATATGTTAACAATTTAAATATAATTTTCACTATAAGATGTTGGTTAATATTTTAGAGATAGAACTTTATGATTGCTTATTTAGAGATAAAATAAAAGAAGGATTATTTAATTATCTTCAATATTCATCTAAAGTAGGTCCAGTCATATGGATGCGAGTGGGCTCTTTATGGATGTGTTATTTTACCATTGTTATCTTTTCCCTCCATTGGATATTTTGGTGCTTACCCTCTCCTATTAGAGACATTTATGGCATTTACCCACACACTTCATAATGATCCTCTTCCTTGTGATAACAATGAGCATCTATTTAGCAAAATATTATTATGTGATTCTACCACACCCCTTTACTTATGTATGACAAATTAGTATACCTCTTGAGGATACATTCTTTAAATGTCATGTTATCCCTATGTCCATAGATTCATCTAATTTGAATGAATTACCCTATTTCATACATCATGATGAGTATAGCGATGACCATTCTTCTATATTTATGGTGAATCTATGGATACTTGCTATAGTCTTTTGCATAATCTTGTTCTACATGATAATAACTTATCCCTTGATTATAATTCATAATCTTCTCATGTACCCTTCATTAATACTTTGAAATGTCTCATCCTACATTACATAAATATATTATGAGACTTAGTGATGAATTATTGCACAATGACTATGATGGATCTACCAATGCCACTTACATGTAAAGTCATTGACTTGCTAATTATGAAAATTTAGATGATATATTATTGATTAGTGAGTTTAGATTATACTTGACTGATAGAGATTTACAAGGGTTTGATTCATCTTGCTTGCTTTGTACACCTCCTTCATGAACGTGGCCCATGCTTTTATTGCATATATGCTTCTAGCCTTAATTCACATGAGGATAGTATGTACTTAGAAATGACTTCTAATGATCATCCCTAATCATCCTTCTATCCATACGGTCTATGTATCTCATATACGCTACTTTCATGTGGCCCTCAATTCACATGATCATAATTTAGTGGGGCATACACATCAAAGGTTAGGAAGAGGACAAGATGTTAACTTACCAACACCAATTTTTCCATCTATTACACATGAAAATTGATATAAAATTTATAAATTAGTTAAATGGATATTAAATTTATAAATTAATACACTTATAAAAATTAATTAAATTTATAAAATTATTAATTAAATTGATATAAAATAATTAAATTTAAATATGAAATTTGATATAAGGGTTATAAATTAATTAAATCTAAGAAATTATTTAGTTAACTTTAATCTAATCTATAATATTAGATCAATGGTATTCATAACTTTTTAAAGTATTTAAAATATAGTTATGAAAAATAAATATACAAGATCCATGAACATATCAAATAGATCAAACATGTACCATATATGAATGTATATATATTATGATCCTTAAAATTATGCAATGTTCATGTGTATCAAATATAAAAACAGCATACAATATATAGATTCTCATCTCCTAAATCTACAATGATAAGGTCTGCCTCCTAGAAGAGCAAGCTTTAGAGTGTAAACTGCTATATCCCCTGAGTGTTGGTGTGAACCGTCCTACATGCACATATGTGTACATGTAAGAACATATGTATGTATGTAAATAACATGTAATTGATTTTTAAATATTTACTACAAAAAATAAAAAAATTAGTAAAAGTTCAAAATATCTAGACATTAAATTATATACAAAAGGTCTTAATTTATACCTCTTTGCTTACAAGAGGATCGTCATGGTGTTCCAGATCTTTGTAACATGGATCATATCTATCAACATTAGTATCAACAATGTATCATCTACTAAGTGTTACATGGAATCACCAAAAAGTGTATATATCGGTGTCCCCAATGAATCAACCAAACTTAAATGTGTAGAAGGCATAGCCTCCAACATCATTTCTACATAGATTAAGATATGCTTAGAATGGCTAATTACATCAAGTATGCCATGATCAGTAGATGTATAACCACCATGAGTAGCTGAGGCAACCAAAATAATTAACTTTGTCATTTTCCTAACAACATTATATGTGTGATAGGATTGCACTTTTGTCCATCCAAAAACCATTGAAAACCCCAAATATATAGTCATTTGCATTTACTTGGTCTTCTCAAATTTACATTTATTTCAATAGGAAAAATCTATTTGTTGAAAATGGGAAATTTGAACTTTAATCTATTTCAATTCAAAAGGATAGAGCTTTGCCATTATAGAAATAGATTAGTGAGTTTTGTATTTACATTTATTTCAATAAAACTTGCATTTTTATTCAAGATCTGTTCAATCGAACTACATTATTAGTTCAAAAATCTGAACTTGGCTAGATGTATTTGAAATATGTGCACATACTTGAAACCTGCTTGCCTTGGTGTATGTGACCCACAATAACTAATTTAGTATAAATAAGAACACTTAGGTTGTTTCATGTTTTATACTCCTTGTTGCACGTCTTGATTTAATATAAATGTTTAGATTGAATGTATTTAATTTTTTAATTTTAAATGTTTATATAGTTTTGTAACTAATTTAAATGTGTAGATTGTTCATGTGTATTTAATTCTTAGATTTTAAATGTAAAAATTGAATACATATAAATTCATTTTATAAATTAAATGTATGTTCAATTTTTTAAAATGCAGAAATTTGCACATACATGGCATCTGACATGGCATCTCATCATAGTGATGGTCATAATAGTGAGCATAATAGTGGTGATGCACATAGTGTAAATAGGAGTGAGTTATATTCTACCACTCTTGATAGACTCAATAATGCTTTGACACATTTAGATCAGATGATCCATAATACACCAAACCTGTCTAATAGAGACAAGTTGGTGGGGATTAGAGCAGAGTTTGCCTGTATGATTGACATAGTCAAATCATACAATCCCTATGATGATTTGAGTATTGAGGATTTTTATGTGTCACTTGCTAGCACTATTACTAGGACAGTGAAATGGTTAGAAGTTAATAGGGTCATTTCATTGAATATGGTGCATAGTATGTTTCCACATTATCACG
Source organism: Cunninghamia lanceolata (assembly GCA_027924645.1). Lineage (NCBI taxonomy): Eukaryota > Viridiplantae > Streptophyta > Pinopsida > Cupressales > Cupressaceae > Cunninghamia > Cunninghamia lanceolata. The sequence goes on from BSBN01000905.1 coordinate 508,296, forward strand.
GACATGACAGAGTTCGAGGCTATTTTGTCACCAGGTGTACAGATGTTGTTGCACCACTTATATATCCCAAGTGGTTAGTAGCACATCATACATGGCCACACAATGATGAGTTGCCATTATATTTTTGTAAACAACTATTTGTTCACATTGTTCACTTACGACTTGATGTTGATTTCACATCTATCCCTTGACATGCGAGACAGGGTTATGGGAGGTTTTTAGAGAAATTCTGACGTCCTAATCAGGATCCACCCAAAAATAAGAGGACATTAGTGGGTCCCAACCATTTGGTACTTCCCAAAAGGTTGAATCTAGGACAATTAGTTGAGGCGGTAGTTACATCATCAAGACAATGTGTTTTTGAGAGTTTAGGTTCTATTGCCAGTGACGTTGACCGCTTGGCATCATATCACATTGGTAGATATTTATTGCGTCCACGCACCAACATAGGATTAGTTGATTTGACTTCCACCAGTTATGATCCTTACATACGTGCTAACATAGTTTCACCACATGATGTGGCGCAGACTTCTGGAGAGAGTGCTTTACACAGATTGAGTACATGTCTGGCGCAGGATCTGCTTTCTATATATTAGTTTGTCAGTTCAGAGTATGAGATCCCTCTCGAGACCGTGTCCACATTTGTCAGTTAGCGTAGTGATCAGTGAGCTACACATATGACTGACACAGTGCCTTCACAGCAAACTCCATCACAGCCTGATGCTGGTATTGTGCCACCTTACGCACCAGGATCATTTCATGGACTTTTGTTTGAGGATAACATTGCGATGACCCTCGATTCATCTGAGCTTAGTGGGATTGGGAGGGTCATCCATGGAGCTACACAGGTTGCTAATGATGAGGTATACATTTTAAATTTTGTGTTCAATCTCTAGTGTAATTTATTTGTTAAATAAATAACTTATATATTTTTAAAATTTTATAAAATTTAGTCTTGTGCATCATGCACGAGTTGACTCTTATTTAATCAATCTTACATTAGGGACCAATGAGAGAGGTGCTAGGACATGACACTATGTAGCAAACAATGGATGTGGTTGAGGTTGGATGCGAGGTATTTAGTATTTAATTGTACATTTAAAATTTGAACATGTGTACTTGAGATTCCATATTTTTTAATATATATAAATTTAATTCAATAGAGATAATTTTTATGTTCAGTGATCTACACATCACTCAGATGTTCATAGATGGATGGGATTAGATACACATGGTTTAGGATAGGGCTTAGCTCATCATTCTAGTCCTGGGTTGAGTGAGGCCTGTTTCGCCCATAGGAGGCATGAGTCATGATGTTGTGCAGTTAGATGTATTCATGTTCTTTGTTATGTTTACCCAAACTCTCATGTGATGTTGCAATTAGACTTGATGTTATATTGAGTTTACATGTTATATTGCAGTTAGACTTGATGTTATATTGAGTTTGCATGTTATATTGCCGTTAGACTTGATGTTATGTTGTTGTGTTTACATGTTGCAGTTAGACTTTATTTTAAATTGAGTTTACATGTTGCAGTTAGACTTTATGTTATTTAGACTTTATATATATGATATGTATATATGCACATTTAGATGTTTAGTTATATAGATCTGTATGGATGTTTTCCTTTGAATATACGGGTCTTAATTTGGATAAAATCAAGTTTTTACTTAAATAGTTTAAATGTGTATATATGTTTACTTGTAGATGCATATAAATTTACTTTTAGATGTGATGAACTATTAATGATTGAGAAATGATGTCAACACCCTAGTCATTGATAGGAATAGTTTTTATAAAATATTTGGGAATGTGAATTTAATTTATTTTATATCTATTAAATCTTGTGAATTAAAATATATAGTTTTTTATAATATATAGTCAAGCTTATTGGATGTGTCCACTACATTGAATTTGATAGTTTTGTCACATATTTTTAAATGGCTAATAAAATTTTTTTTAAAAATTGAATTAATTTGTGAAAACAATCCTATACAATGATCTAGCGTTAATGTCCAACCCAATTTTTTTCTAAAACCACATCTCCATTAAAAAAAATTAATACTCAATCTTCAAATGCAATTAATTAATTATTGTCTCTAACTTAAAATCTAATTTATAAAAATTCTTTCAAAATTAAAATAATATTCTTAACTAATCAAATTGTCTTAATTTATAAAGTATATAAAATGAAGGATAAACACACTAAATCAAAGGCACAACCTAATCTTAAGCATCATAAAGTTCAAAATATATTTGTCTTAAATTTTTAATCACTATCAAGTACCAACTTTTAATTGCCAACTCTCTCTCAATTCCCAACTAATCACTATAGTCAAAGTTTCTATGGTATCATATTATGACTTAACATTAATTTTAATATATAGTAGACAGATCAGCTTTCCATAGTCCATGATATTGTATCTGAATGTTTCAAGATATAACTATCTGATATTATATAGATGGACAAGAGGGGAAAAAACTTAAGAGTAATGTTGGGAGTGTTAGAGAAATTATGAAGAAAGCAGTGATGAATGGAGGGTCGTTTGAAAACAATTTGGAAGGCTGCATATTTATACTAATGTAAGATTTATTTAATAATAGTTCTATTAAAAAAGAATTTTAAAAACAAGGTTATTTTATCATATTATAATATTTAGAGTTATTTAAAATAGTTGATTTTTTAGATTTTTTAATTAATATATGGGTAGGTCAAGGTTGATATGTTTCAATTATTGGTGAAAAGACACTTTTTATATCTCTACCTTCTATTTTGTAAATCAAGGTTGATATATTTCAATTATTGGCAAAAAATACAGCATGTATATCTCTACCTTCTAATTAGCAAGTAGACTAGGTAATTCCTACATGAGATTTTCATTTTTAACTTTGATTCTAATTATTTCTAAAAATATGTGTTCTATTGTCTATCTTATTAGTTCCTTTCATGCTACCTTTCAACCAATTAAAATTTTTAAAAAAATTAGTAATGTGATTATTTGTTTTCCTAATGTCAACATGTAAATTTTTTAATGAAATAATTTTAAAAAATTAAAGTTGTGAATTGTGCTTGGTTAAATACTATGAAGTGACATAAGATATTTGTTAGATAACATAAGATATATCCTTTTAGGAGACACCTTGGATAGGGATGATCCATCAGTCCATCTTATAGCATCCAATATTTTAGTATTGAACCTCACATTGATAGGAAATTTCACATTGTATAAAACTTTACAAAGAATATAAAAGGTTCTTTTCTAAGAGTCAAGGATTGAATATCTAGATTCTACATCATCCCCAGTAATCAATTTACCATTATTACATATATATCTTTGAAATATTTTATACCTTTTGATGCCCTAGTTTAGCATAAACCCTGTAGTTAGAAGATAGAAAAACAAAGTTTCTTCTTTCTTAAGGTGTGTGAGAAATTAGAACAAACAAAGGCATTTAATAGTGTTTAAATGAGTGTGTAAATAAGCCTAGATTTGATCTAATATAACCACATAGGAGCTAGTGGTAGAAAACATATATTTGGAAACACAATTCGGGAGATAAAAATGATTAATTTTTTTATTAAGACTAGAGTTAGAAAACTAGAAAGTAGAGGGTACAAATGAACTTGGTGATAGGTTGTGTTATAGAAAATGTATAACGTGCTAATTAGGAGCTACTTCAATAAAGTTCTTGACAATTCTAATTTTAAAATAGTTGTGCTAGTACTAGGGTAGGGGCTCACCTACCCTAGGGTAAATGCACCACTGCTAGTATATGGGAAATAGTTCCATGACCTATAATAGAATATTATTAGATTCTTAGATTTGTTAGACACAATGTCAAAGATACAAGACCATTGAGTTTAGATGCTAAGGTAGGGATGCTAGTTTAGTGACCCTAGAGGCACTGGTGATTTAGTTTTCTGAATTACTTAAAAATTTTAAGGATTGAGTGTCTTGAGCTCTTGATCACTTCTTATAACTATTATAATGGGCTCAAATGCTCAAAAAAATTTGCAAGTGACCTAAAATAATGTATGTTATATAGACTTGAACAATGTATAACATGAGTGTTTTTTTTTGGTTTATAATGACTTATAATATATCATTGACAAGATTGTTCAAGTCTATATAACAACTTTATGCCAATAATGCATTATCCAATACAACCCTTCAAAAGTTTAAATAAACACATTTCATACAACCTCATAAAACTCAACAAGTTAGAAACCAACATAAATGTTCATCGGGCTACTCAAAACAAAATCACCAGACTTGCACACACAAGTCTCCTATCCACATACCAAGAAAAAAACCTAAATGAAAATAACAATTAATATCCTTAAATATCACTATCATACTAATAACAATAATCTAAATTCATATGAATCACTTTCAACACATACAAATAGTATAAATTGCACTCAGCTTCTCTCTTGAACTCAATTTCAAAATTCAAAGTGTCCCACTATTTAGAGAACCCATACACTTGAACAATTCACAAAATGATACACGTAAGTAACATACCAAATCATGGTTTCTACTCTAAATGAAAAGAAATTACAACATGCCTAGATACATTCCAATAAGGATAATGTCAGGGATTGGCTGCAAGTGATAGCTTCCAATAAGGATCGCAATGTATTCAAGCTACGCTATTTCAATATTGCTGAGAATGAGGCAGAAGATGAAGATTAGATTTAAGTTTTGTCAGTATTTAGGTATGAGTGATACTGATTTTTTAAACTATAAAGAGTTAGTTGCTCCAATTCTCTTATAAATGTCATACATAGAAAATCATGGTTGCTACTCTAAATGAAAGAAAAGAAATTACAACATGCCTATACATTCCAATAAGGATAATGTCAAGGATTGGCTGCGAGTGATAGCTTCCAATAAGGATCGCAATGTATACGAGCTACACTATTTCAACATTGCTGAGAATGAGGCAAAAGATGAAGATTAGATTTAAGTTTTGTCAGTATTTAGGTATGAGTGATACTGATTTTTAAAAGGAATTTAAAGGCAAAATATATGACCTAAAGTCACTAGGTTTTGTATTGAAAGCATAAATATGATTTAACATGTACATTATGAATTCCACATGGAACAAATTTAAATACAATTGGACAGAAATAAATGACCAAGCCCTTGAAAAAAACCCATTCTAAATCATGTCACATGTCCAATCAATATAGATATCTAGATAGATCTATAAAAAGTTTGAGTACATACATGTATCTAATCATATGTATGTATGTATATATCCAAAAAAAACTTAAAACTCCTGGTACATATAATCTGGATCCTCTCTATCTTTAATTATCTCTAAAAAAATTTCATGATCTTCAATAGGCAACCTCCACTTTTGTTTGGCATGTCCTCTTTTAGGTAAAGTTTCTAAATTTATTTTTGTTGCTATAACTAAGTGACTATAATATAGAACCTTTTTGTCCTGGCATATAATCAACAAATATAATACCATGGCTATCTATCTTTATTTGTTGATAATATGTGCCTTCAATAACGACTGATCCAATGGGATACTCTTGTCCATCACCATATGTCATCGATTCCACCAATTTGTTTTTTGGTTGCGTACATCTTAGTAGATAGTAATCTAAACCTTCCACATTGTCAAGATCTACAACAACAGCAAAATATCTCCTGTACACACACCATGTAAAGTTTACGAAAGTTGTAAATATATTTTTAATATATATAAATTTAAATATATATAAACATGCTTGAATCAAACTTACTTGTACATAGAATATATAAATCAATTTTAAGTTAATCAATTAAATACATACATGTAACAACTAAATCAGATACACGTTCATAATCAGCTGAATATAGAGGATTGTAGATATCAACATTATCATTTTCTTCAAAAGGAGGCATTGATATTAATTGTTTCATTTCCCATCGTGAAACATACTCATCTCTAATAATCTCACATTGAACAATATTTGCATTATCCTCGATGCAATCAACACAAAAACATGATTTTTCTCTCACATTAATTACATAAGGCTTGCTACCTCCCGTTGTCATGATTTGATGCATGCTTCTAATACCATTAATTGTTTGACAATTAATAGCATGTGATCGACCAATATCTGTAAATTATGTAAACATCAAAGTGATTAATTTATATATATATTTAAATTTGAAGATTCAATTAAATCATGTGTACACACACTTTGAAATTCAAATTTAACAAATTTTGACTAGATGTACCTGTAACTTCCCAAAAATACCATGTGTTGTATATTGAGTCACGAGCGGAAAAAGTGGAAAAATAACTTTTGCACCATTCAGTAATTTCATTTGCATTCCGTATGGCATTACCTACAAGTACACATGTTGGAAAAATTTGTCACCTATTACTTTCAAGGTTTATTTAAGAATTTAAAATTTAAAGTTTAAATATAGATCTATTTTTAAAAAAAAATATCTCTAGATTCCATATATATATGGCATGAACTACATGCAAGTTCTTGTTGACGAAGTGCATGCTTCACACATGCTCCTGCTCCATCGTGCTCTCCTTTTCCATGTCCACTCTCATAAAAATTCCACAAGAATTTGGTGTTGCATCTAGCATGTTGATGGCTTAACCAAAAAAAAGCTTTTGCAGACTTAAATTGTCCTATGAAGTTACAAGTAATTACACTCAAACTAAATTAGCTTCAAAAAATGTGACATATTAAATATATTATAAGTAATTGAACAATTTAAGTCTCAAAGTTAAAAGTAAATAAAATTTTAAAATTAAACCCTAAACAATGTACTTACCAGCACATCCATCAGACCATATCCAGTGTTGTTCTTAATTTATGCCACGCCGTCTCAAGTCTTCAAAAAATATTTTCATACAATGAGCTACATAACTTCTATCATGACTCGTATCATCATTGATATAAAAGTGAACCTCTTTGATGATAATTTGATCATCTTTGCTACTTTGTATACCATCTACCTAAAACTCGGCATGTCTATAGCAAACTTGCACAAAGATTGTAACTTGTTCTGAATGATAATATTGACTTTGAATCTTAGTTTGAGGACTAAATGTATAGTTCTCAGAGAAATCTACAATAGAGAGAATACAACCTGGTGGAAAGCAATTCTTTGGATCACGAAATTGCTTAGCTTGCCATCTTGCACCATGACAACGCTGGATATGTGGATATATGATATTGCAAAATTTATTCATAAATTCATTGTAAGGCAATCCACTCTCTTTGAGAACATTTTTTCTTGCCTCGACTTCTGACTTCATTAAGTATGTCTCATATTCAAATCTCTTCCAAATAACTTGCATTTCAATGTTGTCAACTTGTAAAATATTCTTCAAATTTCCACAATCATTACATATATTTTTTATACACTGAACATTGAATTCATCTGAATCTTCTGATTTTTTGCATAAAAGAGACTTCACAAATTGTGTTGTGCTTCTAGGGATGGCTATATTTCGATCAATTATTGCCATATCTTTTTTATATGATTGTAGATATAGATCAAATTCAACATGATTTAGACAACAACAAGTTTCACATACTTTATTTATACGTACAAATGATGGTCGTAGTGTCTCAAACATCCTTTGACAAATCTTCATATTTGAAAATTCTTGCTTGAATGCTTCAAAAAGTTCACTTTGTGTTGTATCTATAAAATGTTTTGTATGAGAAATTTTTGTACTATTTTCACCTATTATTTGTATAGTATCCCTTCTATTGAAAGAAACACAAGAGTGATTGGTCCAATATTCAACCACTTATTTCTTTACATCTTCTAAAATTCTATCTTTTCGGGGAACCCTACAAACATTTACCCAATTTTTCTCAATTTTTTCATCTATTTCATTTCTCTTTTCAATATACCTTTGAATAGTTCACCTAGAAACATTTAGTAATTCAAAAATTGCTTGAACTTGTCTTCTATGTGATAATTTCTTACTAGAAATTACAGTCATCAATGCTCTACGTGTAGTAGTTGGATCACTAGCTCAACTCTTGTTATCAATACAATTCAATGCTTCTTGCAAGTTTTCAACAATTGTTTGTTTTAATGAACCTAATGACTTTTTCTCATTATCAATCCCTAACAACTCCAAAATAGGGGTCATTTCTTTTCATCTAAATAACTTTGCAACTAATTGTGCTCTTCCAATTAGAGATTTTTCTTTAAAAAATTCATCCCATATTCTTTTAGAGTGTAATTTTATTGTGCTTTCAGGTAACATATCTTCATATGAAATATTATTGAAAAGAGAATCCTCATCCATCTCCATCAGATTTTCCATACCATAGAAAAAAATCCTATTACTAGGTTCAGTTTGTTCTTGTACCTATACGTCACCTTGGTCATCAATATTTTCCATGGGTTGTTCTTTAGTAGATGTTCCTTCACCCATTTCTCTTCCTCTCTCTTGTTCGATCATACTTCCTCGATCTAGTCCTTGGATTCCCCATCACAAATTACACTCAAATTTGAATTCACTTGCATTCAAATGTACACACATGTGCTTTCAATGAATGCATAGTTAATATTGCATAAATATCTAACACTAAATTATAAATTGTTCATTTGTTAAAGCCAAAGTAAAAAAAAGCATTCAAATTACAAACATATCATGAGCAAATTTGGTATCATGAGCATATTTGGTATATCATGATGCCTCTAATTTAAATATATCGTAATAAAATACTTATATGATGTGAAAGAGAGAAAACATGATATATCTCCTATGAAAAGGTATATATAGCAATGAAAGGATAAGATTACAAAGGGGAAGACCTATGATTCCTTAAATGCAATGATGTGACAAATAAAATCACAATATGTAATTGATTTCATTTGTTAAATACTAATGTAATTGATTTCATTTGTTAAATACTAATTTGTAACAAGGGATGGAACCCACACATTACAAATAAATGAAAAGTAGAGAAGAGAAGAGGTGCAAGGGAAAACATGATTGTGTACATGCATAAAGCTAGTTTTCCCTAGATGGGTAGGATAGTATATATAATGATTTACTTATGAGTGGGGAAAGGCATGATGTCTCTATTTTAAATATATGATGTGAAAGAGAGAAAACATGATATGAAATAAACCTTCTTTTGTTGAAATAAGTCTTCTTTTGTCCAAATAAGCCTTTCTTTGCCAAAATTTTCCTTCTTTTGTATTTAATCAAATTTTCTTGAGTTGAAAAGTTTTTTTAAAAAAATTGTATATATAGACTATTTTCAGTCGATACGTTATCAGGTGATAAATTATCGCCTGAAACATTGTCGGCCGTAACAATCTCAGCCGAGTATGTCTAGTTGGCTACCTACATGGCAGCCAACTCACCTTTTTTCACAAATTTATGAAACATTGAACTTTAACAGGGTATTTCTCCTATCAGAATGAATTTTCTGCAACAAAGAAAAATACCCTTTTGTAGAGCTCAAAGTGGTGAATCCAAATATGTATTTTTTTTCATATTTTGATTAGTTTTAATGTATTTATTTTTAAAATAATGCAAGTAGGTAGTTAAAGTTTTAAAACAGGCTGATCTATCGATAAGGGCGTGGTTTGGTGGTTAAGTCGCTCAGTTGTAGTGGTGGCCACCAGAGTTCAAACCCCCACTGGGCCAACGAGCTCGCAAGCTTTACGCCTTCACTAGGCCAACGAGCTCGCAGGTTTGAAGTGTTCTTTCTAGGGGATGAGGTCCCCCATTTTGTGGCCTCACCCATTCATTGCTCCGAGCAAAAGCATTTGCATGGAGCTGGAGGGCGTGTCGCACCAGCGTCGCTAGTCACGTTAAAAAGTTTACCAGATGCATTTAAAAAAAAGGTTGATTAGAAATTTTAAAAAAATAGTAAAACATATTAAAAAAAATTAAAAATATATGGTGCATTAGATGAGAGAGTCCTCTTCAAAAGGGTATAATTTGTTTTTTGAAAATCACTAAAAAAAATAGACAATAGTTGACATCCCATGAAAACTATCAAATTCTGACAAATTTGACTTTAAAACGTTATTACGAGAAAAATATACATCAAAATTTGATTTTTTTTTCCATGCACTAGATATTGAAGTTACTTATTTGGAAAAAAAAAATTAGGGAGAAATGAAGTTTTTTTTAATTTGTTTCTTGACGTCCCGTGAACATCACTTTTTCCTGAAATTTTCAGCATTCCAAAATTTGTTCTTAAATTGATTTAAAAAATGAAAACAATTTTTTAAAAATCTAAAAAATTACAGGAATAAACTTCATCAAAAGTTCTACATTTCATTAGTTTACATAATTTTAAAATTCAAAACATAAAGACCACTTTTATGTGGTTGAAGTTCAGAATTTTTTTTGTTGTTGGCCGATTCCTTTATAAAGTGTGACATAGGTTTGTGCTTTTGCCCCTCTAACACAATACCATGGAAGCCTCAATGCATCTTGTATAAAGCCAAATAGCTAAAAAAAAAAACAAAGTAAGAAACATACTCAGCAAAAGTGATGACAAATTGGCACATTATCTTCTCATTTTTTTGTACAGTTGAGAACATTCCAAATGTTTTCAAATGTCAAATTCTTTGATACATCAAATGACTCCTTCAAATTATTACTTTTTTTAGAATAGAAAGTTCATAGTTTATAATAATAAGAAATCATCAATCTTTTTGCCATTTCTATGATCTGAAAGCAAATAACAAGCACTCAAGAAAGAATCAAAAATAACAAAGTCAATTAATATGGCAACCTAAAATAAGCCTCAAATAATACAAGGAAACAAGGATTACAACCTAGTTTGAAGTCTTTCCCAAAATTTTAAATCAAGGGTAAACCACTAATGATAAGAAACAATAATAGGAAGCATGGTTTACAACCTGGTACCCATAAATTGTTTACACAAAACAACCTAGAGAAAAAAGAAACTAAAAGATGACATTTTTAAATAATCAGAGCTCTATAATTGTTTAATTATGATTAAGTATGTGTACATGCTAAGCCTTCTCTATACGACGCACAGTACTGGCATGCCCAATGTGTTGATGATTACCACCACCATGAGGATGCTCAACAGGATTCATCGCCACACCACGAACCTTGGGCCAACAGTTTCTTTTGACCCTATATTTGTGATATGCATTGCCAACTTTGAGCATTGGCTTTTTTGTCCTTCCACCACCAGTAACCTGACCAATCATGGCTCTACAACTTCTTGACACAATCTTCTTAGCTCCAGATAGAAGCTTTACCCTATAAATTGAAACCAATTTTCAAGACTCGTCAAACAAGGCTATTAAAAATATGCAAAATCAAAAATTACACAAATCTAAACATTAAGAGAGAACTTAGATAATTGTTCCAAAATTATTTCCACTACCTTTGGAATAATTGCATTTATCAGCTCACTGTAACCTTGGAAAAAAAAAATTAAGCATAGAAATATGCCATAAGTCTCCACAAGGTGTACACCTAGAACTCAAAATAGTTTGAAAATAATTTGGAAAAAGCCACCATCCATAGAACATCACATGTTTGTTGCTAGCCAAAAAGAAAGATGATAAACAAAAATGATAATGAGTCAAGGGGAACATCAAGAAGCAATACATTCAAATTAAATTTCAACCAGCTGCTAAATTTAGCACAACCCACTTTGACTTGTCATAAGTTCAAAATATTAGAATAGGTACATTTTTATGTCTGTAAAGGTGACAACAATCCAACAATGGATCAAATGTTTTATATTGAAATGCAATAGAAATGCATTGCAAATGATAGCAATCAAATTTGAAATTACTCAGATCATAAAAGAATAGTGGAGAAAAGGCATAAAAAGTGTTCTTTGATTTGATCGGGCCAATGAGAAATATTGTCTCAAAAATTCAACTATATCACCATGTCTTTGGCAACTTCGTTACCAATACCTTGGCCAACATTATTACACAAATGAAGAGCATTATGGGTAAAAATAAAAACTGATTTGAGGCTTCACTAAGATAGCTTGACAAAGAGAAATGATACATCTTACTAAGACATGCATATGACCTCGGAGATGGGATAATACCAAAAGATAAAATAGATCATACATCTAGACACAATCCACAAAATGCTATTAATGGTGATATCATCTAGGATACCAATAGGCATTGAAAAAATGAGATTAGCAGTGATTGTCTGTTGTTTTGACTTATTTTAACAAATGAGTTTCCAATGTGAAGTGTCAACCAAGGATTTTATTACCATTCTATTGACTGTCATTTTCTAAGTCATGACTATCAATTTTGAACCAAATGAGGCCTTCCAATGCTTTGGCTTTGGGGGCTCATAATTTTATCGATTGCCTGTGATGGAGTTTCCTGTCATGTATGTTTTTATAACTCTGAGGAACACATAGAATCAAAAATAGAAACAAAATAGGATGGCAACTATTGGAGCTAATGGGCCATAGATGCAAAATTAAAGTGAATGCCTAAGCATGGTTAATGATCTTTTATTTTGTTGCTTGTAATTATATTTAATTAGTTGTCAAGGGGGTGTAAGTCATGGCATAGCTCTGTATCTCTTTATTGCCTTAAGGTAGATCCTCACATGATTCTTATCTTGGTAGCAGGGGTATCTCAACACCAAAAATTATTTAGAATCCCACTCCTTCATGAAATGTAATGAATGCAAACTACTATCCCTTGACTTATCTCTACCATAAACACAACTCTATGGAACATGTAGAGGGTGTAAGTCATGGCTTGGCTATGTCTAAGAAATTTCATAGTTTGTTCTATCTCCATTTCAGAAATATTTTCTCAAAAATTCAACTATATCACCATGACTTGTTCCCTGCCGTAGTACTGCAAACTGTTTCTTTGACCATCGTGGGACTGCGGTATACTAAACATCACTTGAAGCCTTTCACCGCACTACTGCACTCCTTCATTAAAATTGTCGCAAGGTCGTGGTATTCAACACTTACATAACTTAAACTCCTTATACTGTCATACTGCAAGCCTCACTTGAGGCTGCCGCAGGGGCGCGGTGTATTGTTTTCCTCTGCTCCTTCTTACTGCATTATCATCAGTTATTCTCTTGACTGCCATGGGACTGCGGTGAATTATTATATGCCACTTAAATTTATACCACCAGCCCGTCGCTTCATTTTAAGACCACTGTGAGGCTGAGGTAATCGATCTCTGCATATCGCAATGTCGCAAGTGCAATCTCTTCATGCTGCGGGATAGTGATAACTGCTCCCTTATTATCCTTGGTTCTTGCACACTCGCCAAGACCTTTTGAGTGACCTGCGGGACTGCAGTGAGTGATCAAAACACATTAATGGTCAAAAATACAAATATCTTTCACATGGACTTGGTATGGGGTGCTTATGAATGACTCCTGGAATAATTTTAAAAGAAATATGGATCCCTAAGATGGATTTATGGAAGGAAATTTGCATGGATTTATGGATTTATCATATTTTCTTTTATCAAATGTATGAAGGTATATTTATTGTAGGTTATTTTCCCTATATTATTTATTCTTGGTTTAAACTCCTTGATTTTGTGGTTTTTTGTTAGGACCCAAAGCTTTCATATGCAGGACCACCTACAAGGCACCAAAGGAGTCATCTGGATCATGACTTAGGAGTTGGTTAGTATTCATTGAGTGGTATAATGGTGGTTGAATTGTCCTGGTCTATACAACTAAAAGATGTACTTGTGTGCTTTGTAGTTTGTTTGTTTAATTGTTTGATGCTTAGAAAAACATCATAAATAGATAGGATGATATTTTTTGTAATTTATTACTTCAATCACTTGTCATAGGTCCAGTTGGAGGTAGCAAAGCTGGTGGAATGGAGGGTGTTCCTTATCCACATATGGCATTCAAGTAGAAATGTTGGAAGTTCCACTTCGGATCACCAAAGCCTTCACAAAAACATCTGCACAAAATTCAATAATGAAGAATTTGTGCACAAATTCTCTTATCCACAAATTCTCTTTTGAATGATGCACAAAGCCTCCACTGCAATACCGCACAGTTTGTTGTTGGGCCTTGTGGTGATGCAGGTATTGCAGTATTGCAGTGGAGGCTTTGTGCATCATTCAAAAGAGAATTTGTGCATAAATTTTTGTGAAGGCTTTGGTGATCCAAAGTGGAACTTGCAACTACAATATCTAATAAAAATCTACTTCCAAATATGCTTTTGATGGATGTTCATATCCTCATCCAAAGCTCAAATTCACACACATGCAGGAATGACACTTTCAAAGGTTGAGGGGTTGGGCTTTACACCCACTGGTTGCATTTTCTTACAATTTTCTAAGGACTTTTCAGAAAAAACCCTTTTTAAACATATCCTTTAATCATGGCATTCCATGATATCACATTTCTTTGAGACATTTTTTGAAACAGTTCGCTTGCCTTATCTATGCTTCCACATTTTCATGTATGTCTAGCATGGCACTTGTAACTACAACATATGACAAAAAAATCCCTGTTGTTATGCTTTGATGGATGTCCCTTCATTATTAATGGATATCTAATGTAGTGCACATTATTATAGTGCAATCTTATTTTTCAGATTGTTTCATTTAGTATCACCAATGTTCTCCACAAGAACATTGTCCCTATTTAAAATGATGGAAATGGTTCACATCTCTAAGAGTAATTTCTCTTGCAACAATCTTGAAGATAAATTTAGATGCAATGTGAAAATCAGAACATACTCGAAGGTTCTTAACAACTCTAATGGTTGTACCAGGGGCCATGTTTAACAAACCAAATGCAATTGCTAACTTTTCACTATGGTGGCAGATAAATGATTCTTTTTTCTTCTATTCCACAGCATTAAGTGAAAGTCTTAAATCTAGAAATACCCTACTACCTTCATTTGCCAAGCCAATTTCTCCAATTTTGCATAGCTCTCCCATGTTTGTGGATATGATCTATCTCCTACACAAAAAAGCATGTACCATTTTATGCCCTTCAATCCAACTACATGCAGGTATCTTTTTAATTCCTCTATCTTTCATCAATCTCCTTACTATTTGAACCTCACCACACCTGCCCGCTTCTGCACAGATGTTTTAGAGAAGAACACAAGTTGCAACATTTTTTGGATCTAACTAAAAAAGTAGTGTTGCTGGAATACTCAGCCTACATTCAAATTCTGAATTCTAGGAAATTACATACAGTAAATAGATTGATGGTTGTTTGGATAGTGAAATTATTAGCTTTCTTAGAAATTGACTGAAATATCTTGTCTTGAAATATCTATAAGAATTATTTTAATTAAAGAGAATTTTGTGGAACTTATTTTTGTAACAATGATTTTACAATGCAGCTAGCTTGCTATTTTCATTCAAGATACAAGCCATCAAAGTCAAGCACATACCAAGAAGATGGTACTCTACTTCAAACCCTCAACCTCACTTAGTTTAGTATGCTAACATGGGGATATTAAGGAAGTTGCTAAACAATTAATATATATCATTTGTTGTTTGTGAAGGAGAATCCTATGAGATCCAATATGGCAGTGGATCAATATCCAGTTTCTTAAGTAAAAATGATGTCACAGTTGGGAAACTTGTTGTGAAACATCAGGTTAGTAATTTTTGGATGCTAAGGCTTCCCAGTTGAATATCAAAGATCTTTTCTCATCAACTTAATTTGGAATTTATGTATAATTAATGGATTCTTTCATGGTACAAGTCTTTATTGAGACAACACATGAACCAAGGTTGACATTTTTTTTGAAGCGGTAAGGATGCGTAGAGCATCATAATATATTAGTATTAATAAAAACATTTTTATAGATTACAAAAAAGGCCCTTCCTGGCCAAAAAGATAACATAACATAGCATTTTAACTAAAAGCCCTAAATAGAGCTATAGATCTAAAAGGCCCTTTCTAGCCAAAAAGGAAACCAAAGTAACAGCGAAGCCAAAAACTTAAAACAGAAAGAGTGGTTCACGTGATGTCCATATTTAAATCTGCAACCCTGAAGCCATGAAGCTCCAGTTGGATTCTCTGTAGAAAGGACTGTGTCATCATTGGTGAAGGGAACTACCGGTGGTTAGAAATTTGACAAGAAGCTCCATTTATTGAATACTTCCTCTATCCTTTCCCTCTTGGACCTTCCAAATGTAGAATTGTCAACCTGCAATGAATTATCAAATAGCTCTCTATTACCTAATTGCAAACTTGAAATCATCACTTGATAAACACAATTAAAACTAGGTTTATTAATGATATCTTCACGGAGGAAGAGTCCCCCTACCAAGGCTGAGCCATCATGGAGATTATAAGTAGCAAAAGCTTCAAATAGCTTGACATCTGGGACTAGATAGTCATGAAAAAACATTGATGCTATCCTTTTAACCTTATCAACCTGATGAAATAAGTCCATCGCATTTGAGATAAAATGAGATACCAGATGTGAAGCATAACATACCCTGGATTGTAGCAAAAAATCTCTATCACATACATCTATCAAAGCATCCTCCATTAGCTCTTCATCAAGCAGTTTGAAGCCCCTAGCCATGAAATTTGAGTTGATGCTTCCGTGCATTGGTTGTTCCCATGGTTGAACAGGCAAATGAAGTTGACAATTGTAGGGATAGATAGACATTACAGATACGCAGCAAGAGCAAAATGAAGAGGCAAGAATGAAATAATGACACATATACCATGGTCTCTTGCATAAAAAGAGGATTGCACGAGCCAACATAATGAATTGAAGTCATTCAAGCCGGCGGGGAAAAAAAACCAAGGCAAATGAGATCCAAATGTGGATTATATTGCTCAGCTCGCAACACTCCTCTTACAGAGCATTCAATGAATATAATCAAAGAGACATGTGTGAAGCGAACAATTAATGCCAGATGGAAATCTACATAGATTGCAAGCTTCAAAATGACTAAAGATACTACTACTTGACGTCAATTAATAATTAAATTGACTAAATATACTACCAATTGACAGAAATCAGTGAACAGTGAATAAATATGACTAAATATATGACCAGTGTTAAATCGGTGAATAAAAATGACTAAATATACTACCAAATTGATCAAAATGATGATTAAAATTAATGACTAAATACACTACCAATGGACAGAAATCAGTGAATAAAATTGACTAAATAAGTGACTAGTTAACAACAATCAATGACTAAATATATCAATGAATAAAAAATGACTAAATAAGTGACCAGATTACAGTAATCAATAACTAAATCAATGACTAAATATACTACCAAATAAATTAATCAAAACAACCAATAAATGACTAAAAATGGTTTAGTGATCAATTTGGTCGCATTATAAATGACTGGCAATAAACTACTAATGGTCACGTGACCATGTTTGGTCATTTATAAGTAGTTTTTAGTAGTTTTTTTAGTAATATATTTCTCTTTTTGTACTAGTGATTCTAGCATATCATAGAGTTGGAACAAGGCTCTAATCCTGTTATGACCACTCCTTACCACCACTCAAGAATGTACAAGGAGGAGATTGAAAAGGCCATTAAGTAACTCTTGGAGATGGGACACATTAGGCCTAATTCTAGTCCATTTGCATCATTAGTGGTTCTTTTGAAGAAAAAATATGGTACCATGCGGATGTGTATTGACTATAGATCCTTGAACAAAAAGACTATCAAAATTAGGTTTACCATTCCCAAGATCGATGAGCTAATTAATGAGTTGTAAGGAGCTATGTATTTTTCAAAGATTGATTTGAGATGAGGTTACCATTAGATCTATTTGATGCAAGGGGGGTTCCCTCCTGCTACAAATAACTCAATTCTATAGATGATATACATATTGCAAATCCTCACAAGCTATCAACTCAACACAATATATGGAAAACAAAAAAACTCATATTTTATTTACATCCACATTTATGGCCTCTCATGGCCTCTCAATTCTATAGAAAACTCCTCTTTTCCCTCACACTCTCACAACATTCTTTTCTTCTTCATAAGCCCCTCTCATGGGCTAAGATCTCCCAATCTTGTTCCGAGAAATCTACCTTAAATCTAAATAACATTTATTTTTAAATACCTCTCATATCCACCATGTTTGGTGTTCCATCTTCTTCTATTTTTGTTTTTGTATTTTAAAATTTTGCAGCCTCAAGATGAGGTATTTCCACTTCCTTGGGCATCCCTCTTTTGCTAAATAAAAAAAATTCAATCCTTCAATTCTTGGTTTCTATTTTCAAAAATTTGTAGCCTCTCCACTTGGCATAAAAAACATGGCGAGAATTATGGTAGTTATACACCATTTCAAGCTCCAAAACATGAATTTTTAAAGTCATTTTCAAATATAAATGCCTCCAGATTCTTTATGAAATGGTTAGGTGAAGCATAAAGGAATAAAATCCAATAATTTAATTGCCACAAACTTGATGCAGAGCATGGAGGATTCAATCAAACAAACATACTTCAAACAAATGACTTTTCTCACAATCTTCCACTATGCTTTGATGAGAACAACAAATAAGGTAATTTTGACATAATTTTCAGAAGACAACTCAGACCCACGATCTAAAACCTAATTTGGATACCCATTAATCCCTTATATAACATATCTTTAAATGTGGTATGGTTACTTTGGAAGGAAAGGTTCAAAACTTGATTGTTCTACTCTTGCCTAGGTTTTGAAGTGGAGCAACAAATAGGGTTTTTCAGCCATAACTTTCATTATAAACATGATATCCAAAATGCAAACATATTTTCAAACACCCATTTAGATTTTATACAACACATCCCAGAATCAATGTAGGTTACTTTTTATGGAATCCTTCAAAAATTGAGTTGTTTACTCATTATACCCTAACTAGGGTTTCAAACCTGTTTGTAGTAAAATGGGCATAACTTTTTCAAAACACCATGAAATTGAGTGAAACAAAAAGAAATAGAAAGTAGATTCAATTATAGTTCATTTCTAGTTGGTCTCATGCCATGAAATTATTGTACTAGGCCATACCAAGCTCTGCAACGATAATTTAACGTTCATAAACTGCAGAAACAAGGATGTATTTTATCGATTTCACTTTAAAATGTAACAACCCACCTTGGTTTTGACCTCCCCAAGGATTTTTAAACATGTACCAACCATTTAAAACTGATTTTCCAACTACAACCATTCTAATTCCTTCATTTACAACTTATGACTCTTCACCTTCCCACTTTTTGCAACTTTACAATATGACAACTTTTACAAGATTTACAAAATTTGACAAACCACCACCTATAAACTTAATAATGACTCAAGACATCTTACACACCTTAAAAATGGTCTTAAAGACCTTATGAAATGACTCAAACACAACATAAAGAAAATATTTACAAAATGGCCTCATGGAGGCATAAAGTCCATTAGGTGCTCCTGTACCATACTCCTGACCAAAAAGAAATTCAAAGCCCTCTTGAATTGAGAGTAGTAACAGGTCTTCATCTCTGAATGAGCATGCTTGATGTCTTCTAACTCCTGACCTTTGTTTTCTTGGAAAAAGCTCCAATTGGTCTTCATTTTCACTTTGGGTTTCATCTTGAACTTTGGTTTGTCCTTCTTTACAATCTCAACAAGAATTATGTATACTCCTTCCTTACTCTTTCTCCCTTTTGGTGTAGATATGATCCCTTCACCTTTTTTCCTCACTTTTCCCATATGTTTCTCTACCTTCAACCTTGCCACCTTGTTAGGATCACAAAACTCTACAGTACAAAAAACTAAAAAGCCATTATCCTCCTTGAAAATCAATGAAGAAGACATCATGCCATCATACCTTTGAGACCAACTTTGATCCTCCAAAATCAAGTCATCCTTGACCTTAACCAAATCATCTTTTCACACCAATTCAATATCATCTTCCACTGAAATTAGGTCAAGCTTCACACCTGTTGTTTCAACATCTTCATGGTTTGACATGGCTGCATCCTTCATGGGTTTGTCTTCCTCTACCATCATCTCAGCTTGATTGGCTTGTTCATTGTCTTCTTCCATCAACAAAGGATTCTTCCCATCTGGTTTTAATGCTTTCATTTGTCTTCTCTTTTGCATCAGCCTTTGAATAGGCCATACAACCTTCTTCTTCATTGTCAAGTGTCAACTAAGTGCTCTTTTGAGCAACTACTCCATCTCATCTTTCATCCTTCTTCTCATCTCTTTCAGTTGTTCCATAGCTTGCCTTAGTTCTTTTATCTCTTAGTCAAACTCCATTTCTTTTGCCCTCTCTTTTTCCTCTTTCCTCTTCCTCTCTTTTTCTTCTTGCTTCTTCTTTTGTGAACCCCCAGCCTGCAGGTACCTTCTCAACAAATCCAACTTCTCTTCAAGCAAGTCCCTTTAACCTTGCTTCTTCTTGTCTTTGCATCACCTAGGTCTCTTCTCTTTTCCTCTACCTAGTCTTGCAATCAGGTTCTCTCTTCAACCTGCACAAACACAAAAACACCAAACTCTCTTGTCTACACCTTTTGAGCTCTGATACCAATTGATGTAGAGTATGGAGGATTCAATCAAACAAACATACTTCAAACAAATGACTTTTCTCACAATCTTCCACTATGATTGATGAGAACAACAAATAAGGTAATTTTGACATAATTTTCAGAAGACAACTCAGACCCACAATCTAAAAAATGATTTGGATACCCATTAATCCCTTCTATAACATATCTTGAAATGGGGCATGATTACTTTGGAAGGAAAGGTTCAAAACTTGACTGTTCTACTCTCGCCTAAGTTTTGAAGTGGAGCAGCAAATAGGGTTTTTTGGCCATAACTTTCAAATTTAAACATGATATCCAAAATGCAAACATAGTTTCAGACACTCATTTGGACTTTATACAACATATTCCAAAATTAAGGTAGGTTACTTTGTACAGAATCCTTCAAAAATTGATTTGTTTACTCACTATACCCTAACTAGGGTTTCAAACCTGTTTGAAGTAAAATGGGCATAACTTTCTCAAAACACCATGAAATTGAGTGCAACAAAAATAAATAGAAAGTAGATTCAATTATATTTCATTTTCAATTAGTCTCATGCCATGAAATGACCATACCAGGCCGTACCAAGCTTTGCAACAGTAATTTAACGTTCAGAAATTGCAGAAACAAGGATGTCTTTTATTGATTTCACTTCAAAATGTAACAACCCACCTTGGTTTCGACCTCCCCAAGGCTATTTAAACATGTACCAACCATTTACAACTGATTTTCCAACTACAACCTATTGTCAATCAGATATGCACCCTATGTTAAGCCTATAGCTGACTTAGCTATCTGTTGAAACATGGAAACACTCTCAGGATGTGGGTTTCCTATATCAAGAGTGAATCTCCAAAGTGAGATGGTTCTCTTTAAGATTTTTTCTAATCTAATGACTTGTCTAAGAAAAGGGATGAGGAATAACTAAAATGAAATTCTATTTTATCTAAAGATGATCTAAAAATCTAAAATTTTACCCACAAACAATTCTTAAGCCTATAACCTTCTCAATTTCAAAAACACAACACAAAACTTGGATAAGAAGGGCAATAGCTACATAGATTTCAATAACATCAAAACATCATCAAAGGCTTAGACATCAAAATCACAGTGAAAACATCAAATCAAAGTTATGAAAGAGGCAACAAATGTGAAATAGGAATGCTTTGCTTTATTGAAATGAAAGGGGTACATTTAACTCTGAAAAATATGAGCTAAAATTAGTTTACAAACTCTCTGCATGTGCTAAAGAGAGAAGAAACAAAGATCTCAACTACCAAAACCATGTCCTCCACCCTCCTTTCATAGCCAACAGGCTTTCTAAAAACAAGAAAATATGGAACAACTCAGCAAAACTCAAAAAAGGCAACCTCCCAAGCCATTCCCGAGCTCCAAAAGAAAGACTCCAAAACAGGGCGTAAATTGCCTCCAAATTGGAAATAACAGCTATCAAAACTTCTGTCAAGTGGTCCCCACCTAAAAAGGTTGAAAATTTCAGGACTTATCTACTGGAGACTAAAAATAGAAGGTCTATTTTGCTTAGTTTTTTCCAATTTCACCCATGAAACCTCAGTTTTTGTCTTTATCTGCCTCGAAATAAAACAAATCAAGAAGGAATATTTTGATTTGCTTTATTATCTCTAACTACCTAAAAATAGTTTTAGTTTTAAAGCAATTTATAAATGATTGCTTTAAAACAAACTTTACAACTCTAGTAGTTTAATTCTATTCCCTATTCGATTTAATTTACAAAAAATAAATCTCTATGGCTTATAATTTTGCCAATTGCAATTACAATGTTTGATTTTTCCATAAAAAATCATAAAAATCATTATGAGGATCATATGATATTTGCCAAAATAAGAAAAGGCTTGATGACTCATCTGCATATGACCTGACAATCTCTAAGGTACATGTGGCATGTGGACTTGTCTCATACCAAAATGAAAGGTTTTGCATATCACTCCTAAGGCATGAAATTCATCCCTATCTCCAAGGGGCTAAGGCATAAAGCATATCACAAGGTGATTTAATCAGATTTCAGGCATTAAATATCTTGAGGGAGCCATCGGCTCGACCTCTCACTAAGTCATGAGACTTAGGCATCATGTTATAGTCATTTAACACCACGATGTTATTAAATTATACCTCAAAATAAAAATGAATGTGATAAAAATGCTGATGTTCAAGCTAGGGCTTCATTGAAACCCTAAGAATAAAACAAACCCTAGCATTTCGCATTCTTTCACTTTTGAACTTTTTGAGAGAAATCTGCATACTGCTGCCGCCATGGGAGCATGATTTCAAGCACAAAAACTGACATCTTGTTGTTGTTCCTGAGAGGTTTCATGAAGCTCTTTAGCAGGGAAGACAAGGTAAAATCTCCTGTCACCAGTTTGAACTATGTTGCTCCATTTTGAATGCAGATCCAGCCCTACAGGCCACGGCCAAATTTTGTTTCTGATGTATTTCATGGTTTCCATTTGTCTTTTCTTTACCACCACACTTTATCTTTGCAACTCGGGCCATCGTTGGTTGAGGTTTTAACCTGTGTCAACCGCCATTTTTATTTTCCTGAGGCTCTTCGAATAGCAAAAGGGATACCATGGCCCTACTGATAGGTGAGCTTCATTTTCAAACTTTACTCTGTTTGAATCTTTCATTTTTCTTTAATGACAATGATTTCTATTTTAATCCAAGAAGGGTTAAGCTTGTAAAGAAAAACCCTACTTTTCTATCTCTGTCCATGGCCTCTTCATGGAAATCATGGCTGTAATATTTATTCTCATGTATTCTCTGAGTGTTTATTGCTTCTGAAATAGCATGATGACCATTCACAAATATCCTTGTAGCTGTTATTTGATGTTCTGAGCATCTTTTATGTTTTGGGTTTTGCTAGGTTGAAAGGAGAAACTTTGTGATCATGGCCACATGCACTTATGACATTCTTTCGTAACACTGATATGGTTGTGATACCTAGACATTCAAACCCTACACCTATATGACCTTGACAGGTTTCTCGACAAGGGTTTGTGATATAGTCATATGTTATGAAATTTCTTGAAAAGTCTGTGTAATACCTTGTCCTTGATGCTGAGTAAAATAGAAATCATGGCTTCTCTTGTAGCTCTTGCTCTAGCATTGAATACGAGAGGTCAAGACTATTATGGCATACATATGAGTTTCACTTATCATTCTGTATATTTGCATTGCGACTCACTTTGTAGATTGTTCATACTTCATTCTATCCCCTTTGTACTGTATGACTGCCATGATCATCATACCATGCCCCAAAACTACCCCACTATGAAATGTTGATCTTATAAATGTAGGATGCTTCTTTTTGCCCTCATGACTATACATGTAGCTTGTTCATTAATTCATGATAAGAGTTGTAAAAGAAAAATGCATTGTTTGAAATAACAACTGCTATTGGCCTTCCTTCTTTGTCAGAACTTTATGCTTGCATACAGGATTCATACTTGAGATGGTCCACTTCTTTCATGGCAATAGCCTAATTATTATAACTCTGTATGGATCTTTATGCACTGTAACATGTGCCATATTATTTGCTTATTCCAATATTAGATCCTTTGTCATTATTATGCTTTGACTGTTGATGGAAATATGCTCATTTATCATCTCTGTGTGGTGAACAAAACTCTTTCCCTATATCATTGGTTTTCTTTATGTAAACAAAATGGCATATACAGATTTATGAAGTCCACTGTATCATTTAGGATCATCACTATACTTCTTATGACTATTCTTTGCATACTCTTTGTATGGATAATTATTGCTATACAACCTTAACATGATTGCTACTATTCCACAGTTTATGCATTTGTAGTTGTAGCTTATGGTTATATTGTTGGTCCTTCGAAGATGGTTGTCACATTTGTTGGATGACAACATTATGGCTATTCTAGTGACGATCTTTATAATTCATTCACAAACAGGTTGTCCCACCTCTGCCCTAGGCAGGTCACTGACTATATTCTGATGTATGTTTATTGCATTTCCCAGATACTTAGTTGTCCCATACATATATTTGCAATATTTATGATGATCAAAGGTAAACATGATTCACTTCCTGTCATTGCATCTTCTGTAGATGTCACCATTTTGATATGCACATACCTGATATAATACACTTGGATGTTGATTTAGTGCACTGTTCCTTTTCATACACCACATACAGTGTGGCATCTTCTCATTAGTTGTTCTATTTGTCTCATCCCTACAGCACTGTCTACTATAGTCTATCCTGGTCTCTCTATGATATAAAATCATCTCATGCTTAATAAGTGATTGCTCCATATGATGAATGTACCTCACTTCAAGATGAAAGTGACATGGCAGCATATGTTGTTCCTTGGTGGCTATCCACTTACACTTTTCAGTTTATTCAAATCATGCATAAAATGATATTTGTTTCTGATGTTCTATTATGACCAACAGTCATGTATTGTTGCATGATATTGTCCATTGGAAATTATTTGACACTTAAATGATGGAAATGTACTTGATGTTCTTAATTTCTTTGATGCACACAAATATCATGAAAGATAGATGAATGAAATACCTGAATTCCACTTCTTCCAATGGCAGTTGAAGCAATGATGATAGCTATCTTTGTGCATTAAATGTTGTCCTAGATGGTTCAATTCATCCTAATGGTTTCATTTCATTTATTAAACTGTAATCATGAGGTTGTTATGAACTAGAAACTAGTACATTTGATTGTTTTGATACTCCTTCAGTTTATCATGTAATTAAACAATATGAGTAATGATCTTTGTTTTCATTCCATCCCTTTTGAGATCAAGAGGAAGCAGCATGTTGGGCTCAACCCTTGTGGGAGCCTCATTTTACTCCACATGTTGTTATGTCTTCAATCAGCTACATGACTTATCATATACCTGCACATGAAACAAACAGATTAGAATAAAAACAATGAAGTTCCATGATCATTTCTTTCTCAGTTCCTCTTGCATGTGGATGATGTTCATTGATCAGTGCATTATAAACAAAGTGTTATGCCTCTTCTGATAGGATATAGAGATCTCATAACTGAAGCTCTAACAGAACCTTCTCACATTTTTGCAGGTTATTGTCAAAGATCGGGAGTAGGACATAACACAACTTTGAAGATCAAAAACCTCCAAGGCAATGATGGCTATGACCTTCTCTTTCTTATTCTTAGATGCATTGCATTTTCTTTATAGTTGCATTTGTTTAACTATTACCCATGACTTGTGTGGGACATTTGATCTATCATTCCTTCATTCAACACAATGTTTATCCTTTGTATTTCAACTTGTAAATGAATACTCATTGTGGTGAATGAAAGCTTATCTCTCCTATGAATGTTCTGCAATGCAATGAATGATCTAAAAATCTTTTCTTTTCTCGAACAACACAACTGAACTGCAATTATCACTGAAACACAATAACTATGCAAATAACTTATAACAGAAGAATGTTAACCTTCACCCTAAAAAATGAATTTGTTGCACATGCTCTGCCAATTTATGAGATGTGGTGAAAAAATGGTAACATTTATGGTGACTTCTGCTATATGCTTGCCTGCTAAGCATCGGATCAGTTGCCTCATCGGTCCATTGGGCATATAGTCATACTCTGCTCTTCTCAAACTTAGAAAACACTAAAATCTAGCTCCCAACCAGTTCAAACAGCAACAGAAAACTGAAAACAAACTAAACTGGAAGCAAACTAACAGGCCCTGATGGCCAACAAACATGTGCAGCAACACTTAGGGAAACAAACACTGACTGAAAGAAAATGTGTAGTAGCACTTATTAATAGCAACACTACCCTAGCCTACTCTAATCAGCCCAAAATTAATGGTCAAACAAAACCATTCACAGGTTCAAGAAAATAATTGACGTTTCTCTGCAATTTGCAATACTCCATGAGCTTATGAATTGTCCAAAAGAGGTGAAATAAAAACAAACAACCAGCAAATTGCTGCAACACCTCTCTAATCAAGATTATGTAATTACTCATCCACCTAACTTGTTTGGCAAACTAATCAAATGAACAAAACTGATAATGCTCAACTAGGTACCTTTCTTGATGATCTGGATCAACGTTACTCTGAGGCTGTTCCTCTTTGTTGGCTTCCAACCTAGCCAGATATTGAATAGGACATCCCCTTGAAGGTTTTGGACTAAAAATGACAGCATCATCTGCACCTTGCATGATAGCTCGCCATGTGGCTTCCTCTTCTTTAGTTAGTGGATCCTCCTCCATTAGAGTGGCTAGTATCTTATCAAAACTGTCACAACTCAGAAGATCCTTAGCAAGAGCTATACTAGGCTTAAAACATCCAAGATTGTTCGAGGAGATACACTCCGAAATGGGTGCTTCTTCTTCAAATGAAGGTAAGAATTCAAACAATGAACTCACCTCTTGTAACAAGCCATCAATTTGCTCAACATCTTCAAGTTGCTCTATGAAATAAGAGGGAAGCTCCTCTAACCAGTCGAGATCAGGCTGCTAGTTTTGCTGCTCTATAACCAGTGACTCACTTGGGAATACAATCACCTCCTCTTCTTGCTTTTGCTATTTCAGACCGGGCTCCTCCAAAGATGTTGGTATAACAGCTAAATGTGAGCAGAAAATCTCAATTTCAGCTTGCAAAAGATCTTCTTTAAGTTCTTGATCATTCGAATCAGGGTTGTCTTCACAAATCTGCCCTTGGATCAACACCTCATTGTTTAATTGTTTAGCCTCCATCAGCAACTCATCACAAGGTTTGACATCTCTCTACTATTATGGAATTGTTGTCTCTGACATGAGCATGTATTCCTCTTCTGGTTGAACAAATTTAGGTAAATGATCAAACAAAGAAACTGATTCCTCCTCCTTATGCAGTGTTTTCTACGATGAAATCCAGGCCTTCGGTTTCTGCAATTTTAGACTTTCACTCTCCAATCTCTGCATCCTGCTTTCATGCATCTTATTAACAACATTAGAGAAATTTTCAAATGAGTCAAAATGTAATGGGTTTGGTGCCAAGCTTGAACCAACACTCTCCTCTAATGCATCATGTTTACAATCAGTTGTAGAAACAACATAAATGGAAGTAACCTCCTGCTTTGCATTTGATTTGTTAGGTTGATCATATTTCACAAGGCAAGGAGGGTCATTAGTGCAATCATTGAAAGGTTCGTCAGAAGAAGTTTTTGCTTGCTTGACCTTTTTCTTCTCTAACCGATATTGCTCCAAAGCTATATGTAGTAAATTTATCCTCTTAGCTCCCTTCTATCCTTTAATGGACTGATCTCGAATGCTAACAGGCTCCTCAGTAAAATTAGAACCTCTAAAATTTGGGGTTTTGACTTTCTGGGGAGTCTATTTGCATTCAAGATTAACTTCTTGGAGGGAAAAGGGTTCTTCAAGTGGCTTGAAGCTCAAAATTTCAACTTTAGGGGGATTAAGAGGTTTATCTTGTCTAAAGCTTAGAAAGTTATACTTAGTACCTCTTCTTGAGCAGGCTATTTTGGAACATCAGGGGTTGCTTGGGCTCGAGCAAGCAAGAGCTTTGTTTGTGCAGCTGCTTCTCTCTCTAGATTCTCTTCAAATTGTTTCTTTTGTGTCTCCCACTCCTGATCAGAAATAAAGCTCTCACACACTTCACCTCCTCACTTCGCTTCCAATTCCTCACAACAAACCACATCTCCAAACGATGCCATCCTAAACCAACTTTTATAGGGCATGACTCCTTTGCAACAAAAGGTAACAAACTTGACAAATTCTTTGCAACCTAGTCTACCGACATATCATACTCATAATCCGTTATCATATGCAATCTTGAGAACCCCTATGCCTAAGAGGTTTGAGACTCCTCGATTTGAAAAATATGGTGGAAAAGGAGATCCTAATATCCATGTGGCAGCATTCATAGCTGTGTAGTGATTTCTGTTTTGAAGAGGATTTGTTAGCAAAACTTTTCCCACGATCTCTCAAAGATACTGCTTTAGAATGGTTTTGCTCATTGCCTCCAAATTCAATTCACTCCTTTTTGCAGTTGATTGATCAATTTTTACAGCATTTTCAAGCAAATATCAGACCCCAAGTCACTCTTATTGACTTGGTGCAATACAAACAAGGTCCCAAAGAAAAATTGACAGAATTCATTGGTCGATATCAAGGCCTTTATGCTCATATTCAATATCAGATGAAAGATGAGGATGTTCAGAAGATATTCATTACAAATCTACAACCTAATATTCGTGATAAGATTCTCTTGATGAAGTACAACTCCTTTCAAGATTTATGCACCGCCCTTCGTGATTATCAACTTTTGTCTAGTCAGTATGAAAACCAAAACTCATCGGCTCAAGTTGGACAATCCATGGGTGGATCATCATAAAACAACTTTAAAAGGAACAATAACAGGGATTTCATCAAGATCAATGCACCAAATACAAATGTGTCTACTATAAACAATCCAAAGAAACAATCGTATCAACCAAGGAAGTTTACTCCGATATCTAAGTCCTATCATTCTATCATGAATCAAGCTGTGAGTAATAACATTTTGAAGCTTCCCCCGATCAAGCTTGTTGATCCTAATAAACAAGGACCTTACTTTGATGCTAATGCCTTTTCTCATTATCATCAGACACAAGGACATAACACTAAACAATGTATGCATCTTAAACATGAGATACAAGACCTTATTGATTCAAATGTCATCTAGGTATCGGGTGCGAATGATAATGGAAATAAGTTAGTTGCTCTGCCGAATTAGAATTTACAAATCTTCACTAATCTTTTTCCTAAGCATACCAAAAATAATATGGTGGAACAAGATCAACTGGAAGTAGAGGAGGATGATTACTTGGATTATGATAGTATCGTGGGAATGATTGAAGTGAATAAGAAACAAGTGGATAACCCACCTCGTCCATGAAGAAATGGAATTTACGTAGAGGTTCCTCCTCCGTTATCCTTATATGGATCAGGAGATAATCAAAATACCTTTAAAAAGAAAGAACAACAACTGATACAAACGAGCAAGATGGTACAAGATGAATCCTTCTACTATTCTAGAAAGATTCACCACCGAAAACTTGCTAAAATTTGGAAAAGAGCAAGACAACAATCAACAAATGGAAATAATAGTGGTTCTCCCCCTCACAAGTTTCATTTAAACAAGGATTTAATGAACAAGCATCATATGATAACAAATAATACTTTCATAAGAACCACTCAAATTTTGCATTAAACATGATCGAGTACCTCTCAAAGAGGTTCGAGAGCTCCAACATATAATATGAAGACCCTATAGGTAAGTATCTCTAACCCTTTATCTCTCTCATGATGTTCTTCCCCCGTGATGTGTTATGTGTTGTTTAGACCTCCTAGGATGACCTCAGATTCTCCCGTAAGGTTCGGGATACCAAGAGATCGCCTTTGTTGTGACCTTCTTCTATTTGTATCATCATTCTTGTAAATTGCCTCTCTCTCTGATTTCATTGTTGTGTGTTGTGTCTTACAGACATAGCGTCGTGGTTGGTGACTTGGGGGCACCCTCCTACATGACTGTCCCTAAGACAATTGTTTCTCCTCTCTTATTTATTGTTTCCCTTTCTCTAGTGTTTCCATCTAGCAGGCGGATGACAACAAACATTTATACTGATGCGGACCTAGTGTCCCTTTCGAGAGCAATCAAAAAATGGACTATAGTTCCTAATATGATGATGGGGTTGTATATTTTATCCAACGCTTGGCTAGTGGAAGCACTTGTGCTTTCCGTGTAGTGAATTTATGATGTTTCTATCACATTTACAAACCTTAACAATACTGCTGCTCTATGCACCTTTGTTAGCCTTTGAATCTAGCCTTGGCGGTACTCGATTCAGAGAGCTTCGTGATATAGCCCCTAGTTATCCTCGAACTCCAAATTCATTGTCTAACCTTGGCTCTTTGTGTGGTTAATCATATGCATTGATGTTATTGTTTATCATGATTTCGTAGACACTAACATATTTCTTGCAGGGATGTGTTTGTGGGAACATTTGGTGATCATAAAGTACATGTCACCTCTGGGGGGCATGGGCTTTGTGAAGGTTGGTGTTCCCTTGTGTGTTTTTTTTCCTACCTTAATGTGCTTGATATTGATAACTGATATCAACCACCTTAAGGTGGGGGCATATATAAGGTAAGCTATCTGTTATAGATGTTAGCAATGTGTTTGACCTTAGATGCAATGACCTACACTCTTGAGTAGTGCATCGTGCATCTTGAGTTTGTTTGCAATCAATCAATCAATCTTATAAGCCCTCTATGGAGGCGGGATATTGAGCATATCCTTTTTCTTAAGCCCTCTGCAAGGGCTGGGATGGTGTATTTCTCAGAGTAGATTGCATCATCCTGTCATTTTCAAAAGTCCTCTGCAGAGGCTGGGAGCAGTTTTGTGACTAACTCAACCCTTAAGTGTGTCTTCAACGATTGTTGTGGCAAAGCGCAATCGTTAGTGTGTGCCTGTAATGTGCCTGAGATGGTGATGAGCCTAGAAATAGGGAACACACCATCGCTTGTCTGCCATGTTTTCTCTGTGTCTTCAAGTGTGTGTGTTTTGGCATGCTTGTTTTGTATGGCGTGTTTGTTGCCCCATATGCAGTGACCAGCGCTCTTGGGGAGTCCTTCATGCATTTTGGGAGGTTTTGTGTGTCTTGCATGTGTGTTGCCTAATATATAGAGACCTACACCCTTAAGTGGTGCATCATGTATTATGGGAGGTTTATTTACTTTCTAGTACTTGCATTTGCATTTCATATATATGAGAAAAAAAAAAGAAAAGATATCATTTCTATCTTCCATGCATTAATGTGTCTTCTATGCATTAGCTATCTGCTCCGTGTTCTACGTGATTGTAACTATCTTCTTCATGTTTTGCGTGCATGTTACTGTTTTCTATGTGATTGGCGTGTCTTCTCTGTGCTTGGTGTGTTTGTTGTGTTTGTGACCTTACTTTAATGCATGTATGGGCCTCCTGTTCATACATACATTAAAGTGGGGGCTAAATGTAATGTCGAAAAATGTCTCCTTGGGGGCTTTTCCCTCATAAGGTTTAGCTCTTGGGTCTTTAGAGTGCATTTAGGACATTTTATTTCATATTTTAGCATCCTGATGGAATGAGACCTAAGTCCCATGGCAAATAGGACCTAGGAGGACCCCTTGAGTTGTACCCTGCCTAAAATAGGGGGGAGGACTTGGGCGCCCACGCTCGAGTCCTCCCCTATTTTAGGGCACCCCTAATTTTTGAGTGTTGGTTAGTGACTGTTATTAGGTCCCTTTGCCAACACGGTAAGTTTGAATTTCAACTATCTTGGCATGAGTGCTTGTAGATGTATATCTAAGCATGTGTAGGCATTCATTTGTAAACTAGATTTCAATTAGATGATCATTGTGAACTCTAGGCATTCTCAAGGTGATTCAAGGCTTTCTATTGTGTTGCAAGAGCAAACTTGTATGTTTTGTGTGTTGATATTTGTAGATTTGAGCATCAATCTCCTCATGGCATGAAGAGCATTTTCCTCCATGGGAGCTTCACTACAAGGTGACATATCATTGTGTTTTTATCATTGACTCCTTTGGTTTTTGGCCTCTGCCTCATAAGGGCATGCCCTCTTTATCTGACAACGGTGTTAGGAGACTTAAGTGTCCTCCAGGGTTTGACTGAGGCAAACCTCTAAACACCACAACCCCCAAACCAAGTCTTGTGATTGTAGGTTACAGGTGTCACATCCAAAAAAAGTGGAGTTGCAGGAAGGCTGGGAAGACATCAACGATTTAGGATCTAAAGAAAAGTCAGACAAAGGAGCACTTCCGAGACTGAGGCACTCACTCCAGTGTCCTTCGTAGACAGATTCTAAAAAATAGAAGTTATAGGGCTGATCAGTGTCTGAAGGAGGTCCAGATTCCCCGAAAAAGTAGGTACCTTGGACTTGGGCGCCCACTCCAGTGTCCCCGACTGTTCTTCTTTAGAACCCCAAAAATAGGTATTCTGTAATTTGGTATTTTACTCCCGTCTGCAAGAGCTTTTTCCATAATTCTTTAACTTGTTGTCGTATTTGCATAATTAGGGTTTTAATGGTCAATTGAGCATAAGAGAAGGAAAAGTTGATAATTAATTCCCTAATCCAAGTTTCCCTACATCTAAAAGTGACTCTAGGGTATGATAGTGCTTTCCATTCGACCCTAGATCCTTCAATGTATAGTGGAGAGGCGGATTTAAACACCTAAACAACAATTAGATTGACAAATCCAATTTTCCACTAAAAATGTTTAATGGAAAATTAGATTTAGGGAAACTTGGATTAGGGAATTAATTATCAATTTTTCCTTCTCCTATGCTCAATTGACCATTAAAACCCTAATTATGCAAATATGACAACAAATTAAAGAATTATGGAAAAAGCTCTTACAGACAGAAGTAAAATACCAAATTACAGAATACCTATTTTCAGGGTTCTAAAGCAGAACAGTCGGGGACACTGGAACAGGCACCCAAGTCCAAGGTACCTACTTTTTCAAGGAATCTAGACCTCCTTCAGACACTGATCAGTGGTGTACCTTCTATTTTCTAGAATCTGTCTATGGAGGACACTGGAGCGAACGCCCTAGTCCCAGAAGTGCTCCTTTGTCTGACTTTTCTTCAGATCCTGAATCCCTGATGTCTTCCCAGCCTTCCTGCAACTCTAATTTTTCCATATGTGACACCTGTAACCTACAATCACAAGACTCGGTTTGGGGGTTGTGGTATTTAGAGGTTTGCCTTAGTCAAACCCCAGAGGACACTTAAGTCTCCGAACACTATTGTTAGCTAAAGAGGGCATGCCCTTGTGAGGCAAAGGCCAAAAACCAAAGAAATCAATGATAAAAACACAATATTATGTCACCTTGTAGTGAAGCTCTCATGGAGGAAGATGCTCTTCATGCCATGAGGAGATTGATGCTCAAATCTGCAAATATCAACACACAAAACATACAAGTCTGCTCTTGAAACACAATAGAAAGCCTTGAATCACCTTGAGAACACAATAGCTTGCTAGTAATCATCTAGTTGAAATCTAGTTTACAAATGAATGCCTAAACATGCTTTTATATGCATCTACAAGCACTCCCACCAAGATATTTGAAATGCAAACTTACCATGTCGGCAAAGGGAACTATTAACGGTCACTAACCGACACCCAAAAATTGGGGCTGCCCTAAAATAGGGCAAGACTAGGGCACGGGCACCCAAGTCCTCCCCCCTATTTTAGGCAGGGTACAACTCAAGGGGTCCTCCTAGGTCCTATTTTCCATGGGACTTAGGTCTCATTCCATTGGGATGCTAAAATATGAACTAAAATGTCTTAAATGCACTCTAAAGACCCGGGAGCTAAACCTTATGAGGGAAAAGCCCCCAAGGGAACATTTTTCAACGTTACATTTAGCCCCCACTTTAATGTATGTATGAACACGAGGCCCATACATGCATTAAAGTAAGGTCACAAACACAGCAAAGACACCGAGCATAGAGACGACATGTCAATCACATAGAAAATAGTAACAGGCATGCAAAACACGAAGAAGACAGTTACAATCACACAGAACACGGAGCAGACAGTTAATGCATAGAAGACACATTAATGCATGGAAGATAGAAATGATATCTTTTCTTTTCTTTTTCTCATATATATGAAATGTAAATGCAAGTACTAGAAAGTAAACAAACCTCCCATAATACACGATGCACCACTTAAGGGCGTAGGTCTCTGTATATGGGGCAACACACACGCAAGACATGCAAAACCTCCCAAAATGCATGAAGAACTCTCCAAGAGCGCTAGTCACTGCATATGGGGCAACAAACACGCCATACAAAACAAGCACGCCAAAACACACGCACTTGAAGACACAGAGAAAACACAGCAGACAAGTGATGGTGTGTTCCCTATTTCTCGGCTCATCACTATCTTAGGCATATTACAGGCACACACCGATGATTGGGCTTCACCACAACAATCACCAAAGACACGCTTAATGGTTGAGTTAGTCATAGAACTGCTCCTCGCCTTTGCAGAGGACTTTTGAAAATGACAGGATGATGCAATCTACTCCAAGAAATACACCATCCCCACCTCCGCAGAGGGCTTAAGAAAAAGGATATGCTTGATATCCCACCTCTGCAGAGGGCTTACATGATTGATTGATTGATTGATTGATTGCAAACAAACTTAGGATGCACGATGCACTACCCTAGGGTGCAAGTCTTTGCATTTGAGGTCAAACACATTGCTAACATCTATAACAGACAGCTTACCTTATATATTCCCCCACCTTAAGTGGTTGATATCAGTTATCAATATCAAGCACGTTAAGGTAGGAAGAAAACACATAAGGGAACACCAACCTTCACAAAGCCCATGCCCCCCAGAGGTGACATGTACTTTACGATCGCCAAATGTTCCCACAAACACATCCCTCCAAGAAACATGTTAGTGTCTACGAAATCATGATAAACAACAACATCAATGTATATGATTAACCATGCAAAGAGCCAAGGTTATACAACAAATTTAGAGTTTGAGGATAACCAGGGGCTATATCACGAATTTCTCTGAATCGAGTACCACCAAGGCCAGATTCAAAGGAAAACAAGGTGCATAGAGCAGCAGTATTGTTAAGGTTTGTAAATGCGATAGAAACATCATAAAATTCACTACACAAAAAGCACGAGTGCTTCCACTAGCCAAGCGTCAGATAAGATATACAACCCCATCGTCATATTAGGAACTATAGTCCCTTTTTTGATTGCTCTCGAAAGGGACACTAGGTCCACATCAGTATAAATGTTTGTCGTCATCCACCCGCTAGATGGAAACACTAGAGGAAGGGAAACAATAAATAAGAGAGGAGAAACAAGTGTCTTAGGGACAGTCATGTAGTAGGGTGCCCCCAAGTCACCAACCATGATGTTATGTCTGTAAGACACAACACACAACAATGAAATCATAGAGAGAGGCAATTTGGAAGAATGATGATACAAATAGAAGAAGGTCACAACAGAGGTGGTCTCCTGGTATCCTAAACCTTACAGGAGAATCTAAGATCATTCCAGGGGGCCTAAACAACATATAACACATTGCGGGGGAAGCACATCACGAGAGAGATAAAGGGTTAGAGATACTTACCTCTGGGATCTTCATGCTAGAAGTCATCAACAATTAAATCATTTTCTTTCCAATTGCAAACATAAGGTACCATTGCCAAGTAGTTGTAATTATTCTTTTGTTCATTCTTAAATGCTTCTTGGTTTGACTCAATGTTAGGTGGAATGTGCTCTTGTTGGAGTTCATTGGTATACTTATTCACTATCCTCTTAGGTGGTGGGAGAAGCAAATTATTTTGAATGATCTCAACATCCATCCTTGAGGGATTTAATGTGAGAGACTTCTCCTCATCCACTAGTGCTACATCCTTAGTGATGTCCAAATGACATGAATACTCAAACAAAGGAAGGAAATTAAAGGTCTTCTCTTCCTTAGTGAAATCTAAGGTGTGAACAATCAACTAAAGGAAGAAGGTTGATAAGATGATCCATAGAGGTTACACGCACTAGGATAGGATTGTGATTATTGTTAAATGAGTGCTCATTGTCAACCCATGGAATTTACTTTATTAAAGGGAGCTCTTCATTCACTAATGCTTCATCTTGGCCAAGGAGAATAGTAGAATTATTAAAGCTATCTTTCTCATGAGTATTCTTATTGATGAATTTAGTTAAATCTTCTAATATCAAAGGATATGCTCCTATGAATAGTGTGAATCTATTAAAATCATGTGTATAACAAAGTAATTGCAGTTCGTATGTAGAACATATAGAAGCATAAATACCACTTGCAGAAGCTATGTGTTCTAGAACATGAGGATTCTCATTAGTGAAATTAGAGAAATTTTCAAAATCTTGGATATACTCATGCAAAGATTTCAGAGATGAGTAACATTAAGATGCCACAATGAGATGCAAAATCATATTTTAGAAGTTTTCCCAAAAGTATGTCAAATACAAGTACGAAACTGTATGCAAAAATGGCCTAAAAATGCTTAGTTTTTGTACTTTTTCAATGCAAATGAATGAATCAAAGGGTGTTGTAAATATTTTAGTAAAGGGAAGCAATTTATATGTCTGATATCAGTCCAAAACAGAAAAATTATCCTTCTCAACACAATCTTGATGCAATTTCAAGTTAATGCCAAGTCAAAATATAGTGAAAATATGTCAAAATAGGCACTTTTTTCACCAAAATTCAATGCAAAAGGGCATAACAAAGGGTGTTGTGAGGAAAATGATTATGGAAAGAAAATATTATCAGTAATAATAGCCATTTGGAGCCAAAATACCCAACACAAAATGATTTTAGTGCAATTTAAGATTAAACCCTAGTGAAAATATAGCAAAAGATAGGCTATTTTTCACAGTTTTTCAACTCCAAGACCTAGAAAAAGAGGTGTTGTAAGAAATTTTAGGAGAGAAAGCAAATAATATCAATAATATCAGTTACCTCAATCAATAAAATTGATCACAACACGCTTGGAGTGCAAACTAGGTCAAACCCTAGGGCCAAAATTACCAAAATGTGTAGTTTTTTACAAAATTTTCACTACAAGAGCCCATTAAAAGGGTGTTGTGAAGATTTTTATAAGGGGAAGAAAATTATTACCCTGATAACATCAATTTAATGTGAAAATATCTTTCACAACACTCTTGTGGTCCAAGTTTGGAGAGTCGATAAGGCCAATTTTAGTGAAAATTATTGTTTTTGAAGCCCTAGGTTTGAGATCTTGGGACAAAATGCTATGAGAATGGTTTTAAGTATGATTTTTGATGGAAATTACATACTCTAAAATCTGAAAATAATTTTCAAGGTTAATTATGCAAAATTCCCATGCAAATTTAATGAAAATGCACCAAAATTGCTAGTTTTTATTGAAATTTTCAATGCAAAAATGCAAATAATTTAAATTTAATGCAAATTCACACTAAAATGCAAGACTAAAAACAAATGAAAATTTGAATGAGCCTCTAAAATTAGTATAAAAGTCTGATAAAAGATTTTGCCTACAAACCCTAGATTTTGGAATTACTAGGTTATCTAAAAATTGTCAAAATTTCTACAAAACCCTATCAATTAAATGATGAAAATGCAAAGAAAGATTTTGATTTTTTGTATTTTTATGTAGTTTATATCAGATCTGATGCAAAAATCATGAATTAGGAAAATTTAGGAAGAATTGACACAATTTAGTAAGCCCAAGAATGCAATTTTTTTGTATTTTTCTAATTTTTCAATTTTTTTAAAATTTTCTCAATGCAATAAGTTAAATGACCAAATGAATGAATGAAATCATATGAAATCTATAGAAAAACACTCAGCAAGTTGCAATTTAAGTTCAAAGACATGGGTTAACCAAAATGTTTAGTGGAAAATTGGATTTGTCAATCTAATTATTGTTTAGATGTTTAAATCCGCCTATCTATTATACATTGAAGGATCTAGGGTCGAATGGCAAGCACTCTCATACCCTAGAGTCACTTTCAGATGTAGGGAAACTTGGATTAGGGAATTAATTATCAATTTTTCCTTCTCCTATGCTCAATTGACCATTAAAACCCTAATTATGCAAATACGACAACTAATTAAAGAATTACAGAAAAAGCTCTTGCAAACGGGAGTAAAATACCAAATTACATAATACCTATTTTTGGGGTTCCAAAGTGGAACAATCAGGGACACTAGAGCGGGTGCCCAAGTCCAAGGCACCTACTTTTTCAGGGAATCTGGACATCCTTCGGACACTGTTCAGCCATGTAACTTCTATTTTCTAGAATCTGTCTATAGAGGACACTGGAACAAGCGCTCTAGTCCCAGAAGTGCTCCTTTGTCTGACTTTTCTTCAGATCTTGAATCCCTGATGTCTTCCCAACCTTCTTGCAACTCCACTTTTCCCGGATGCAACACCTGTAACCTGCAATCACAAGACTTGGTTTGGGGGTTGTGGTGTTTAGAGGTTTGCGTCAGTCAAACCCCAGAGGACACTTAAGTCTCTGAACACCATTATTAGATTAAGAGGGTGTGCCCTTGTGAGGTAGAGGCCAAAAACCAAAGGAATCAATGATAAAAACACAATGATATGTCACCTTGTAGTGAAGCTTTCATGGAGGAAGATGCTCTTCATGCCATGAAGGAATTGATGCTCAAATCTGTGAATATCAACACACAAAACACACAAGTCTGCTCTTGCAACACAATAGAAAGCCTTGAATCACCTTTAGGATGCCAAAAGTTCATAATGATCATCTAATTAAAATCTAGTTTTCAAATGAATGCCTACACATGCTTATATATGCATCTACAAGCACTCCTGCCAAGATATTTGAAATTCAAACTTACAGTGTCAGCAAAGGGACCTAATAACAGTCACTACCTGACACCTGAAAATTGGGGCTGCCCTAAAATAGGGCAAGACTAGGGCGCGGGCGCCCAAGTCCTCCCCCCTATTTTAGGTAGGGCACAGCTCAAGGGGTCCTCCTAGGTCCTATTTGCCATGGGACTTAGGTCTCATTCCATCGAGATGCTAAAATATAAACTAAAATGTCCTAAATGCACTCTAAAGACTCGGGAGCTAAACCTTATGAGGGAAAAGCCCCAAGGGGACATTTTCCAACGTTACATTTAGCCCCCACTTTAATGTATGTATGAACACGAGGCCCATACATGCATTAAAGTAAGGTCACAAACACAACAAACACACCAAGCACAAAGAAGACACGCCAATCACATAGAAAATAGTAACAGGCACGTAAAACAAGGAGAAGACAGTTACAGTCACACAGAACACGGAGCAGACAGTTAATGTATGGAGGACATAAATGATATCTTTTCTTTTCTTTTTCTCATATATGTGAAATGCAAATGCAAGTACTGGAAAGTAAACAAACCTCCCATAATACATGATGCACCACTTAAGAGCGCAAGTCTCTGTATATGGGGCAACATAAACGCAAGACACACAAAACCTCTTAAAATGCATGAAGCACTCCCCAAGAGTGATGGTCACTACATATGGGGCAACAAACATGCCATACAAAACAAGCACACCAAAACACACACAAGGAGAAAACACGACACACAAGCGATGGTGTGTTGCTTATTTCTAGGCTCATCACCATCTCAGGCACATTACAGGCACACACCGATGATTGGGCTTCTCCACAACAATCGTCAAAGACATGCTTAAGGGTTGAGTTAGTCACAGAACCGCTCCCCACCTCCGCAGAGGAATTTTGAAAATGCAACCCCACCCGCATCACGGAGATGTCTTACAGTGAAAAGGAAGCGTGTCATACCGCCCCACCCACATTATGGAGACACCTTACAGTGAAAAGAAGGTATGAGCTTAAAAGTATACAACCCCACCCGTATCACAGAGACGCCTTACGGTGAAAAGGAGGTATATGTAATAGATAGATTGATTAATTGTAAACAAACTCAAGATGTAGGAAGTATTCATCATACTAGCCTACACCTGAGGACAAGCACATTACTAACATCTACAACAGATAGCTTACCTTATATATGCCCCCACCTTAAGGTGGTTGATATTAGTTATCGATATCAAGCACGTTAAGGTAGGAAGAAAACACACAAGGGAACACCAACTTTCGTAAAGCCCATGCCCCCCGAAGGTGACATGTACTTTACAATCGCCAAATGTTCCCACAAACACATCCCTGCAAGAAACATGTTAGTGTCTACAAGATCATGATAATCAACAACATCAATGCATATGATTAACCACACAAAGAGCCAAGGTTATACAACGAATTGGGAGTTCGAGGATAAACATGAGGCTATATCTTGAAGCTCTCTGAATCGAGTACCACCAAGGCCCAATTCAAAGGCAAACAAAGGTGCATAGAGCAGTAGTATTGTTAAGGTTTGTAAATGTGATAAAAACATCATAAAATTCACTATGCAGAAAACACGAGTGCTTCCACTAGCCAAGCGTCAGATAAAATATACAACCCCATCATCATATTAGGAACTAAGACCATTTTTTTTATTGCTCTAGAAAGGGACACTAGGTCCGCATCAGTATAAATGTTTGTCGTCATCTACCCGCTAGATGGAAACACTAGAGGAAGAGAAAAAATAAATAAG
Organism: Cunninghamia lanceolata; assembly: GCA_027924645.1. Classification (NCBI taxonomy): domain Eukaryota; kingdom Viridiplantae; phylum Streptophyta; class Pinopsida; order Cupressales; family Cupressaceae; genus Cunninghamia; species Cunninghamia lanceolata. The sequence continues at coordinate 549,037 of BSBN01000905.1, forward strand.
AGAGGAGAAAACAAGTGTCTTAGGGACATTCATGTAGGAGGGTGCCCCCAAGTCACCAACCATGACGTTATGTCCGTAAGACACAACACACAACAAGGAAATCAGAGACAGGCAATTTAGAAGAATGATGATACAAATAGAAGGTCACAACAGAGGCGGTCTCCTGGTATCCCGAACCTTATGGGAGAATACGAGGTCATCCCAAGAGGCCTAAACAACACATAACACATCACATGGGAAGCACATCATGAGAGAGATAGAGGGTTAGAGATACTTACTTGTAGGGTCTTCATGCTAAGTCTTATCATCAAGTAAATCATCGTCATCCTCCCACTCCCTAATGTTAGAGGAAGGTTGGATATAAGGTATCATAGCCCAATTCTTGTCTTACTCATCATGTTGTTTATTGTTAGGATCATGTTTATTTGGTTGAATGTTGGGATCAATTTTTCTTGTTGAGATGTCAGGTAAGCTCATTGCCTTCTCTTTCTCCCTTTTGCAAGTTTACGTTGGTATATTTTACGACTTAGTTTTTGTAACATAGGGCTTTGATTTGTTATGGATTTTTGTGTTGTAGAGGAAGAAGCACCAAGATCAAAGGACTTTTGTCGAGGTGAATTGTTTTCTTGTTGAAGCTTATTATCGTACTTGTTTTCTATCCTTTTAGTGATGTCCAAATGACTTGAATGTTCAAACAAAGGAGGGACATTAAAGGTCTTCTCTTCCTTAGTAAAATCCAAGGTGTGTGAACAATCCATTAAAGAAAGAAGGTTGGTGGGAGGATCCGTAGAGGTAGGAATTTGATTATTATTAAATGAATGCTTATTTTCTACCCATGGAATGTTCTTTGTTAAAGGGAGCTCTTCATTTACTAATGCTTCATCTTGGCCAGGGAGAGCAATGGAATTACTAAAGCTATCCCTAGTCTTCTAATTTGAGTATTCAGTTATAGGGGAAGTAGGATCATCATCAACCTTTTCCTTGCTACTCATAGAGAAGAACTCAGTTAAGCTTTCTAAAATCATAGGATGTTCACTAATGAGGGTTAAAAATTGGTCAAAATCAAGGTTTTTAATAAATGCATGCAAAGATGCCATTGAAAAATGACATGAAAGTGCCATTTCAATGTAAGATCAGATTTTGAACAAGATTTTCCAAATTTATACAAAAGTCAAGTGCAAAACTATATGCAAAAATAGCCTCAAATGCTTGATTTTTTGTACTCTTTCCAATGCAAATGATTGTAACAAAGGATGCTGTGAGTATTTTAGTTAAGGGAAGCAAGTTATATGCCTGATATCAATCCAAAACAGCAAAATTATCCTTTTCAACACACTCTTGATGCAAATCCAAGATAATGCCCAGTCAAAATAGGCACTTTTTTCACCAAAATTCAATGCAAAAGAGCATAACAAAGGGGTGTTGTGAGGAAAATGTTGATGGAAAAATAATAATATCATAAATAACAGCCTCTTGGTGCTAAAATATCCAACACAACATGCTTTCAGCGCCACCTAAGGTCAAACCCTAGTGAAAATATAGCAAAATATGCAATTTTCCATGGTTTTTCAATTCCAAGACTTAGCAAAAGGACGTGTTGTAAAGAATTTTAGGAGGTAGAATAAAAAATATCAATAATATCAGTCACCTCAATCCATAAAATTGATCACAACACGCTTGGAGTGCAAACTAGGTCAAACCCTAGGGCCAAAATAGCCAAAATGTGTAGTTTTTTGCAAAATTTCACTACAAGGGCCCGTTAAAAGGGTGTTGTGAAGCTTTTTATGAGGGGAATAAAATGATAACCCTGATAATAGAAAATTAATTCAAAAAATATATTTCACAACACACCTATGGTGCAACTTAATGAAGTCGATAAGGCCAAAATTAGTGAAAATCGTTGTTTTCAAAGCCCTTGGTTTCAGATTTTGGAACAAAATGCTATGCGAATGGTTTCAAGTCTAATTTTTTATGGAAATTACATACTCTCATATCTGAAAATGATTTTCAAGATTAATCATGCAAAATGCCCATGCAAATTTAATGAAATTGAACCAAAATTGCTAGTTTTTGTTGAAATTTTCAATGCAAAAATGCCAATAATTTAAATTTAAATGCAAATTCACACTAAAATGCAAGACTATAGCCAAATGAAAATTTGAATGAGCCTCTAAAATTAGTAGAAAAATTTGATAAAAGATTTTGCCTACAAACCCTAGATTTTGGAATTACTAGGTTATATAAAATTGACAAAATTTCCACAAAACCCTAGCAATTAAATGATGAAAATGCAAGGAAAAATTTTGAATTTCTATATTTTTCTGTAGTTTATATCAGATCTGATGTAAAAATCATGAATTAGGAAAATTTAGGAAGAACTGACACAATTTAGTAAGCCTAACAATACAATTTTTTTGTATTTTTCCAATTTTTCATTTTTTTTGAAATTTTCTCAATGTAATAAGTTAAATGATCAAATAAATGAATGAAATCACACAAAATCTGTAGACAAACACTCAGCAAGTTTCAATTTAAGTTCAAAGACATGGGTTCACCAAAATGTTTAGTGGAAAATTGGATTTGTCAATCTAATTATTGTTTAGGTGTTTAAATCCACCTCTCCACTATACATTGAAGGATCTAGGGTTGAATGGCAAGCACTATCATACCCTAGAGTCACTTTTAGATGTATGGAAACTTGGATTAGGGAATTAATTATCAATTTTTCCTTCTCCTATGCTCAATTGACCATTAAAACCCTAATTATGCAAATACGACAACAAAAAAAGCTCTTGCAGACAGGAGTAAAATACCAAATTATACAATACCTATTTTCGGGGTTCCAAAGTGGAACAGTCGAGGACACTGGAGCGGGCACCCAAGTCCAAGGTACCTACTTTTTTGAGGAATCTAGACCTCCTTCGGACACTAATCAACCCTGTAACTTCTCTTTTCTGGAATCTATCTATGGAGGACATTGGAGCGAGCGCCCTAGTCCTGAAAGTGCTCCTTTGTCTGACTTTTCTTCAGATCCTGAATCCCTGATGTCTTCTCAGCCTTCCTACAACTCCACTTTTCTTAGATGTGACACCTGTAACCTGCAATCACAAGACTTGGTTTGGGGGTTGTGGTGTTTAGAGGTTTGCCTTAGTCAAACCTTGGAGGACACTTAAGTCTTTGAACACTGTTGTCAAATAAAGAGGGTGTGCCCTTGTGAGGTAGAGGCCAAAAACTAAAGGAATCAATGATAAAAACACAATGATATATCACCTTGTAGTGAAGCTCTCATGGAGGAAGATGCTCTTCATACCATGAGGAGATTGATGCTCAAATCTACAAATATCAACACACAAAACATACAAGTCTACTCTTGCAACACAATAGAAAGCCTTGAATCACGTTAAGAACATAATAGCTTGCTAGTAATCATCTAGTTGAAATCAAGTTTACAAATGAATACCTACACATGCTTATATATGCATCTACAAGCACTCACACCAAGATATTTGGAATTCAAACTTACCGTGTCGGCAAAGGGACCTAATAACGGTCACTAATTGACACCCAAAAATTGGGGCTGCCCTAAAATAGGGTAGGACTAGGGTGAGGGCGCTCAAGTCCTCCCCCCTATTTTAGGTAGGGTATAGCTCAAGGGGTCCTCCTAGGTCCTATTTTCCATGGGACTTAGGTCTCATTCCATTGGGATGCTAAAATATGAACTAAAATGTCCTAAATGCACTCTAAAGACCTGGGAGCTAAACCTTATGAGGGAAAAGCCCCCAAGGGGACATTTTCTGATGTTATAGGGCTTGAGAAAGCAAGAGATTTGTTTGTGTAGTTGCTTCTCTCTCCAAATTCTCTTCAAACTATTTTTTTTGTGTCTCCCACTCCTGATCGGAAACAAAGGTCTCACAAGGTGGCTGCTCTGGTTGTTGAAGGTAAACTTGGTGATTCAGCTCTTGCAGCTACAAATCAGATTCTTCATATTGTCTTGCTTTAAATCCCCTTCCTTGTTGATACTAACAACCCTTCATGCTTGCAATTTCCTGCTCGTATTATGTTCTTTGTGCCTCCAACTCCTACTCGTGCAGATAGGCTTGATAAGCCAGTTCCTCCTAGTGTTGTCTATACTCAAGCTCCCTCTTAATCTCCTCCACCTGCTTGTTGAGGTCTAACACGATGTCCCTCATCATGTCTTTAAGCTCCGTCATCTCAGACTGTGTTGGCTAAATGGGAGATTGAGCAGGAGTGGTTACACGGTAAGCATCCTTGGTACTTGGACTAAAACCAACATTAAGATTGCTTGTATACGGCTGATAAGGAAGCTAAGCAGCAGTGGGTGGGTGGTAACTATATTGTGCATGTTATTTTTGAAGGGCCATGGAATTGGAAACAACAGCATAATTGGCCTGATATGGCTGATAAGGGGCCCTATGGACAGCATTTTCATAGTATGGTGGTGGATATTCATACTGCCTATGAAAATCTAACATTTCTACTCATATGCAAGCTAGAAAATGGAATGAAAAGGTGATTTTTATAATATACCAGCACTTGATCATACCGAAACCAGTAGATTCAAACTCAGAGTCACCAGATGTGCATGATTTTCTGCCTCCAAAGGCTGAGATCACTAATACACACACTAAATATCAGTGATATATGAACATGCAATTGGACTGAGATAGTCCAATCAGTCCCAATCTTTTTTTTGATAAACTAAATGCACTAGATCTGCATGCAAGACTAGAAGATTGAGTCACCAGGTATATTTGTAAAAATCCTCCAAAGGCTAGAACACTGCTGCTTATACCAGAACAGCAGCTTGAAGATTAAAAACTTCTCTAAAAATACTTTCAGAGTCCCACCGGGCATGCCAAAAACTATTGTCAATCAAATATGCACCCTATGCTAAGCCTACAACTAACTTAGCTATATGTTGAAACATGGAAACACTCTTAGGATGTGGGTTTCCTATATCGAGAGTGAATCTCTAGAGTGAGATGGTTCTCCTTAAGATTTTTTCTAATCTAATGAATTGTTTGAGAAAAGGGATGAGGAATAACTAAAATGAAATTCTATTTTATCTAAAGATGATCTAAAAATCTAAAATTTTACCCACAATCAATTCTCAAGCCTATAACCTTCTCAGTTTCACCTAAGTCCAACAAATCCAAAAGTATTTTGTATGAAGGCTTAATTAAAACACAACACACAACTTAGATAATAAGGGCAATATCTACACAAATTTCAATAACATCAAGACATCATCAGAGGATTAGACATCAAAATCATAGTGAAAACATCAAATCAAAGTTATGAAAGAGGCAACAAATGTGAAACAGGAATGCTTTGCTATATTGAAATGAAAGGGGTACATCTAACTCTGAAAAATATGAGCTAAAATTAGTTTACAAACTCTCTGCCTGTGCACAAGAGAGAAGAAACAAAGATCTCAACTACCAAAACCACATCCTCCACCCTCCATTTATAGCCAACAGGCTTTCTAAAAATGAGAAAGGATGGAACAAATCAGGAAAACTCAAAAAAGGCAACTTCCCAAGCCATTCCCGAGCTCCAAAAGAAAGACTCCAAAACAAGGCCTAAATTGCCTCCAAATTGGAAATAACAGTTATCAGAACTTTGTCAAGTGGTCCCCACCTAAAAAGGTGCAAAATTTCAGGCCTTATCTGGTTGGAGATTGAAAATAGGTCTATTTTGCTTAGATTTTTCCAATTTCGCCCATGAAACCTTAATTTTTGTCTTTATCTGCCTCCGAATAAAACAAATCAAGAATGAATATTTTGATTTGCTTTATTATCTCTAACTGCCTAAAAATAGTTTTAGTTTTAAAGCAATTTATAAATGATTGCTTTAAAACAAACTTTACAACTCTGGTAGTTTAATTATATCCCCTATTCGATTTAATTTACAAAAAATAAATCTCTATGGCTTATAATTTTGCCAATTGCAATTACAATGTTTGATTTTTCCATAAAAAATCATAAAAATCATTTTGAGGATCATATAATATTTGCGAAAACATGAAAAGGCCTGATGACTCATCTGCATATGATCTGGCAATCTCTAAGGTACATGTGGCATGTGGACTTGTCTCATACCAAAATGAAAGGTTTTGCATATCACTCCTAAGGCATGAAATTCATCCCTATATCCAAAGGGCTAAGGCATAAAGCATATCACTCCTAAGGCATGAAATTCATCCCTATATCCAAAGGGCTAAGGCATAAAGCATATCACAAGGTGATTTAAGTAGATTTCAGGCATTAAATATCTTGAGGGAGCCATGGGCTTGACATCTCACTAAGTCATGAGACTTAGGCATCATGGGATAGTCATTTAACACCACAATGGTATTAAATTATGCCTCAAAATAAAAATGAATGTGATAAAAATGCCAATGTTCGAGCTAGGGCTTCACTGAAACCCTAAGAACAAAACAAACCCTAGCATTTCACATTCTTTCACCTTTGAACTTTTCGAGAGAACTCGGCATACTGCTGCCGCCATGGGAGCATGATTTCAAACACAAAAACCTGCATCTTGTTGCTATTCCTGAGAGGTTTCATGAAGGTCTTTGGCAGGGAAGACAAGGTAAGATCTCCTGTCACCAGATCGAACTATGTTGCTCCATTTTGAATGCAAATCCAACCCTACATGCCGTGGCCAAATTTTATTTTTGATGTATTTCATGGTTTTTGTTTGTCTTTTCTTTACCACCACACTTTATCTCTACAACTCGGGCCCCCGTTGGTTGAGGTTTTGACCTATGTCAACCGCCATTTATGTTTTCCTAAGGCTCTTTGAACAACAGAAGGGATACCATGGCCCTGCTGACAAGGTGAGCTTCATTTTAAAACTTTACTCTATTCGAATCTTTCATTTTTCTCTAATGACAACAATTTCTATTTGAATCCAAGAAGGGTTAAGCTTGTAAAGAAAAACCCTACTTTTCTATCTCTGTCTACGGCCTCTTCGTGGAAATCATGGCTGTAATATTTATTCTCCTATATTCTCTGAGTATTTATTGCTTCTGAAATAGCATGATGACCATTCGCAGATATCCTTGTAGTTGTTATTTGATGTTCTGAGCATCTTTTATGTTTCGGGTTTTGCTATGTTGAAAGGAGAAACTTTGTGATCATAGCCATATGCACTTATGACATTCTTTCGTAACACTGATATGGTTGTGATACTTGGACATTCAAATCCTACACCTATATGACCTTGACAAGTTTCTCGACAAGGGTTTGTGATGTAGTCATATGTTATGAAATTTCTTGAAAAGTCTGTGTAATACCTTGTCCTTGATGCTGAGTAAAATAGAAATCATGGCTTCTCTTGTAGCTCTTGTTGTAGCATTGAATACCAAAGGCTGAGACTATTATGGCATACAGATGGGTTTCACTTATCATTCTGTATAATTGCATTGCGACTCACTTTGTAGACTGTTCATACTTCATTCTATACCCTTTGTACCATATGACTGTCATGATCATCATACCATGCCCCGAAACTACCCCACTATGCAATGATGATCTTATGAATGCAGGATGCTTCTTTCTACCCTCATGATTGTACATGTAGCTTGTTCATTAATTCATGATAAGAGTTGTAAAATAAAAATGCACTGTTTGAAATAACAACTGCTATTGGCCTTCCTTCTTTGTCAGAACTTTATGCTTACATACAACTTCATACTTGAGATGGTCCACTTCTTTCGTGGCAATAGCCTGATTATTATAACTCTGTATGGCTCTTTATGCACTGTAACATCTGCCATATCATTTGCTTATTCTAATATTGGATCCTTTGTCATTATTATGCTTTGACTATTGATGGAAATATGCTCATTTATCATCTCTGTGTGGTGAACAAAACTCTTTCCCTGTATCATTAGTTTTCATTATGTAAACAACATGGCATATATAGATTTATGAAGTCCACTGTATCATTTAGGATCATCACTATACTTCTTATGACTGTTCTTTGCATACTCTTTGTATGGATAATTATTGCTATACAACCTTAACATGATTGCTATTGTTCCACAGTTTATGCATTTGTAGTTGTAGCTTATGGTTATATTGCTGCTCCTTTGAAGATGGCTGTCACATTTATTGGATGACGACATTATGGCTATTCTAGTGACGATCTCTATAATTCATTCACAACCAGGCTGTCCCACCTCTACCCTGGATAGGTCACTGACTATATTTTGATGTATGTTTATTGCATTTCCTCGATACTTGGTGGTCCCATACATATATTTGCAATATTTATGATGATCAGAGGTAAACATGATTCACTTCCTGTCATTGCATCTTCTGTAGATGTCACCATTTTGATATGCACATAGCTGATATAATACACTTGGATGTTGATTCAGTGCACTGTTCCTTTTCATACACCACATACAGTGTGGCATCTTCTCATTGGTTGTTCTATTTGTCTCATCCTTGCAGCACTGTTTGCTATAGTCTATCCTGGTCTCTCTATGATATAAAATCATCTCATGCTTAATAATTGATTGCTCCATATAATGAATGTACCTCACTTCAAGATGAAAGTGATATGGCAGCATATGTTGTTCCTTGGTGGCTGTCCACTTGCACTTTTTAGTTTATTCAAATCATGCATAAAATGATATTTGTTTTTTATGTTATGTTATGACCAACAGTCATGTACTATTGCATGATATTTTCCATTGGCAATTATTTGACACTCAAATGATGGAAATGTACTTGATGTTCTTAATTTCGCTGATGCACACAAATATCATGAAAGATAGATGAATGAAATACCTAAATTCCACTTCTTCCAATGGTAGTTGAAGCAATGATGACAGCTATCTTTGTGCATTAAATGTTGTCCTAGATGGTTCAGTTCATCCTAATGGTTTCATTTCATTTCTTGAACTGTAATCATGAGGCTGTTCTAAACTAGAAACCAGTACATCTGATTGTTTTAATACTCCTTTAGTTTATCATGTAATTAAACAATATGAGTAATTATCTTTATTTTCATTCCATCCATTTTGAGATCAAGAGGAAGCAGTATGTTGGGCTCAACCCTTGTGGGAGCCTCATTTTACACCACATGTTGTTATGTCTTCAATCAACTACATGACTTATCCTATACCTGCACATGAAACAAATAAATTAGAATAAAAATAATGAAGTTCCATGATCATTTCTTTCTTAGTTCCTCTTGCATGTGGATGATGTTCATTGATCAGTGCATTATAAAAAAAGTGTTATGCCTCTTCTGATAGGATATAGAGATCTCATAATCGAAGCTCTAACAGGACCTTCCCACATTTTTGCAGGTTATTGTCAAAGATCGGGAGCAGGACAGAAGACAACTTCGAAGATCAAAAACCTCCAAGGCAATGATGGTTATGAACTTCTCTTTCTTATTCTTAGATGCATAGCATTTTCTTTATAGTTGCATTTGTTCAGCTATTACCCATGGCTTGTGTGGGACATTTGATCTATCATTCCTTCATTCAACGCAATGTTTATCCTTTGTATTTCAACTTGTAAATGAATAATCATTGTGGTGAATGAAATACTTATCTCTCTTGTGAATGTTCTGCAATGCAATGAATGATCTGAAAATCTTTTCTTTTCTCGAACAACACAACTGAACTACAATTATCACTAAAACACAATAACTATGCAAATAACTTATAATAGAAGAATGTTAACCTTCACCCTAAAAAATAAATTTGTTGCACATGCTCTGCCAATTTCTGAGCTTTGGTGAAAAAATGGTAACACAACCATTCTAATTCCTTCATTTACAACTTATGACTCTTCACCTTCCCACTTTTTGCAACTTTACAATATGACAACTTTTACAAGATTTACAAAATTTGACAAACCACCACCTATAAACTTAATAATGACTCAAGGCACCTTACACGCCTTAGAAATGGTCTTTAAGACCTTATGAAATGAATCAAACACAACATAAAGCAAATATTTACAAAATGGCCTTATGGAGGCATAAAGTCCATTAGGTGCTCCTACACCAAAACTCCACAATACCTTGCCAAAATAAATTGAACAAATTGGTGCTTTAGAAGTCAAAATTGGATGCTGATAAACTGCCGAAAATTGACTTTTCCCATAACTTTTACCCAGAATCTCATATTCATGTAAAATATTTCCAAGATGTGTATAATTCCATTACAATGCTTCCCTCCAAAGTATTTTGCTCCAGATTTTATGAAACTTGAGAAATTAAAATTCTCGTAAAACTGCCGACACAAACTTCTGGCATTAAAATATCCCAAATAGTGAGAATTTGACTATGATTCCTTTTGCACATTTGGTGAAACATAATAAAGAATCTTCTCCTAAATGGATTTTTTGCTCAGCTCATAGGATCTCTGGAAACAATTGTTTTTGTAAAACTGTCTGCGGGGCCTCTAAAATAACAAATAGGTAAAAATTCAAAGTTTGCCAATTTGAACATATAGGAGGCTTCCTATAGTCGAAAGATGCCATGAACAACCACCACACATAAAAATTGGAAGAAAAAACTTGAAATTGTTTTTTCTTGATGTCGATCGTGTGTGCACCCAGATGCTCTTGCATCAGACACATCGGGTAAGAAAAATTTGTGAGCTTGGGCTCACAAAATGGAGTTGGATAGTACAACTATATTTCTAGGTTGAATACAACTTGTAGCAAACTCCATTGTTGAATTAGGCTGAGAAAATTGCTTCCTTCGCCTCTTCCAGCATCTCGTTGGGACAAGTGTTGTCCTCCTCCACCAAGTGTGCTCTTCCTTCCTCTTTCCTCTTGTGGGTTTCAACTTACCATAGTCTGACCTCCTCAACTAATATGTAGCTACACCTGCATTTACCTCCTCATCCTTTCTCTTTGCCTTATCTACATCATGTCTTGCAACAACTATATACATGTCTAGAAAAATAGAATCCATCTGTATTCTTTCTGCATTCTCATCTTCTTTTACACTCATTGTTTCATTCATCTCAACACGCACATCATCTTTTACAAATTCAAAAGAGTATAGATTTACCTCTTTCACCTATTCCTCTACTACTACTGCAACATCTATCTTCTCACTATCTACTACAATCTTTTCATCACCACTATCTACTGCCACATCTTCTTCACCTTCACTTTCAGCTATAATTTCACTTTCTAATACCTCTACATCCTCCAAAGGACTCTTAACCATTGCTGAACTCTCATCTTCTTTCTCAACCTCTATACTTTTCTCTGTCTCACTTTCTTTTTTTATTCCTTCATCATGGCATACTACTACAATCTTCAATGCCTCTAGTCTTCTCTCCACTCTTCTCAATTCCTCATGAATTACCTCTTCATCTTCTTTGTCTTCCTCCTCTGCACAGACAAATCTATCTACAAACAAATAATTAGAAAAATAATGTTACTGCACCTTACTCATATTCTTTTTTGCCTTAATCCTCTTTTCCATCTCTTGATTTTTCTCTATCTTTATACTCTGCTCCAAGGCATCCATCCTTCTAGAAATCTTGGCACATTGTTCTTGAATTCTGGCCCCTCTTTCTTCATCTTCTTTCCTCTATTTCAATAAAAGAAATTCTTAAGGCCTTACCCAAGGCCAAACTCATACGCTGCTTCATCTTTGACATTTCTACAAATGCTCACTCTACAACCTACACATACAACTCTCTCCATGGCTTCTTAGCTCTCAATTGCTCATGACTTCTCACACACCTGCAACAATACTTTCAAGCTCTTCAACACAAATGCTTCCACCCACAGGTCCTAGTGTAGACTCTACATGCTCAAGACCTCTGGCTTTGATACCATTTGATGCAAGAGGGGTTCCCTCCTACTACAGACAACCCAATTCTACAGATGATGCATAGATTACAAATGCTCACAAGCTCTCAACTCAACACAATATATGGAAAATAAAAAAACTCATATTTTTTATTCATCTCAATAATCAAATACAATTTTTTTGCAATAAAATATTATTTACATCCACATTTATGGCCTCTCATGGCCTTTCGATTCTACAGAAAACTCCTCTTTTTCCCTCACACTCTCACAACATTCTTCTCTGCTTCATAAACCCCTCTCATGGGATGAGATATCCCAATTTCCCTTTGAGAAATCTACCTCAAATTTTCAATAACATTTCTTTTTAAACACCTCCCATATCTGTCATGTTTGGTGTTCCATCTTCTTCTATTTTTTTTTTGTATTTTAAAATTTTACAGCCTTAAGATGAGGCGTTTCCACTTCCTTGGGCGTCCCTCTTTTGCTAAATAAAACAAATTAAATCCTTCCATTCTTGTTTTGTTTTTTCAAAAAAATTCAGCCTCTCCACTTGGCGTAGAAACCATGGCCAAAATAATTTCCACAAACCCCACAATACCTTGCCAAAATAAATTGAACAAACCAATGCTTTAGAAGTCGAAACTGGATGCTAGTAAACTACCAGAAATTGACTTTTCCCATAACTTTTATCCAGAAGCTCATATTCATGTGAAATCTTGCCATGATGTGTATAATGTCATTATGATACTTCCCTCCTATTTAATAGGAAAAGAGGGAAGAGGGTTTTACAGTTAGATTCTCCTTTCACGACAAACATTGAAGGACATCCAACCAAGTTGAATCATAACTTTTGCAAGAGGATTCTCCTACAGGTTGGTGTGTCACTTGTAACATTGTGAAAACTTAGAATTTACTAATTAATTGATTAATTAAAGCTCGATTATGCTAAAAACCCTAATTATGCAAAATCGTAAACAAACGGACAAATCACGACAAATGCTCGTAGACAGAGATGTAATATTTAGAGTAGATACATACCAAACTTTGAGATTCCAGATGCAGAAAATTTAGGGGCTAAAGAGGAGGTGCCCAAGCCCAAGGTGCAGTTTTCTGTTGAGAATCCCAGAAGATGTATGTAACTTGTTTCTGTTGTTCTAGAGATTTCTGTGTTAGAGATCTGGAGGGCTTTGGTGTAAGGCACCCAAGTCCAAGTAGTGCTTTTCTTCAGAGATCTGGAATCTACACACCTTGTCACTATTCCCTAAAACTCCACTCCTTTAGATATGCCACTTGTAACCTGCAATCACGGAGAATGAGGTTGGGGGTTGTGGTGTTTAGGAGTTTGCCTCTGTCAAGCCCCGAAAAGACATTCAAGTCTTCCAAACACCATTGTCAGATAAAAGATTGTGTATCCCTGCGGGATAGAGGAAAAAACAAATTGATAACTTGATAAATGATTGATTCAACACAAATAGATATCACCTCAGAGGTGTAGATCACATGTAGATGAAAATACTTCAACACATGAGAAGATGAAGCTAAATCTACAATCACAAACATAACAACAATATTCTGATCTACAACTATGAATATCTTGAATGCTCTAAAATCATAAGTTCGCCAAAATGTCATAATCATCTTCTAGTTGCAAATGAATCCCTAAACATACTTATATATGCATTCTCACTTTAATTTCGTAATTCAAACTTAAGATGTCAACAACGGAATCTTTTAATGGTCACATAACTGACATTCAAATTTAGTATCTGCCTAAAATAGGGTAAGACTAGGGTGCGAGTCCCCAAGCCCTAGGCCCCTTTTTCAAGGCAAGATTTAGCATGGGTTTTCAGGGATTCTTCATTAGGAGTTAAAATGAACATGCAAGATGCAAAACAAGGGACCCGAGAGCTAAACTTAGGAGGTAAAAGTCTTAGGGTGACATTTTACGACATAACATTTAGCCCCCACTTTAATGTATGTATGAATGCACGGCCCATACATGCATTAAAGTATGGTTAAAACACAACAAACACGCCAGGCACTTGAAGCTAATGCATACACAAAGATTGAGGAACTATTTCTAGCCCCCAGCCTTGGGTAGACATTATAGAAAACACATCGTAGACACACCAAACACAGTGAAGACAGTAACAAGCATGCAAAACATGGACAAGACAGTACCAGGCATGCAAAACATGGAGAAGAAAATATTAAAGATACACAAAACATGATAAATACAGTGAATGTAGTGATTATTTCTTTTTCATTTTCATATATATGAATGAATGCACATACATGGAAAATAAAAATGCAACACACAACCCAAAATGTACGAGGGGCATTTTTCCACGCTCTTTGGACTACATATGGGGCAGCAGACATGCAATACAAATCTCAAAGTGTACGAGGGGCATTTCACCACGCTCTTTGGACTACACTTGAGAACAAGCATGCCATACAAATCCCAAAGCATAGGAGGGGCATTTCACCATGCTCTTTGGACTATACTTGGGAACAAACACGCCATACAAATCCCAAAGCATAGGAGGGGCATTTTGCCATGCTCTTTGGACTATACTTGGGAACAAACACATGGAAGACACACGGAAAACATGAGCACCGTATAGCATGCCAAAGACATGTTATACATCTAAAACACGACAAACAAGGTGATGGAAGGAACTTATTGCTAAGCCCTCACCATCTCAAGCATGCTACAGGCACATTTGACGGTTGGGCTTATGCCACAACAACCACCAAAGACACACTTAAGGGAGGATACACCAACCCCGCCTACTTAGAGGAATTTTGAAATAAAAAGGATGTGCACTAGCTCAAGAGATACACCATCCCCGCCTTTGCAGAGGGCTTTAAATAAAAGGATACACACTAGCTCAAGAGATACAATCTCCCACCTCTACAAAGGTCTTTTCTCATTGCAATATAAAATAAATATGTGCACTCATGTGGAGATACAACATCTTGCCTCCGCAGAGGGCTTACAAACATGCTTCGTTAGTACCAAAATCATCAGACAACTTACCTTATATGCCCCCACCTTAAGGTGATTGATATCATGTACCGATATCAAGCACATTAAGGTAGAGAGAAAACACACAAGGGAACAAGAGCTCTCACAAAGCCCATGCCCCCAAAGGTGACATGTGCTTCACGATCATTGAATGTTCCCACAAACACACAATTTCCTGCAAGAAGAGAGGTTAGAAATATTTCTCTAAGATAATAACCACATCACATGATAAAAGCAATGCATAAACATAATCACATCAAGAGCCAAGTTCATACTACAGATTTAAAAATTGAGTATAACCATGGGGCTATACTACAGAGATCTCAAAATTGAGTGTAACCAAAGCGAGACCTAAGATAAGCAAAGTGCATAAAGCAACTATATTGTTATGGTTTGTTAGCAAATATAAGACGACATAAAAATATCACATGAAGTGATTCTACTAGCCAAGTGTCGGATAATATATATATCAACCCCATCGTTATGTATGGACTAGGTCTATTTTTGCTTACTCACTGAAGGGACACTTGGTCCTTATCAGTATTATTTGTTTTTCGTCATCTGCCAGCTAGATAGAACCACTAGAAGAAGGTAAATAATAAATCAAGAGAGGAGAGCAAGTGCCTTAGGGTCATCACGTAGGAAAGTGCCCCTAGGTCACCAATCGCAACACTATGCCACTAAGGTACGACACACAACAATAAAAATAGAGGAGAGGCAAGATAGAAGAATGATGATACAAATAGAATAAGGGTCACAACAGAGGTAGTCTCTCAGTATCCTTGACCTTACAAGAGTATTAAGGGTCATCCAAGGAGGCCTAAACAACACATAACACATCACGGGGGAAACAGAACACAGAGGTAAAGGGTTAGAAATACTCACTTGTTGATACGCCCATACTAGAATTTGTGACTTGCGAGCATCTTATAAAGATGCTCCATCAAGTTTTGTGTGAAGCTTGAGTGGTTCATATTAGGTTGTTCTTTGTTGTCAGAGAGTTCATGCAGTTCTTGTTTCCCAAATACTTGTAAATTTGAAATCTTTTGTTGCTTATGAGGGGGAGAACCATTGTAATTTCCTATTGATGATAACCGTCTTATTCTTTTTCGATCCTTTGATTTCTTATTTTGTTGAATTTGTCTATCATAGTGAGAAGGACTATCTTCCACCGTATCAATCTTTTCTTGTGTTATAATCTCTTATTTCAGTTGTTTTATTTGTATTTCCAATGCATTTTGGTTGACTCATGATCCTTGACGGGATAATGGCAGGGGAACCTCAACATATATACCATTTCTTTGTGGACAAGGTAATACTTTAGTATTTTTCTTATCCACCTCTATTGTAGCAATTATCTCATCATAGTTCAAATAGTCCTCTTCCGATTCAGGTGTATTTTGATCAATCATGTTGTTATTTGTATGCTTAGGGAAGGGATTAGTAAAGATCTGTAGATTTTGATTCGGAGGAGCAACCAACTTATTTCCATTATCATTCACACCAGATACCTGTATAATATTTGAGTTGATGAGGTCTTGTATTTCATATTTAAGACACATGCATCATTCAGTATCATGTCCTTGTTATCGATGAAAATGACAAAAAGCATTAGCATCAAAGTAAGGTCCTTGCATTCTACTAGGATCCAATGGTTTAATCAGAGGAAGCTTCAAGAGGTTATTACTCACAGATTGATTCATGATAGAATGTAAGGAGTCAGGTATCAGAGTGAATTGTCTTTGTTGTTGTCTGTTTTGACACTGTGTCCTCTTCGGATTAGTGATAGCGGATACCTATGAAAAATTGTTTGAATTATGTTCATTAACCTTAATGAAACTGTTATTATTCCTCTTAAAGTTCTTTTGTGAAGGTCCACCCATGGATTGACCAACTTGAGCCGATGAGTTTTGGTTTTCATACAGACTAGACAAAAGTTGGTAATCACAAAGGGTAGTGCATAAATGTTGAAAAGAGTTATACTTCATCAAGAGAATCTTATCATGGATGTTAGGTTGTAGATTTGTAATGAATACCTTTTGAACATCCTCATCCTGCATCTGATATTGAATTTGTGCATAAAGAGCTTGATACTGACTAATAAACTCAATTAACTTCTCTTTCGGACCTTGCTTGCAATGAACTAAATCAATCAAAGAGACTTGAGGTCTAATGTTTGTTTGAAAATGTTGTAAGAATTGATCAACTAGCTGCGAAAAAGAGTGTATTGAATCCAGAGGTAAAGAGAAAAACCATTCTAAAGTAGTATCTTTAAGAGATTGAGGTAAAAGTTTTGCTAACAAGTTCTCTTCAAAGTAGAAATCACTACACATAGATGTGAATGTTGTCACATGAGTATTAGGATCACCTTTTCCACCATATTTTTCAAAACGATGAGTTTCAAACTTCTTAGGCATAGGAGTTATCAAGATTGCATAAGATAGAGGATTATGAGCATGATAAGTTGGTATATTAGGTTGCGATGAATTAGTCAATCTTGACACCTTTTGTTGTAAAGAGGTCATGCCTTGCAAGAGTTGGTTTAAGAGGGCATCATTAGGAGATGCGGTTTGAGAATTTGAAGCCTTGTGCATGACATTTTGAGGAGATTGGTTGTGAGTGGAAATGAAAGGTGGTTGAGAGTAATTGTGAATGGTAGGTGGTTGAGAATAGTTGTATGTACTAAGAGGTGGTTGAGAATAAGTGGGATTGAATGGTGCTTGAGAGTGATTATTCATAAAAGAGGTCACCTTAGGTGCTAAGTTTTGATAGTTAAATCCCACAGCCTTGCAATTTTGTAAATTATTGCCATTAGATACTCCAATACTAGTGGTAGCATTACTAAAAGCATTTGCATTAGTGGTTAAAATTGTTGATGTAAATGTAGACATTCTAGTAGTCGGTATAGGTGTCGATACTTGTGTATGAGACGATGATGACATATTATTAATAACATTCACACATTTAGTCACTGGCATAACATTATGATGCAATATATGAATTAATCCATGAAGTACACTAACACCATCTTGTCCTTCTTTTAACAACTATCTTATGTTATGAATCGCATGTATAGCTTCGTCTGATATCCTTTCATTTTCCATAAATGCTTGATAATCGTCTAGTTCCTTATCAAGTTTGTTTATTTGCTCATCAGGTACATGTGTTATCACATCAATAGGGTACTCAACATCATGAAATATTTTTTCTTCCATTGTGGTTGTATGAGGTATGTTATCTTGCAAATGTTGTGTTTCTCCTTTGGTAAAGAAGGTGATCAATGGATTTTCTGAGGTAGGAATACCATTTATTTCAGGGGCACTAGAACCCATTAGTCTAATACTTCTCCTTAAAGGGATATTCCTATTAGGGTAGCAGGTTATAAGACTCATGCAAAAGCATACAACACTCAATGCACAAACTAGCAAAACAATCCCAAAGAACAAGATATGCTTATTGAAATACACCTAAAATGTTCACTTTTTCCATAATATTTCAATGCAAATCATTAAAAGAAGAGGTGTTGTGAGGAATTTAAAGAGGGGAAGAAAATTAAATGCTTATCATCAGTCCACTAATGCAGCAATATCTTTCACAACAAACCTATAATGCAAATCTAGTTGAAAATTATTTAAAATCTAGTGAAAATGCAAGGTTTTCAAACCCTAATTGTGAAATTATGACATGAAACTATGCAAAATGATGTATGAATGAATTCTAATCAGATTTATGATGCAAAATAACTCATCTTAGATCTGAAAATGATGCAAAAATCCTAAGATGCTCAATGTAAGTGCAACTTCAAGTAAAGATGAGTGATTATGCTAGTTTTTGTTGAAATTGACTATGTAAAAATGCAAATTTTGAAATGTAAATGAAAAAACACACAATAATGCAACACTAAAAACAAAAATTAGATTTGAATGAGTGTTTTAAAAGAGTATTAAAATCTGAAACAAGATTTTAACTACAAACCCCAGCTAATGCAAAAACTAGGTTTTATGAAAAATGCATAATTTCAAGTAAAATCTAAGAAATTAACCATGAAAATGCAATAAAAATAATTAATTAATAATTTACTGTTGTAATTTATATCAGATCTGATGCAAAAATCAGAAATTAAATGAAATTAATACAAACTATGTCAAAATGCAAGCCTAGGATGCCAATTTTTTTGTAAATTTCCAAATTCAATAAGATGAAAATTAAATGAATAAATGTAAATCTGAAGTACAACACTTAGCAAGGTGCAAAATTCAATAAAAACATGGGTTCACCAAATTTTTTAATAGGAAAAGAGGGAAGATGGTTTTATAGTTAGACCCTCCTTTCACTACAAACATTCAAGGACATCCAACCGAGTTGAATCACAACTTTTGCAAGAGGATTCTCCTACAGGATGGTGTGTCACTTGTAATGCTATGGAAACTTGGAATTTACTAATTAATTGATTAATTAAAGCCTGATTATGCTAAAAACCCTAATTATGCAAAATTGTAAACAAACGGACAAATCATGACAAATGCTCGCAGATAGAGATGTAATATTTAGAGTAGATACATACCAAACTTTGAAATTCCAGATGCGGAAAATTCAGGGGCTAAAGAGAAGGCACCCAAAACCAAGGTGTAGTTTTTTGTTGAGAATCCCAGAAGATGCCTGTAACTTTTTTTTGTTGTTCCAGAGATTTCTGTGTCAGAGATCCGGAGGGCTTTGGTGTAAGGCGCCCAAGTCCAAGTAGTGCTTTTCTTCAGAGATCTAGAATCTAAACACCTTGTCACTATTCCCTACAACTCCACTCCTTCAGATATGCCACCTATAACCTACAATCACTGAGAATGGGGTTGGGAGTTGTGGTGTTTAGGAGCTTGCCTCAATCAAGCCTTGAAAGGACATTCAAGTCTTCCAAACACTGTTGTCAGATAAAAGAGTGCATATCCCTACGAGATAGACGCAAAAACAAATTGATAACTTGATAAATGATTGATTCAACACAAATAGATATCACCTCGGAGGTGTAGCTCGCATGTAGATGAAAATCCTTCAACACATGAGAAGATGAAGCTAAATCTGCAATCACAAACACAACAACAATATTCTGCTCTACAACTATGAATATCTTGAATGCTCTAAAATCATAAGTTTGCCAAAATTTCATAATCATCTTCTAGTTTGCAAATGAATCCCTAAACATACTTATATATGCATTCCTGATTTAATTTCGTAATTCAAACTTAAGATGTCGGCAACAGAACCTTTTAATGGTCACATAACCAACATTCAAATTTCGGACATGCCTAAAATAGGGAAGGACTAGGGTGCAAGCACACAAGCCCTAGGCCCCTTTTTCAGGGCAGGATTCAGCTCAATAAGGTCCCCTTAATCCCATTTGACATGGGTTTTCATGGATTCTTCATCGGGAGTTAAAATGAACATGCAAGATGCAAAACAAGGGACCCAGGAGCTAAACTTAGGAGGTAAAAGTCCTAGGGGGACATTTTACGATATAACACCTCCAAAGGATTTTGCTCTAGATTTTATGAAACTCAACAAATCAAATTTCTCGTAAAACTACCGACATAAACTTTTCGCATTAAAATATCCCAAACAGTTGAGAATTTGACTACAATTCCTTTTGCACATTTGGTGAAACATAATCAAGAATCTTCTCCTAAAAGGATTTTTCGCTCAGCTCATACAGATCTCTGGAAACAATTGTTTCCGTAAAACTGCCTACGGGGCCTCTAAAACAATGACCCGACAAAAATTTAAATTTTACAATTTTGGACATATAAGAGGCTTCTTACAGTCAAAAGATGCCATGAAAAACCACCACGCAAAAATTGGAAGAAAAAACTTGAAATTTCTTTTGGTTGATGTCGATCGTGCATGCACTTGGATGCTCTTGCATCACCATCTAAGGGATGAGGACGCATATAAAAAAACATTCAATTGCCAATTTGGGTATTTTGAGTTCCTGGTCATGCCTTTTGGCTTGACAAATGCTCCAACTACTTTCCAGTCATGCATGAATTAGGTATTCCGTAAGCAATTGAGAATTTTGTCTTTGGTTTTCTTTGATGACAATTTGATTTATATCAAGACTTAGGAAGATCATTTGAAACATCTAGATACAATTCTGGGTATATTAGAGCAACACATTCTTTTTACAAGAGAATCCAAATGTGAGCTTGGGGTGACAAAGATCATGTGCTTGGGCCATATCATTAGTGCTCAAGGTGTTCAAGTGGATCAACAAAAGATTCAAGCCATCTTGGATTGGCCTCCTTCTACCACATTGACACATTTGAGGGGATTTTTTAGCCTTTGTTCAAAGTTACTATAGAAGATTTGTTAAGGGATTTTCACAGCTTGTAACACCCTTAATAGACATGACAAAGAAAGGAGCTTTTGTATAGACAAAATTAGCACAAAAATATTTTGATATGATTAAGGAGGTAATGAGTTCATGTCCTGTACTTGCTATTTTAGATTTCTCACTTCCATTTGTTATAGAATGTGATGCTTTAAGGGAAGGAATTGGAGTTGTATTAATATAGAAGGGGTATCCCACAACATTCAAAAGTAGGAAGTTGAAAGAATCAAAAAATTATTCTTGTTTTATGACAAAGAGATTTTGGCCATTATGAATGCCTTGGAAAAGTTTAGACAATATATAGCTTGTGGGAGATTTATGGTTAAGACAAACCATAATAGTTTGAAAATTGTTCTTTGGCCAATGGGACAGCTTGAATGACAAACAACAAAAATGGGTAAGTAAGCTCTAAGCTTATGGTTTTGACATAAAGTACATGAAAGGGAAAAAGAATAAAGTTATTGGTGCTCTTTATAGAATGTCTACTCTATGTTCTCTTTATGTTATTTCTATTGATTGGAAGGTCTCTATTATGACATAATATGTTAAGAATGCATTTGCTACTCACCTCCTTGATGGGAATGTGAAAAATGATAGATTCATAGTAGCAGATGGTCTCATTCTCTATAAGAACAAAATCTTCTTAGTTCCTAAATCTAAGATGAAAGAGAAAATCTTGACAGATGTTCATGATGCATTGTTAGTAGGACACCCAAGATACTCCAAGACCTATAGGCAAATTAGAGAAAGATTCTCATGGAAGGGTCTTAAAGAGGATGTCCTTAAACACACAAGAGAATGCATAACTTATCAATAAACTAAAGTAGAACATGCCTTCCCAGTAGGTTTGCTACAACCACTACCTATTCCAAATCAGAAATGGGAGAGTATATCCATGAATTTCATCACCAGCCTCCCTAAGGAGCATGGTAAAGATTGTATTGATATTGTTGTGGATAGGGTAATAAAGTATGAATATTTGTTTAGATTTAAAATATCCTCAAGTGGTAGATTTATTTTTCAGAGAAGTGTTCAGGCTACATGGATTGCCTAAGAATATTGTTAGTGATAGAGATAGTAGATTCCTCAATTCTTTTTGACAAGAGTTATTTTATTTGGCAGGTAGAGAGCTCACTCCTAACACAAGCTATAATCCCCAAATAAATGGAAAAACATAAATAATGAATAAGTGGGTTGAGGGGTACGTGAGGAATTATATTTCAGATCAACAATCAACTTGGACTAAGCAGTTACGTTTGGGAGAATATTGTTACAACACTTCCTACCACATGCTCATTAGTATGTCTCCATTTATGACATTATATGGTTATGATGCATTGACATTTGTTGATATAGTGCTCGCAGATAGTAGAGTACCAATAGCTAGTGACTTGGTTAAGCATAGCTAAAACATATTAAGATCACTCAAAGATCACCTCCAGTAAGCCCAGAATCAACAAAAGTTCTATGCAGATTAGAACCACATAGAGAGATCATTTGAGGTTGGAGATAGTTTTTTTTAGATTACAGCCATACATGCAATCTTCCATCAAAAGAAGTGGGGCTAAAAATCTAAAACCTATCTTCTTTGGATCATACAGGATCATGAGAAAAATTGGTGAAGTTTCTTATGAGTTGGAATTGCTAGAGAATAGCAAGATCCATAATGTTTTCCATGTGTCTTGCCTCAAAAGGGCACTTGGACAACATGTCACACCTTCATTAGATTTTCTATCCTTACATGATGAGGGGAAGATTATTTTGGTACTTGATGCTAATAATAATTCTAGGGTGAATAAATTGAGAAACTAAAGCATTACAAATATCTAGTTCGTTGGAAAAATCTACCTATAGAAGATGCTAGGACCAGAGTTCTTAGAGCATCCAAATTTACATTGATTGAGGGCAAGTAATTTTGGGAAGGCCAAACTAGTAATATCCCCTTTTTAATAATTTAATTCAATGACCCAAAAGCCCATTTCATATTTCTCGTGAGCTTAGGGAAAGTAATAGGTTGCTACGTCAGAAATTGTCCTCTTGTATGGAATGGCACAATTTCTCATAGTTTAGCTCCTTTCCTTTTGTGTCCTCTTAACTTATTCATTTTAGACCTTCCTAAACCCTGATTGACATGTCTAACTGAAGAAATGTCATATTCTGAGATAACCGATGATTGAACTTGAAAAGAAAGGTTGGATTTGGGACTTCCTAGACCCCCTTAATGCAGACCTAATCATAAAATGAGGGTTGGGGCTTGGGCACTCATGCCCTAGCCCTACCCTATTTTTCAGGGTTTTGAATTTTGGCGGGCTGTTGACTCCCACCATGCACCTCGAGATTCCATTTTAAAATTTTTATTTTCATGCGATGTCGACATGTTATTTCAAATATTTGAAATTCCTAAGGTTAGATATTTAAAGACATTTGAAAATCATTTTATTACACACAATCTATATGCAAGCTTTCTATGCCAAAATTCTGCCAAATTTGCTATTGAAGAACAACACTTTGTTGAAGCTCTTGGATTTATTTGAATTTGCTATCATGGAGATATTCGATGGAGATTAGGAATCAAGATCTTGAGACTATCTTGCTCTTCCTAGGGTTTGTACAACCTTGTGTATGATCGGCAGAAGGGTTGAAGCCTCCAACATCAAGCTTGGAAATCCTCTGCAGATACGGCTGCCTCGCCTTCTTGTTATACAAGTCTTCATTGTTCTCATCTCCTTGAGGTGGTGTTATTGTTGTTTCATTGAGTGAAGCAAGGTGTTGATCTTTCCTTGATGCTTGAGTCATCTAGGGTTTTACATTTTTTGCATACACATTTGTTAGATGAGCACACACATCTATAGATCTTTATCATTGGCTATTATTGAGGTAGGAATACCGAAAATGGGTCTTGACTGAGGCAAGATCCTATATAGCCACAACCATCTTTCTCCTCCTTTTGTATGTGTAGGTTATATTCAGTGAGATCTGGTAGAAAGGAGTGGTAGGAAGACGGATATTGTAGGTACAGTCATCACAGAATTTTGAATTTCAAGATTACGAAACTTCCGGTGCAAAGGGACTCGCACCCAAGCCCACCTGAGCATTTTCTTTGGGATTTGGGAACCTCTAGAGATTTCCTGATACCTAGTGTGGAAGATTACAGCCAGAAACCTTTGGGGCAAAGGGACTAATGCCCTAGTCTAACAGGACTCCATTTTCTAGGTGCACATTCTCTATACCTCTTACTCTATGTTTTTGTGATCTATTTGTTTGTATCTATGTCTGAAATCAAGTTATTATAGTCTAAGTGATCAATAATTGAGGGTTTCATGCTTAATGAATGATATAATATAGTAAAATTCTAATCAAAACATTCACTCAGTCATAGCTAGCAGAAAAAGGGAACCTAGGAAATTAGTAGCTTACCCCAAGCTTATTTCTTACTTCCCTAATGTTTAGAAAGAGAAAGTGTGGGGCTTGATTCAGTTGGTTGAACTATCATTATCCCACATTTTCCACTAAACATTTTGGTGAACACGTGCTCTAAAAGAATTTGCATCCTTTTTAACATCAGATATGAATTTGTTTGTTGTCCTAAATCACATTTAGATTGCAAACCCTCTTTGGTGAAAGTACATACATTGAATCTTGCGTGATTTCTTTAGCCTTTCATGAAAAGAGTTTGAAATTACAACTTCGTGTTTTGCATAGTGCTATTGTATTTCATTTTCACAAAGTTTATGCTGTATCATTTTACATTTAAGTCTTGGGTTAATTAGAACATGCTATAATGTTAGATTACTTTCTACAAGACTTTCATGTGTATGATGAGCTGTTTAGTTGTGATGACTTTAATATGTTAGATGAAGCCCTCGAGGACTTTATCTCGATTGAACATTCCACTACGACTCCTAAACCATCGTTGTTTCAAAGACTAGTAAATGCAATCTATGTTCCTAAACCTCAAGAAGAACATGTGAAGCTGAAGATAGTGGTCAACCTATGTACGGATGTGGCTCAACCATACTCTAAACTGGTGCTCATTGTTAGAGGTCTTCTACCTTTTTCTTGGCCTCCTGATTACATTTATAACTATGCTAAACAAATAACACAAGGAAATTCACAACAACCTAGTCATACTATGGTTTCTCATACATATAACACATGGAATAACAAGCAAAGCAAACAAAAATTGACTATTCTGATATCTTTACCAGCCTCTCAATCAATGCTTCCTCAAGAACCTCGTTTAATACATAAAGTTGGCAAGACTATGATCTTGTTGACCAGCTTTGAGCTACTCCTACTAAGATTTCTCTTTGGGAACTTATACAAACTTTGCCTACATACCATGGAATGCTCCAAGAAGCTATACAAAAGGTGATTGTACCACCTGTTGTCAAGCCGAATGATGTAGCAACTCTATTAGATTGTATGCATGCAACAAAAATAGATATTTTGTTTCAACAACATGAGTTACCTTCTATTGAAGTTCAAAATTAGTATGATCCTTTGATTATTTTCATTACAATAAACAAGAAATTGATTAAGTGAGTTATGATTGATAATGGACCAGCTCTTAATGTTTGTGGCATTAATTTATTACATAATATAAAGTTGATACATCTTTGATTAAGCTGGATAGAATAAGTATGCATGGCTTTGATAATATTGGAAGACAATCCATAGGCACTATAACTTTACCTGTACAAGTTGGGCCTATAACTTTATCTACCCTGATTCATGTCATGCCTGGTTCCTTATCTTACAACATGATTCTTGGTAGGCCTTGGATTCATGCATTGGGGGCAGTTCCTTCTACCCTTCATCATTCGATCAAGTTTATTTATAAAGATAAACTTCATTCTATTGATGCTGATCCTAAACCAAATAATTGTTTACAAATTGAATTACAAAATCAAGTTGGTCATTATAAGATTCTAAATAATCTGAAAGTTGATTCATCAACTCCTCCTATTATAAAGAATGTTGCGCAAAACTCTAAACAATCAAATGCATTCCTTAGTGATGATTGGGGTTCAATAGATTTTACTCCTACTTCTGAAGGAGAGTATAAACCTAACAACACTAATTCTAAAGAATCAAATGTTGCATCAATATTATCAAAAGAATCTAGGGATACAACTAAGAAACCTAAAATTTCTTTAACAACGAACACAAACAAAACTTTCACTTATACCACATATTATGAGACCTATGAGGCTCCACCTTCTTCTAAAGAAATGGCCTCTCTCTATGGTTGAGGATTTCAGATCCATTATAAGAATTGTGACTATGTAGGTAATGGTTACGGTATAAATCAACAAGGAATTTGAACTTACCTATAGAATCCACTTTGCGACATTACTCAAGTGGCATTGGGTATAATCCTTTCAAGGAAACCAAAGCCCGCCGACATCATAATCTTAATGTGAATACGATATCAACACTTAATTTGATGTATCCTAAGATGATAGACATGAGTTGTTCTCTAGGAGATATTCCTTTGGATATGTTCTCGATGGATAAAACAATAATGGAATTCTTAGGAGATTATGACAATCTTTCTCGTTATCATCATAAACTTTGGTTATCTTATCAATTAAATCAACATGCATATTTTGGTAAATCCACTTGTTTGGTAAATACTACTACATAATCCAAAGAAGAAAGTGGAGATCGACAACAATCGCCCAACCTCATAGAACCTAGTACTTTACTTAATGAAAAAATAGTTGAAGTTTCTATGGACAAAGATAACACTAAAAAGGTTATCCCTATAGGTGATTGTTTTAAAAATAGAAGAGAAAAAAGATATGACTAAGTTGTTACATGAATTCTCTGAACTATTTGCTTGGGATTATTTAGATATGCCTAGTATTGGTCCTTAGATTGTAACACATAATATTGTTCTAAAACCATATGCTAAGTCATTTAAACAAAAGATCTGTAAGATGAATCCTAAGGTGGCATTACTCATAAAGGATGAGATAGAAAAGCTCTTAGAATCTAGTTTTATCTGCCCGATCGATTATTCACCTTGGATTTTGAATATCGTTGCCATCGCTAAACCTGATGGTCATATTCAAATGTGTATCGATTTTAGGGATTTAAATCTGGCATCTTTTGAAAGATGATTTCCCCCTTCCAAACATTGACATGATTGTTGATTCAATAATTAGCCATGAGTTACTCTCCTTCATGGATGATTTCTTAAGATATAATCAAATTTTTATCAACCCCATGGATCAATATAAAACAACTTTTATAATACCTTGGGGTACATTCTGTTGGGTGGTCATGCCATTTGGATTAAAGAATGTTGGAGCAACTTACCAACGAGCTATGACCCTTATCTTTCATGATTATATGCATAACATCCTCGAGGATTATGTCGATGATATCCTTGCGAAGTCTATACGTCGTCAGGATCATGTTACAATCCTCTGTCAAATCTTTGAGTGAATTAAGAAATACAACATGCGTTTAAATCCCCATAAATGCATTTTTGGTGTAGACAGTGGAAAACTGTTGGGATTTATAGTCTCACATTATGGTATTCAAGTAGACTCAAAGAAAATTAACGTTATTGTTAATAAGCCAGCACCTAAGAACATATCTCAACTTTGTAGTTTGCAAGGGAAGATATAGGCCATTCGTTGATTTGTTTCACAATTCACAGATATGACTCACCTTTTACACAACTACTAAAGGAGGATTCGAAATTTCAATGGAATTCTGATTGTCAAAAGGCTTTAAAAGATTTAAAGGGTTATTTAGCTAATCTCTCTATTTTACAGCATGCTACTGATGATAAACCCTTTCTCCTTTATACCTTGGCATTTAATAATGTTCTCGCAGCTTTATTAGCACAACATGATACTAAAGGCAGGGAACGTATTGTATATTACATCAATCAAACTTTGCTTGATTATGAAGTGAGATATACTATTATCGAGAAGCATTTCTTAGCTTTAGTGTTCGCGGCACAAAAGCTTAGACATAATCTATTAAATGCTGAACTACATGTGATGGTGAAATTTGATCTGTTGAAACATCTTTTTGCTAAAACTGACCTGTCAGGTCATCTTGCTAAATGGGTTATGTTGTTAACTAAATTTTATCTTAAATTTATTTCTCAAAAAGCAATTAAAGGACAAGCATTAACTGACCATTTAGTTGAAGCACCTTCACCCTTTTCTATACAAAACCAGGAGACATTTCCTGATGACCAAATTTTAAATATAGATAATGATGACAAATGGGAATTATATTTTGATGGATCAAGATGTCGGACTGGCTCCAGTGCTGGTGTTATACTAGTACCTCCCTCTGGTAAGTTGATTCCTATGTCTTACTATCTAAACTTCTCATGCACAAATAACATTGCTGAGTATGAAGCTCTCATTGCTGGACTTTGTACCGCTTTGGCTCTTAACATTAAAAACATCACTATATATGGTGATTCACAATTGATTGTGCGACAAATAACTGGATCATATCAAGGTAAACAAGACAAGTTATATCAGTATCACAATTTAGCTTTATCTCTATTAAAATAATTCACATCATTCTCAATTGATACTATTCCAAGAAAAGACAATCGACATGCAGATGCAATGGCAAGCATAGCTTTCCTCATATCCCCGGCTGATTCACCTGATGAATATACTTTCATCAACCATAACGTTAAAACACCAGCATTAGAAGAGGTAGTACCTTCAAGTATTGACCTCTGTTGTAATGTGAACTCTGATGAATGGTTCTCCCATATATTTAATTATTTGCGTGATGGAACCATCCCTAATTCAACATCTAAAAATGCTCGAGTTTATCTACGCAAACTTGTGGCGTGTTATATCAACATATCTAATGTCTTATATAGATGAAGCTATAGTGGTGTTCTTCTTCGATGTTTGAGTAATTCGGAGATCTCGATAGCTTTAAAAGAGGCTCACTCTGGTGCCTGTGGAGGGCATTTTGGAGGAAAAACATTGGTACAAAAGTTAATACAAATGGGGTATTATTGGTAGCACAAGGAACAAGATTCCTTTGCGTATGTAAGGAAATGTCCGCAATGTCAACAACATAAACATTTAATCTGAGCACCTGCCCAGGAACTTCGTGCCCAAGTTTCACCTTGGCCATTTTCTGTTTGGGGCTTGGACCTAATCGGTAAAATCTCTCCACCTTCTCAAGGGCATACTTTTATCATCACCACTACTGATTACTTCACGAAGTGGGTTGAAGTTATTCCTCTACGATCCACAACTGCTGAGGTAATTTGTCATTTTATACAAGATAACATCATTTCCCAATTCGGTATACCTTCCTCCTTAGTTTTGGACAATGGCACGCTATTCAAGAACAAGGATGTGAAGAAGTTTCTTGAAAAATATCACATTCAACATCGCTTCTCTATGCCTTACTACCCTCAATCAAATGACCAAGTAGAAGTTTCAAATAAGGTTTTTGGACAAATTTTATGAAAAACTATTAACAAACATCAAAAAGATTGGCATACTCAATTAACTTATGCATTATGGGCTTATAGAACAAGCATTCGAATGGCTATTGGAACTACACCATATAACCTGGTCTATGGCGCTGATGCGATAATGCCTTTAGAGTTAGAAATTCCTTTATTGCGAGTTTCCCTAAGAGACATTATTGATGATGATATGGAATGAGAAAAGCGATTACAAGAACTTGAGATGCTTGATGAACAACATATCAACACTCTAGAGCACCTTAGAGCCCATCAAACGAGTATCCAACGATCGTACAATGAGCGTATCATACATCATTCATTCGACGTTGGAGATTTGGTATATATGAGAATTAATGCAATGTAAATGCACCTCCTGGAGAAAAAGGAAAGTTTAGCCCTAACTAGCTTGGACCATATGTCGTTACTGAAGCCTTTGGATCAGAAGCGTATAAACTAGTTGATGAACAAGGTACACCGCTTAAAGAACCTATTAATGTTGTGCACCTCAAGAAATTCTATGCTTAAGATTATATGTTAGATGTTCCTTTAAAAAGCAAACTTATTAGTTAGTTTAGCTTCAATTTAGACAAGATATGATTATTTTGTCTTAATTCACTTAACATAGAATATTTTTCGGTTAATCATTGTTGTATCTTACACATGTGTTATTAAGATCACCTTTTGTATTAACTGAGTATAGCATAGAATGTTGGTTATGTGTGAAATTCATTAATCATTGTGCTTTTTACTATATGTTCTGCAAAGAATTGTTTAGTATATACCACATTAGCATTAATCACATTTGCACATAAGCATTAACATTTATCACTAGTTGAATTTTATATATCACATGTGATAGATTAAACAACATTAGAAGCAATAATAGGAAAACATCATATATATATATATATATATTAGTTTGAATATACATCACAAGTGACAATCCCCTACATCAAAATGGGATGTCATAGTACATAAGATACATCACATAGTTGAACCTCGGTCACTGGTCCCCTCGAGACCTAGTAGTGTGCGTGTGACAGAGGGTTGCCCATGTGTGGCTATGGACCGCAAATGACTCCTAGAGACACTCCACGACCGTAACCCCCTAAGCTCACCTCTAAGCCCTAGCACCTCATCGTGTAACTCCTAGTACATTTGTTAATACCGATCTCTTTCAGATAACGCTCTATCTAACTCTGCCTAGGCCCTGTCTCTATCAGCTTTCACTTGGCATAACTCAGGAAGTAAGATCTCTCTCACGACAGGGTCTCTCTCAGGTGAGGGTACTATTGCAGCTTGATCTCGTAGCATCTAGAACTCACCCTCTACATGCTCGGCTCTCTGGATAGCCTGATCTAGAGCAGACTCTACATCTAATCTGTATCTCACAAATGGCATGAATATCTTTGCATGTCGCTGTGGCGAATACCCTGTCCGCACCCATCGCTCGGCTGCATCGATAGGAACAATCTCTGCTATGACATGACTCACAAAATCGTGCCATGCATTTGTCCCAACTGCAAAAAGAAAACAAAACAGATATCAATATCTCATGTAGGCATCATAAATAATCATCAAAATAAGTACATCAATATAGTAACATCTCACCTGGATCTCCATCTCGCCAAGATAGATCCCAAATTGCTGATGGTGTAACAAGCTCTGCAACCGAATCTATAGCTGGGGGCACCTGATCATTGGCCTCCCCTCACTCGTGCTGACTTGATCTCCTAGCACATGTAGGGGCTTGACCACGAGATCTCGACCATGGTCTCGACTCGGTCTCCTCGTCGTCGTCTACCTCTTGTTGATCTCGTCATGGTCTCGCTTTAAATATGTATTGCGACGGGACCTCCTCCTCCTCCTCATCATCATCATCATTCTCATCCTCGTTTAGATCATAGTATCCAAAAAAATCACTAACATCATTCTCTACCCTTGTGTCACTCGCGTGACCAACTGAAGGTTGAGGATTGCCTGTGGGGTGACTAGGAGGATAGATAGGAGTAGGTCATGCTGTCTACCACTAGGTCTGATAGACTCGGGTAACACCGACGTCATCTGCATTAGAAATTGGCTTTGCATCCTCTGTACCATCATCATCACTTACTACTATATATGCTAGTGTTAGCCGTCGGGTGCTACTTGCCCTGATTGCATTGCGTAGTGAGCGAGCGTAGCT
This sequence comes from Cunninghamia lanceolata, assembly GCA_027924645.1. NCBI lineage: Eukaryota > Viridiplantae > Streptophyta > Pinopsida > Cupressales > Cupressaceae > Cunninghamia > Cunninghamia lanceolata. The sequence continues at coordinate 580,942 of BSBN01000905.1, forward strand.
TAGACGTATCACAGGGACATCTTGTCTACATCCAAACTATTGTGCCACTCTATCAAAATAGAACCAAATGACTATGTGATCGAGGCAACCGACCATCAATCGATCCCTCTGCATCCTAACCAACTGTCTACGCTGACCTGACCATGGTATGTAGCCACGGTATGGTCTCTAAATGATGTCGTTGGGCTGCAGTCTATCAAATATAACTCTCCAATACAAAAGATCACCATGTCTCTAGCATCTGACGAGTGGATAAGCATGAACACGTGGATAAGTAAACATTAGCTCTATAGGGAAACCTATAGGCCATGTACATTTGATATGCTCAAACACCCAAACGTGTAGTAAAGAACAAACCATCAAGCTCTGCGACTCATAATGGACATATCATCCCAAACTGTAGTAGAGATGCGCAAGCATACTGCACCCCCATGCATATATTGTTTTCTACTCCTCCATCGCTTGGATAGTATGGACAAGGCACTCATGAAGGTGAGTGCCTTGTCCATCCTGTGCGACTATTAATGCGACAGTAGCAATCATGATCCTCTGAACTAGGGGGATGTCACCGCATCCTTTCTCTAGTAGTCGGAGCTGAATATGTCCTCGCTCCACCTGAGTGATGGTGCGACCTAAATAGTGTAGCTGTCTCTCTCTAATATACTCTGTTGAGTGACGTTCTATGACCCTCATTGTCTCTCCTCGGACAGGCAGTTACAGGATTCGATAGACATCCTCTAGTGTAATCGTCATCTCGCCAGTGGGCAAATGGAATGTAGACATGTCTGCATTCCACCTCTCCATCAGTTCCATGAGCATGCTGCAATGGAACCTCATTGTGGGCATGAAAAACACCCACCAAAGTCCTACTACCTGTAGGTGACCTCTCTCCTCGTCGTTCATAGTACCGATGTGGTCTAGAAGCAGTAACATTAGGTGACTGCCTGTATGCTCTCGCATCTCAGGAACAACCTACAGGACAAACATTGAGAAGTTGAATCAGTTCACATCATCAAAACATCATTAAGCATCTACTACATCAATCTGTGCCCTGCCCCTGGGGCCCTTGTCTTTTTTGAACTTGGGTGCCCTAGGTAGACTGGGGCACCCAAATAAGACACTGGCGCCCTGGGTGGACTTGGGCACCCCAATAGGGGACCCTTTTCTAAATAGAGCTCTTCGACATGAAAAACAAGAAAAATCAAAACAACAAGAAAGCATGAATGATAGAAGTGAGGTTTGGACCCTACCTCGGGCTCAAATCGTCTCTCTACCACTCGGGCTCGGAGCATCTCTAGTCTCGGATGTCAAATCGACATGGTTGGTCTCTATCTCCTTCTCCTTCTCTCCTCTACACAATGACAAGTAAGACTGAATTGTGAAAAGTGAAGACTCCCTTTACATATAGTAAATGGATGAGAATTCATATCACTATCTAGGTGCAAAAGTAAACAATTTTTCATCAAAAGCATCTATCTTGGGATGTCGAACTTGGATTTTTGCATCGTTTGTTGCATTGGAATCCTGGTTCGCCCTCCATCCTACCCAATGTGTTGTGCTTGGGTGTTGTTTGTAAAAATGACCCTCACAATGCATTTCTCATCAAGTTTCTCTGAAATCAAAGCATGTAGATATTTTCCTTGTTTCTTCCTTTCGGACTAAGCAAGCAGAAACAAGGGGGGCATATATCTCCCTCGATTTCCTCCCTCATCATGTCTCATAGCTCAACCCCTTAGTATTTCTGACTGACATATTCGTGTGTTGGTTGCAGGTTTATTTGATTTGGATTCTCTGACAAGTGTTCCTTGTAGGTTGCAGTTCCTAACTTTGTGGTCTTGCAGGATTACAAACTTGGGGGCTTCTTCCTCTCGCGCGATAACACTTTGGCTTCCTCTATAGTATCCTTTTGGGTATCCTTTTTATGATTGATGCATTTACTTTCCTTTAGTTGCATATGCACGTAGTGTCATATGGCCACTAAAGTGGTGGCTAAATGTTACGTTGAAAATTGTCCTCCTGTACGGAATAGAACAATTTCTCACAATTTAGCTCATTTCCTTTGGTGTCCTCTTAACCTATTCATTTCTGACCTTCCTAAACCCTGATTGACCTATGTCTAACTAAATAAATGTCGTATTCTAAGATAACTGATGACTGAACTTGAAAAGAAAGTTTAGATTTGGGACTTCCTGGACCCCCTTAATGCAGATCTAATCGAAAAAATAGAGCAGGGCTAGGGCGCACTTGGGGGCTTCTTTCTCTTGCGTGATAACACTTTGGCTTCCTCTATAGTATCCTTTTGGGTATCCTTTTTATGATTGATGCATTTACTTTCCTTTAGTTGCATATGCACGTAGTGTCATATGGCCACTAAAGTGGGGGCTAAATATTACGTTGAAAATTGTCCTCCTATACAGAATAGCATAATTTCTCACAGTTTAGCTCATTTCCTTTGGTGTCCTCTTAACCTATTCATTTCTAACCTTCCTAAACCCTGATTGACCTATGTCTAACTAAATAAATGTCGTATTCTAAGATAACTGATGACTGAACTTGAAAAGAAAGTTTAGATTTGGGACTTCCTAGACCCCCTTAATGCAAATCTAATCTAAAAATTAGGGTTGGGGCTTGGGCGCTCGCGCCCTAGCCCTGCTCTATTTTTCAGGGTTTTAAATTTTGGCGGGGTGTTGGCTCGCGCCGTACACCTTGGGATTCCATTTTCAAATTTTTGTTTTTGCGCAATGTCAACATGTTACTTCAAATATTTGAAATTCCTAAGTTTATATATTTAAAGACATTTAAAAATCATTTTATTACACACAATCTATATGCAAGCTTTCTACGCCAAAACTCTGCCAAATTTGTTATTAAAGAACAACACTTTGTTGAAGCTCTTGGATTCATTTGAAGTTACTATCATGGAGATATTCAATGGAGATTAGGAATCAAGATCTTGAGACTATCTTGCTCTTCCTAGGGTTTGTACAACCTTTTGTATGATCGGGAGAAGGGTTGAAGCCTCCAACATCAAGCTTGGAAATCCTCTATAGATACGGCTACCTTGCCTTCTTGTTCTATATAAGTCTTCATTATTCTCATCTCCTTAAGGTGGTGTTATTGTTGTTTCATTGAGTGAAGCAAGGTGTTGCTCTTTCCTTGATGCTTGAGTCATCTAGGGTTTTACATTTTATGCATACACATTTGTTAGATGAGCACACACATCTGCACATCTTGCTCTTGGATTCCTTCGCGTCGGCCAAGGAAGATCACAAACTCCAATGAAGAGTTGTAACATGTGCACACAGATAGGTCAGACCTAATCATATATAAATCCTCCACAAATGAATGAAATAGCGTGCAGATCTTAGGGAAGGTCAACCACGATCCAAACAACATTGAATGAGGTGTCATTTAGCTCCACAAGTCAGGAAATGCTCTGCAAGTCTTCTCCTTTAGCTGATTATCTGAGATTGTCAGGATGCTATGTTCTCAGAAAAACACTCGATCTTCTGATAGCAATATATTTCCAGTACCTAATCCAAATGATCTAAATTTTGGATATGATGTGCATGAATGTGTCTAGATGCTAAGTCTAGCTCCGCAAGGTCTAAAATGGAATTGCGGTAGAATACGAACCAAAATATAGAAACTGCTATTGACTGAACTGAACTAGAAAATGAAAGGAAACAAACTGAAATGCAAATATTTTTTTGGTTGATACAAGGTTGCTCTTGAACTAGGGATGCTCTTGCATTAGACATCTGGGGTTGTTGAAAAAGTGAGTCCCTCACTTTGTTGGGGTTAGAGGAAAACCAAGATGGTCCACCTTAGCTTGAGAAATCCATGATGAATCTTCTTTTGGTTTGCCTTCCCACTTCACAAGACATTCTTTGTATTGTATGCCTCTGGTGCTGCATCCAACTCTGCTATCCAAGATGTCTTCAATCTACTCTGGTGCTTGTTGTGGTAACTAGTTCTTCAAGTCTTCTTCAATGTTGTCACTGAACTCTGCTTCATGATACTGATATAGGTCTGCAATGTTGAAAATAGGTGATATACCCAATGTCTCTGGTAGCTCTACTTCATATGCATTTCCTGAGTCAAACTTTCTAAGTATCCTACATGGTCCAAACTTCTTCATCTTCAACTTGTTATATGTCCCAATTGGAAATCTTTCTTTTCTCAAATATACCATCACTTCATCTCCCATTGAAAATTCTTTATGTTGTCTCTTCTCATCTGCTTGCTCTTTATACTTACTGTTCATCTCCTCCAAATGCTTCTTCACCCGATTATGCATTGTCTCCATGTGTCCTACAAATTCTTCTGCTTTTGCACTTCTCTTATCCTCCATACTGATGTCTCTTAATTCTGCTACTCCTCTAGGGTTAGTTCCTGTCACAATCTCAAATGGTGTTCTTTTGGTACTCCTATTTACTGAATTATTGTATGCAAACTATTCTTGTGAAAGAATCAAATCCCAATTTCCTGCCTTCTCTCCAACCAAACATCTCAACAAGTTTCTCAAACTCCTATTTACCACCTATGTCTGTCCATTAGTCTGTGGGTGACATACTGAATTGAACTTCAAATCTGTCTTCATCTTCTTCCAAAGTGTCTTCCAAAAGTATCCCAAAAATCTTGTATCTCTATCTGAAATTATGCTCTTAGGTAATCCATGCAATCTCATAATCTCCTTGAAAAATAGGTTAGCTACATGCACTGCATCAGTCATCTTCTTACAAGGTATGAAATGTGCCATCTTTGAAAATCTATCCACCACTACAAATATTGAATAATGTCCTCTCTGTGTCTTTGGCAATCCCATTATGAAATCCATGCTTATGTCTTCCCAAGGTCTTTCCGGTACTGTCAAAGATTTGTACAATCCAGTATTCTGACTACTCCCTTTTGCAACTTAACATACCCTACAACTCTGCACAAACTTCCTAACATCCTTATGTATCTGAGGCCAAAAATATTTTTCACTCACCAAAGCAACTGTCTTGTCAATGCATAAATGTCCTGCCAATCCACCACTATGTTTCTCTTTGATCAAATTATCTCTCATTAAACTCCTAGGTATGCACAATTGATTTCCTTTGAACAAGATATCGTCCTGAATGAAATAATCCAACCACTTACTCCTATCTGTCACAACAGGTTCCTTACATGCTTTCCAAGGTACTGCAAAATCAAGATCTTCCTCATACATGTTCTTCAATTCCTTAAATCTTAACACTTCAACTCTCATCTCTGTCAGCAAGTTCCTTCTCCTACTCAATGCATCTGCAACTTTATTTGATTTTCCACTCCTATGTTTCAATACAAAAGTGTAACTCTACATGAACTCTACCCATCTCATATGTCTCTGATTCAACTTTCCTTGACTGTTCAAATACTACAAAGCTTGATGATTTGTATACATCACAAACTCCTTAGGCAACAAGTAATGTCTCCACTTATTCAAGGCTTGAATTATGGCATAGAACTCCTGATCATAAACTGAATATCTTCTCCTTACATCATTCAACTTCTCAATGAAATATGCTACAGGTCTACCTTCTTGACTTAACATTGCTCCTATTGCATTTCCACTTGCATCACAATCTACTTGAAATACCTTATTGAAATCTGGTAATGCCAACATAGATTGCTCTATCACTTTCTGCTTCAACAATTCAAAACTTCTATCTGCTCCTGATGTCCACTTAAAGTCTTTTTTGTCACCTCTCATTGTCTTTGTCTTAGGGTTACATACTGAACTGAAATTTCTAATGAACTTCTAATAGAAACTAGCTAATCCATGAAATAATCTAACTTCTCCAATGCTCTTAGGTGTAGGCCATTCAACAATTGCTCTCGCTTTCTCAGGGTCCATCTTCAATCCTTCCACAGAAATCCCAAATCCAAAATATACCAATTCTTCCTTCATGAAACTACACTTCTTGATGTTTATCAACAATTTCTCTTCTCTTAGTCTCTGCAATACTTGTCTCATGTGCCACAAATTTTCTTCTTTTGTCTTACTGAAAATCAGAATATCATCCAAATAGACAATAACAACCTTACCCAAGAATTTCTTCAAAACTTCATTCATCAATCTCATGAAAGTACTCGATGCATTTGTCAATCCAAAAGGCATCACTAACCACTCATACAGTCCTTCATTTGTCTTAAAAGCAGTCTTCCATTCATCTCCTTCTCTGATTTTGATCTGATGACATCCACTCTTCAAGTCTATCTTTGTGAAATATTTTGCTCCACTCAAACAATCCATAATATCATCCATCCTAGGTAAAGGAAATCTATACTTAACTGTGATCTTGTTTATTGCTCTAGAGTCTGTACACATTCTCCATTCTCCATCTTTCTTCAGTGCTAACACTGTAGGTACTGCATAAGGACTCAAAATCTCTCTGATCAAACCTTTTCTCAACAACTCATGTATCTGTCTATTCAATTCTTCATTCTTTGCAGGTGTCATTCTGTATGCTACTTTGTTAGGCAAACTAGCTCCAAGTATAAGATCCATGTGATGACTAATACTCCTGATTGGTGGCAATCCTTCAGGTACATTATTTGATATGATGTCTTCATACTCTGTCAACAACTCAGTTATCTCCTCTGGTTGTGATTCTTCAGTCTCTATCTTTAGGGCTTCAGGTTTCTTAGGAATCAAAGCATAACACATATTCTCATGTCGCAAACCATCCAGAAATTTTCTTCCATCTACCAAACAGATTCTAGCATTTCCACATACTTCACTCTTAGGACCATCTTCCAAAGGGATCAAAGTAATTCTCTTTCCATTTGATGTTATAGTGTATGTATTCTTTCTCCCATCATGTATGACTTTTCTATCATACTACCATGGTCTACCCAACAATATATGACATACATCCATAGGAATAATATCACACAATACTTCATCATGCTAAGATCCAATATGAAATTTCACCAAACATTGTTCACTCACCAGTACCTTATGATCATCCTGAATCCATGATATCTGATATGGCTTAGGGTGTTTCAATCTTTCCAACTTTAGTTTAGTCACCATCTCCTCTGAAACCAAATTATCTGAACTACCACTATTAATTACAACTTTACAATATTTACCTCTTGATTTGCATTTGGTTCTAAACAAACTTTTCCTCTGTGTTGGTTCCTCATTTGTCTCTGCTTGAAATAGTGCTCTCCTCATGACAAGTGATTCTCTTTTTTCAGGTTTACCAACTGAACTTAGTGATCCAATAGGTTCTTCTTCTACATAGGCTGCTCTTCCACTGTTCTTTGTCTTCTTGCTTGTACTCCCTTGATTACATTTGAATGCTCTATGTCATTCACCTAGTCCACATTTAAAATAGGTTCCTCTGAATGTTCTCCTATCAAGTCCTCTTCCTTCTATTTTGTATCCTTCACTCTAGTATGGACTAGGGTTTCCTCTGCGATAGAAAGTTATGTCATCTCTCCGGTATCCATTGTTATCTCTGTCCTCCTTCTTGAATGTGTTCACTTGTCTGTTCTACTTCGCATATGATCCTTCTCCTTCAGAAAATGTTCTACCTCTCTAAAATTTACCTCCTCTACCTCTTTGTCTCTGATCATGCCTCTTGTTCAACTTTTCTTCAACTTTCAAGGCAAACTGATATGCTTCTTCCAATGTTGTCTTCCTCACCAAACTCAGTTCTTCTTGAATGTTCAATCTCAGTCCATTGATGTATCTAGCCATTTTCTCCTTGCTTGCTTCACTATGTCCTGTCCTTATGATCATCTTATGAAATTCTTCAGTATACTCCTTCATAGACTTCTCCTTTTGTCTCAGGTTTTGCAATATCTTCAACAGTTCCAACTCATAGTCAGCAGGTATAAACTGATTCTTCAACTTTGTCACCATTCTATCCCACTTTGTAATCTTCTCTTTTCCTCTTCTATTTCTATCCAATTAAACTTCTTTCCACCATATAGTAGCATGTCCTTTCAACTTTGTCTTTGCAAATTTCACCTTCTCCGGATCTTCAATTTCTTCATATTCAAAGTATTCTTCTAGGTCATCTATCTAATCAATCAGCTCCTCAGGATTCAAATTGCCAGTATAGTTCGGTACATCAACTCTAGGTCTTTTCCCAATCTTTGAAATAGCTCGTAACATCTTGACTTGATCTGATTCTTCTTCTTCACCTCCTAGGGTTACTTCATTTTAATCAACAGATTGAAATTCTTCATCATCATCACTTTCAACATTAGGTCGAGGTGTCAGTCCTCTTCTCCGATCCTCTTCAATAGCATCCAAGCAAACTCGCATGGTTTTCATCATTTCCATCATCTAATCCATTCTTCTAGCCATAGTACCAATAGCAAGTATTCTCCTCAGTGACATTCTTCCTCAGATCAAGTGTAACTACCTCAAATTCGGTGATTGAGCTACAAGGTGACAACTGCCTCACAATCGGCGATCGATTGACAACACAAGTAGTCTGCCTTAGATTTGGCAATTTGTTCACAAAAAGATCTTATGGAATTTTGATCAGGTCCAGGGTCCTTTAAGTGGTATTTTTGGGAAAATATCAAAAATATAATTTTTTGGTATTTTCTACATCTTAGTAAATTGCATTTTTGGAGGCCTTCGGAGCAGAATTTGGTCTCAAGACTTTCATCGGTTGCTTAGGACAATAACCGTAGGCAAGGTCTGAAGAAACTCAAACTAGATAATTAGTTTATCTTTCCAACGAGTCCAAAAAGTTTAAATTCTAATAAAATAGCTAGGAGTTATGACCCTGCCAAGGGGAAGATAAAAAATTTCCTAATTTTTTAAGTTTTTTTTGAATTTTTGTAATTCGTTTCACCTTCCAGTAGCTCTTTTTGTATTCCAAGGGTAATGTGACCCTTCATATGATATGTAAGCCTATATATTTCAAATGGAAATGAATAAAAAATAGTTTTTCGGAGGCAATTCACAACTCTCAGCGAGTTTGCCTATTTGTAGAAACTCAATTCTTCTTTGTTTATTTTATTGCATTACAATACCACAAGCTCAGCGCTAGGTATTGTTCAGATTAGTGGTATCAGAGCAGTTCGCTCCTGTATGTCACACTGCACACGGCCAAGTTATCAGAAGTTGGGGTTGGAGACACATGACCCATCAAATTATCTTCCTTTAAGGCGCACTCGATCAAAAATGTCAGAACAAGGGGAACATTCAAACCCTTTTAAGGTGATGGTGGAAGAAGCTTTGGAAAAACAACGTGAGGAGATGATGAATTAGTTTTCTCATCTGCTTCAATGAAATCAACAACCCAACATGGGTGGAGTACCATTTGGTGGTCACACTCCTTTCAAAGTGTAGGTAAATTTTGATATTCCAAATTTTGAAGGAAAAATAAATGCAAATGCTGTTGATGATTGGCTGTCAAAATTAGAAAGATATTTTTCTATGAATCAATTTTTTAATGGTGAAAAAATAGCATTCGCTCTCCTCAAAGCTGAGCATCATGTAAAACAATCGTGGGAAAATAGATTGTAGTTTAGAGAAAACCCTGATATAGAATTTGATGAAGCAACTCAAGGTGATCCCTCCTAGGGAGAGTTTGTGGAACATATCAAGGGAGAATATTATCCTGAAAATTCATATGAGGATAAGTATATGGAGTGGCAGACGCTTCGTCCAAAGAAGGATCAATCTGTTTAGGATTACACTAATGCGTTCCATGCTCTTTCAGCAAAGCTTGGCATCATGGATACAGAAAAGCATCAAATTCTGAAGTACTGCAGCGGACTTCATCACTATATCCAAATAGAGATGGATTTTCTCAATATCGAGACCTTGGGGACTGCCTACAAATATGTAGTAAAGATCGAGGAAAAATTCAAAAAAAAGGGGAAAAAAGATTATTTTTCAAATAATAAATTCAAGAATGAAGGTGGCAGCAAATTCATGGGAAAACAACCAGCTAAGGATTCCGCCTCACAAGTATCATCAACAACAAACAAGAGTGGAAAGAAGATGTGGTGTGAATTCTATAGAAGCCCAGGACATAACACGAAGGACTGTCGAGCCGCCAAGACATTGATGACATGGTTACAAGAAAAAGAAGCTAAACTTGAACCTGAACCATTGCCTACAAACTCTTTTGAGCAAAGAGATGATGACCAAGTAATTGAAGCTGACCCCTATGCCACAATTGCTACTGCCAGGATTTTGCCTTGTGAAGATGAGGAGCGTTTATTCCACTCACAAATGTGGGTAAATGACAAGGCCCTCCATTTCATTGTTGATAGTGGAAGTCAAAAGAATTTGATCTCTGCTAAGACTGTTAAAAGGCTGAACTTGCGGACCACACCTCATCCACAACCATATCATGTGGGATGGGTAAGCAATCAAGGTCGAAATATTCATGTAAATAAGCAATGTCACTTACCTTATTCTATCAAACCATTCAAAGATGAAGTCATATGTCATGTGGCACCATTGGATGTGTGTGATGTATTATTGGGGCACCCATATATGTACAAGCATCATGGTGTATATGAATCCAGACCTCATAGTGTCACTATCAAACTAGGAGAAAAGAAGTATCGAATACCTAAGGCAAGTCCTGCACAACCAGCATCTTTGATTACTGCAAAAAAATGTAGGCGTTTAATTGCTCATACTAGAAAATTTGTTCTGTTAATGGTTTGAAATGAGAGAAAGAGGTTAGTTGTAGCCAATACCTATGAGAAAATGGCCACCACTTCCACTCAGCAAAAATAGATGCATAAAATATTGTCATCATATGAGGATGTTTTTACCTCACCAACAGGGGTACCACTCCAATGTTAAGTCAAGCATTCAATTGATCTAATTCCATGGACACCATTACCAAATGCGTCCCTATATAGGCGATCAGTTTTGGAGAATGATGAGATGAAGCGGTAGATCCAAGAGATGATTCAAAAAGGACATATTCACCCAAGTGCTTCATCTTGTGGCAGCCCAATTGTTCTTGCCAGGAAAAAAGATGGAACATGGCGACTTTGCATCGATTATCGGGTCCTCAACAAGATCACTGTGAAGAACCAATATCCACTCCCACACATTGATGACTTGCTGGACTAACTTAGAGGGGCCAAGTTTTTCACCAAAATTGACCTAAAATCTGGATACCACCAAGTGCTAATTGAACCAACAAATGTACAGAAGACTACCTTCAAGTCCAAGGAGGGTTTGTTTGAGTGGTTAGTTATGATGTTTGGCTTGACTAACGCCCCTACTACCTTCATGATAATGATGAATGATGTTTTGAGACCATTCACTAATTCTTTTGTTGTTGTGTACTTGGATGACATCCTCATTTTTAGCAAGACATGGGGTGAGCATTTGCAGCATGTTCAACAAGTACTGTCAACCCTGCAACAACATAAGCTCTACGCCAACAAAGATAAGTGTTCATTTGGAATGGTTAGTATTCAATACTTGGGATACATTGTGGACAACAAGGGTATTCGTGTGGATCCTGAAAAGATACAAGTCATCAAACACTAGCCATCTCCCAAGAATCTCACAGAACTTCATAGTTTTTTGGGATTGGCTAACTTCTATCGTAGGTTCATACTTGGATTTTCACATTTAGCATGGCCCATGAATCAGGCACTCAGGGGAGGAGCAAGAGCAAGGTTCTGTTGGACAGAAGCACAAGAAAAAGCATTTACAGAATTGAAAAAGAGGTTATGTTCTGCACCAGTATTGATACTTCTTGATCTGACACAATCTTTTGAAATTGAAACAGATGCATCAGATTACGCACTTGGAGCAGTGCTCATGCAACATGGGCATCCAGTTGGCTACCATAGTGCAACCTTTTCTGATACAATATGAAGGTATCCTACATATGACAAGGAATTGTATGCCATTATTCAGGCCTGCAAGTAATGGAAACACTATATCTTGGGGAAGGAGACTATAATCCACACATATCACAAGCCTCTACAATTCTTGAAGACACAAGGAAAGCTGCAAAATGATAGGCATCAAAGATGGGGTGCCTACTTGCAACAGTTTCACCTCAATATTTGCCACAAGAAGGGAAGTAGTAATAAAGTTGCAAACTTCTTGAGCAGACCTCCAATCAAAGATTTAACAGTAGTACTAGATGCTTGTGGCCACCAAACCACAAAATGGTCTCAGCTATATGCTTCAGATGATGTTTTTACTGATATTTACAATAGGCTAGTAGAAGGTAAACCAGCTCCTAACTTTTATTTGTAGGATGGTATTCTCTGTCACATGGGACACATCTGTGTTCCAACTAAGGAGCGACGAAAGATGATATGGGAGGCACACTACAGCCATGTTGCAAGACACTTTGGAAAGGAGAAAACCTTTGATGTACTTCAAAGGTATTTCTATTGGCCCAAACTGCGACATGATGTCACTTTGTACATCCAATCTTGCACAACTTGTGCCGTTACAAAGCCTGCCAATTGTAAGCAAGGACTAGACACACCTCTTTCTATTCCTGCCAAACCTTGGCAATCTGTTTCAATGGATTTTATGTCTGGCCTACCATCCACAAAATGTGGATATGACTGTGTGTATGTGGTGGTAGATAGATTTTCAAAGATGGCTATCCTAGTAGCTTGCAAGAAGGGGATATCTGCACAAGAAATTGCCCAGCTTTTCTTTGAAAATGTTTGGGTTCATTTTGGTCTACCACAAAGCATCATTTCTGATAGAGACAGAAGGTTTCTCAACAACTTTTGGACAACACTATGGGGTCTGATGGATACCAAACTGACCAAGTCTATTGCATTCCATCCATAGATGGATGGGCAAACTGAGGTAGTGAACCGAATGATTCTTCATATTTGTGGATGTATCACTCAAAACATCCTCACACCTAGGATGAGTGTCTACCATATGTGCAACATAGCTACAATCATGCCTTGCATGGTTCCACAGGGCATAGCCCATTTGAAGAGTGTCTTGGGTATCAACCATTGGCTCCTATTTATGTAGCAATGCCAATCATTTCAAATGCTTCCTCACCACATGTTGAGAAGGAAGTAGATAAGGCAACCAAGTTAATATGCCATATCTAATAGCAAGTTCAGGAGATATTGCAGCATACTAGCCAGAAATATAAGGACATGCATGATCAACATCGTATACCTCATCAATTCAATGTTGGAGATAAGGTATGGCTTCACCTTCAAAAAGAGAGACTTCAAGGGCCATACAAGAAACTTTGCCCCATTTGATATGGGCCATATACCATCACAAAGCAAATAGGTGAGAATGCTTTTGAGCTTAACCTGCCATCTTTTCTCGGACTACATCCTATTTTCAATGTTGAGTTATTGCGTCCCTACTTTCCACCATTACTGGATACTTCAGATGTGGCAAAACATATCAACAACACAGAATTGAATCCAGACACCACTGCTCCACTCACAACTGATCAGATCACTGATGTCTTGGTCAAGACACTGACGAGACAAAAAATTCCTCTTTACCGTGTGGTTCAGGCAGGTAGACTTCCTCATCAAGGCAAGTGGTTCACTAGGGATCATATTGAAAAGCAATTTCCTCAGTTGTTGCAGACTATAGATGCAATGGGGCCCATTGCCTCTCAAGGGGGAAGCATTGATCAGGTCCAAGGTCCTTTAAGTGGTATTTTTGGGAAAATATCAAACATATTTTTTTTTGGTATTTTCTACATCTTAGTAAATTGCATTTTTGGAGGCCTTCGGAGCAGAATTTGGGCTCAAGACTTTCATTGGTTGCTTAAGAAGGTAGCCATAGGCAAGGTCTAAAGCAACTCAAACTAGATAATTAGTTTATCTTTCCAACGAGTCCAAAAAGTTTAAATTTTGATAAAATAGCTAGGAGTTATGACCTTGCGAAGGGGAAGATCAAAATTTTCCTTATTTTTTAAGTTTTTTTGAATTTTTGTAATTAGTTTCACCTTCCAGTAGCTCTTTTTGTATTCCAAGGGTAATGTGACCCTTCATATGATAAGTAAGCCTATATATTTCAAATGGAAATGAATAAAAATCAGTTTTTCGGAGGCAATTCACAACTCTCAGTGAGTTTGCCTATTTGCAGAAACTCAATTCTTCTTTGTTTGTTTTATTGCATTACAATACCACAGGATCAGCACTAGGTATTGTCCAGATCAAATTATTTTGCCAACTTCGCTCAATTCGCTCCCAAAGATTCGAAACTTCGCTCTGATACCACTTGGTGCAGTCACGGTTAGGAGGGTCCACAAAGTGAATAGTCTAGGTTGTGCAGCTAGAGTAAACACAACAGAAACAACTCAAAGATATAAAGCAAATGTAGATTCAGTCATTCAATATATCATAGATCCAAAATACAAACTAGTCGGCAACATGCGGGCTTACAATTAGGGCTCACAGGCCTGATTACAGAATTACAGAATATGCACAAGATAAAACTTTGAAGCTCCTTTGCAAGAAATTCAAACTATCGAACTTAGAACTATCAATCACCATTTTCCTAGGCATCTATTACATATCATCTCTAGAACATAATATTCCTTCACATCGGCCAAGGAAGATCACAAACTCCAATTAAGAGTTGTAACATGTGTATATGGATAGGTTGGACCTAATCATATAGAACTCCTCTGCAAATGAATGGAATAGTGTGCGGATCTCAGGGAAGGTCGGCCATGATCCAAACAACATTGAATAAGGTGTCATTTAGCTCGACAAGTCAGGAAATGCTCTGCAAGTCTTCTCGTTTAGCTGATTATCTAAGATTGTGAGGATGCTTTGTTATGAGAAAAACAATTGATCTTCTGATAGCGATATCTTTCCGGTACCTGATCCAGATGATCTAAATTTTGGATATGATGTGTATGAATGTGTCTAGATGCTAAGTCCAGCTCCACAAGGTCTGAAATGGAACTGCGACAAAATGCGAACCAAAATACAGAAACTGCTACTGACTGAACTAGAAAATGAAAGGAAACAAACTGAAATGTAAATGTTTTTTTGGTTGATGCAAGATTGCTCTTGAACCAGGGATGCCCCTGCATCACAGGTTCAGATAAAGAACATGTTGAACGTATCTCATTTGTCCAATCTAGATATCTAGTCTCCTTTAAATCCTTGGAGAGACCCACTTCTACACAGACCCTCTTCTAAGGATGAGTTGAGTAAAACCTTTCTAGTTTGACACGTACTACAGTGCCTAAAGAGGAGGTTATTTGGCTCAAAAAATTCTAGCATGGCAAGGTAACGTATAAAACTCAACCTAGATAGGGACCTATAGAGTTTTCTCGGCGAAGACGACAAAGTCTTGAGTCTAAGGTTTGAAAACAAGCAAGGAAGAGTGAACAAGCTAGGGCCATGACTAAGGATAGCCTCAACATTATTGGCTTTAGTAAAGCGAAAAAGAAAGAAACCTTTAGTAAGGTTCTACATGGCATCAAGATGAATCCCATGTAGGACCCAAGCTTTGTTGACCTAGTCTTTGAGCATGCTTTCAGGGAGGACCCTTCCCACAAAATATCCTATTAAAGTAGAGTTCTCTAACTAATGGCATGCATTGTTAAATTATGAAATGGAAATAACATTTTTTCATGGGACATACCTCGCAAAACACCTTGGGAACAAACTTCTCGAGTCACTTGAGCAAGAGTGCCATTGTTATGCACGGTCGAACCTTCAACTCCAACAACAACTACAAAGTTATGAAAGGTTGAGGCTATTTAAAGGGGCAAAAAACATCCACAAGCATGGCAACCTATGAGGTGCCACAATAAATGTAGAAAAACAAGACCAATTTCCGCTTCAAAATGTAGTATGACATCAGGGGGATCCACCAAGCTCTCCCAATTTTCACGTAATATTTTTTTCATTAATTATTGACTACATAATTTCAACCCCTTATTTTTCTGTAGCATATTTTCAATCTCCAAATAATAATAACACTATAATTATAAACATTAATTTATATTAAAGACATCAAATTCCCAGAGTCCATAATATTAGATATGAGTGTTTTTGAATTTAACTGTGTAATACTTTTTATTACCAATACCAATGTTTCGATCACACTCCCGAATTCATCACCACCAAAAGAGTGTTTTTGAATTTAACTGTATAATAATTTTTATCACCAATGTTTTTATCACCAATGTTTCATAGCACACTCTATGATCCACCGTCATCACCAAAATGAAGAAAACAATTGGTTAAAATGGCTCAAATAACTTACAAACACTCCAAGCCCTACACCAACCAATGAAAAATGAATCCATACCTTACAATGTTTCGATTATTTGAGCTCCTTTAGTGAACACCTTATTTAAGGGCCAAACCACACGTGTCTCTCTTTATGATCGACCTTCTACCACCTATGCGCGTTTGACCTTCACCTATCAGCTGCAATTCATTATTCCTTTTTCTGTTTTCTCAGAAGTCACAATAAACAGTAATAATAAGAATTCGCTGAATGGCTCAAATAACTTGTACGGGATGGTGTACATCCACTCCAAGCCCTCCGGAGTGAATCTAAACCTTACAGAGTTGGGTTATTTGAGCTCCTTTATTGGACGCCTTAATAATATATGTGGCCCTGAATTTGAGGTGGAACGCAGTCGCCTTTATTTCATTCATTCATTTCGCTAAACGCGTGGCATCCAAAAGCATGTAATGCTCCCGCGGATTAATCCCCATTTTAGGGGTCCTCTCCATTTGTTTGGAAGGATTATAAGTTGATTGACGAATTTCCAGCTATTCTGTCCTCAATTGAGATATTTTCGCTCAAAGTTTGCTGCGTGTTTGCACAAGGATCTCACAAATTTACAGCAATTCGGTGGAAATTGTACTAAATTTGATCTTTCTGTCTTAAGAATTTGGATTATATATTGAGCCAGATTTTGGTCAGTTTGTATGTTGATCCTGCGGAGTCCCACGGCTACAGAGCGGACTCTGATTCCGCACGGCAAAATATACTGCCCTAGGCGGGAGAGACCGAAACTGAAATTGAAACCCTTGGTGGAAATCAGAGCATGGAAATTGAGACCAAATTTGGCGACAGTGGCAATGGGACGAGATACTTGTGCGGTGATTCTGACCTTGGGTGCGAGTGGCCGCGTAAATGCCTTGTTTTCTCTCAGATTTTTAAAGAGCCTAGCGCTTTCCATATATGCCCTGTTTTTTTTAATTCTCATGCCTTTTCATCACCGTGGAATTTCGTCTGAGAAAACAGAGGAAGGTAAGAGCCAAGTTTCGTGTCTGAAATCATCATCGGGGAAAAAAATTTCTATTCAGCGGAGAAGAAATATTCGCAGAGACGAAGAAGAGGAAGAAGAAGTTTGCAGAAGGCGGGCCCTTGCCATGAAAAGTCGGTCGTTTGATGGATCTGCTTGGAAGCATCGCCTTTTTCTTAATTCAAGAGGAGAGACTCTTTTTACTCAGTCCTGGACGCCACTTAATCGAGATGTAAAGTGAGTCTCAATCATTTCTACTTTTCATACACATCTTTTCTCCTTAACTTTTTTATAGATATCTTTTCTCCTTCACTTTTTTATAAAGCTTGTCTAGAAAATGTCTGCTTTTTCTTCAATTCATGTGGGGAAGAATGAATCTTATATTTATAAGGAACATAAAAGTTACATCTTACAACAGCGGGTTACATGGTAGGTTTCTTCCTAAACAAGACAGCATATTACGTACCTTAGTCCATGTTACAGGTACTGAGTCACCATCTTAGTGGGTGGCTTTTGTGGCACATGTTATGATTGCCAGCTACCTACAATATTTTTAGTGGGAAATATATCAGACACGTTCAGAAGCTCCATCCCTCTCAGCCTAGGTACCTTCATTCCATTGTTTGACAAAATAGGTACAATAACTTTAAGTTCACTAAAATAGAAACAACAACGGGTAGCATTTGTTGGCATAGGTAGGTTTTAATTTTTTAAATAAATGATTCCATATAGATGACATGACTTATGATGTGTAATGTACTTTGGGCGCATATTGGTTGGTAGAATTTATCAAAGGGCAAGAACATCTTCCAAGGTTTGTTATACTATTGCAAATCATTGTAAAGCGGGCAGATTGAAAGTAAACCATCAATAGGATATAAACCGGATAGAAAAAATTAAAAAACAACAATTTCCGAATGAGGTGCATGTCGACAGGTAATTTTTATTTGTCACAAACACTTTGCAATAGCTAGCCGGCTATAGTACATATCAAGATTTAGTCCCCAGAACAAGTTATCTGTGTATAACTCGAGGAGTTTTTTTGAGCTGAACTAAACAAGCATCCTAGGTGCATTCCTGTTGGAGTCTGAAAAATTATCCTGTTCTCAATTTCCAATTTTGCTATTACTATTCCCCCTCCAATGTTCATTTCAGTAATATCTAAGTATAATTTAATAATATATGAAGCTTACAAAACATAAAATGATCTACCAAGTCCTATCTTTGCCAGAAGAATACATATGAAATTCTTTCCCCTTTCCATCTTCCTTGACTCAATTTCGTCATATCAAATATACACTGACAGTGACTTTCCTTGGGGATTGTGATTATGAATGACCATGATTTTTTCATGTGCAATTCCTGTCAGGGTTTTATTTTTAATGTTTTAACGGCTCCTCGTTGCTTTTATTTTTTGAATTTGTCAACCAATTACTATAAAGTATACCTGAAAATTCTACCCAACCAGCTTCAATATTTTAGTGATTTCCCAAACCATTTTGCCTTAACTGTCTCCTTTCAAAAGGGATTTAAACCGGCAATTGGTCATGGAGGACTTCTAAAGCACTTGAAAGTTGAATATGCTAGAGGACTCATCTTAGTTGTTCTGCAATAGTTTTAGAGTGGTTCAACATCAAGGGCAGTACCCCTAGCTAGATTTCTTAGAGATTGCTAGTGCATGGCTAGTCAATGATGAATAATATAACAAATTCATTGAGTTAAATATGCTAACTGGTGGAACTCTTATGTCCAAATTCCATGTACAATTTTAACTGGCTACAACTCATTGTAAACCCCTGGACTTGTATAATTAAGATTGGAGTTTGGTTAGGATTTGTTTTGTGAAATTTGAATGACTAAATGTGGTATCCCATAGATAAATAATTAATCTAATTTCATACTAATCCATATGTTTTTTGGTGTCAACTGTCAGGGACCAGCCCTCCATCCCATAATACAATAGTCCTTAGTGAAGAAGCTAGCCTGATTCTCACATAACCATAGGATCGATGAATCACAGAAATTTGATTGCTTTTTCTATTTTATGATCTGTTGTATTAGCATGACAGCCACATTAGCAGGAAAAGGTTCACTTACAAGGGCTTGAGTCATCCTTATGATAAGCACCTCATTTTACTCGAGAGGTGGACACAGCTTGATGGACATGATTATCTATGTGTTACAAGATACAATTACTTACATTTACATGCTATCAAGAAGGCAGGTGGCTTCATATATTTGCCTCCTGCCATAAATATCAGTTTACCATATATTATTATTATATTATTATTATTATTACAGTCTACAACTTTACAAGTTCTCCCATCTTGAATTTGTTGTCCTCAAAGCATGTCTGTGCCGAGCTGGTAGCATAATATCACCTTTCATATAAAATAATAAACTTGACAAGCTCTTATGTTCCTCTAGAGAATAATATCATAGATGCCAAAGAAAACTTCATTCGAATTGCATTTTCTTATCAACATGTATGTGGTGGCATATACATTCTTTTACTCATAAAGATGCAGAGAAAACCTTCTTTTGGGATTTTCCATGGTATTTTTTAAAATAATATGATGAGTGGATATTGTTGCAGATTGTTTATCTGTCTTTTATTCATCTTGATTATTACTATGACATGATTCAATGCTAAAATGGGTTTGCCAGATGTGTCATGGATCCATGATTGTCATATATTTCTTATATTGGCAGAAGTGATATGTTGTCAGATGTATATATTTTTTTGCTCTCAAATTTTACTGCTCTTGTGAGAATTGATTTGGGGTCTTCTTTTGCGTCCATGATTTGTTCGCTAGTAACATTTTTTTTGTTCAATTGTTTAACTTTAAGTCAAAATTCTGTACTGATCACTTGGGAAAGTCTTTGTATGTTCCTTCATTTTTATTGTTGCAGCTCCATGTTGTTTATTCGTTCTTCTTTAATACCAGCATTTTTTTTAATTTGGTGAATTTCCACTTTTCTTGGGGTAGCCTTTGGTTTAGTTGCCATGAACAAGGGGTATCCCTTTTGTCAATTTCACTTGGGACTTGCATCCGATCTGGTCCATAGAGTTATGCTTCACCAAACGAGTTGGATGGGGTATCTTAGATGCTTTTTACCACTTGCGTCCATCTTGTTCAACATTCAATAATAAATAACACTATTTATTGTTTTGATACTTACTAGGAAATTACTATCAATATTATTTTCTCTCACAACAAAGTAAACATGTGTTGGTCAATTGTAGGGACGATATTTCAAATTATTGACCCTAGTTTAATGATTCTTTTTGGTAATATATACTAATTGCTTGATTGGTTGCTTTCTATGGATTGGATTTATGGCTTCATTTTTCTAGTTATTTTGAGGAGTACTATATAACATTTTGATTTATTTCTATTTCCTCTTCCTATATCTAGAATTCTCATATGAATAGTAAAGATACTACTGCAATGGAGTACTAAAGAGACTATTGTCAAGATACTAGGGATATATAGGACTTCGGTTGGTTAGTTCTTTACCAATGGAAAGCATGGGGGAAGTAGTAATCTTGACTAGTCCTCTTTGCCATCCTTCTCTACCTAAAGTGCCATTGGTCCTCTCCCTCGAAGTATTCTATTAGGATAGGGTTGACCTTATGGTTGAGCTCCCTAACCTCCTACATTAACCTCAATTTTTTGCACTCCCTAAGGTATGCAAAGCTAATTTAGGAGTACGAGAGGCATGGCTAACTATCCTAAGCATCGCTAACCTTCAGATAAACTACCGAGGCTAAGGACTTCTTCTTGAGGGGTGTTGGAGTCTATGTCACTTAAGCTCCCTCAATTATAAGTGGAAAGCATTCACCATGTTTGTACTTGAGAATATATTTTCTCTAATCAAACCTTTTGAGTCAAGTCTTCAAATTTGGTAAGTCTCCTACATCTGGTCAGTTGCTTGAGTCAAAGCCAAAATTCATGAGTATATATATATATATATATATATGCAAGAATTGAAACTTATTGATTTGTGTTGTGGATGCCCTACTACTAATGCGAGATATCTCTACTTACAAAATACTAGGGGTAGAGAAATAATAGTTTATCTGACTATAGCGTATCTATTTTACATTGCATTAAAGAGCTTCAAGTATGCCTATTTTTTTGTGACATTGGTGAACATGACTAGTTACTTTGGATCCTTCCATTTTTTTGTCACACTAGATTGCATCTAATGAGAGAGATCACTTTTCATTTATGCACCATGGATGCACTAAACTGCCCCTCTCCCCCGTCTCTATAATGGGCAACACTTGGGCAAGCCTTTAAATCATTTACCATTTAGTAGGTTATTGACTACAGGTCATTTACCATACCATTTAGTGGGTTGCATCTACTTGACATCTTGTATCCCAGATTGTAATGGCGCTGCTTCTGTTTGAACGGATTGACTTCGTTTTGAGGGGAATTGTATGAGACAATTCCTTAGGAGTGAAGACTTTCAGATCTTCATAAGACCAGGCAAAGATGTCTTTATATTGTTGAAAAAGTGAGATGAATCTTTCACTTTCCGTAGGGGAACAACACTTGCCTAGATTGACAAGCCGGGGTTCGTCAATGGTGCCAATATTCACTTGATGATATTCAGCTAAGGTTCTCTCATGTGAATTGACTTGATCTTGGATGTACCGGTCATTTCTATCAAAAATATTTTCTAAGGACACTAGGCCCTTAGGAATTTTATTGCCTTTATGCTAAATGATATCAACTTCACGATCTTCTTTGCCTTCGGCACCTTTTGAGCTTTCGATCAATGATTCTTGGTAAGGCGAGAGGCTTCCTTTGAAATGGTCATCCATTTCGAGGAAGTTGGTGATATGTTCGTCGTCGTTGAAGACTTGCCAATTTTCGGAGTTGTCAGGTACCACTGGCCTATAGATCAGTTTAATGGTGAAGGCACTCTGATGGAAATCTGAGTGCGACATGAAAAGGGAAGCGGACACTGTAAGAACATCAGCTTTACTATTCTCCATTTGGGGAATGTATTCATGGCGAAAGCTTCAAACCATTCAATAGCATCCCACACATGCTTTCTGTAGTGTCGGAGACGATCCTTCTTGACTTGGAATTGTTCCTTGATTTGTTTGACAATCAACTCAGCATCCCCTTCGACCTTCAACAACTTGATTCCCATGTCGCATTCATTCTTGAGGCCTAACAAAAGCGCCTCATACTCTGCAGTGTTGTTGGTGCAATCAAACTGCAGACGGTATGCAAAAGGGTAAAGCTGACCCTTAAGCGATATTAGCACCACTCCGGGTCCTGATCCCGCTGTCGAGCAACTACCATCGAACTGCATGGTCCATAACTTGGTAGTGTCTTCTCTATTTTCCTCTGAACAAATAATGGCTTTGTCTTCAGTCTCATTTTCAGCCATCATCATGTAGGTGCCCGGACCTGTCTCCTGGTATAGAATTTGTGCTTTCGGATCTTGAGACTTCACTACTGTGAAACGAGACTTAGGCTCATGTTCCAACTTGATTTTAACGCCTTTGATTGGAATGGTCGTTGAAGACCAATCCAACTAAATTTCTCCGCCCAAGTCTTTGCAGAAGCTTCAACTTAACAACATTCTGAAGCTGGTTGGAATGTCTACTACAAGAATGTTCATGATTCTCTTTTCAGGGCAGGACGCCAAGGCTACTTGTGCATCCTTTAACTGTCCAACCAGCTGTACTAACTTTGATTCAAGTGAGCAACACTTGCCTTGGGTCTTCGTGCATGATAGTCCTAGTGCATTCATCACTTGCAATGGCATGACGTCTAAAGCGCCAAAGTCTATTATGCAGTTGCTCAATTTGTAGCCGCCTATGTATAGAGATATATAGAATGGCTTAGGCTTTTCTCTTGTTGGTGCAAAAGATTCGAGAAGCATAGGATGGATCGGAGTCTCCTTCCTTACATACTTGACAGTCCTCTCTAGCTGATCAGGATGATCTTGAAGGTACTCAAGTTGAGAAATCTGAACTTTGGTCTTCATCATATCGACAATGTCAAAGTTTGCCGAGGATGGATCTTGAGTGCTTATTTTGACATTCTCATGAGGTAACTTGGCAATCTCTTTGGATTTCTCCTTCGCCTTCAACTTTTCCTCTTCTTCCTTCTGAGCTTTGAGGTGTTGTGCATGAGTGAAAAGCGGCATGGAGTGATTTTAGGGATTGACTGCAAGAAAATATTGTGTAATATTGTTGTGCTCTTCTTCTTCAAATATGGGTTTGTATTGAATGAAACCCGTAGCAGAGTCGCCATCGAGGTCATCCATCTCAAGATGAACGACACTTGAACTTGAGGGTCCAACATCGGTAAAGCCCATGATTTGATTCATTCTTTGGCTTTCTGGGCATGTTGCTCCATTGTGCTCGTTGGTTTCATGGAAAGAGTAGAAATATGCTCTCGGTGGAGGAGATTCAACGACTAACCTTACTGGAGGTGTTGGTAATCTTTCTGGGCATGTTGCTCCATTGTGCTCGTTGGTTTCATGGAAAGAGCAAAAGTATGCTCTCGGTGGAGGAGCTTCAATGGCTGGCCTTACTAGAGGTGCTAGTAATCTCGGCCTATAGTTGTGTTTATAGGGCTGAAAGTTGTTCCTTCTGTGAGGTGGTTGGTATTGCTGCGGGGGCTGTCCCTGTTGTGGCATTTGTCTCTTCATGATTGTGACATAATTAACCACCTTTTTAAGCAGGGGATCTACAGAGTTCTGGACTAGAGGTCTGATGGAATCCTTCTTCATTTTTCCTGAAGTGATCATGTGATCTTCCATCTCAATGGCATGTTCTTGAGTGTCTATCAGTTCTGTCTCATGAGCTGATTTGAGAAGAAAGGAAATTTCAGATGGTAAGGCATTTATGAAACTACTCAAAAGTATCTTAGGTGAAGGATTCAGAGTGACTAAAAGCCTTGTCACAAGACGATTAAACCTTGCAACGAATTCTCTCATGGGCTCATGAGATTCAATCTTTGAATTAGAGAGTTGTGCAAACAGCAGGGGACTATCTTCAGCTGGCTTGAATCGGGCTAAAAACTTTTTGCTCATAGTTTGCCAATTAGGAATGCTGCTGGCCTCTAGATGGTTGAACCAATCTATTGCATTGCTGGTCAAGGTCTCGACAAAGAGACGTACTGCAACATCTTCATGAGACACACTCAAAACAACGCACGCTGTAGTGAATGCGGAAATGTGTTCTTCTGGATGTGGACTTCCATCTCCATGAAATTTTGGGAAATGCTTCCTTGATCCTTTGGGAAGTTCATGGTTGCCGGTGAGAGCTAGAGGACCAATAGTATTTCCCCACGGCAAAGGAGGTGCACGCCTTCGATTGCCGTTGTTGTTGTGGTTGTTGTTGCCATCTGCACCATTATTATCTGCCATTGCTTGGAATGGTTCTTCTCTTGATAGATCTAGTAAGACAGGAGTTGTAGAGGATGAGCCTTCACCATTTGGGGAATCAAGTGCTTGAAAGAATGGATCAACAAGTCCAGCTCTCCTTCATCTTGTGTAGACTTTATAAGCCAAAATTGCTTAAACCCACGCAGGAGGAGGCAACACTGGTTTTCCTGTTGCAGGAAGGGCCTTTCTTCTTTGTCAAGTACGGTAGCTGTAGATCTCCAATGTGCGGAATCTCTCCTTTGAATAAAAATGAATCACCTTAGGCTATCAACAATATCTTCTTGCTCTTGCTGGACTAGATTCAGGTGTGGCTGCAAAACAGGTGCAACAGAACGCCAAATAGTCATCTATGTGAGATAGAGCGTTAGCTGGAAGTATTTTTCTTGTGCCCCATGGTGGGTGCCAAAAACTGTTAGTGTTTTAATTTGCACCTTTCAGTGCAACACAAAACAGAACAACGTGTACAGTAAAACTATTCTTTGAATTAGGAGGGGAAGCTCCCTCAGACAAGAAATTTTAAAAGACAATCACGAATAACCTATCTTTTTTGTTTTCTCAAAGGCACGAGCACAAGGCAATTCATCTCTTCTGCAATCCAAGGAGAAGTTTTTGAGTATGACAGAAGAATAACTTAATCTAAAACACACTTTTACTTTCTTCAATTAAATCCAGAGATTGTAGAAGGCAAATGAACATAGGCGAGCTGATTTAAAAGAAAACATAGACAACAATGAAAGATCAAAGACGAATGATTATGCATAAAATCACAAACATTTGCTTCCAACCTTAACAATACAAAGCTTGCATAAAGTTAAAGCACACACCTATCCTTAAAGCAATAGATTACGCAACACAGATTTGAACAATAATATGAGAGCAATAAAAGCTTCGGCATTAACCATTAAGAAATAAAGTGTGTAGAATACACTTATTTATACCCTAAAACAAAAAGTGCATGAAAGGGAAAAGAGTTGAACTTATACTCTTCAACCTAAACCTAATGCTGCATGTAAGCATGCAAGCTTATTAGCATATTAAAAATATAAGATGTCTCATGCAATTCAGTTAACTGAACTTGCATGTTATTACAAAAGAGTTCCAAATATACATGATTTGCATGATTTCCAAAACAAATCTAAAAATAAATATAACTTTGAAAAGTGAAATCAGTTCTCAAAATAGACTCTGCTTTGGAAATCCCTCCTGTTGCCCAAAATAGCTTCTCCTGAAAACATTGAAAAATGGCTAAGTCTAAGAATTGAGATTTTGCTCAAATTCATCAACCTTAACCTCTTTTGGAATGATGATAGAGTCCAGATGCACGATCTTCGTCTGCAGGATGATGTTTGCATCCTCCACTGTCTTCGCGAGATGCAAATACTCCTTTTCTACCTTGCTGAATTTCACCGTGATCTCAGCCAAAAGGTACATCTTCTCCACATGAGGATCTCTGCAAAATCTCTCTCGAATCAAGTGTATGAATTCATTCTGTAAGTCATGTAAGAGGCAATTTACACCATCTTTTGTGAAGTATCTGCAAGGGATATGTTGAATAAATCTATCACATTCTTCTCCACATTCAGAAGCTTTTCTTTCTACGTAGCCAAAATTGAGGCTATGTCCTTAGAAGTCTGAACCAAAAAGGAATACTGCTGAGTCCATGAAAAGACTGTAGACCTCTGTTCTGTTGTCATTGGCTTCATACCAAGAGTCTGCAATTTCACCAAAAGCCTATCATAAATAGGCGCCATCTCGGTCATACAATCTATCAAACTATCAATTCCAAGGATAACATCCTTGGAATTTGCCACTGCTCTTGACAACTTGGCAAGGGTGTCGACACCTTTCACTATGAAATCCTCTATCCAGTCCTTCGTATGTTTGCCATAAACAACCAACTGGTTCAGCTATCTTTGGTCATCCGAAGACTCCAAAACCTGTGGCAAAAGAAGAGAAGGCTGGGTAGAAGTGTGCAAAAGCTTAGAAATATACTGCCACAATTGTTTGTTCTCCGCTTTGAGGGCAGCCTTGTCTTCTCCATCCTTCAACACTCTCTCCTTCAGTTATTAGCTGCAACCTCCAACATGTTAACCGTGGCATGCCGTGTGCTTCTACCCAAGTTGGCCTTGATGATTTGAAAATCATCAAGCTCAACATCTACCGCAGTCTTATCCTGTGGAGGAATAGCGGTCTCTAAAATCATCTCACCCTTAAGAGTCCTCAAAAGCCTCGACTGTTTCTTCAATTTCTTTGCCGCAGGTTCCTTGTATGAACTGTCAAAAGTGCTAAAATCCAACTGATAAGAGGGTCTCTTCCTCTTCTCTCCAATCACCCTATGCAACCAAGTGGGAGGAGCCCTTTCTGGCTCCACTTCTGGCTCAACTTCCGGCTCAACTTCCAGCTCAACCTCTGGCTCAACCTCTGTCTCCTCAACTCCTACTAAATCAAATGGCATGGAAGTGTTAAGTGCAGGAGAATCATGAGGTTTTGGCTCCGTAGGAGGTGATGGTGAATCCTCATTGGATGAAGAAGAAGGTGAAGAAGGCAAAGAAGGCTCTATGGAAGGTAGGTTGATCGCATTAGGCTGCTGATGAATTAGCGCTTTGGTTTGAGTCCTAGCCTTTTGGATCACCCTCAAGGGTTCTTTCACAAGGATGCTAAGTCCCTTGTCCTTCTTGCTTACTACCTTGGACTTCAACCGTGTTACCAAGCGAGATGATGATGGCGGCTCTACTGCTCGGGTTTTGTCCTTGCAAACTTTGGCCCTCTCTTCCCTCTTTGCATTCAAGAAAACCCAACTGCGCTTCACAACCATGCGCGTCCTATCTTGAATGGAGACTGACTCCTTAATGGACCAGTCTGTCTGTGGTAACGGCTGCTGATCAATTTTCTCCTTAGTTAACTTAGGAGAAAGAACATCATTCTCTTCATCTGTTAAACCCCTAACATCCTCATTCAGGAACGCTGGAATTTGCTCCAATATGAAGTGGCTGTAATGCCTTCGGTGCACCTCGAGCTCATCTTCACAGTTGGCCCAAAAATCTTCAATTGAGGGTACATGGGCGAACTTGCTGCCAACTCTGGATTTCATGACCTCCTTTGGATCATAGATGCGTTTCTCCTTGACTGTCTTGAAACTGAATCTAGCCATCTCTTCCCCAATAATCTTAGCATCTGCGGCAGATTTACATTCGTAGATACCGAGTTGGATAGGGAAACCAACTTCATGCTTATGCCTGGTGCGTAGCAAAGTGTGAACTTCTGAGCTCTGGCGCAAGTACTCCATGAACACTACCTCATCGGAAGAATATCTCGGAAGCATGTATGGATAAGAAGCAAATCCATACACTCGGATGTATGAAAAAGTGGGAAACTGTATGAACCAATATGCCCAATCCGAGATGACGACCCTCGCCTCCTCTGAAATATGCACATGCATCTGGTTATCCAAGTCACACACCGTATGCATTAAGAATGCATGATTGACCCTACGAAAGTGCCTTTGTGACTCCGAAAACTCCAACTGTGGATAGAACTTGAATATCCTGGTATTTTGTGATGAGCCAATGAAGTTCAATCTGGCAAAATTGCATTGCTTCGCCACCATGTAGACCAAGAAGGAGATCATCCTAAACTCGCGAGTTTGAGGAAACTCCATGATCTGTTTATGTACGCAATTACTAATGAGGGAAGCCCAATCATAAGTTTCGCTACCATTGATCACATTATTGATAATATAGAACATCCATGTTCTAAAACTCCGTGCCTCAACTTGCTCCGTGATGCGGTTGAGCAATGTAATCATGATGGCAAATTCATCCCTGAATTCTCCGTAGCTTACATTCCTCGGAAGTGTGGTTCTCTTCTCCTTCAACCACTTTGCTGACCCTTTCTGACACTTATCAACATGAGTGTTCCATCCTCAAGATCTAGATTGAGGGACTCTTCAAACGGAGGAATGGAGAAGGCATACTCGATATCATTTGATTTGAGGCTAGCCAACACTTGTCCATCGATTGCTCTAATTTCCCGTGTCTCAGGGTCGTAATGCTTTATGCAAGCAAGTATGAACTCTAGGCATTGAACCGAGATAGGGAAAGAGCTGGCTTGAGTAAGCCCGAAGTAAATCAGGTTCTTCGTCATAGTGCTACTGGCTCTCATCATGGCATCCAAGTCGAAACCCTTGGGTGCAACTTGGCATAAATCTGTCTCCTTGACCTTAGGGTACTCATGAATGAGTGCCGATCTGGCCTCCATGGTGATAGAAGAATATTGCATCATGACTTTTTGGCTTGTAGGAGTGTTCTTTGTTGCTGTCCCGCACTATATGACACAAAATCAGACCTTTCCTTGCCCGCTGTTATGAAAAATCAGACCTTTTTCGCTGCCAAACTCGCAAATTTTGGAAAAAGTAACTATTTTTGCCTTGGAAAGTGAAATTTCTGAGTTTCTTCTTCAAATTTGCCCTTAGAAATGGATACAAAGGTCAATTTTAAGTGTTTTCAAGTGCTGGGATAGCACAAAACCACAAAAAATGATGCTTTTTGGTCAAGATTTTGACCTAGAAGAAGGCCGGACCTGCTCAAAAATGGAGAAAAAGTGACTTCAAAAGTCTGATTTTTGACTTCTTGAATGTTGAACCTGCACTTTGTGATGACTTCTCTTCAAAAATCTCTTCAAATTCGTCCTCTTGATGCTTTAAACTCGCTGGACCGGCACAAAAATGGAAGTTTTTGTCCAAAAATGCTTTGAAACTGCCTTATACAAGGCTGGAAATGATGAATTCTGCCCTCATATGATGCTGTAGCAAGTGAAAACTGCTCCTCAAAGCTTCAAAAAAAGTAATAGAATGCCCTTGTAGAGGAAGCGCTGCATTTATAACCTTCAATTCTGCCTTTGTTTTAAAAATAAGAGTGTTTTTTTATGAACAAAAGACTTGCAAAAGCAATTCCTTATAAATAGCCTTTGTTAAATGGTGAAAAGATGTGACTATTTGCATGCTGGTCAGCCAAATTAGGAGGGAAAGTAATTCCTTATAAATAGCCTATGTTAAATGGTGAAAAGATGTGACTATTTGCATGCTGATTGGCCAAATTAGGAGGGGATCTTTTTTGTTTTGAATCTTCTAAAAATAATTTATAAACAAAAAGACACCTTGTTTAGACGTGGCCTTTGGCAGACGGGCGCGCTTTGGAGGAGGCGCGTGCACCTAAGTTGGAGCGTGTCTTCTCCATCCTTCATGCGCCAAAATGTGATCCTTCAGAGGCGGAAGCACTTCCTATGAGGCGCGCACATCGGGTTCCGGATGCACCATTTCCCTTAGCAAAATTTTGATTATTTTATCTTGAGCGTCTCAGCTGGTGCAAAGAACGTGTTTGGGCGGATGCTTTGTGAGGCGGAAGCACTTCTTCTAGAGCGCATGCGCTTCACTTGGGATGTGATTTTCCTTTTTCCATTTGCCTTTGCAAGTGTCAAAAACGTGTCTTCTTCCTCCAATGTGCGCCTTCTATCTTGCTTTTAGCACGTTATGAATGATTTTGGCGTTTTACTTATGCAATTAGAAGCGCTTTATGCAAGGCACGTGCGCCTGAGGGTGAGCGTGCTTTGCTATGAAGAAAAGCGCGTTTCTTAATGTCACTTTTACTTTGTCTTTTGAAATGGTCGCCTTTAAATATCTTCCTCTTAACCTAGGCGCACGCACCTTGGGCCAAGCACGCCTTTTTTTCTGCTTTTGCTTATTTTGAAAATTTTGCCTTAGTGAAATTTTCACTTGAAACCTTGACTTCATCTCGCTTTTTGTTCTTCCTTTTTCTTCACTGCGCTTGAGACTTTGAATCCGCCTTGACGATTTGACCTTAACCTTGGCGTGCTTTGCCTTTGCGACTTTTTGAATCTGTCATGAGGCTCTTATCTTCACCTTACAATGGAGCACTCTCGTTCAATACTTGGCACTTTCTCCTTGTGGCGGATGCGCCTTGGGCCAGGCGCGCCAATTTGGCCTTAGTCCCTTTCAAGACTTTTGAATTTGCATTGAAGACGGCGTGCTCTCGTGCTTTCCTTGATCTGGATGCATCGCCTTACGTTTGAGAGTTCCTCGATCCTGCAGGATTAGTTGAAGAAATTGACATGGGTAAAATGACCTTGAGACATGGTTTGATAGTGCTTTTTAGGATGGATGCATACGAATACGAAAGTTTTTCGTATGGGTACAACAGAGGAAAAGGGAAAATCTCCCATTTATAATGATTGGATTAAGGTCATTGAGTATTTGGATGACCTCCTTGTCTATGATGTCCAAGTACAATAGCCTTGTTAGAAGATGGCTTGGAACCCTTTTTTCTTATGCCACTAAGGACTGTCTCACCAAACTGCAATGTCGCAGGCACAAAGAAGAATAAATTTTGATGATTTCTTGATGACATGCTGGGTTCTTGATCTCAATGATACATCTGCAAGATTTGTAATTATACCTTGAGGACCTTTCAACAAATCTGCTCACCTTGGGAATATTTATTGTCATTGTAATGAACAATTGCAAGAGCCCTAGAATCTTAGAAAAATCTATAAAAGGAATTGTGTTGCTGTAAATGCAAATGTCTGAGCACTCCAAACATTCCCCTAAAAGTTTATCCAAGAAGAAAAATGCAGAAAAGGGTTAGAAAGAAACAGCTAGCAATGCAGAATTTTGGCAATCAGAAGACAGGTTCTAAGATCAACTCCACCTCAATAGAGGACCAGTTCATCAGAGCTAATGATGAAGAACCTGCCAACAACCCAGTTATGTGGTGCACAGAGAGATGTAGACTCTCCAAGCCCAACAAGCTTTACATCAATTCAAAGCTGTTGTGCATCAATCAGGTAATGTTCTACGCCAATTTGCTCTTAATATTTCAATATGTGGTAGCCCACCTTTATCCCCAAGACTCCAGCTGCCTACTCAGTTTTTCTCTGTTGATGACATTTACCATGAATCAAGGCAGGCACCTGGGCATCAACCTTCATTCTTGTTTTAATTAGATGAATATTTCAAGTTTTAATATGGTTTGCTAATCCTCATGAAGGTTTCCAAGCTGCATCTGCAACTATTCCTAACCCCAGAATGCCTTCTCTTCTTTTGACCTTCCCCTATTCCTAGTTGGCTTATTTTTAATCAATCTGTAAGTTAAAGAAATCCCAAAAATCCCACTGATGAGAGGAAGAAATTTTTTGTCTTAATTAAAGCTCTCAACATCATCACATGGTTAGAGGAAAAATTGATGAAAGAAGGGTGGAAATTTCTTTTGTTGAGAAATATATGGCATTCATGGTGAATTATAGTCAGCAGCCAAAAGATTGCTTTAAAGTTTTGCAGGAGTGTATGCAACACTAGAAACACTGCCTTCTCAAGCAACAAAATAAAAAAACTTTATAGCAGCAGCAAGGCCATTGAACAGTTCCTCGCCACAGAATGAAATAGGAGGCGGCTTGTAGAGATAATGCAACACAAAGCCCAGCAGGGCAATGAAAGACATGTTGCACAGCCTGGAATCTCCATGGAAGCATCTATTTGTGGCTCTGAATGGAACCCCGTTGCTCTATATGCTTGTTCCATAGCTTCTCTCCCTTATTGGACTCCACAAGAAGGAGATCATGTTGCTATGGGGGAATAGGAGGATCCAGAGTATCCTCCAAGGTTTTTCCAAAGCCCCAAAGGAGGTGCAAATGTCTATTCTCATTGTTGCTCTATGTTTTGTAAAGGCCCAATTTGCAAGTAATCGTCTTCTTTAAGGGCAATTTTGTTATATATTGGTAGTCTATTAAAGGCTCTTTTTGATCTGGTAGAGAAACAAAGTTAAAATATATGCTCTACAGGAAGTTTTTCATCAATTGTACTCATTCTTTCCAGTGCTTAGTGCTTGTTGATCTTGGTTTTGCTTTCTCTTGTTTCTATCATTGGTAGTCTATTAAAGGTGTTTTTTGGTAGTCTAGTAAAGGCATTTTTTGATCTGGTAGAGAAACAAAGTTAAAATATATGCTCTACAAGAAGTTTTTCATCAATTGTACTCACTCTTTCCAGTGCTTAGTGCTTGTTGATCTTCGTTTTGCTTTCTCTTGTTTCTATCATTCTGGAGCTTTTAAAAGTTAAAACATGATGTATTTGCTTTTACAGACAGCTGTTTGCCATTTTTCCTGTTTGCTGTCCAGATCAGAGCTTGACTTGTAAAAATTTGAAATATTAATACAAATCTTCCTTTTAATGAGAAAGAAAGTGGAATTCTTGAGAGAGCTTATGTAATGAACCTAACTGACACTATTATTTATCAATCGTTACCTTGTAGTGAGACAACCCTAGACTGTGAATCCCTTGTAACATATCTATGACCCACTACCATATTCATCTATCACCATTGGCCTGTTATTTATTTTTCCTATTGACTATGTAAATACTTACCATATTTGCCTTGAGTATACCTAGGCATATTACAAGTGGGACAAAATCCTACATTAGCTCTTCTCCCCTTGAATCCTAGATTTGTGCATCAATTGTGGCACGTGTCCATCCCTCCTTGGCTTGTGGCCTACAGTATCACTAGCCGGGTGCCAGATTAAGACCAATTTCTCAAAAATTATAAACTTGTCATAGGCCATGACTTTTTTTTTAAATAGAATAAATTGTGAAGAAATTTAAAAAATCAAAATTCATAGAAAGGAAAAAGCTATTTTTAAAAAACTAAATACAAAAGGCTAAAAGGTAACTGAATTTTTTAGGCCCCAGCCTAGCCAACACACTTTTTTGGCATGTGAGGGCCCTTTGAAAACATGGGAGCTTCTGCTTAGGTTTCAACCTTGACACTAACCTCAGGAGCAAACCCGGCCTTCCCAATCCACATACAACAAGACCATAAAAATAAATATAATACCCTGGTCTTCAAAAAAATGATTTTTTTTTTATAATAACAAATTAAATACAATTTTGTATATATGTAAAAGTGGCGAGGAACTATCACAGCTTGCACTGCCTAGTATTCATGGTACCAGACAAAAATACTGTGAGAAGGCATTTGTTTTAAGAAGCAATTACCAAATAATGGCTTAGGGCGAATTCAAGCCTATTTCATTCCCAAAAAATGAATCTCTCTGTTTGGTAATAATAATGACCAATAGATACCACGGATTTTTCCTGAAAAGATGATTTTCTTTTCTTATCATTATTAAGAAGGTGACTTGTGTTAAGTAATAAGTTTCTGTCGTCTCATGGGTTATTTATTATTGAATCAAAAAATTCATTTATACTTACGATTTATGTAAAATGTGGTTTCATGTAATGTCCCCTTTTTCCGAGTGATCACCCACTGGAGTCGACTAGCCTATTTTATTCCCGTAGGCTAAAGTCGGGACTTGAAAGGGAATAATATCATTAATTAAATACTAAATAATCTTGAGTTGATTCGGATTATTTATATTTAACTAATAAAACTGGACCTAGTTGTAAAGTGAAATGACTTTACTATTTATGAGCGCCACTTGATAAATAAAGAAAAGAAAAAAGAAAATAAAATAACATAAAGTGGAGCGCCTAGAGTGAGGTCGGCCAGGAGGAAAGAGAGAATAAAATAAAATAAAGTATATTGCCAAAAGGTCGTCGGCCATGAGGAGTGTCAATTGATGGGTATAAAAGGAGGATCAAACAAGTCATTTCATCATCCATTCATATCTTATTTCTTCATTGGAGAGTTTCTCTTGCGGCTGCAACTTAGGTTCAGCATATTCCAAGGACAAAAACCCTTAGGAATATAGGTGGATTGGACGAAAACCCAATCTCATCTTGGAGGTGGATTCATACGGAGTTCACATTTGCACTTCATTGGAGTTTTGGAGAAGAAGATTGAGCTTCAAAGACCTATTTACTTCTGCAGATTTGGAGAAGAAGACCTAGGGCCAAATTGTGAGATTTGTGGCCAAATACAATTTGAGGATTGAAAGATATTTTCAGATTTCAGATCAGATTGAAGAGGCATTTTCAGCGCCATATATTTAGGGTTTGCTTGGAGATTGATCCAAGGGTTATTCTAGGGTGAGCGTCATCACTTAGGGAGGCAATTGCATTTTGGTGGAGCATTAAAGTCCAAAACCTAGCTGCCACCAAGGGAGACTCATAAGCAGATTTAATTGCAGGTTTCAGCTTCATTTTGGAAGTTTATTTTGAAGAATATCATTAAGGTTTGTACCCTAGGAGAGCGCCAGTCACGGGGGAGCAGAAATTCAGACTTTGAGTGAGTATTGAAGGCCTAAAACTAGTCGCACCCTCATCTAGCATGCCAATGTCATTCACCATGGAGCACCATCATTGTGGAAGGAAACCCTAGTTCATTGTGAAGGAATCATGGAGTTTTTGGATCAGCATCAAGTGCCAAACCTGTTCGCTCATCTAGGGTTTGAAAGAAGACATCATTCTCCACTATTTTGGTATGTATAAGCAATTGTTTGTCAATGTAATGGACTGTTTTGGAACCGCAGAGATCTGAGTTGTGTTTAGGCATGTTGGGGACTTGAAACTTGTTGTAATTTCATGTTTGAGAAGTCTGATTTGTAGCAGCAGAAATTCATATTCAGAAATCAGAACTTTATGTCATTTGGTTCGCATTGGAATGATCATATTATGTGGTGAAACACATGGTTGATGTTATCTTCATAATGGTTCATGAATGACATATATCTTAGAGCAATTGGCATATCTATGTTGGCTGTCTAAACAATTTGTAATTCAGAAATAGAAAAATCAGACCTCATACCTAGGGTTTGAAAGAAACAAAAATCAGAAAATTAGGGCAGATCTGATTAGGGATATTACATTTCAAGATTAGCTTGTCATTTGCTCTAGTTAGTTTTTATTTTCAAAGATTAATTGCTATTTTTGTTTCATGTTTTTTTCAGGGCATTTAGATAAAATGTGATTTTAGTAGTAGCTTGTCTTTTGCTCCAGTTATTTGTTATTTTCAAAGAATAATTCTTATTTTTGTTTCATGGTTTTTTCAGGGCATTGGTAATTCTTTTACATGGTCTCAATGAACACTGGTAAGTAATGATTTAGTCTTGGTGAGCTTGTTCTTTCTTATTATGCTATGATTGTAGCAAAAGTTTTTGAATAATATTCTTACCGATTTTCATTGTGTTTTATATATCTCATTTTGATTTCATGATGGTGGTTTAGTGGGAGATATACACGTTTTGCAAGGCAATTGAACTCTAGTGGTTATAAAATTTATGGCATGGATTGGATTGGTATGTATGGATTGAACCTGTTTGATCCCTTGTTTTAGTCCACCAAAGGGATGCTTGCCATTTTTCCATTTTAGAAGTTCATCATGTGATTGATAGATGTTTGTTTATCAAGCTTGTCCTGGCTTTTGTATAAATCCTAACACAAGTAGGTTGGAAATTATCAATATTCTATTCAGATTTCTAATTTATGTTTTCCAGTTCCATAATGCAATTTCTAATTTCATTGTTACAAATTTGTATGCAATTTTTTTAATACAGTGATTACTATCTCCAGTGTAGATTTAACTAACGCAAGTATAGAATTAAATGACTTCACTATGAACATGCTATTCACCTAAGTGTATCTATGGCCTGTAAAAAAGTGAAGGTCTTGGGTTAGTAGATAAATCATAAATGTTATGCATCATAGATTTAACTTGGTTTCTACTATATGCATATTTTGTTGAGGATCAGTCAATCAAACAATGGCTTGACTTTGGACAGTAAGTTTTGTAGCTGACATGAGATTTTAGTCTCCATTATATTTTGAATTTTATTTCATGTATTTAAATGAGCAATTTATATTTATATCGCTTGAAAGTTTACATATCATAAATTATAATAAAAGAGAGGCTAAAACTTGTATCCTGCAAAAATATTTCTGCACTTCTTATTTGATCTACTGTGTTAGATACTCAAGTGTAATGGGGTTGGAGGACCCTGAGAAAGAATGTAAAACTGCTGATAGGCCTCTTTACCACCTTTGTTTTTCAATCAGCTTAAAAACTTTTTTTTGAATGAAATGAATTTACTAAATCAGACATAATATGACTATCCCTAACTCTTATATCCTGAGAAGACAGAACAAGGTCGAGATGCATCATAATCATCAACTTTGTTGTCTATGATGCTATATTTAGTTATGTGATTCATGTTGGTCAAAACTTTGACTTTTTAACTTCACTTATAGGCAATGAAATAAACTGAGTGTTGCTAAAGGATCCAGTCTCTTCTTTTGCTTCTCCTGATACTGATCAAAGAGTGAAATATTGGCACTTTCCAATGCCAGCTGGTTCCATTTTTAATCTTCTGTTTCTTTCTGATTTGATGTTTCATTCTCTTTCTAGAGGTAACCCTCCTCTTCACCCTTCTGTTTCTTCTATTTAAATGGTGGTTTTGGAGGACAAGATTCTTGATTTTCCTCTTTTTCTCATCATCATCATAATGATCATTCCCAGGAGTTAGGGATGGAAAATGATATCGACTCGATTCATGTTTCATAGACAACTGTCAACATTCGGGGAAACATATTTCCCGATTTGTATAAAATTATAAATAGACTACAAGATAGCTTGTGTTATTTATGGAACCACTTATGCACTTTTAAAATTTGCTTTGTAAATTTTATTATTTGGCTTTTATCACTCACCCACTTGGGTAGTCAATAGGTATTTCATATAAACCCAGAAACCTTTTATAGGAGCAATTCTCTCCAGTGAACCGGTTTCCTATGTACTCAGTGGTAACCATACTTTCTAAGAAAATCTGGGCTCGTCTTTGACTCTTCCCCATGCAGAATTCTGTAGATCTCATGAATGAAAGCATCACTTATCAGTCTGACTTTTGGCTTTGTAGCCACTTTCCAAAGTCTTCTATAGAGTTCTTTTATGGGGTAAATTTTTGACATTTTTAATATTACAAGTAGTTGTCTCTAACTTGGTAGAGGCAAGTATGACATACATTGGATATGACATCATGTAAAATGTATTTGTTTGCTATATGGTTTGCAATTGATGAAGCAAGGAATTACTGATATTTTTCCCCAATTGAAGGTTATTGCCATTGGTGTATTTTCTTCAAAGAGGAGTTTAAACAAAGCAGCATAAAAATAGCCACCAAGAAACTCCAATATAAGGACGAGGACCTCATCCTATTACCAACTTCTCTTGGTGACTATATTTATATATATTATATAATATAGATGCAGTCTTATACATTTTATCTGGTTATAGTTATGGTGTCCCCATAACTATAACCCTACCCCATGTCTCTAGGTCACCATGCATAAAAGGCCTAAAAATAGACAACCAACTCACCAAAAACTTTGTTGAGAAGAATAATGTCTTCCATTTCCTTCTAAAATATTCCATCCTTTCCCATCTATTTGTTTTTTTCCGCCTTACGTTTTTTGAATTTTCAATATTGCTCCTCAACGTTCCCTTTGGTGGAAAGTTTGAAAATGATTTTGAACTTCTTTTTCATCTGGCTTCTTCCTTGGTTGATGACATCTTGCACATTCCAAGACAACTTCGGCACATGGAATGGTCTATGGAATCACTGTAACTTCAGTTAAACCAGATTGCCATAAAGGGTCACTATTTTTGACCTCTTCATTCCTCTCATTCTTTGTGATGGGTTTTTGATCCATAAAGACCCACGGGGGTATGATCTATAAGAATCCAAGAAGGGATGGAATGTCCCACTTGTCTTTTCTTTCCCCTAGAAGGGATGTAATGTCCCACTTTGTCTCTTTCCCCCAAAAAAGCAAAAAACACTCCACACATGACTCTTCATGACTTTATCGCTGTTCATACCTTACATATGATCTTTCATGTTTCTCCATGACTCCTCATGTGCCCCACATGTCCCTTCATTTCCTAAAGAAAGAGAACCTATTCAAAGGCATGCAGAGGGCAAGTTAGAGCAACAGGGAGGCATTCCATAGTGAATGTATCAAATGGAGGATTCCATAGTAAATGTATCATTAATAGAGGAAAAATGGAGTGTTGGAGTGACTAGGAGAAGAAGAATTATAGA
Source organism: Cunninghamia lanceolata (assembly GCA_027924645.1). Classification (NCBI taxonomy): domain Eukaryota; kingdom Viridiplantae; phylum Streptophyta; class Pinopsida; order Cupressales; family Cupressaceae; genus Cunninghamia; species Cunninghamia lanceolata. Next base: position 619,653 of record BSBN01000905.1, read on the forward strand.
TGAAGGTTGAAGTGACAGAATTGACAATAACAACTAGAAGTTGCATCTCTTATCTATGTACTTGTTTGTTTTGAGCGCTAGCAATCAAGTGGACAAGCAATTGCCATTGCCAACTAGTTTTTCTCCATCCGTGGGTTTCCGGGATAAAAATCGTGTTGTGTTGTGAACTTTCTTTGCTCTTTAGTTCTTATTTCTAGTTTAAAGTTTAAACAACATTTTGATCTTCTAATTAATTTTCATTTGAGATTTTCAAATAGCACAGTATTATAAATTGTGTGGTTTGTTAATTTCTACTATAAACTAGAGAAATTATGGATCAATTGGTATTAGAGAAGCAAGTTCCTTGAGGCTGTAGGAGTTTTTGGTGACACTGAAGAGATTTGTGTGTAACCAGATTTCCAAATCATTGACAAGTTTTTGCAGGAATTGTTAGTTGCATGATACAACCATGACAGAACTGCTAAAGAGAGCTTGAGGATCTCCAAGCATCCCATGAGCAAGTGCTAGCAAAGAATAGAATTCTTTGCAAGGAGGTGCATCACTTGGAAGAAAGAGTTGAAGAGTTCCAAGCTAGAAAGGAGTACTAAGAAGAATTCTTCATGGGGATCCTTAAGCAATTGCAATAGGAGTTGATGGTAAAAGGCGAGTTACTCAAAATTCTAGCATGATGGAGCAAAGAAGAGAAGATAGAGGATTTCACAAAGAAAAGTGGACTAGCCTCTACTCCAAAAGAACAGATAATGAATGAGATATGCAAAGTAGGCACCCATGAACATGTTTTACTCCAAGATGTTAAATATGATAAATCCATTCACAAGTCTGAAAAGCATACCAAGGACAAGTAAGGAAGACACCCTACTTATCTCGAATGAGAATGGAAACAATACAACTACTTGGGAATGGCAAGTAGGAGTAGCAAAATACTTACCATAGTATGGACAACAAAATCAATAGTATGTTCCATAGTTTGCATACTCAGATTCAACTTGGACTCGACAAACCAAAAAATTTCTGACTTGGAAAAACTCAACAACTTAAAAAATACTCGAATTTCTTAAAAGAATATATAAATTTTATGCATAATATAGTTAGAAAATGTATCAAATGAGTTTGTGGGATTTTGGGGGCAACACCCCTAGTAGAGTTGAGGGGCAGTACCCCTTGAGGGGGCTTGGGGGTAGCGCCCCCAATAGGATTGAGGGGCAATGCTCCTTGCAGGGGTTTGGGGGTAGCGCCCCTAGTGGGGTTGAGGGGCAGTAGCCTTGGCGCGTTCCCTATCATCGTACAGGGTGGAGTCAAGGGGCAGAGCCCTCGCCACCAAGCCCAATTGAAGGCCTTCAAGACCACGTAGACATTCATGGTGCATGCCATTTTCATAATTTTTTGGAAGGCAAAAAAACATGTTTTTTGAGTGTGAAAATCACATTTTTTCATTGTTTTTACCACGTCATTCTTGCACATCACAAGTTTTTCACACGGACTCAATGAGTACTTGCCATTAACTCACCACCTGACTTGTGAAAACTAACCAAAGACCTGGTTGGCCTGATAACTCAATGAGTTAAACTTGAAAAAACTTGGTGTTGTGAAAATCTCGTGAGTGCTCAACGACTTGCTGAGTAGTTAAACTATACTATGGGAAACAATATGGATATTTTCCAATCTCATAACCATGCATATATTTTCATGGCAATGTTGTCAATGTAACATGTAATTGTTCCACTTGTATGGTATAACAAGGAAGGGAAACTAACACTGCTTGTATGGGCAAGTAAGGAAGACACTTTGCTTATTGTGAATGAGAATGGAAACAAAATGCAACTACTTGGGAATGGCAAGTAGGATCAGCAAAATACTCAGCACTTGGTGTGTAGCAAGTAGGGTGGAGGAAGTAGAGCACTCTAAGAAAAGAAGTTTTGGAAAACATGAGGGTTGGAATTCACTTCTAGCAAGGGAAAAGAGCACCACAGCGATGGGGGCACATAGCCACCTTTATCGTATTTTGCACAAAATCTCATCATGGTTGTAGCATGCACATAGTTGTAGTTTGAGGATCCATATAATCTCAGTTGTTGTAGCATGCCTAGTAGCACTTCAACTAGACTGTAAACGTTATAATAATGTATGACCTTCATTGCAACATATGTTTCAATAGAAAGGAAAAGCATTCATGGCAGAAAGTTGTAACATGAAGAGGCCACCATAGCAATTGTTGTGATATGGTTTGTAACCCATTGCACCCATTGTAGAATGTCTTGTGTATCACAAAGGTTGTAATATGAAGAGTTTCAGCTGACAACATAAAGTTGTAGGATAGTGACTACCATTAAGATGATCATGAGGACACCAAGAAAACATCAATTCTTTTTACAGTTGCAGGTTTCAAGTGTGATAGAGCACCAGTACCTACTAACTCAAAGCATTTCAGTATTCAGCATCGCCCTGGAGAGTGAACAGGGAGATGTGAGGGCCAAACAAATGCAGTGAGACCTATGCATACAAAGTATCTCTACCTTATCTCAAAGCACTTTAGTGCTGAGCATTTCCTTGGAGAATGGACAAGGAGATGTGAGGGAGTCTTGTTCCAGGCACTTGGACACAAAATCTTTAAAAATTGAGAAGAAATTGCTCTATATTTTGAGAATAAATAGGCTGTTTTGGGACCAAAAGACCTTCAAATAAGGGAGATATGATCCTTAAGGTTCCAAGTGGGTATGATCCATAGGAATCCAAGAAAGGATGGAATGTCCCACTTGTCTTGTATTTCTCCAAGGAGGGATGGAATGTCCCACTTTGTCTCTTTCCCCAAAAGAAGACAAAATATTCCACACATGACTTCTTCATGTTCCGCACATGACTTTGCTTGACTCCATGGCTCTTCATGTCTAACACATGACTTTTCATGTTCTCCACATGACTTTCAATGTTCTCCATGACTCCTCATGTCCCACACATCCCTTCATTTCCTAAAGCAAAAAAATCTATTTAAAGACATGTAGAAGATGAGTTAGAGCAATGGGGAGGCATTTCATAGTGAATGTATCATCAAGGGATGAAAATTGGAGTGTTGGAGTGACTGGGAGAAGAAGAATTACAACTAAAGAGTGAAGTGGCAGACTTCACAATTAGAAGAACAACTAGAAGTTGCATCTGTTATCTTTGTACTTGTTTGTTTTGAGCAATAACAATCAAGTAGACGAGCAATTGCTACTACTAACTGTTTTTTCCTCATCCCAAGGTTTTCCAAGATAAAAATCTTGTGTTGTGTTGCAAACTTTCTTTGCTCTTTAGTTCTTTTTTTCAGTCTAAACAACATTCAAATCCTCTAATTAACTGTCATTTGAGCTTTTCAAGTTAAATAGTATTATAACTCATGTGGTTTGTTAATTTCTAATATAAACTAGAGAAATTACAGATTGCTATTGGCTTGCAATCTAATGGTAGAGGGGGATTATTGGACATTTTACACTGGGATATTAATGTATTTGACATGGTATCACTCTAGAGGACAGTTGGATTCAAGTAGAAATTGCCGAGAAAGCAATTAACCTTCAGTTAACATTCCATGCTTGCCTTTTTTATTCCCTCCATAATTAGGTAAGTGTAATGTCCCCTTTTTGTTTAGTTGAGCCATTGTTGCAAAAGTGACTTAGATATTTGGAAAGTCAATTAAGTGTAGCAAAAGTGACTTAGATATTTGGAAAGTCGGTAAAGATGACTTAAAGATTGGAGAATGGAAGGTCACTTTATGAAAGGAGAAAATAAAATTATAATAAAATGACAAAATAAAACATTATTTTAATGTCATCTTGGACGTCCCACTTGGAGAAGGAAAAGTGCATAAAAAAATAATATTTTAATCCGAATTATGGCGGTGGACATGAAATCTATTTAAAATATTGCAAAATTGGGCACTCCACTTGAAGGTTATAAAAGAAGGTGTTTGGGAGGTCATTTCATCATTGTGTATTTTGTCATTTGCATGTTGGATATTTTCCTTTGAGCTGGAACACAAGTTTAGCCATTTTTGAGGACAAAAACCCTTGGAAATTAGTGGATTGGACGAAAACCCAATGCCATTTGAGAGGTGAATCCATACGGGTTTAATGTTGGGCTTAATTGCAGGTTTTGACATCGAATTGGAGCTACAAGACATCTTTTTATGCAGGTTTATATTAGCTAGGGTTTGAAGATCAAATTGATAAGATTTGTGCCAAATATCAATTTGATATTGAGGGGATTTGAGGATAATCGATTGCAGACCATTGAGGGTTGGATTTTCATTGATATCATAAGTCATTGTGAAGGAATCGATGCATTTTTGAAGGCAGATCTGAATTGGATCATTGCAGGCCGCTAGGGTTTGTGTAGCTTTTGGCATCATGGAGGACGAATTGCAGATCTGAGCACTCCTATTGGAAGGTCATGGGCTTTAAAGGAGAAATCATGACCTATTTTCCATCGCCTAGGGTTCACTTTTTGTTGAAGGAGCTAGCACTCATTTGGGAGAGATCGTGGGTGTTTGGCATCATCAAATTGCAATCAGTTTTTGACTCTCAATAGGCATATTAGAATTGTAGACCGAGGGTTTGGAGGCATATTTATCATCCATTTGGCACCTATCATTACCTAGGGTTTGAGCGCTCCCATTGAGGATCAAGCGCCATCAATCTTGGAGGAATCGTGGCTAATAAGGAGCTGCTACATCATTGTCTATATCAACAAACTACATATCAGACTTTCGTTGTGGACAATAACACTATTCCATTCTATATCAGTCATCTATTTGCTTTGTATGATTTTATATTGTGCCTAGAAGAAGTGCTATTCAAGCAGGCATGTTGTAGACGAATTCACTACTCAAATATTTAATTTGAATAGGCTTTGCAAACACTTTTTATAGGTTTAATCAGTCTGATATACTCTGTATCAGGCCTGATTATCAGTGTAATCAGACTTGTAGCAGAAATTAATAAAGCATGATTGGGTGTTGAATCATTGATATTTGTTTATGCAAGTATTTGGTTATCTTTTCTATATATTTGCATACGTATTGACAATAAAAACCATTCAAACAAGCATCACAAAACAAACAAACACTCAGAAATCAGAACTCAGTCATGTTGCATGACAAGTGTTTGACAAAATGTCAAACCACTCAAACTGAAAATTCAAGGCAGAACTACTAAGGGTTCTTACAGTGGTATCAGAGCTTAGCATTCTGCACAATAAAAATAAAAAAGTTCATGGTTTTGAACAAGAATCTTGGTAGGGATTCTTACAGTGGTATCAAAGCTAAGTATCTTGCCAGCCTGAGGGTACAAATCAGATTGTTACCGAAAAATGGAGACAAATCAAAATTTCATGATGGACTTCGTTCAACACTTTCTAGAATATCAAAAGAATATGACATTATTGATTAAGAAATTGCTTTTGGAGGAAGAAGTTGTGAAGAGTGATAAGAGGCATGCAAATGATAAACAAATTGAAGTCACGTATGATGATATAGGGTTTATGGAAGACTTTAGATCAACAGATATTGATGAGCGTGTAGGTCAATCCAATGATGCCCATTTAGAAAATTCATTTGAAAGAGAGGCACATGAGACTTGGGGCAGCCATGGTGACACTGCTGAAATGTATGAATTAATTCTAATTTTTTTATGCATAATAACAACATTTCATTAATTTTGCATGATCCATTACTTGAACATGCCTCTACAAATGTGGAGGATGTGTCTAATGAGGATGACAAAATAATGGCCATGGGTACAAATTCAGATTTAGTCAATGTTGAAGGAGATATTGTTCATACATATGAAGGTAATACTGAAAGGTTTCTATGTGATGAACAAAGATTGCAAGATACAAGCTACAAACAAGCTGATTTTAAACATCATGGCATAGAGGATGTTATGAGGACCCAAGACATTTGTGATGAATGGCTAAGGAGAGCTAAAAGAGCTAAATTAGTAGACACTCAAGCAAAACAACACCTACAAAAGATGAAGGAAAAACATGCTCACATAGATCATGCAAAGCAACAACTATGGGCATTACTTAATCAATCTTCAATACTTCAAAGGGAAGAACTTATGATGGTAGAGCATGAAGAAAAATCAGTTTTGCATGATCTTTTTAAGAGGTATATGCATGTTGATTTTGGGTTTGAGTTGGGCTATAATCCAAGGCATGAAGGACATCATGGGAATGGAAAATTGATGTTTGGTACTTTGTCATTGCAAAAGGGTCTTCATCAAAAGAAACATTATGAGAAGAATCATGAAAGTGCAGTTTGCAGCCATGAGACAAATGTTATAACAAGTAAGGCATGTGATTTTCAACAGGATACACTTCTTGGATCAGCACCTTTTGATGAGCATCCAACAATTGAAGAAAAGGTGGTTGAGGGATATGAAGACTTCATTGGAAGGTATGAAACCAAAATCTGATTTTATGTTTGTGAATCAGTCTCATATTTTCACATGATTTGGACAATCAAAAGGTGATGAATATGTCATGGGTGTTGAGATTGCAATGGCTACATTCGCCTCATAAAGTTTTTCAAGATTATCACACAACGGAGATGAGTTTTCATCATGAAGGGAAGGAAGTCACAATGAAAACACTCAAGCACACGCTGCCATACCAAATTACAGCCAAGAGTATGAGAGTTATGGGCAAAGAAACACTTCAAAAAGAGGACATTTATGTGGATTTTTCAGTGTTTATCAGCATGGGACAGCAAAAGCATGATGGGGAATCACAAAATTTTAGGAAGTTTTCTGATTACATGTGGAGGATTGTGGCACTTTTAGCAAGAAGGTTGCATAAACTCTCTTTTGCAAACCTTGTGCAGCATAGCATATCACATGAGAACTCATACCAAAGTCCTAGATTAATTTGGGATCCAGGAATTGGTTGGAATGTTTGGGCCTAATGCATATTTGTCTCATTTGATTGCTCGAGGACAAGCAATCTTGGGGTGGGAGGACTTGTAATGTCCCCTTTTTGTTTAGTTGAGCCATTGTTGCAAAAGTGACTTAGATATTTGCAAAGTTAGTTAAGTGTAGCAAAAGTGACTTAGATATTTGGAAAGTCGGTAAAAGTGACTTAAAGATTGGAGAATGGAAAGTCACTTTATGAAAGGAGAAAATAAATTATAATAAAATGACAATAAAATATTATTTTAATGTCATGTTGGACATCCCACTTAGAGAAGGAAAAGTGCATAAAAAAATAATATTTTAATCCCAATTATAGCAGTGACATGAAATCTATTTCAAATATTGCAAAATTGGGTGCTCCACTTGAAGGTTATAATAGGTGTTTGGGAGGACATTTCATCATTGTGTATTTTGTCATTTGTATATTGGATAGTTTCCTTTGAGCTGCAACACATGTTCGGTCATTTATGAGGACGAAAACCCTTGGAAACTAGTGGATTGGATGAAAACCCAATGCCACTTGAGAGGTGAATCCATATGGGGTTTACTATTGGGCTTAATTGTAGGTTTTGACATTGAATTGGAGCTACAAGACATCTTTTTCTGCAAGTTTATATCAGCTAGGGTTTGAAGCTCAAATTGATAAGATTTGTGCCAAATATCAATTTGATATTGAGGGGATTTGAGGATAATCGATTGCAGACCATTGAGGGTTGGATTTTCATTGATATCATAAGTCATTGTGAAAGAGGAATCGATGCATTTTTGAAGGCAGGTCTGAATTGGATCATTGCAGGCCGCCAGGGTTTGTGTAGCTTTTGGTATCATGGAGGACGAATTGCAAATTTGAGCACTCCTATTGGCAAGTCGTGGGCTTTAAAGGAGAAATCATCACCTATTTTCCATCACCTAGGGTTCACTTTTTGTTGAAGGAGCTAGCGCTCATTTGGGAGAGATTGTGGGTGTTTGGCATCATCAAATTGCAATCAGTTTTTGAATCAGACTTCAACAGGCATATCAGAATTGTAGACCGAGGGCTTGGAGGCATATTTATCATCCATTTGGCACCTATTATCACCTAGGGTTTGAGCGCTCCCATTGAGGATCAAGCGCCATCAATCTTGGAGGAATTGTGGCTAATAAGGAGCTGCTACATCATTGTCTATATCAACAGACTTCATATCAGACTTTCGTTGTGGACAACAACACTATTCCATTCTATATCAATCATCTATTTTCTTTGTATGGTTTCATATTGTGCCTAGAAGAAGTTCTATTCAATCGGGTATGTTGTAAACGAATTCACTATTCAAATCTTTAATTTGAATAGGCTTTGCAAACACTTTTTATAGGTTTAATCAGCCTGTTATACTCTGTATCAGACCTGATTATCAGTGTAATCAGACCTGTAACAGAAATTAATAAAGCATGATTGGGTGTTGAATCATTGATATTTGTTTATGCAAGTATTTGGTTATCTTTTCTATATATTTGCATATGTATTGGCATTGAAAATCATTCAAACAAACATCACAAAACACTCAGAAATCAGAACTTAGTCACCTTGCATGACAAGTGTTTGACAAAATGTCAAACACTCAAACTGAAAATTCAGGGCAGAACTACTAAGGGTTCTTACAGTAAGTGAGAAATATGTTACTAGTGGGTTTCATGTAATATCCCAAATGGGATATTATGAACCAAATCTGATTTTTCTGCTCAAACCCTAAATCTGATTTTTATATTTTCAGCATACCAATACTTTATAATATACCAAAAACATAGCATCAAAACATCAAAGGAACATGACATATGAAAACATGAAAGCATATATAATCATAAGAATAGAAATAAAATCAACACACATAACACAAGGATTTTTACGTGGAAACCCTGTTAAAGGAAAAACCACGGGGTGACTAACCCAAGATTGTATTCTCTGTTAAAAGAATAAAGGAGTACAAAATGGCACTTGCCAATTAGGGCTCACTGCCCGAGCACACTGCTCACAAGAGGCACACTCCCTACAAGAGACTCACTGTCTACAGAACTTACAGAAGATAATCAAGTGTTTGAATTGATGAGAAGCATCTACAAATGCAAGAGTTCAGTTCCGGTTAGGCACAATATACTGATCTGATGCACTTCATTCTTCCTTTGTTCAATGTTGTTATTCAGTCACATACCGGACTTGAATTGTTGTTCTCACACTTATCCCTGCTTTTCTTCGCACTTTATTTCTTCACATCTTCAACACACACTTACATGCTGGAATCCATTTGGTATATATATCCGCATCAAGGATTTTCATCAACTTTCTAGTCGGCAACAAGAACACTCAAGATATTTGCAAGTTATTGATCTGTCGGTTGAATCCATGCTTGATTTGTGATGCGTATCAAAAGCTTAAGCATAGAAGTCATTAATCATGTTGGCCAATAATGTATAATCCCACAAATTGCTTGATCAACACCTTTTACTCATCCGGATTGAAGTCTGATACTCTGTCGGTCAGTTCTTCCTTTGTCTGCTCTGCCTGATTGGAACCCAACACTCAGATGCTCATATCTTTTTCATGCTTTATCACCGGAGGCTAAATCTCTGGAATACAATAGTAATGACACCCCTCTTGACTTGTCCAAGTCCGCAACTTACTGAGTTACACCATTTGAGAGATCCGGACCTGATTGTTGGACCTTGTTACATACTCTGTTCTTGTTTACCAGACCAAAACAATCTTCAATCTGTCTTCCGGTATAGGCATATTATGTACTGCGGATGTGTGGGATAGACTTTGTTGCCATCAATGACAACACTTATGAAGCCACACAGTGTCTCTTGCCAACAGGAATTCACCCTTAATACATGCTTGCTGACCTAGGCACTTTCCCATAATTTTATATTGAATTTTCCTCTCACAGAGGCCGACCTAGGCACTCAACTCCCTAGGGCCGACCTAGACAGGATAATTGCCTTTTATTATTTTCCTTTATGAGCGCCCAAATCAAATTAAAGATATGATTTGATCATTGTGTTATTTCTACTTCCGGTGCTACCATAGATACGAAGAATATTATATTTTGTTCTCCATTGGGCGCCAAACATCCAGTGACTCCTCACCATGATAGTATGTAGAGTGCAACCTCAAGCTTGTCCATCTCTAGGCGTGAAGAACATATTATATCACTTATCCAAACATCCAAGTGGCATCCATATGAAACAATATCATCTCTCGGCAAGATCATGACAAGACCCCATATCTCATAGCATATCTCCAAATGAGTAGCTCTCCCAGGTGGTTCGCTCCAAGGAAGATAAACTTTCAAGAATCCCGTAGTGAAGTGATAAGCCCAAGTCCTCTCTAATGGCGACCATTTCCAGAATGGGGACATTACAGTCCTCCCTTCTCGAATTGCTTGTCCTCAAGCAATGGCAAGTGTGTATCCTGTGAGATAGTGTCAAGTGACATGTATCTCCATTTGCCTGCATGCCCAGTGGCCGTACAAATCCTCCACTGGTGGTTGCATCCTCTAAGAAGAATGTGAAGAATGCAATGCAAAGTGAACTCCAATAGCTGAAACCATACCCTCTCGAGCCCAACCAAGCACCATCCTCCAAATTATAAAAGTAATCCCGCAACCACGAGTTCAACACTCTCCAAAGCTCCCAAGGTGCCACTCCTTAGGAACCAGTAGTTGATCTAACCCGAAACCTCGAAGAGCAAGTGATGAAGAATATGGCCTCTAAAACATAACCATGAGTCTCCAAACTTCCGCTGCGCTACTCTGATAAAATCATCATCAAAATCCCAATGAAGTGATATACCCAACATCCCACCACACGGATCCCAGATCATCACTCCTCTATAAGCACATCATATGAGGTAGTGGAAGCATCTCGGAAAATCCTCAATACCTGACCAACCTCCAACTCCCATAGACCTCCCATGAATGTGAGGTATGCCTGGCGTAGGTGCTTCCACAAAGCTACTGTCATGAACCCAAACAACAATCTCATGATAGCAACTCAACTCCATGATAGTGCGGAGGAAGTCACTCATGACAAGGGATGATAGAATATCATCAAGGCGTTGTTCTCCCATGATGAGGAGATGATCCAACTCTCCCAAAACAATTGTTGTCCCCGATATACTTAGAATGAGATCCATGCACCATGAAGTAGAATAATCATCTTCTAACCATATGTGCAAAAGACCCTCATGTATTAGGGTTAGAATATCCATGGCATCGTGCCCACCTCCATCTCCAAAGTCAAAATCCGACTGTGAAACAAACTTTAATGCCTCAAAATTAGAAATGGGAACAACATCTTCATACCTTGGCATGTGAACCAACTGTATCTCGGAAGTACGCTCCTCTAATGCAAGTGCCTCGATATTATGCATCACCAAGCTCGGACGTAGGATAGCTTCCAATGCCACCAAAGGACCAATAGAATGATAGAATTGTGTCACAGTAGCATCCAACCCTACATCTCCATGAATGATCAAAGAATCATCCCTTATGACTCCCTCTTCAAGTGAAGTTTGGATATTAGTGGCTGATCCACTAAGTGTAGACTCCATAATGCCATCCAAGACTATGATGTGAGCCCTCAAGTGGCTCTCCACAAGATGTGACATCAACTCCTCATGAAGCAAGCTAAGTGAACAAACAATTTTTCATACCTCGCACTATGCAAATCTGATTGCTTCATTTTAACCACTGTACAATGCTCATCCCTCCTATGCCATGTGCTTGGAATCTTCTTTGCCTCTTTCATGCCACGACATATCAAATTAGTCATCTTGTGTCTTGGACAATTCATGAAGTCTTCATGTCTGATTCCCAATGGAGTGCCAACAATAGGAGAAGTCTTCTCACTCTCACTCTCAAGTGTAGGGGCTGCCATCATGTGATTATGCAAGAGTGAAAGACTGCTGATACAAATAAATCAGAATTCTTTCCATACCTTTTTGTAGTGCCTTTACCCTTCTCAAACCTCTCCTTTATCACTGTTGCATGCTCTCCATTCAAGGTTGATCCCTTTGGCTGTAATGTCATGATGATGTGAAGTCGAGGAACTGCTGTTGCAATTCAGAAAATCAGACTTAACCTCATGCCTTTGAGAGATGTCTTCATAGATCGAAATCTCCTCTTCCTCCATGACTCCACCTCTTGCCCTCTTTGTGTTGCATTGTCCTTCCTTGAATGTGGCGGCCATAAAAGTCTGAATTTTGTATGTGTATGCTGAAGAGTGTGCCATGCTCAACTCCCAATGAAGCTTCTTCACTTGATCTTCCGATTCTTGAAGGGCCTCTTGAGTGCTCTTCAAAGAATCCATAGTGTCCTCAAGCTCCAAAGTGAGCTTATCCACTTTATCTTCCTCCCTTCTCAAAGCACCAAGGTATATCTCACCCATCTTGAATAGATGATCTCTATCCACAAGTAGATGCAAGTAGTTGTTCTTCAGCATAGCCACGGCCTCTTGGAGCTCTTGAAACCCGGCAAGGTAAAGATCATCTTCAAAGTGCTCATGCCTCTCTAGGGCTTTCCAACACAAACCTGCCATCACTTCATGAACATGATCAAAATGATCTAGGACAACCACAAGCTTACCTCCATTTGTCTTCAATTGTCCTTCCAAGTGATGAGACTTATGAGACCCAAGGTCTTCATGCAAAATATCCCAATCATGCCTCTGCAAATCAACTTCTTCATTACACCCATGTGTGAAAGCTAAGTCTTCATTATGCTTTATCAAAGGATCTCCGTCAAAGTAGTAGGTAGAATCTTCTACCTCATGATCTTCCTCAATGGCTGATCTAGGAGATGTGTGCACCGCTATGACCTCTTTATCTTGGAATGTCAAATCAATCTTATCCAACCCACTTTGATCACTTCTTGCTGAAATTTCTGAATTGTTCTTATGAACAACATTTGTCTCAAAGGTACCCATACCACCATTTGATTCCAAGCCAATGTGATGCAAAGGTGATGAAACAATGCTAGGCTCAGCCAAAGGACTATCAAATGAACTCATACCTTCTTGTAGCTGATCCAACCTTGTAGGTTTGGCAACCTCCGTGATAGTGTACCTTCCAACCGTATGGTCATCATGAAGTCTTAGGTGTTCACTACTTGCAACATGTGATGCTTCTTCTCTCATATCTTTATGATGCAAATCATCAACAAGTAATTCTTCTTCCATGGCAGCATCTTCTTCACCCATGTGGCTATCATGAAGTCCCTTGTACTCTTCACTTGTAACCTCAAGAGGTGACTCTCCTTCGTCTTTATCCTTATAGGGCTGAAGTGAACTCTTGTCTTCTTTGGGGCTTGGAACCCAATCTTCAACATGCATAGATTGATTGATGTCTTCTTCATAATCACATGTAGGTTCTCTTATCTTCTTTTGTAGGTCATAGTCATCCTTTGCCTTCATTATTTTCTTGGGTTCTTTCAACTTCAGAGTTGCTTTTTGAGGTTTATCTTTTCTAATGATAGGCTGGCCAAAAAAGTTAAAGTCATCATTCTCCCTGTAGTCATAGTAGCACTCATCCAGCCCGAGAAACCTCCTCATGTCTCTATTACTTTCTTCCATCTCTTTGAGAAGCCTAAATGCCTCCTCCATGATATCATCTAGACCTGCAGGTTGGCAAGGTCAAGGCTCTGATACCACTGTAATATCCCAAATGGGATATTATGAACCCAATCTGATTTTTCTGCTCAAACCCTAATTCTGATTTCTGATTTTTATATTTTCAACATACCAATACTTCATAATATACCATAAACATAGCATCAAAACATCAAAGGAACATGACATATGATTCGCCCAAGCAATAGGAATGAATTACACCATGAAATACACATAGATTACCAACATAAACACCTCCAACATAAATAAACAGGTCTGCTGCTATAAATCTGAATATATGCAGTCTACAATGGCAAATAAAGACTAGGGCAAACAGCCACAAGTCACAATTACATAGCAAATGTATCTACCATCAATTACATACCACAGATGCCAAAATATGCCCTTAAAGGATGGCGAATGAGGTCTGCTCTAACTGCTCTAACAAATCTTCTGTAGCATGAAACCCTAGCAGCCAACAACTCCTCATAACACCTCCAAACACAATCGCCTTTACCTCAAGAGGTGCGCTCCAAGCTAGGGTAAAACCCTAAGCAACTCACCCATGATGAATGCTCTTCAAAGCTGATGTAGAATTCTGCCCAAATGATGTTGAAGTGCAATGGAACTGCCATCATAGAATTCTCCTCAAGAAGAAGCTAGGTTTTCGTCCAACTCCTTCCAAAGACTTGAGGTTTTCGTCTCAAAGCCTTCTCCAAGAGATAACTCAAATGAATGATGATTGAATGATTGAATGATGCCTAAATGCCACCAAAACATCTTCTATTTATACATGGATTTCACCCTTAATACATGCTGGCCGACCTAGGCACTTTCCCATTATTTTATATTGAATTTTCCTCTCACAGAGGCCGAACTAGGCACTCAACTCCCTAGGGCCAACCTAGACAGGATAATTTCCTTTTATTATTTTCCTTTATGAGCGCCCAAATCAAATTAAAGATATGATTTGATCATTGTGTTATTTCTCCTTCCGATGCTACCATAGATACGAAGAATATTATATTTTGTTCTCCATTGGGCGCCAAACATCCAGTGAACCCTCATCGTGATGATATGTAGAGTGCAACCTCGAGCTCGTCCATCTCTAGGCATGAAGAACATATTATATCACTTATCCAAACATCCAAGTGGCATCCATATGAAACAGTATCATCTCTCGGCAAGATCATGACAAGACCCCATATCTCATAGCATATCTCCATATGATTAGCTTTCCCAGGTGGTTCGCTCCAAGGAAGATAAACCTTCAAGAATCCCGGAGTGAAGTGATAAGCCTAAGTCCTCTCTAATTGTGACCATTCCCAGAATGGGAACATTACATTTCCTTGGGACTTTTGTAATGCATTGGAGGAAGAATCAAGAGTTAGAAATATTTGGAAACTTTATTTTCAAAGTTCTTTTAGATTTTAAAGAATTTTATTCATAAATTTTATTTTATTATGAGATATGGCTAACATCCACAAATCCTCGAGTGGAGTTCCCTAGAAGTTTGGCTATTTTTTGGATTGTTGGGATTGTAAGATAATTCAGGGAAATCCATGCTTCCTATGCCATTTCAACAAAACTTGCTTGAGTTCTGCAAATGTTATTGGAAAGAAAGTACTTTTAGGACCTAGTCAAGACTAATGACATTTTGGAGGTTTTGAGAGATCTTAAGAAATTCTAAATATTTTGCAAAGGAGAACTTCAAACCAAAGTATGGGTGGAAGGAGGCAGCCTGTCATCTATAGCCAGCTCTTGTTGGCATCAATAATGCTAACTAAATGAATTTGCTTCCTCAAGAGCCAAAGACCACTTGTGCAAGTCCAAACTGTAAATGAATTGGGGATTCTCTCTACCAGTTTACATAGCCTTTCTTCTCTTCGTATTCACTGTGTGCCTTCTCACTACCTGAGCTGTTACCATCAAGAAGTTCTGCACTTTAGTTAAAATGTTGAGAACACACCAATTGAAAATCTCCATCCTATGTGGGATTTGGGATATCAAATACACAATAATCGTCTTGAGGGGAATCAGGTTGGATGGAGAGATGGATCTACAATGTCTAACTGTATCTTTCAGGCTACCATGGGTGATGCTGTTTTATCCACGTTTCTCCTCCCCCTCAATGTAACCATGAAAGAACCCAATGGCAAGATGCGTTCATCTCCCACAAGCTCCTTGGAACAATGCATCCTACCGTTGGTCAGTACTCTTATGGCTAATAATAATCGTCTTGTTTCTAGTGATCATCACTGATCAGTAGCAAAGCCTTATTGAACTGATTGAACAGAAGGGTGGAAACTATCTGGGCTTCGGTTCTTCCTAAGTTTCATCAAAATAGAAACTTGGGTGATCAACAAGTGTTCCAGTGATGCCTTAGCAGCCCTCAAACTGGCACACCAATCAATTGGAGAGTTTTGGAGCAGACAATATTCATGGTGAAGCACAGTTGGGGCACGTGATTCATCCAGTCCCATGCACTGGAAAAGTTCGAAGAATGTTGGACGAGGCCTGAGAAAAATCCTAGAACTCATTAGGATTCTGGTTTTTATTTTGGAATCTGGATTTAATTTTCTTATGCTCTTAGCATGGTTGACAACAAAACCATTTTTTTTGAATTTTTTATTAAGATGTGAGTAAGGCCATGGAAAAACTCTTTTTAATATTCCTGAATGTTTCATTTGTAGTGATAATTTTCTTAGATTTGTTTCAAGCTCTTGGGGTATTGTGAAGAAAATGTTCATTTTCATGTTAAAATATCTCTATGTTCATCTAGCTCTCTTTTTTGGAGCCAGATTTTGACATTGTAACTTATTTTCCTTAATATACTGTTCTTGAATTTTTATGAAAAACTTAGCTTGGAAATTTTGGGGTATTTGAAGAATTATCAGAGTTCTTGAAGTGCAAAAACTATGAAATCCTGAACCATGGACTTAGATTTTGGATGTTAGGACTTTTGGATTTCCCTATTCTAAATGCTTCACTGGTTTTGACATTTTTTATGTGTGAGACTATGAAATGCCAAATAAGTCACCTTAGGATTTTTATCATATTTGAACTTTCAAGATAGTTGAAGACATAACTTATGTGGACTCTTTGGCCAATTTTACATTAGAAACTCTGAAGTTCCAAATTCTGGGATTTAGAAATATTGGCAAAATCTTTGCACAACTTCAAGGGAAAGAATATAATGGAGGGAAGAAAATTTCTCCAATCAGGTCAGGGCAGTATACTATATGCAAGAAGAAAAGATGTGCTGCAGATCTTGCAATTGAAATTCAAAAAGATGGTCTGGGCACAATCAAAGCTAGGGCCTTTTATGATTGCAAGAGGAAAATGAATTTTTAGTCCCTCAAAGAACTTGGGAGGTGCTTCAAGCATGTGGAGTATTAAGAGGATATTTGGGCGGTTGGGCCAGTTGCAAGAATGAACTTTATGTTAAAGCAAGAAAAAATGAACTGAAGAGTTTTGAGAAATTGAATTCTTGTAATTCTCACAAGTCAAAAATCTGTCTGCAAGGAATAGGTGATCGGTGGGACAATAAGTTTTGGACCCACATAAGTGGAAATGAGGCACTTCCAAGAACTTGATAGGAATGGATGGCATTGAGGAATTGAGGGATTAAAAGTTAGATGAATGTGGGGGCATTCTCATTTGAAAATTTAACTTCAATTGGGGTGCTTGATGAAATATTGTGGGGCAAATATGCGTTCAGAAGATAGATAAGCCACCAATACAATAGGTTGCTAGGGTTGAAAACTTATCATCACATATCTTTGGTGTACCAATGCTTAATCAGATAAAAGGGAAATACAATGCTTAATCAGATAAAAGGGAAATACAAAGAAGCATTGGGGCAGTCTAAGCAAAGTCTAATGTGGCTAAGGGTGGTGGGGAAGATGGATCCAACATCCACCAATACAATAGGTTGCTAGGGTTGAAAACTTATCATCGCATATCTCTGGTGTACCAATGCTTAATCAGATAAAAGGGAAATACAAGAAGCATTGGGGCAGTCTAAGCAAAGTCTAATGTGGCTAAGGGTGGTGGGGAAGATGGATCCAACATCCACCAATACAATAGGTTGCTAGGGTTGAAAACTTATCATCGCATATCTCTGGTGTACCAATGCTTAATCAGATAAAAGGGAAATACAAGAAGCATTAAGGCAGTCTAAGCAAAGTCTAATGTGGCTAAGGGTGGTGGGGAAGATGGATCCAACATCATGATGATCCTGAATAGAAAACGAACAAGAATGATGTGGCTGTGTCAGGGCATTTTTGTGTGTGTCTGCCTGTGTGCTCAATTGTTAGTAACCATGTCTATGTTTGTGATTGTGTGTGTGCATCTCTCTGTCTTTGTGAGTGTGAATGCCTCTCTCTGGATGTCTAATTTAAAATACAAACACACATTTCATAGAGTTGTACCTGTATTTTCTAGTTTCCAAATTTCAAACCAGACTAATTTCAAACCAGACTATATGTATATGTCAATCTCATTAGAGCTTCTTTCTTAGCATTTTTTATGTTCTTCCGATCTGATTTCAATGGCAGGGGACCATGTATTGTTATTTTATGCAGCACTTTTGATTCAGTTTATTTAAAATTGCATATGTTACAACTGGTTTTCATAAATGCCCCCAGTTGACATGTTATGTATAACAAATATTGTATGCGTATGCTTTATTGTAATTTATCGTAAGCATCCATGAATAAAAGATGCTTTGGCTCTTTCTATGGAGCTGACATGCTATCACTTTATTCCTCCTTAATAAGGAATACATATCATTAGCTGCAGAAGTTTCTTATTTTAGGTTTCAGTGATACCTTTGTAGGGAATATTTATCTAAACATTTGGTTTTACAGGCCATGGTGGTAGTGATGGGCTGCATGGATATGTACCATCACTCGATCAGGTTGTTGAAAGCATGGTATGCATAAGCATGTTCCCATATTTTTAACAAATAGATGAAGGTATTGTTAGAGTTGTGCATTAATATTTTACATGTCTTCTCATCCTATAGAAAATGTTCCTACAAAAAGTAAGATTGGAGAACCCTGGAGTGCCATGCTTTTTGTTTGGCCACTCAACAGGTGGGGCGATTATCTTGAAGGTAGTATTCTTTTTTTCTTGATTTAAATGGTTCCAAAGAATTAAGATCCTGCTTGGAGAATTCTTTGATTTGTATGATTGTAGTAATTAAGTTGAATTTAGTGAGAATTCTACACTTCCATCCTGAAATTATTAAACACAATAATTTTCTACCTTTTGTCATTTATTTAACATGAATATAGTTACTAAATGTTTCTAGTATCTACTTCCCTTGACTTTTATATAATACATGTTTAAAGGCAGCGTTAGATCCTAATGTCAAGGAAATGGTACAAGGAATTGTCACAACTTCTCCGGCACTGCGAGTGTGGACTACAAATCCAGTTGTTGTGGTAAGACAATGCTTTTTGAAGTGGATTTGTTTTGAAGACCATGCACCCTATGTTACACTATACAAAGATGATGTAAGAACTAAGAAGTATGTAACTCATAGCTGAGCACTTTGATGTTAGGGTCATCTATCAATATAGGCTAGGAGGTCAACATGTTAATCTTGGCACTTAATCCAAAAATCCACATCTATTCAAAAAATATTAAGAAGTCTAACATTAAAATAAAGTCCAAACTAGCTATACGACATAGGAAGCAATCCTGAACAAGATTTTAGTATTTATGTTATCTTATATTTGGATAAAAATGAATGTGATACATGTATGCTTGAATTATGGCAGGCAATTGCACCATTTTTTTCTCTTATTTTACCGAGGTATCAGTTCAGTGGAGCAAATAAGAGGGGAACAGCTGTATCTCATGATCCTGAAGCACTTATTGCTAAATACTCTGATCCACTAGTATACACTGGACCAATCAGAGTGCGAACTGGCTATGAAATACTACGTATCTGCTCGTACTTGCAACAGAACATGAAAAGAGTAACTGTTCCCTTTTTAGTCCTTCATGGAACTGCTGACACCGTGACAGATCCTAGTGCATCTCAGGATTTATATGATCAAGCAGCTTCAAGACATAAAGCAATAAAGCTTTATGAAGGACTTTTCCATGATTTGTTGTTTGAACCTGAGCGAGATAAGATTGCCAGTGACATCCTTCATTGGATGGATAATAAACTGGAGCCCTAATGTGGTCCACATTTTCTCCTTTGCCCCCTGCCATTTTAAGAAAGTATCAACGAACTGCTTATTATTAAAAATTATAGTCTTTCTATGACCTCGTTATGGGTAAATAACATTTTATTAGTGGCGTTTATGTGATGAAGAACTGAAAGCCAGTTGACCACCAACAGCTGGTGTTCTCGCCTTGAGACTGACAAATTCAATAAGGATTGAAGTCATGTCATTTTCTCCGTGACTGGAAAAGTTTTGTGGTTTCATGCGCTTGATAGTTTTGACTAGTTTATGGTTTTATGCTTTTGAAAGGTTTAGTATGTTATCAAATATGCAAGAATGCACTCATGATTAGCCAAAATTAAGTTGCTAAAATACACTAGGTGGTTTGAAATTTGCCAATAGCAAGGTTCTCTTAATCTCTAGCAATAATTATCTGTTAGTTCTCTAAAGCATATTAGATTATATAATGTTCTAAATTATTTAATAAATTCTCTTATCTATAGTATATGATGTTTTGAAGATGATAAGATTTTCGAAAGCTATTGGCCTTACTTTGGTTCCTTCAGAATTTTTCCTTTTTTTTTTGCTGAATTATGTACCAGATTGCAACATTTCCTAATATGTGAATCTCCCTGTACATTTAGCAGTCACATTGTTTTGATTGTTTCCAATGAAAGTTCGGTTTTTAAATTTTTTCTTTTCCACAGCATTATGTTGTGTATGGACAATGGAAATATTTTCATGATAACATTAAGCATTTATAGTCACTGATGTTGCAGAATGCCATGTCGAATCCATCTACACCAAGTTGTTTTTTGCACTTATGGATTGTACCCTGTGATGATCTACGCATTGTGGCCAACATATATAATGCTGATCCTTCTTGGCAGCAGTATAGGGTTTGTGATGATGCAACTTTGTATGCACAGTTCTATAAAACTTCCATGTTTAATCCTGCTACGATTTCATTTTTGTAAGCTGTTTGTTGACTTTTTTACAATTTTTTTGAATTTTGAGGGATTCCTAATGTTCTCCTGTAAGTTTATGCTCATAAGATTTTGAGCTACAATTAAGTTCTTTGGCCACAGTAATTGTTGCAGGATCCTAATGCCCGATAGTCTCTACTGTTGGTAGGGCTTTGTCATGCACTCCACAGGTTGTGATCCCTTGACCCTGTATTTCCTGACAGGCTGACACAAATGTAGGAGAAGTTATAGTTAGAGTAAATGCGTGTGAAGCCCTTGCTGTTGATCTTCCACCTCAATGATTCACCCCTCCTTGCTAAGTACAAAGCAATAGTCCGCATCGCATCATGTTTTGGTGTCGGGTAAAAACTGATGTTAAATTATTGCACATACTACTTAAAGAAGACATGATATGAATCTAGTTAGTGTATTCCAGCAATAATTTATTGCATCAACTTAGACAGATTCATGAAAATATTGAGAAAATAACATGTGGGCATGTGATTGTGCTTGTCACATAACTCACGAGGATGAAGATTTCAACATTGTCTAGTTAAAGCAATAGTCCCCATTGCATCAAGCTTTGGAGTTGGGTAAAAACCGATGTCAAATGATTGTACATACTACTTAAAGAAGACATAATATGAATCTAGTTAGTCTATTCCAGGAATAATTTATTGCATCAACTTAGAAAGATTCATGAAAATATTGAGAAACTTAACATGTGGGCATGTGATTGTGCTTGTCACATAATACACGAGGATGAAGATTTCAACATTGTCTAGTTTCATGGCCTCTTGTATCAAACTAATTGCAAAATGGTAGAATAAGACCATACCCTCCATGCCTGTGGGCAGGTTGTTTTGCTGTGAATGGATTGCAGTTGTATGAGAGCATTCTCCACATTTTGTAGTTTATCCCAGACCAACATTCTTGGGTTCCATTTCTATTTCAAGAGGATTGTGATGCCTTACCACTCTTTTTCCAATGCCTTACCACTCTGTAATGATTGTATCCTATTTTCTTTTGAGTTTGATATTGATTCCTTTGGCGTGGTTCAAAATTGCCAAATGAATACGATGAATGGTCGGATTGCTGAAAATCAGGGCAGCCTAGTAGTTTTATTTTGCTGACACTGGACTCGTTTCAAGATGTCCATACTTCCTCTACATATTTTAACTCATCCTATAAGATGGCTAACTTTCGATAAGTTTCACCGCATCTTATATCGTTGAATTTCATTGCAAGTTACCTCTACTTGCTAGAGCTTCTCTATAACCTGGCTGTCTTATTTTGCTCGATACGATAGTCTGAGGAAGTGGTTACCAAGGCCGCACTTCATTTGTAACTCTTTCATTTGCTTCATAAACAAAAGAGCATATAATGTAAATGCAGCTAATTTATTTACATAAACTCTAGACGTGGGTATGGTACATAATATCACAACATGATTATGAAATACCTTGATCACACGCTGGTGGTTTGGTGGGAAGACCAAGAAATTTGAAATTTGAAATAATTTATAAATTATTGTCTACAAGTAAGGAAATCATGGACGGGAAGAGAAATACATTTGATATACAAGGTAGTTTAAAAAAGAATGAAAAAAAAATCATAAATTATAATGAGCATGTTTGTGTTTGTGTTTGTGAAATTGAGATTGAAGAAAGGAATCTAAAGGTGAACATCGAGATAAAGAGTTGTGTTGATGGCAGTTAAGAATGTGGACTCTATGTTGAGTTATCTTTTTTATAAACAAAGTTACACATCTTTTATCCTCATAATAAATAAGATCCATAGATAGCCATGATTTTTTTTGAAAGGGCAATAAAACTTTACACAAATCTCATAATGTACTAGATACGTAAATACAAATTGCTTCTCCAATTCTAGTGTATTGTTGTAAAGTTTGTAGATGTGTTGCTCTCTCGGAATAAAATGTTCTGAGTCTATACAAAGCTGATGCGAATATACCCATAATTGCTTCAAAGGAAATTGCAAACTTAAAACAAGTCTAGTGTATCTAGTAGGAATAATGCATCCATCTTCCATATGAATATAGTGCCTCAAACAATGATGCATTTTAGTTGACAATGGTTGTGTTGGTTTTGTCCAAGTTGATTTTATGTAGGCTTTGTAAATATTATCCCTAATGCCTCTATGAACATCTCTTTTTAACATATGGGAGCATTAATGGAAAAGGTATAAGGACACAGATGGTTGGTATCAATACCAATTCTCTCTGCAAAACACAAACATTGTGCATACCAAGTGTTCTTGACACACGTGATCGAAGAACCTTGAATAGATGTCTACTATGTCTATTATGGTTGATTGTTGCATCTGCCATACATCTTAATCTATGAAGCAACATCAATATATGAAATATAGCTGAAATATGTGGAGAATGGATGCTAAATTCAGCCAAGATAATTGTATGTGGAACTGATTATTTTACCAACAAGTTTTTGGATATTATGGAATTAAAAACTCTGTCAACCTGAATTCAACTGGTATTGTGAAATTCAAGTCTCTAAATCTCACTACATAAAATTGTTGGTATCACTAAAAGTTTAAAGAAACTCCTCATTACCATGCTCTATGTGTCACATGCAAGTGAAGTTAGTAACTATCTTCAGGGTTCCACTATGTTGGTAAATAGCTTTGACACTGCAAAGATTACCAAACTTGCCCAATAGGTAGCAACAAAATGCACCAACAAATAGAGAAATAATTGTGAGGTCAACGATTCTCCTCTGCATTTGAGAGGGACAGCTCCCTCATATGATGGAGTTTTAGGATTTGAGTACTTTTAACTAGAAAGTACAAAAAGGTAGGAAAGGGAAAAGAGAGAAAAGAGAAAGAAATCTAATTGTGGACATAAGAGACACAACGTAGATTTCTCGAAAGAAAGGATATGAGGAAAATTAGATTAAACTAAAACTAGGAGCGTAAAGTCTCCAAACTATCTGTAAGCTGATAGCAAGGAGTGAAGAAATAAATATAAGGAAAACTAATCAAACATAAGAATAATAAGCTTTTAGGAAGAAATGATGACATAAGAACAACAATTCTTCAATATTAAAATGAACAGGAGTCCAAAGTCTCCAGTTTTTCCCCTTTACAAAGCTCTCAATTCCCCAAAGCAGAAAAAGATAAAAAGAGTCCCTTCTTCCTACTCAGATTATGTATTTATAGATTTCCTCCCACTAAAGCATAACTGCTAGTTGAAAATCAGTTACAATAAAGAAACCCTTTCATCTTCTCGTGCACACAACATTTAACTCATGAGTTAAAATATTATTAAAATAAACTTTATAATAAAATGATATGCTTCAGCTTGAGATTGATTGACAAATGCTTATCATAATCTACTGTATTGGCTATAGCTATAATATGTTACCCAAATTTTTTTTTTGAAAACAGACAACTCTGAAAGTTAAGTACAACACTAATTCTTCCACACTCTTCTGATCACCCAGATCTCAATGTGGGCAAGGTGAGAGCATACAAGTGCTTCTAAGTTAGCATTCAAACCCAAACCAGCAAAATAAAGAACATCTCTCTCACACTATATATATATATATATGTATGTATGTATGTATGTATGTATGTATGTATGTATATGTAGTATATAATATAATATATTATATATTATATATAATATAAAATTTATAATATATAATATATATATTATGTATTATAAATAATATAGGTAACGAATATCCATTTATTCTGACAAATTCAATAGGTTCGGGATTTCCATATCTGGAAAGTGAACTGAAAAAACATGTTTACAAAATTTCCTTAGTTTTCCAAAGTTTGTCCTTGTGGCTGACGACTTTTTTTTTAATCCGAATTTGATGAAACGAAAAGGGTTTATTGAAAAAATTGTCAACTTTCCACCAATATAAGATATGCCTTATTTTGAATTTAATAGATAATTATTATTGATTTTCTACATACATTACGACTAAAGTCCTGATTGATAGGCTGATTGAAAAACTTCTATAATTTTCAAACTATTTCAAATTTTTTGAATCCAAAAGATGTGTCACATTCTATGCTTTGCATACTATAGGATATAAAAATTTGAATTTCATAAATTTTTGACCAAGTTATGGTGGTCAGACAAACATGTTTTAATAATTTTGAAATGTTCTAATAAAAAAATCATAACTAATTATTTACTTGCAAAAAAATTACAAAAAAAATGCGGCACATCCGGGTATGTGTCCTCTACTTATATTGAAAGTTTCAGAATTTTTTTTTCTTGTACTTAGGTTGGTCAGACGTACACTTGTTGTTTATCTTTTTCTTGAAAATTTAGTACTACTGCATTGAAATTTCAAATTTTCGCAAAATAGATTTACTTTTTTTCCAAAAAAGGACTAGTAGCCTAGAAACTACATTCAATTTGCTACAAATTTTGTTCTTACATATTTCTTTAAATTATGTTAATAACCTATTTAAATTTTTATGTCAAGTTGCTTAACTCTATTTTTTTGAATTTTCATTGCCACTTAGGGGCCTAGTTTGGACCCCCATGATCCTGCACTTTGGACCCCCATGATCTTGCACTGACCCATATACCTAATATGGTAGATGATGGTTCTGAATTAGTTGATGATGTTTATCCATCCATTCAAATGCAATCATTATCTCCAATCAACTAGTCTAATAAGGAGATTACTAATATTAAAGGTCTTTATTTATGCTTAGAAAAAGCCAAAAGTTGTTAATGGCTAGATTCATTAAACATATAGCCACTAAACCACTTGCAAAAGATACTGCATCAGAAGACATAAATAAGCTTCTTCTTCATTTAATCCTCCGATCATAACATATTCCACCAAGTCCAAATCTACTCCAGGTAGAGATGGTGATGGTGAAGACCTAGATAAAGGAGTTGATTTGAAGAATGAATTTGAAGGTGGAGATCAAGCACCAAGGAAGAAATTAGAGATAAAAAGGTCACCTACTCAAAAGGATGATGGTAACTCACAAAACCCCACTAGTGAGCAGCCATAGGTAAATCCTATTTAATCTCCCCTTGCTCCACCTCTTCCTCATACTACACCTCATTACCTACTCCACCTTTTCCTCCATCACCACCACCTTTCAGCACTTTTGTCAATTCTTCTCAAAAGACCACTCTTCCTCCATTGACACTCAACTCTCAACCAATGTCACCCCCATCTCCATGGCTCAAAGAGGTGGTTTCCAAGAAGAGAAAACACTCTCAAAGGATAGATCTTGGTTTTGATGTAGTAGCAAAATTTCTACAAGCTACACATAAACCAACGAAGGTTCACACAACTTCCAAGTTGATGATAGATCACTCTTCAGATGATCAGTATGTGGAGATTGTAGAGCCAATAACAATAAGAATGAAGAGGAGGAAACTAAGGTGGATTATAATATCACTAGAGTAGATCTTGACCCATCTATGCATGAAGGTGATATTCATAATGCTCAAATCTCCATTGCGAAACTGGTGAAAATGATAGAGCAAGAAAAAGAGACAAGGGAGTAGCTTGAAGAGTAGGTGAGAACTTTGACTACATACATCAAATCTATTATAGACACCTCTGCTCATGCCCTTGATGCCTCTTCAACAACACCATCTAGTGGACCACCAAAGGGAATAAGTTCTGGTGTCATTAAAAGAAGGTAAATATTAGGCTTATGGTAGAGTAGCTAAAACTTGGGTGGAGAAAGCAACCCTTACTGATCTTCTTTATATTTAATAAGCCATGAAGTTATATGAATAGGTTTCAGCTAATAAAAAACAAATTGATGTCGAATCCCAAGTATCTAAGAAATAAGAGGCTGTGTTGTAGGTCATTGTCAAAGACTTGTAGGAAATGATCAAAATTGATGTAAGTATTTTGGTCATTGAAAAAGTCTTTAATATCCCAAAGAAAATGACACTTTCAAATGGCTAAAGGAGATTGAGTGGAAAGTGTTGGTAGGAAAACAAACTTTAACTGAGTTTACGAGGCTTATTAAGCTATTTGATTCAATTTTGATGGATGTTCGAGCCAACTGCCTATCTATTGATGCTGATAATTTGAAAGAGGATGAAACCAATCTATCTGATGTTGATGTTGTAAAGAAGAATTTCAAGGACATGGTTTTAAAAGACTTGTTTAACAAGGACACTGTTGATGGTAATACAATGGAAAAATTAAGCAACATGTCCACTACCTTGATTTGATTCAAGAAGAAAATTTCTAATTTCCGTAAAAGAATTGAAGAAGTTAGTGAGGCAGCGTTGACATGGAAGGTATGCCTCAATAGTATGTCCATCCCAAATGCAAAGATTGTTGCTCCAACAATCACTAACTTTATAAATTATAAGGCAAAGATTGCTTCTTCACAATTAAATTCTTCAGCAGATGGTGTAGTCAGCAGTTAGAGTTCTGATAAGAATAAAGTAGTCCAAAATTGATGTTTTATTTCCTTTCCCGTATCTTCTATTTGTAAAGTGACTTAAAGTCATATTGTAACAAATTAAAAATTAGCTTCTTATAATGAAAGAAAAAGAGAATAATAAAGTTTATTTTTATTTATTTTCCCTTTTTAAGGAGTTACCAAACAAGAAAGAGCTACAAATGTAAAATTATATAAGGGAGATTAGGGCTAGGAAAAAGGATCTTCTTTCTACTTCTTCTACTTCTTCAAGCTCTTGATTTGTTTCCTCTAGGGTTATCCCTTCCCATTTTTCCTCTGTTGGGAAATATTTTGCATAGACATTGTACAAGAACCTCTTTGAAGAGACTTTGAGCTATCAAAATTTTATACCAGGATTATAAATGAACTTTGGGTCATTGATTCTAAATTGTTGTGGACTTTTCTCATGTTAAATTTGCAACAACATACTGTGGGTTTCTTTTACAGTTCTATGTATTATA
Source organism: Cunninghamia lanceolata (assembly GCA_027924645.1). Taxonomy (NCBI): domain Eukaryota; kingdom Viridiplantae; phylum Streptophyta; class Pinopsida; order Cupressales; family Cupressaceae; genus Cunninghamia; species Cunninghamia lanceolata. Next base: position 647,306 of record BSBN01000905.1, read on the forward strand.
TTTCCTTGTCTTTGTATGTTGGAATAAAGAAAGTCACATTTAGATCTTTGGCTTAATTCTCTATGTAGATTTTATTCTTCTTATGTTTAAGCATATTTGGTAGGTATCTTTCAAATTTGCATAGTTTCAATTATTTCTTGTGTTAATCACATTTTGTATAAGACTTTGTGTTCATCCCCTAAAGTTTTCTTTTTTCTAGTTTAAGTTTTTATGCCTTTCCTACTTTCTGTTTAAAAGCATACCTCAAAAAACCCAAATCAATCATAAGAGAGAGTTGCCCCTCTTAAATGCAAAGGAAGATTGTTAACTTAATAATAATATCTCCAATTGTGGTATACTTTGTCACTTCCCATCAAGTGAGTCAAGATATTTTTTAGCAAAGAATTACAGTGATAAATTTGTTTACCAACAAGGACTAACAATCATGTATTTACTTAATCCATAGTTGACTAGAGCTAATTTCATCCTTGATAGGCTCAAGGTGTGCTACAATTATGTGTGGGAAGTATAGGATCTTTAAGTAGTTAGTTTTTTAGATTTTATATGGTGTTATTAGCTTTATTGTGGTGCAATGTGCTAGTTCCTCCAACTGATTGTCTAAATCCCCTAAAGATCCGCCAATTTCTTATACTTAGGGATTCTAAGTCAGTGGCCAATGAACATAATTACAACAAATGAGTTGAAAAATCCTTTGCACTTTTGGTTCTACAAGACCAAGGCGGGTATACCCTTTACAACACCTAAAGGTATTTCAAAGATTTATTTATGATGTTGCATCAAAACAGAAGGTTCTCAATAACATTTTACCAAGGACATGACTAACTCCATCTAGATTGGCTTAATCCTTTGGCAATACAAATCAGACCATGATTGAGAACATTTTTTATCCAAATCTATTCTTGAATACAACAGAGATAGAAGTGATTTTGGTTATTTGGGATGGATCTAAATCAACATATTAGCCTAGTGAGAGACCGGTGCCTAATCCAATGGGTCATAGAGTCAAATTACACAAAACCAGTGTATCATTCAAGCAATATTACTTCATTACTGACAGACTAATGCTATTAACACCTTGTATTAATACCCCCTTTACTTGGTAATATAGAATTATCCTTTTAAACCACAATGCAAACAATAGTTAACAAAATATCTTCCAAGCATTTATTCCTCTCCTTGAGAGAAAGAAAGAGAAAATATACACAATACAGAAAACTGCAAAGATGAACGAAAATATCTTTGATATTTAAAATTCATATTAACTCCATCAAATGCAACACAAAAAGTGTTCTATAACTAGTATGATATTGTATTAAATTTTGAACATGATATTTCTCTATAGATTTGAATACAAATTGAGATACAACTTTTCTTGTATTACCATGAACTAAAACACAAAATACACTACTGCCTAAAACCTGAGATTCGGAACCCCTACAAAATGACCTTGATTTCCCATTTATAGAAACATGGGAGCAAACAAGCTTCAGGCCATGAATAGATGTCACATTTTCATTTGACAATTTTCTACCCATCTTATTCTAACAAAATATGCCAAAAGGCATCTTTAAGGTGCAACAAGACAAAAACACATTCCCCCTACAGTACAGTCTGAAACAATCTGGTGGTCACACCAGAAAATCAAATCATTTCCCAAAGAGGGAATGCCAACTGCTTTGTCACTTACGTGTCCCACTCCGGCCAGTCGAAAACATGTCATTATAACAGAATGATCCTCCACCAGCGTGGCTAGTCATATGCACACCAAGCTTAGCTACCCTTCAGAAGAGAATACCTGCAAGGAACAACATCCTCAGTAGCTCCCAAACGACATCATCCTTTATCTTGCACCACGCTCCAGGCACATGGAGATAACTCCCCATCTTTCAATAGGAAGTCCCCTCCCACATCAATCCTTAGGCTATATGTGGAAGCCACACACAGTTGACCCTGGTGGTGCCAAAATCTCAGCCAAAGAGGAAGCAACAACAATCGTAACTTGCCCCTCCACTTCTGCTTGCTTCATCCAAGAAGATAACACTCCGTTAACTAGAGTTGTTGCTCTGTTAGAACCCATCATCCTGAGGGAGGGGAAGAGGGAATAATGACGCCTCTCTTCCACCAAGCCTTATGTGGAAACTCACAGTAGCATGGAGTCACTGGAGTTGCTAGATAAGAAACCAAATCCCTCACCAGGATGAAAACAAGGGGAAACCAGGGAATGACAGGAGTTTAATGCTTTCCACTTCGCTCCACGGATTTTGCCTAAACCACCCATACCATAGGAGAATTCTCTCCATTCCTTGACTATGTATGCACATAGTAGTAACTAAGAAAAGAAAGAAACACTCCCCAGAATATAAGGTGGTAAACACATTATAGCAGAATGGAACATATAACTAATCTTGCTTTTGACAAAGGAAGACTGCAACCAATGGATACAAGGGGCCTCTATTTATAGAAAAAATATAGACATCTCTACCCCTCAATAGCCATCTCAATCAGCCTCTTGATCATATTAACTTAGCTAGCTCTGTAGTACTCTCGATCTTAATTGGAAAACTTTGGAAATCCTGCGAAGGCTACTAGAAGAGGAAATGGAGGTGTTGTCGTGGTCAATTTCTCAATTTCTCATAACCCCTGGATTCTACATGTGCAAAATTCCATCAATGCCTCTACTTCCATAGTGAGGAGGGTGAAGTAGATCTCTCGATCTCAACAATTTCCCATTTGAACAATTTACTTATTGCTTTTCCTTGTCCCGACACTAAGTGAGAAATCCTGATAATCCTTCTGAAAATGGCATTCTTCTTAGCCAGACACATTACCTTGTACAATGGCGGCAAAAAGGAGGCTACTTGGCAATTTTCCCTTTCAGATCACATCCATCACGCACCAGAAAAGAGGACAATACTGAGATGACAAGCCAACCCTTCAATCAATGGCATAATAGGACTGGATACACGCTTGATCTTTGCCCTCCCATGCTCTAAGATAATAGCCTGATCTTATTATTCACCGCACTCCTCCATTCCACCGACCCATTCAATTCCAGCCATTTGATCTGTTCAATGAACCAAATTGGCGGCCATCAGAAATAGTCGGCACGTCCAAAGGAAGTCGTTTACTTGATTTGAACTTCAACCGTGGATTTATGTTAATCAACAGTCTTTGCAGAAATTTGAAATTCTTCTAGTGAAGGCCAGCTAACACACAGGTTGTGGAGTCTTTCCACCATGGTGGCATTTCGCACCATCGCACCAAGTTATTTGAGACTACGGCGAAATCCTTGGCTATGATGAAATACTTTCACTTGTTTCCACCTTGTATAATGAACACACCATGGACAATGCACATGTACCAGTCTACATCACACCTTTCACAGTTCTGCAGAAGCCTTAGAATGGTTTCAGCAGAGACAAACCTTTCCGCAAAACACCACTGGAATACAAAGTTTTCAACCATGTCATCTTATCCTCTCCGCGGAAAGTGTTTAGGACTCCCAGTAGGGAAACAATCTTTAGCGAAACAAAAGTTATCATGGGATATAAATGACACATTGGACGACACGAACACTTTCACAATCTCGTGGGAAGCAATAAAAGGGCTAAGTGAAGGCAAAGTTCCCGCAAAACAAAGGAATAACAACATGGCACGCTAACTGGGTGTGACTTAAAGCTTAATTTCAACACATGTGTAAAAGTTGTTTTTAAACATAGGCCTCAAACTGACAACCTAATAAAGGGGGCCGATAACCAGATGACAATAAAACACATAAGAAACAACTTAAGGAATCGGGGACGACCGATCAGTGGCCAATGAAATATTATAACAAAAGGCACACAAAGGTGAATGTTATAAGACTCTAGGCTCTTAGGGTTTTTCAAGGGTTTTAGCAAGCTTAGAGATAAAACACCAGGGGCTAGGGCATGTATTAAAATGGAGGTCCAAACAATGGCTCTAGTTGGGGACAGATGACTGCAAGGTCATCATGAGGATCCATAATCTCTAGGGAGACAGTAGTGTTCAATTTTACCTTGCAACTGCCCAATTCAAAGGGTTCAATATCAGAGATTTGATATTTTATATGGTGGCTCCAAGCCACCATAAAAGAAGAAATAATATCTTCCCCTATCATACATCTTGTTTTCCAATGATTTTTTAAAATTGAGATTGGAGACACAACTATAATTCAAATGGCCAATGTTGTGGACATGTATCCCTTTCAAGGAACCTCTGGATTTATCACTAGAAAATTGACTGATGGTCATTTGATCCCTATAATAGGGCTCTAATTGCAACATACCTTTAAATATGACAAATTTATCCCATTGTTCCACAATATCATGCCCATTATCATAATAACTATAATCTCTGCCATGCAAACTTAAAAACCTATCAATCTGAATTGAGAAGTGAAAGTATTCATAATCCATTTATTGGATAGCATCAGTAACATTATCTTCATCTATTCCATTCATGTCAAATTTAAAACAATCATAGTTGACACTTTCTTGGAGCACTTCGGTATATATTTGTTTTGATTCATTGAAGTCACATTTCGGCTCCAAGATTGGTAATTCAGGCTGATCAAAAGTACAAGGGTACCACGCAACCAACGTGATCATTTGGACTATGTTCCTCATATGATGAATAGCAATGCTCATAGGCAGGCATGACTTCCTCTTGAAATGACAAAAAGTTATATTCATCCACACTTTGCAGCTTATTCAATTCACTATGCACATTAGTACTAGGTAGAGAAAATCTAGCTTCTAATAGATCCCAATCCTTGTTGAAACATAGATCATGACCTAAATAATTCATTTGTATTTTATATTGCTCTCCTTTAGGCTTTTCATTATCCTCATACTCTTGGTCTTCATTGAAAAGGGGATTAACTCTACCCCAATGAGGATTACTATTCCTTTATTTTGGTGGATTTGCAAGCTCATCATAAAGGGGATTTTGTCTTATGTTCATTGTTCCTACAGGATTTCCACCATCCCAACATAAGGATCTAAATCCTTCTCAGCATCAATATATTCAAAATTGTCAAGTCACTATGGGAACATGAAGACAAACCTTCAAGCTCATTTGTATCATCAATAATCATCCTTTCAGACTCATCCTCTGAAACTTCCTCAAAACAATCCATTTGTTCACCAATAGATAAACATGTCCTTTCACAATGCTCCTCATTTGCCAATTCTAGGATCGGAACAATGTATTCTGTTTTCACTTCACCAATGTTATCATCATTATCAGAGAAATGATTAAAATTTCTGCCCTCATAGTTGATATATGAAGGACATTCAGTCATCACAAAGTTTTGTTCTTCTTCCTCACCTGACATATTTGAATACCCAATTTCAGCATTATGCACCTCTTGAGACACCTTATTATGCTGAATATTTGTACCTTTCTCTACTTCTGGGAAAATGGCTTTGCAGTGATGCCTGGAATCATTTTTATCCCTTCGTCCATTATATCCAATGTCTGGATCATTATGACTATAACCCTTATTTACATAACCAACAAATTTATCGTGAGTATCACCCATTTCAATGCAATAAAATTCCTCTAATTTTTCCTCATTTTCATTGCTCATATGTGGAATATCACTTCTAGGTTGATACATGATATCCAACCCCTTACCATCTAGACCATAAAATGATGAATCCGTTGTGACACTTGAACAATTGCCCTCTTGACAAACATTGTTGCATTCTGTTCCTGGTCCACATCTTTCTCCTGCATACTTAATTTTAGCACAATCTATATTTTCAAGCTTATGCCTCCTATTTATGAAATGCCTCAAATTATTCTCAATACTCATGGCTATAGAATATGCTTGGTGAATTGTTGTAGGATCTTTATCTCTTATTAGGTAACCCACGTCTTCATCAAATGCACCTAAGTACACAACTAAGCACATTACATCATTTGGTCTTACGATCTCAGGGATATTCCACAAAGCTTTTGCAAATCTTAAATTGAACCCTGGAACTAACTCATCCCTTTCCTTCTGAATGCTCATGAATTTGCAAATCATTAAGCTCATGTTGATTCCTTCACCAAATTGTTCCATGAAAACTATCCCAAGCTCATCCCAAGAGATGATTGAGCCTTCTTGTAAATAAGAGAACCAATCCCTTGCTTTATCTTTTAGGGTTTGAACAAATATCTTCATGACCACATCCTCAAATTCTACCTCATAATCCTCCATTACACTAGTAGAAAAACTGAAATAAATGACTAAAAAAACTATCAAAAATTGGTCATGTGATCAGTAGTTTGGTCACGTGACCATTGGCAGTTTATTGCCAGTCATTTATCTCGTGACCAAATTTATGACCAAACAAATTTTAGTCATTAATTTGGTAGTATATTTAGTCATAAATTTGGTAGTATATTTAGTCATTAATTTGGTAGTATATTTAGTCATAAATTTGGTAGTATATTTAGTTATCAATTTGGTAGTATATTTGGTAATTTGGTAGTATATTTAGTCATGTGACCATTGGTAGTTTATTGCCGGTCATTTATCTCGTGACCAAATTTATGACTAAACAAATTTTAGTCATTAATTTGGTAGTATATTTTACTCAATAATTTGGTAGTATATTTGGTAATTTGGTAGTATATTTAGTCATCAATTTGGTAGTACGTATATTTAGTCATCAATTTGGCAGTACGTATATTTAGTCATTGTAATCATTTAATCATTAATTGTTGTTAACTGGTCATTTATTTAGCCACGACAGTCATTTTTATTTACTGGTTTCCATTAATTGGTAGTAAATTTAGTCATGATATGAATAATTTATTAAATACCATAAATTTTATAATGCAGAAAAAACATATTATTAAATTTGAATTAAAACATAAAAGAAAATAAATTTGGAAAACTATATATTTTATGATGCTGCCAAGTAAAGATTGATAAATTTGAGCCAACACTTTCTATTTGAGAATCGACCAATAAGAAAATATATGCACAATAATCATGTTCATCATATGGACTTTCTTCACATGGTTTGACTTCAGGAAGTTCAATGAGTTTTGCTTCAAGCATTCTTTGTAAAACTATCTCAGCGGCATCCTTTGGTGAAGGATTAGAATGCAATGGTGATGAAGGTAATGGAGAGCTTGGTGGTTTGGAAGGTTGAGGGATTAATGGACTAGGAATGGGATCACATGGTGGTGTTGGGATAGGACTTGTTGGCTCATATGTTGGCATGGGATTGGATGATGAAGGCCACTCTAGATCGGTATCTCCCTTGTAAAAGGTAATTAAGTCTTGCATAGGATAACTTGGGCTTGTTTGATTTATGTACAAGGGACTACTTGGACTTGGATGTGCTTCTTGTTGGAAAGGTGGACTTAGGTCTATCAATGGTGCTTGGTGGTCTTGTTGAAAAGGTGTACTTGGACTTGCTTGATTTATGTACAAAGGCCTATTTGGACTTGGATGTTGTTCTTGTAATATCACTTGATTGCTTTGTGGATGGGCTTGGTAGTGCATAGCATGGTGGCATGAGGGATTGGATAAGCTTGAGGTGGAGGTTGATAGGTTGATGTGGCATTGATTTGGTGGATAGGTGGATTAAGTTGATAGGAAATGGATAGATATGACATGTGACTACATGGATTAGGTTGATAGGAAGTGGATGGATATGACATGTAAGGTTGATGTGGAATTTGTTGAGGTTGGGATGGCATTTGGATTTGTTGTTGATGTTGGTAAATGTGTTGATGTGATGATGATGGAGGGGTTGCATAGGATAATGATTGTTGTGATATGGATTGATATGAATAAGGGTTGTGATAGGTTGATAAAGGGCTGATATGACATGTAGATGAATTTGGTTGAGATGAAGTGGGACAAGTTGATGCAGAATTGATTTGATGTGTGGATGGATTAGATTGGTATGAAGTGGGATAAGTTGATGTGGAATTGATTTGATGTGTGGATGGATTGGGTTTTGGAATTGTCTCATCCTCATCAATAAAGATATATCCTCCTCGAAGTATAAACTTGGTCTTAGGAGGAGAGGCTCCTTTAATTGTGATCTTGGACTTTGGTTCGCTTTCATGATTTGGATTAGGAGGATAGCCACCTTTAATTATGACCTTGGGTCTTGGTTTATCCTCATGATTTGGATTAGGAAGAGGAGCTCCTCTAATTGTGATTGGTTTCTTCTCATGATTTGGATTGGGAAGATAGCCACCTTTAATTGTGATTGGTTTATTCTCATGATTTGGATTAGGAGGATAGCCTCCTTGAATTGTGATTATAGGCTTAGGTCTTGTCTCATGATTATAAGGATAACCCCCTTGAATTGTCACCTTAGGCTTGGGATTTGTCTCATGATTAGAGGGATAGCCCCCTTGAATTGTCACCTTAGGCTTGGGATTTGTCTCATGATTAGAGGGATAGCCCCCTTGAATTGTCACCAAGTAGGCTTGGGGTTTGTCTCATGATTAGAGGGATAGCCCCCTTGAATTGTCACCTTAGGCTTGGGATTTGTCTCATGATTAGAGGGATAGCCCCCTTGAATAATTACGACCATCTTGACAAGTGTTGAGTAGGACTAGGTTGATGATGATGTGGAGATAATTTGGAATGAGTATGGATGTGACTAGGATATGTTCAGAATAAAATTGATTTGGGTATGATTAGGATATGATGTGGAATGACAAAATTGGGTGATGTGGATCAAATGTAGGATGAATTGTTTATGTGTTTGGTGTTTATAGCTTGATTTGGCAATGTTCAAACAAATGATTATGCATATACACACATGAATCACTCACGCAAGACACATAAGCAAGTTTAGTTTTGAAATATGAAGAATGTGATGATTAAGAAAGCACTTCAAAACACATCACAAGTCTAATGTATAGTCAAGTGGGTATGGCCAATTAGGTTTTGGGCTATGTTTACACAAGGTTGACTAGGAATTAAAAGTGAAATCCTGCCACACAGCTAGGAGAAAGGGGTAACCCACCCTTCACCTTCACTTCCCAAAGGTATAAAGTTCTTTGGGGCTTAGCCAAGAGTGACAAGATTCACAACTCCCAATGAGGGTGTCTTTCGATTTAGCCTCGATTGAGGTCATCCCTTGGAGTGGTGTGTCTCCAAGCAGGCCTCCTAGATAGGGTATACAAAAGCAAACCAAGTGAGCTATCACTTGATTCAATTTCGCACTTGTTAATTGACCCTTAGAAAATGAAATGTGTGGAAGACAATTCAAGCACTTGTTCATTTTAAACCCAAATCTAAATGTGATGGAAGACAATGATTTGTTTTAAGCCCAATTTCTTGATGATGTGATAGCAAGCAAGTTGTTCATTTTATGACCAAAGTCCAAATGTGTGATCAAACAAGATTAAGAGATGAAAGATTAGAATGAGTGCACCTGATACCGTCACTTTCCAATTTGTTGTAGATGTTGATGCCAATGCTGCTTCAGCTCCTTAGATGCCCTTACAAGTCACCAATTCCAAAAAGAAACAAGTAAACTTGCAAAGAAGATGATTACATGAAAAAGATAAAATCTGAAAATTCTGATTAAAATGATCTGATACAAGAGAATAAATTGCATAAAACAAAAGTTCAGGAGATTCTAAGCAATTTGAAAAAATGTTTCGTTGAAAAACAATCAAAATTGCTCAAGTTATGCTCAAATGAAGTTTGCAATGAACCAGAACTTTGACTGATAAAAAAGCCTAAAAAAATAGTATAGTCACCTAATAAAAGTGGTACAGTTGTGAAGTTTGTCCTCCCAGCTTTCCAACGAGTCCTTGTTTGCACAATTTGGCCACCGTATGTGAAAGTTATGATAGAAATACCAAGATGCACAATGACAGCAACCAGAAGCAAGTTACAGTTGCCAAATGCGACCAACTGTTTATCAGAAGTGACAGTTGTTTTACCACAGGTGAGCCCTTGCAGATCAAATGTGACTTGAAAACACCCAGATGCGGCTCCTGTAGGCTTATAAGTGATGCGGATAAATCCAGAAGCGACCAATTGCAGCCTAAACACGATCTGTATCTGCAAAATAACAGTCAAAACACAAAACCCTATTCTGCACAAGCGAGCACTGTCAGTTCAGAAGCGAGGCATATCAGTTTAAAAGCAGCTACTGTAAGTTCATCAGCGATGCGCATCAGATAAAAAGCGACCACTGTCCATTCAGAAGCGATGCATATAAGTTTAAAAACGACGACTGTGATTTCAAAAGTGATCCGAATGAAAACATAAGCGATCACTGTTAGGTCATAAGCGATCAATATAGTTTAAAACTGACAACTAGTAGTGAAAACACATAGACAAGTTCTATTGGGACAAAAGTGATGCGTATCATACCTGAGGCGATCACTGTCGATGTAAAGGCGATCCAGAAAACACCATAGGCGGCTGATTTTAGTGCAGAAGCGATGCGGGTATGCAAAAAGCGGCGGATTTTTGCTCAAAAGCGATGCAAAAATGGATGAAAGCGACATATAATAGCTCATATGCGACTAACAAAAAGCCAAAAGCGATGCATAATAACCCAAAAGTGATCTGGAGAGTCTCAGGAGACGGAATGCAAATGTTAACCATAAGCGACCAAGTTTACCATATGCGATCGCTTTTTGTTCAAAAGCGAGCACTGTTTGTTTAAAAGCGGGCCAAATTTGACCATAAGTGACTGCTGTTTGCCCAAAGGCGAGCTGATTTAGCCCAGGTGACTGCTATTTGATCAGAGGCGACCTGAATTACTAGAACTGCATTGTTGCAGTCCGGTTATTGTTTTCTTCACCAAATGCTCCATTTTTCACCAAATTTAGCCAAATTTGTACTCAAAATTTATGGAAATAGCCTCCCGGACGCAATGGTGAGGTTAGATTTGGGATAAGAGATCATCTACATATATTTTTAGCCAAATATTTACAAACTAGGGTTAGAAAAATGCAAAATTTTGCTACAAAAGCTTGTAAAAATGAAAGATTGGTGCTCCAAGAGATCTAAACTTCATAAAAACAACTCAAACAAGAGAGGTTAATCAAGGACATGGGTCCCACCGGGCGTGCCAGATGTATATCAAAAAATTTGGATTTGTAAATGGAAATGATCAAACAATTGAAATGCATAACCTAAACCCAAATAATTCAATACCTCGAAGATGCATGATGAGCTTGATTGATTGATCACTTTGTTGTGTTGGTTGCTCGATTCCGCAGCATAACGTTGATAAGGATGCAAGCTAGATGGATTGAAGATGATGGATAATGGCTTGAGATGAAAATTCAGCAGAGTGAGGTTGCATGAAGAAGGGTCCTGAATCCTCCCCTCTAATCTCTTCTCTAATGTCTTCTCTAATCTATTTTCTAAAAATGTCTCAAATGGCTCAAAAGAGGCTTGCTTTATAGGATTGGCTTGGTTCAAATGGATGGCTAGGATCAATTAGGGCTTTAGGTGAAATGGATGGATATGATTAAGTTAGGTTTCCTTGCACATCAAGAAATTGTAGTCAATTGACATGTGGCAATGGAAGATAAGGCTTAGGTGTGCTTGTGTAGATAAATACTAAAATTAGGTCCCATTAGTTGTGCATGTGAAGAATTTGAATGAAAGTTGTAACACATGATTGACTGGACAAGTGTTGGAACATGATAAAAGATGAGGACTTAATTCAAATAAAATATTTGAATTAGTTGGGATATGAGTTGGATATTAATTAAATAAATAAGATTTATTTAATTAATTGGGTAGATGAATAGGATGTGATGTGGAAATTAATTAAATAAATAAAATTTATTTAATTAATTGGGATGAGGATAAGATAAATGGGATTATGCATGTGAAATTAATTAAATAAATAAAATTTATTTAACTAATTGGCTAAGTAGGATGAGGATGGGATTGAATGGGATTTTAATTAAATAAATAAAATTTATTTAATTAATTGGCTAATGGATAAATGGGAAACTAGGACAAAATGCCGCAAGATGTCTAGGATAATGTTTTAACAAGGTGTTGTAGGACATGGACAAAGTTGGGACAAATTTGGGTGTCTACAGAAACAAGACAAAGCAAAGTGGCAATAAATATTTTTTCTATTGGAACAATACAGGAAAAGAATTACAAATAATAAAAAAGCAGCACAAGGCTGCCATAACTAGAAAAAACCAGTTCAGCTCTGTCATGTACAGCAAACTACAAGGACTAGCTGAAGAAAAAACTAGTTCATTAGCCACATTAGATACAATAGCAAAACAATGGAAAGGCAGGTTGGACTGATGAAGCCCTTCACATCTTTTGACACTTAGAAAAGAGATGTTGCCACTGAGCATTCCATGAGACATCATTTCTTTTAGCATTCTGTTAACCAGTTTAGGTGCTTTGACTACAGCCTTGGTGCATTCCATATTCTCCTTCACACAAGCCTTTGAGGTGTTACCTGTGTATTCAAACAACCCTGAACCACTGTGAACAATATTTGAATAACAATCTAAGAATGCTACTTAGAGGCCCCTATAGCAGTGACCCTGCAACAAAAAGAAAACACACCATTCCCTGTAACCTTACATAACATGGTCCCAGACAGCTGAAGCAAAAGCGGCACTTGAAACAGTGAAATCCAGCCAGTCAACAACATGCTGAAGATGACAACATGGAAATGTTTTTGGTTTTGTACAATTGCAGTAAAATATGAATTTATTTAAAACAACATTTTCATGATATTTTCTTCATTACCTCAAGAAATCATAAAATAGATCATTACACAAAATCTCTACTCTTGGAATCAATCTCTTCCCTTTCTCACATGGCAATACCGCACTTGCCCGTTCAGACTATTAAATTTTAGAAAACAAGCTAAACAATAGACATTCTAATGACCTCCTGCATAGATAGGATCTGAAGTTCACTAATGTCTTATTATAGCCAGAGGTGCAACACATACACCACATAGAAAAACATATAGAAGAAGCTTATGATGCAGAAGCTACTATTCTGGTATCAACAAAGTTCACCATTTGTTATCTCAATTGTGGTGTTTGTAATGTTGCAGGGTGCATTTTCCCATTTTCATCAGAAGGTTTTGCTCCAATCCAAAGTTCCATTGTACAATGCATCATTAGTAGTAGCTCAAGGAATTTTTAATAGCTTTTTCAATTTCACCACAAGTTTCCAATCATCATTAGACAAATCATCATGAAAAAATAAGAAGAATATTCCATTTTAGACATTAAAAAGTTGTTTTATCAGCCAAAAATGAAAAGCAAAAATGTTCAATTAGTATAAAATGCATAATAGTAAATACATTGTAAAATTACGTAATGTGGACATCAAATAGCCTTACCCTGTAGTTTTCTTTCAATATATCTATGGATCTTCTAGTGAGATGACTCACAAATTCATCCTCCATTTCAAAATGCCTACCAAACATTTTATGTGCTTCATCAGCGTTGCTCCCAACAATCTGTAAAGTTCGTATGATAATTCATTAACAAAAACATTTCAAAAAATAGCATCCAAAATCATATAAAACTATTAACAACAAAGACAGCTTCTCAAAATACCTTCATGGCCACTTTTTCACCCTTCTTAGCCATTTCAACAGCTTTATGATTGATCTCAATTGAGGCTATTTTGCCAATATCTATGAAATCTTTTGTGGGAACACATAATGGCGTGCCAATCCATAGATGCAATCACCACATATGGCTTTATACAAACCAAAAATGATACAACAATCTTTTACATGCATAAGTCATAACACCAAAAAGACTAGGTTTAGATACCGACCCTTGCAATGCCTTCAAGAATATCAACACCAACAATTATAGGATCCTTCTTGTTAAAAATACAATTTGGCAAAATGCTTAGTACACAGGGGAAAACAACATCTTCTACAGCCTCCTTTTTCCTTTCTTCCTTAAGATTGTCCATATATGCTTTAAACTGGTCAAACAGATGATAAATAATGTCCACTGCAAATATCTTGACACCAACTTCATCTGCAAGCTCCTAAGCTTCAAGAGTAATTTTGACATCAAATGCCAAAATTGTAGCATACTCTTTCTTCTTTTTCTCAAGCATTACACTTGCATGCATGACATCTTTTTTATGCACAGGCCCAATACCAATTGCACTAACTGGGATGCTTACAGCTGGGGTCTTCAAGAACTCAAGTAAAGCCTCCAAAGATCCAAGAGTTGAATCTTGAACATAAACTCCTTCCCCACTCTTGTCAATCCGAGACATTACATTATTGATATATTGCATTGCTTCTTCCTTAATATCCTCTAAATCATCATCAGGACCAACAACATATAATTGAGTTCTTGCTATGGCATGCTCAAGACCCTGAAATTAAGAAATTGCAACTAAATTTCATTGTCCACATATATTTGATAAATTTATGCTCATATAAATAAAATTATTAGCCTGAAATTTGATACCTGAGAGGTTAGGCTTCAACTTCTTATGACGTTGATAAGATCCCTGAAACCAAAAAAATCTTAAGCTATGGAATATATTATATTATTTTAACAATATGATCAATGTGACATGGTTTGAGTAATCTAAATTTGAGGTGTAGATTATTGTATTCTAGCATAGTAGATCACAAATACCACCCATTCTCCTTTACTATAAAAGAACATTTCAATTTTTTTAAAGCCACATATACTCCATTAAATAATATGGCACCATAAGGCTTCCAAGAATACATACCACTATGTAGGTTACCATAATGGACCACTCGTAAGGAACATTTTAAATCAGGATCAAAGTCACCTGGATCTTGAAACCAAAAGGCAATCCCTTTACTTTTACACCATATATATCAATTTTATCCGCCCTCTGTCCCGATGTTTCAAAAGGCAACTCCTGGTGCATGTAATTTCTCATACTGTCTAACCATTCAACATTTACAAACTATTTTCTATTTTGAACAATTTCTATATCCAAGGTTGACTTGATGATGCTATAGTATGGTAAGCTTTTACTAGAGTTTTAGTGCAAGTTTTGGGATATAACATTTATTATTTGTTAAGTTACCTAATTGATAGAAAAATAGGGCATTTCCAGGTACTATTCATCCCAGAATCAAATTCGGAATCGAATCGCCTATAGAATTGGGCACGGTTGGGATTTTTTGGGCCTGAAACAGTGTGGAATCATTGAGGTATGAACCCCGGTGACTCCAGGATAGACGTGGCATTTTGAAGAAGTTTCTATGACGATTCTAGAGGCAGGTAATGTTTTCAATGCACTTTTTAAAAAAAATTACATATACAAACAAGATACAACATGCTAGAATTAAAAGATTGATTCAACATCATGATAAAGAAAGGTAATCTGCAATAAAAAAATATAATGCAAATATATATATATATATATATCAAGTTATAAGATATCAAAACTATCTAAGAGTATATATATATAAATATAATAAAAAATGTCATAGTTGTCTAAGAGTTTCCAACTCTTTCAAATACACCATGAAAATTAAGATCCTTAAACAACACATTCAAAATACTACATAAAGTAGTGGGCCAAGATGTCTAACAACTAGTACATGATAAACATCAACTATGCCATTTTTTGCAAATATTTTAGTGGTCATCGTGTGAAGGTTCCTTCTTTCTCTTTCAGATGAATAGCTCCATCTATTTTGTTGTCATAAGCAAGGGGTACGTTACTTGTGACCTTTAAAATATTTAGATTTGCATCTCTTGTTCCTTCCAAGTTGACTCCATGTACAATAGATAGTGAGTGAATCCACCCAATGCCCACAGCAACACCATCAAACAGATCCAACACCCTAACTTTATCCCCTTCTTAGAGTTTATCAATACATTTCTGCAAAAAAATAAATAAATAAACATTATATTGAAATACATAATAATTATTACATAGGTAAGGATTAACCTTATTTACATAATAAAACAACCATTACTTATGTTGGAACAAAATTTTAAAACCCTAAAATTTTGTTAATTCCCACCATTACTCCAAATAAACTATTCTAATGTCTCACCTGTTAGGACCTCTCAAAAATTTTGCACATTTCTATCCTACTTGATCTTTTCACTTGTATATGACCATTTCTTAATAGACTTTCATGCCAAAATTTTATGCCATTTATTTCCCAAGGTCACGTAACATGGTCATTTTGAGGAGTATGCAGTCATTCTTAATCATTTCTATGTTTTTGTAGTTTACCGTAATCTCGCAGGTCATCCTCATTGTCTTGGTGGTAGTGCGGGAACCAGAGGAATA
This sequence comes from Cunninghamia lanceolata, assembly GCA_027924645.1. NCBI lineage: Eukaryota > Viridiplantae > Streptophyta > Pinopsida > Cupressales > Cupressaceae > Cunninghamia > Cunninghamia lanceolata. Next base: position 663,591 of record BSBN01000905.1, read on the forward strand.
AGAATCATGTATATCACACTCTCGTTGGAAACATACAAGTTGTTCGTGGCATGGCGGTAGGAAGGGCTTGGTCAACCATGTATACTGTGGTCCCTCGGAGGTCTCACCACTTGGTTGCATCTTGGTGATAAGGAAGAGAGATCAATATAAACTAATCCCATGGTCCTGCATTGGTTTGACAAGTTGTTCACGACATGGCAGTATTAAGTGTCCAAGTTGCTGGGCTCCCGCAATGGCTTTCAAAGAACATTTGTGGCAAGGCGGTAAGCAATAAAAGTTGGTAACATAATCATCCCGCAGTAATGAGAACAGGCACTTACAGGTTGATGGTAATGGAAGAAAATGGAATAAAGGGGGCTATAAGACCTGCGATCCCACTTTGTTTGAGCATAAGGGCTGAGGGTTGGTGGTAATCAAGAAAAGTGAACAAAAGGCATTGAAGCTTATTGCCATCCCGTGATTGGTTTAAACAAGCTCCGTGATAGTGCAGTAATGATAATAAATGAGTAAACATACTCAGTGCAGGTGTGCGATTACTGAGAAATTTGAAAGATCTTGTCATTTCATTTGATCGTTGGATCAAATTTGATCAAGGGCTTATATTTGAAATGAATTGAATGTTGATATTTTATAATCTCGTGGTATGAACCAAAAATAATAGTGGAATGATAAACATTCTGGCTCGATAAAATCATTCGACTACTTAAACAGTAAGGTTGCCAAATGGATCTTCTCTGTTGAGAATTGATAGAAATGCTATAATTGACTATTTTATGTTGAACTAACAAGCTCTCACTGAAATTGACCTACAAAAGATTGAACAAGAATACAAAAGTTTGAGAAGAACACTCAGAAGTGATGAGTTGCCAATATTTATGAGAAGAGTTGCAAACAATGGGATAGTTGATATTCCTTCCAATGCAGTCAAACCATTCCCTGTGGAAGATTTTGCAGTCTATTTCAAATGGACCTATTATGCATTGTGCCAAGTACTGGGAATTGATGTTGATTAGAGGATGCTAGTTAATTTGATGATGATGGCTATGAAGATACAAAATTTAGAGGTGAACATTGAGTATGATTTTGCCTCATATCTTGAAAAGAAAATACATGATGGATTCATCAATGTGAAGGAAGATAAGAAACCCATGAACTTCAAGTTTTATTCTTTGGTTTTACACCTTATCCTATATCAAAATAGGAGTAAATGGTCAAGTAGAATGGAGATCAACATGATTGACAGGACAAGGCAAAGAATGCCTACTCAATGTTGGTGTTACATGTGGGATTCTCATTGCCAGACTGGTAACTATACTGTATTTCATAATGAATTCTGTGAAAATAATGAATTCTTTTGGTAATTGGGCCCCCAGATTGTCACCATAAATCATATTGTTAAGGCTCGGCAACACCAAGCCATAACACGCTTACGTTATGCTCTGTTATATTAAAAAAAAACCTGCGTTTCATTTCATTATTTCACAACATTTCACATCAAACTCGTGGCTTGGAGACAAAGGAAAGCGCACTCACATTATCAAAGGGCATATCATCAACAATTTGTCACTGATTCAATGTCAAAATGCTGCCATGACGTTGGGGAGGCCAAAGGAGTAAGTTCTATTTGCTTTCTTGTGTGAATTTGTTGCTAAATAGGTACGTTCAAATAGTTTTTGATGTAAATTTATTTAATTTACAGGAATTGTTAATGCGCCTCCTCCTCCTCTTGAAAATCCTCAAAATACTCCATCACCTGAACAATAAATACCTACTGAAGAACAACCCCAACAACAAACACCTCCATTCATTCCTCAATATGCCCCTAGAACACAAGAAAATATAATGGGGAAAATTGAAAATAATAGAAAACAAATTGAGGACATAATTCGAAGGTTGAAAGAACTTGCAACTTCAACCTTGCATAGATCCACGCTTGCTCAATCTCTTGAATCTATGTTATCAAATGTAGATTCAATTAGCAAGCAAATCTCTAGTTGGTCAGAAAAGAGGAGAGAATTTAGAGAGTTCTATGCAGATAAGTTGTCCTGTGAACAAGTTAAAAAAGAACAAATTACAAAATTGGACTTGTGTTCTATTTCATAGACCCACGAACAAATCAACCTCTACCCCTTACATGCAAGAGTTTCCCTATCCATTGGTGCAACAACCAGGTGATAAGGGACAATTTTGGGCAGAGGTGGTGGATGGTTTTTGGCCATCCTCCATGCAACAATAATGAGGTCTCACAATATTTTTTGAGGAAACTCTACTGCGAGTTTGTCAAAAATAAAGTACCAAATTATTTTGATATGCGGGAGTTCCAGGGTAGAGGTGGGGGGTCAGCACAGGATAGACCAGGGGCACATGTTGACCCACAATGGCCAACGAGATGAGTACTCACCAGACCAACCCATGAGCACATGTCTATCCCTTATGTTGTGAAGGAGAGTGTTGAGGTTGAGACACTTCAGTCCATTAGTGCCTTGACCCAGAACATCATAGAGCATGCCAGTCCTGCAACACAGCATGGGACAGGGAAGAGTTCGAGTAGGGTTCCACCCCATACTTGTCAGGCTTGCGGGTCAGCTTGTGGTTATGACCCCATGGATAGTCAGGACATAGGTGTGTAGGCTACATCTGTAGTTAAGCAGATGGTGATGACAAATACCCTCCTAAGTGAGACTTTCAGCCTTGATACTCGGGTAAATCTTAGCAAGTTCATTGAATTTAATTTATTAACTTTCATTTTTGAAATGCAATATTAACTAATTTAGTTTGACGATTTTAATGAAATTTCAAGGTTATAGCGTTGATGCAGTTTTCAGTGGTTCTCCACTTGCATATTACACTACAAAATCTACTGTCAGGGTATGTAACTAGTAAACAATTATAAATATTACATGTGAATAGCATCATTATATGAATGGTATTCTAATATCTGATTTTGGATGTTGAATAGGTTAATATTGGAGATTTCACGGGAACACCTACCAGTGGTGGTGGACTTCAAAGCTTCACGGAGGTAATAAAATAAATAGTTTAATTAATGAATTGTACTTACTAGATTTTTGTATTTTATATTCATATCATTGGTTACATTTCATTGCACATCTTTCAAACTCAAAGCATTACTATACATTGCATAGCTAATAACTACATGTTGATAGATGACAAAATTTCAAATACAATATAGTTATTTGAAAAAATGCCTCAAAGAAATGTGGTCTCATAGAATGCCATGACAAGTAGATGCATAGACAAGGACATCACCATGAGACCATATTTCTTTGAGGCGTCTTTTCAAACAACTCACTGCCTTGTCTATGCTACCACATTTTCCATACATGTCTACCAAAGCTTGTTGATCCCCTCCACACTATTCTTCGACAAAATCTCTCTAATAAACTCATCCAATTACCACCAATTAGACCCCAAGACATGACACCAGAGAGGGGTATGAGCCTATGACATCTTATATAGCATATGATTGACTCCAACATCATCTAGGTCCCTCCTTTGTTGACTCTAAAATTCCCCATGATGGTAATGTCTTCACCATTTCTCATAGCCCATACCAACTAGTTGTTACCTTAAGACACTTCTCCTTAGATCTCTTTCACCTTTACCTATCTTATGCCTCTAAACGCATTGCTGCCCCAACCCCACAACCTCTTTCTATTACTTCACCTACTCCACTAGATATGCCCCTATCTTCCCCACCATATATCCACCTATTACTACTTCACCTTCCTCATTGACTTCTATCTCCCCTCTAACACCCCTCCAAGATAAAGTAAAAGAAAAAGTGTAGGACCTTTCCCCATCCACTTCTAAAAGTAGGCCTAAGAAACTTCCCCAACACTACACCCAACCTACTAACCAACCCATATCTACCCTACCTATTTCCTAATATACCCCTACCAGACGTCCTAGACCTAGTTTGCTTCCAACCCACCCCCTGACAAACCTCAAGACAAAGAAAATGATAAGAAATTTTTAAAATACAGTTTTTCTTCTCCTATCTAGTATCTTTCCTCCCTCCTATTATCCCACAAACTCTTGATGTTCCTCCTTCCCATAAACCCATAAACTTAGCTAATGTCTATGCGATTTCTAGTTTAGGCATTGTCTCGTAAACCCACAAACTCTATCTTAGGCATTGTCCTACCTCCATGACTACCAAACAAACAAAAATTTGAGCACAACCCTACCCCACCCTACCACCAACCTAAACCTAAACTAACACCTTCACTCCCTCTCTGACTTCTTAAACCTAAAATTTGATGCTACTATGGTCCCTCCTTTGTTGACCCTTCTACCACACAATAGTCACGAATCTTCGTCTAATTTGTATATATGCATGTGACTTGTGTGCTTTATTGTGTGTACTTCCATGTTTAGGTGAACATGTGTGTATGTTAGGAGCCATGACTTGCATCACTATTATAGTTTTTGTAATTGAATAATGTTGTTTTATTTTCAGATGATGCAGGTTGCGGAGACACCTCCCAATGTTCATAGGGCAATGGAGCATGGTGTGTCCTCTGTGGTTCATAGCTCCATGCCTTTGATGGGGGTATGAGGCAGATTAGTAAATTTCAAATTACATTCGTTGTTATTGTTGGCAAGAGACACTACTAGGCATGTCAGGTGTTGTCATTGATGGCAATTGAATCTATCTTACACATCCGCATTACATCATTTGATCATACCAGAAGTTAGAGTGCAAATTTATCTAAGTTTGGAGAGACAAGAACAGAGCATTTGATAGGGTTTAGCATATTAGTCCACATTTCTCCACAAGTAATCACATTGTGATGCGGATCTAAGGGAATGATAAGGGATGTCAAGGCTACCTAAATCCAATATTTTAGCCTCCGGTGATGAAGGGATTGTAAGATACAAGCATCTGAGTATCAAGTTTTGGTAAAGCAATTCAGTCTAGTAAAGAACAGACCGACTAAGTGTTTGATCCTTGTGCGGATGAAGAGAAGTGGTTGGTCGAGAAATTTATGAGACCCAGTGGAGTTGGCTGATAGGTGAGGTGACTTGAACACATAAGTTTTGGTCTACATTAATATGTGTGCATGGATTTAGCCGACAGAACAATGCTCTTGAAATAGTTTCTAGTTTTTCTCAAAGCCGACTGCAGTTGATGTTACCTCATGTAGTGGATATATATGATTGATGGATTCAAGCATTTGAGTGTGGTGGTATATGAATATGAAAGGATAAGTAGAAAATATAGCAGAATCAAGTGTGAAGGGAAGAGATCTAAGCTTCGTATCATGACAGAGCAGTGAAGTAGAGCAGAAAGAGATGAAGTGTGTAAAGTTAGTATATTGTGCATAACTAGAACTGTAATTTTGCATTGTTAGATGTTGTTTCTCAGTTCAATCATTCCAGTGAACTCTTGTAATTAATTTTTTAGGCAGTGAGCCTCTTTGAGTAGTGAGCACTGGGTAGTGTGCCTGAAGGCATGTGCCTTCCCCATTTGTAATACTTTTAACAGAGTATAAATTCTTGTGGGTTAACCCCCACCATGGTTTTTCCCTTAACTAGGTTTCCACGTAAAAATCTTCGTGTTATGTGTGTTGATTTTATTTCTGCTCATGTGTTGTTGATTCATGCTTTCATGGTTATATCATTCATATGTTAATAAGTGGTAAAGAAGTTTAATTACAGCAAAGGATAAAAGTTTTTGTGACAACTGATTCACCCCCCCTCTCAGTTGTCTGCCCTTATTTCAACAATTGGTATCAGAGCATGGTTCCTTAGAAGAAGTTTAACAGCTTGAGGAAGATCTGGGAAAGTATTTTCAATGGGTTCATTCAAGCAGTCTGATGGTATCAATCAACAAATACAAGTAGCCCTAGATGACCTTGACTTGTCCAAAGCAGAAATTAGAGATCTGCAAGAGAACCTTAAAGATGCTGAAGATTTTATTGAGACCCTTAAAAGAAAATTTGAGCAAATCTAATGAAAAGAGGAAGGAGCTACTTCTTCAACTAGCAAATTAGAATGACGACAATGACATGGATGAGGCCCTGAAAGAGAAGACAAAGGAATGTGAGAAGTTAGCAAAAGAAGTTGTTGTCCTAAGACATGAGATGGAATCCGGGGTGATGAGGCTAACCAAGGAAATTGAGGAAAGAAAGAAGTCTGAAGAAAAACTGAATCAATCTTTGAAAGAAAGAACAGAAGAATGATGTAGATTGGACATAATAATTGACCATCTAGAGTCTAATCTACAAGAAAGTAGGGACAATGAGGAAGAACTTGAAAGGCAAATTGTCATTCTCAAACACGACCTAGAAGTTGCAAATGAATATAAAGAGAAATTCAAGATAAGCTCAGCTAAACTTGAGGTGCTGCTTGACAGTCAGAAGAAGGTAGATGATAAGCATGGTTTAGGATTTGAGAAAGGTAAAAGCTCTGGATCCTATCAAAGAAATCCTGAAGCAATAAATCAAAGAAGGAATCCTAGAAGACCTCCGATAAGACAACCTAATGCTCAAAGGTATCCATCTTTTAATGGCAGTTATTTCAAATGCAATAAGTATGGTCATAAAGCCAATCAATGCAGAAGTCAAGTAAATCAAAATGCATCATCTTTCTCCGGTCAATGCTTTAATTGCAAAAAGATAGGTCATAAGGCTAAGGAATGCATAAGTGGATCAAGGAACCCTCCAAAGAACAAACAAGTGTTCAATGGAAGATGTTTTACTTGTAATAAGTTTGGGCATATTGCAATGCAATACAGATCTAACCTACTATAACATGTAATTGTCAGAAAAAAAAGATTGTGTGTTTCAGCTGTAACAAATCTAGACACATTGCTAAATTTTGCAGAAGCAAAAAGCAGAACTCACAGGCAAGTAAAGGAAAAATAGAGCAGAAGTTGGACAAAGGCAAGGGCAAAGTTGATTTGAATGAGATCCAGAATGACATGAACAAAACATGGGTGAAGAAAGGTGAAATGAAAGTTGACAATGGGTCCGCACCAGAATCCAGTGCTAATAATTCCTTCGAGAATTGAATCAGGAGCTCTGGCTCAGGGGGAGCTGCATTGAAAATCTAATTCCCCTGGCTAGTAAGTGGGTGCATGAATATGGCACAATGAACGAAGTTAAAGAAACCTATTTCAGATCTGTTGAAGCAAATCCTGGAAGAAAAGAAGCTAATGCAATTGATTGCAGAGCAATTGAAGATCGACTGTATGCAGAAATAGTGTAACTGGATGTATTAGGGCAGAGCATTTATTACAATGGAAAATTAGGTTTTGCGGAGCATAAAAAGTCATTCATTCAACATCTGAATCACTTTGCATTTGAAGAAAACAAGAAGAAGAGCGCTTGAGCTAAGAATTCAAAGATTTGAAGTGCGATAGGCAAATTCATCAGCTAACCCTATTCCCATGAAGAAAAAGGTATTTTTCTGCTAAGATTTGAACTTTTAATCTTTTGCAATGGCTACACCTCTGGTTGTGAATATCACTGAGTGACCTAGGCCAAAGTTTAAGAAGCATCCACATAAATCAGTAGAGGTCGATCCGTTAGGTGCCTTTTCAAGTGTCTCGTATGGTGTATTACACATTGAAGATATTAGGGCCTATATTCATGCTGGCATAGATGAGTTTGGGGACTCAAAGTTAATAGATTTGTTCAAGAATCATCTGAGGGATGAAATTCACGGTCTTAAACATGAGTATAAGGCACTGCACGATAAACATTTCATTTAGATTATAGGGTTTCCATCCTTCGATGAAGATGCGTGGGTCCGGTATGTGCTGAGCCGGATGCACGATGAGTTTATATGGTTAATGAAACCCTTCAAGATCATCAAGGACACCATCAAGGCCGTGACAGGGTTGAACTCATCCGGTGGACTGCCAATGTTGAAGTCAGTAAAGAATCAAACTATAACTGATGCTACAGGTTCAAGGTTTGACAAAAGGGCAATGACAATAAATGACATCACTAATCTAGATATCAAATTTGCATCAATGGTGATTGGATAAAAGATATACCATTCCAGCAAGGAAAATTCTGTATCTAGTACAACTATCTATGCAACTTATCAGATGTTGAGAGAGAATGTTGATTATGACTTGTGCGAGTTATTGCAGAACCAGTTGATGGAAAATTTGAATAAGGTTAAAAATGATAAGAAGAACACTTTCAAGTATGGTACACTGGTCCTATGTTTGTTCTTCTATTTCATGAATGAGTTACGTAGCAAGAAAAGCATGTGTTGGACTAGCGATAAGCCTGTTGCCATTCAAATAAGAGAGCACTTGAACAATATTGGTGACTTCAATGCCCAAAGGACTGCTCTTTGGGGATTTTTCTAGTATTTTCAGAACATGATGCAATCAAGGGCAAGAATCCCTACATCTGTGGTTGAAAAATACAAGGATACAGTCTATTTTATGGTGGATATAGATCAATGTTTAATGGAAACAGTTGAACCAACAACTGTGTGGATCATGCCCATGGGGTATGAAGTTGATGAGAAAGTATTGGATATGTATGCTCCACACCTTCTGAGTAAACTAATGGACATCACAGTTGAAAGATTTGGGACATATAGTGAACTTAGTGTGAAGCTACATGTTGAGCTTCGAAAGCCTGAATCTAAGAGAAAGATTCAAAGGCAAGTTGAAATGTATGCAGAAAGCATTGGCATAACAAGAGAAGCTGTGAGACAAAATAGAGAAAGAATAGAGAAAACTGAGAAGGAGAAGTAGGAAAGAGAACAGGGAAGTGTTCTGATGGAATCCTCTTCTAAGCCAAGAACTACAAGGAGTACACATATAACCTCTGGTGCATCACCTTCTCCTACTGTAGAAAAACCCTCCAATAAGGAAGGAAAAAGGACAAAGGTAAAAAAAAAAGAACATATGTCAGTGTGGAAAAAGTGGATGAAGAAGAAACTGACTCAGATGATGAGGTCAAAGAGTTGAATGCATCAGGCACTAAAGTTGCCAAAGTGTCTAAGGAGAAGCCCTCCGGAAGCAAAAAGACAAGTAAAATGCATAAATTAGAGGCTTATGTTGAGAAGCACACTCTCTCTGTGGATGACATCATTAAGTTAGTCACTGTAGATGGAAACTTGAAGCTAATGACTGAATTTTATGATCATTACAGTGATGCTGATAAGAGAGTTTTGGAGGAAGCAACAGTCAAATATTTGAATATCTATAGTAAAATTCTATTTGAAATCACTTTTGAAATTTTGGAAAGCCTTGCAATAATTCTAGAATTAAGAAAAGAGAATGCAAAAGCTGAAGATTTTGAGCTCCGGGAGCATGTGTTAATAAAACTATGTCCTCAAATTACTCCAGATCAAAAGAACTTGATATTCAAAGAAGTGAAAGAGGACTTCAGGAGTAAGATCAAAATGAATATGCTCATGCTAGGAGAAATTGATAAGGTAGTTAGAGATACTCAGGAGATTCTTCTCAATGCATTGAAAAAGCATAATCTTCCCACTGTTGAAGAAGAAACTAATGTTGAAGTTGATTCCTCCATTCTGAATATTGAGGAATTTGATAAATTTGATGATAACACTGCTACTGAGGATACACAAAATCCTCTGAAAGAGAAGGCAGAAGATATTTCTGATATAGATAAAAGCAAGGATGCCTCTGATGATGATGCAAAGAAGGCAGAAGCAAAGAAAAGGAATGAAAGTGATGAGTAGAACATTATGGTTGACTCCAAAAAGGGAGAAGATGGAGGCCCTAAAGAGCACAAGTCTGAAACATCATTTTGGGCAAGAGACACTGCAGATACAGTGAAATAAATTTTGGAAAGAGATAAACAGATTGCAGAAGATCAGGACATAATACAAGGACAAATCAATTTTGATACTTTATCACTGGTGCAAAAGATAAAGTTGGCCTCTATTGCACAAGCTAAGGCTAGAGAGGAAATTTTGAAGTCCCATTTAGAAGATAACGAGCTGCTTGGCCTTGCATCTGGGATTTTGGAGAAAATCATGCCCACATTTCAAAAGGATTCTTTAGCATCTCCCTTCAGTCAGTTGAAAATCTTGATAAACTCTATAAGTTCTCATTTTGAAACCTTAGAGAAGTCAGCAAAAGTTAAAGTAAAAAATGAATTTAATGAGAAGAGGTTTGCTGAAATAAAGAAAATAATTAGCTATGATAGATCCAGGCTTGATACTAGTGTAAAGAGTATTCAAAATGCCCTATTTGAAGGTGCAGAGATCTATAAGTTTTGTCTAAATAAATCTAAATTTGTTAAAGATATTAAGAAAAAGATTAAGGAATAGAGCTCAAATTGTCTAATATTTCTCAGTCATATAGTCCTTTAACTAAGTCTGTAATTACCAAAGAATGCCAAGTAGTGAGTCTGCGGAATGAATTGAGTGATTTGGAGAAGGAAAAGGCCAAAATTCTGGGTAGATTGGATGAGCTCTGGGGACTGATCTCCCCTAAGTTAGAAACTATGTATGACATATTGGCAGAGTCCCAAGCAACAACTGTTACTAGTGATCCTACTGACCTTCAAAAGGCAGAATCACTAGCATTTTTATTCAGTGGGCACATATCTATCCTGGATAGTATTAAAAAGAACTAGGATAATGAATTGACAAAGTTGAAAAACATTTTTGGTGATATCTTTCTGCTGATGAACAAAGCCTAAGAACTATATGCGGAAGTATGTAGAGTTTTGACCCTTGTAAATAAAATTATTGCATGAATTTTGGTATGCGGATCCCAGCCTTTGCCATTGATGTCAAAGGGGGAGAGGAAAAATAGTGAAAAATAAAGAATTAATCTAAGGGGGAGCATGGGAAATCATAAGTGTATAAAGTAAGGGGGAGTTATTCTAACACTTAGTCATTTTTCACTAAGTGTTGCCATCAATGCCAAAGGGGGAGATTGTTGGCAAGAGACACTGCTAGGCATGTCAGGTGTTGTCATTGATGGCAAATGAATCTATCTTACACATCCACATTACATCATTTGATCATACCGGAAGTTAGAGTGCAAATTTATCTAAGTCCAGAGAGACAAGAACATAGCATTTGATAGGGTTTAGCATATTAGTCCACATTTCTCCATAGGTAATCACATTGTGCTGTAGATCTGAGGGAATGGTAAGGGATGCCAGAACTACCTAAATCCAAGATTTTAGCTTTCGGTGATGAAGGGATTGTAAGATACAAGCATCTGAGTAACGGGTTTTGGTAAGATAGTTTAGTTTGGTAAAGAACAAACTGACTAAGTGTTTGATCCTTGTGCGGATGAAAAGAAGTGGTTGGTCGAGTAATTTGTGAGATCCGGTGGAGTTGGCAGATAGGTGAGGTGATTTGAACACATAAGTTTTGGTCCGCATTAATATGCGTGCATGGATTCAGCTGACAGAACATCGCTCTTGAAATAGTTTCTAGTTTTTCTCAAATCTAACTACAGTTGATGTTACCTCATGTAGCGGATATATATGATCGATGGATTTGAGCATTTGAGTGTGGTGGTGTGCAAATATGAAAGAATAAGTGGAAAATATAGCAGAATCAAGTGCAAAGGGAAGAGATCTAAGCTTTGGATCATGACAGAGCAGTGAAGCAGAGCAGAAAGAGATGAAGTGTGTAAAGTTAGTATATTGTGCATAACTGAAACTATAATTCTGCAATGTTAGATGTTGTTTCTCAGTTTAATCATTCCAGTGAACTCTTGTAATTAATTTTGTAGACAGTGAGCCTCTTTAAGTAGTGAGCTCTGGCTAGTGTGCCCGAAGGCATGTGCCTTCCCCATTTGTAATACTTTTAACAAAGTATAAATTCTTGTGGGTTAACCCCCACTGTGGTTTTTCCCTTAACCGGGTTTCCACATAAAAATCTTGGTGTTATGTGTGTTGATTTTATTTCTGCTCATGTGTTGTTGATTCATGTTTTCATGGTTATATCATTCATATGTTAATAAGTGGTAAAGAAGTTTAATTACAACAAAGGATAAAAGTTTTTGTGACAACTTATTCACCCCCCCTCTCATTTGTCTACCCTTATTTCAATAGTTATATTTGTTTATTTTTGAAAAATCAAATGATTATTGATTTGAAGTTTAATTTCTATTTTGATGGTTTCTATAGGACATGACATCACCACAACCTAATCCTAGTATTGAGGCAAATGAGGTGACAAATTTTTGAATAGTAGTAAGTGATTATTTTGTTAAATGTTTCATTTTTCTAATGTAATTTATATATATTAATGTTTATACTTTTTATTGTAACAACTATAGATCCATGAACAACTAAATAGGAGCAACCCTCGGGTTTGTAGTAGACCTACCTCATACGTGTCTCCATCCCCTCGAAGATCAAAGATTGCCTATGATCTATTCTCTTCATCGGATAGAGGGGAATTACTTTTTATTGTGTTCCTTTGTTGTATGTCTATATGGCATTTGTGTTACTTTGTATTGCATATAGTTGACATTGTATGCCTAGATGACATTCTTGTAAGCCTATATGGCTATTTTGTATATATGTTATACTTATATTGATAGATATTGATGTATGCCTATATGGATATTTGGTTAATAAAAATTAGTTTTGTTGATCATTATGTAATATGGAATGGTGCAGTGTAGATTCTTTTTGTATGCCTTTAGGTTTCAAAGTTTAATTGTCAAAGAATCCATCCCAATTGATGATAAGAGAATTTGAGTTTTGGGTTGAAAGTTTTAGTCTCTCAAAACTATACATGCCTGAGAAAATAGAGAAAGGAAGATTGGTTAAATGGATAAATGGAAAGCAAGGTTTTTTGGTTCACATCATGATCTAAATGCTATTGCACAATCTTACATGTTAGCCTTAGTCACTCACGTAGCGATGTACAACCTCGTGCATAAGTCCTTGCATCATGTGCCACCTAAACAATGCCACTTGATCCAACACAAAGTTCATTGTTCCTTGTACCATGCATAATTCACATAGTGATAGGATGTCATGCCCACAATTCCCATGCGGTCACAACACGTATTCATGTGTGTCATATTCACATGCGTCATGTGGTCATGATACGAACTATCAATTTTTTTTTCCACGCTTCCCTAGAAATCCCCTCGCATGCGTAGGCGTGCTCGGCGGCGTACGCTTAAGGTGAAAACAATACAGTTGTCGGCGGCGTACCAAATACATGTGTGCACACCCTACGCAAGGAAACGCATGGTTTCCTGACTTAGGTTAATCTCACGAATTACATTTGAACAACAGTTGTTTTAGGTGATAGATCATTTTTCAACAAAGCATGGTCATCTGTTTCTTCTTTCCATTTTCTGGAATTTAATATTAATTTCTCCTCCTTCAGACTTAACATATTCAACCAAGCCCGTTCATTTGCCCTCTCTTCCTTTTCTTGAAATTTAATTTGGGATAATTGTTAAAACTTTCGAGAAACTCTTAAAATTAAAATATATTTACCTATGCTCTTTTTAAATTGTAATTGTATAAACAATGTATTTCTGAATTGCAACTCTGAGTTTAAACATCTATTCAATTCGTATTATACATTATGCATAAATAAATCCCACTTTCCTTGATTAAAATTTCTATTTCAAATCGAATGTTTTAAACTACATATAGTTTGCCTTCAAATGAATAGTGAAAATTGAATAGTAAAAGTAAATAGTGAATAGTAAAAATGAATAGTGATTAGTGGAAAGTGAATAGTAAATAGTGAAAAGTGAATAGTGAATAGTGAATAGTGAATAGTGAAATGAATTTAATTAATACAAATCTATTTAAATCAGCAACTAACTCTCAACTTAACAGATTAGGAATACAAGAAATGTAAACAATTCTAATGTCCTTTTAAAGAAAAACAATTTTCTTTCTTTCTTTTCCCACAATGGTAAAATGAAATAAACTATAAAATCATATCGAACAACACATTAAGGGAGGATTAACTCTCTTCTCCCAATTACAATTTTTACAACTCAGAGGGAGAAAATCTCTCCTCTAGAAAATTCAACCAGGATGAAACTTTAAGAAACAAGCTCTCTTTACAAGTAAAGAAGAGATACATTTCCCTAAACAATAAAACTCCTCCAATCCTCACAATAAGCTCCAAGCAAAACCTGCATAACAAACAAGAGAAAAATACACCACTCAACTAGCTCTCCTCCCTACCGTAGACTCGCAAGAGGGTCACCCCCGAGCTAGGGAGATCATCCACACACCTAGGGTAGAATAGACCAAAAACCACTTCTCAACAATAGAAACAAACAACACACAACACCCATGGTTTTACTCACAACACAAAAACTCAACTAAGGTGAGTTTAAAGAGGGTAGGGAAGTAGACTCACTCAACTCAAGGGTATCATTCTTCTCAACATTTTATCACAACTTTTCTCATGGCCTCAAGCCAACAAAATTAACACCCTTCAATTAAATTTCAACACAGTTTCCTTCTCATGGCCTCAAGCCAACAAAATTAACTTTTCTCATGGCCTCAAGCCAACCAAATAATCAAAATCCCAGGGATATCACAATTAGGCTCTCAAGCCTTATAACCATTTGCTCAAAATTCATAAAAATGCCCTCAAGGCTTCCATTTTCCAAGAACAAGAATGTACCTGAGGAGGTTCATACCTTCCCTTCCCCACACATGATGAGCATTGTCTTCCAAGTGGAAGAAGCTCTTTCAACACCCAATAAATTCTCCACAATAACAGAAATACCACATAGACAACATTTGCGTAACAACATTCATCAACAAATTACAGAAAATACAAGGGTGAGAAAACTTGCTCACTAACCTTAACAAGCCCTATTATGGATGTAGTTGAAGAAGAGCTCCACACCTAGCCTCCTCTTCCAAGTTCTCTTTCTCTCCTTTAATGGCTTAGAGAAGGGTCTCATTTATAGATTTTCTAAAAAGAGAATGGAGGGTGAGGATCAAGAGTTGAGATCAAGGGCTTTAATTATTTGTGAATTTTAAATTCACAGTGGAGGACAAAAATGAATTAAAGATTCATTTTTAGGAAGAGTGGATTATGACAAGTTGAATTAAAAATGACCCCACTCCTTTTTCCACTATCCCAAGTGGGATTAAAAAATATCCCCACTATCCCAAGTGGAATTAAAAAATATCCCCACTATCCCAAGTGGAATTAAAAAATATCTCCACTATCCCAAGTGGGATTAAAAAATATCCCCACTCATGAAGTCCTCCACTATAGCCCTTTTCCAACACATGGAGGAATAAAATATAATAGGTAAAATAGAAATAAAAAGGGAGTGGATGACACACCACCCTTTTTATGGGGAACTCCCACCAAAAGAGAGGCACAAAGAGACAAAGCACTCCATTATTTGGGGGATCATGGAGTCATTCCATGACTTGGAAGTTGGCTTGAGTGTTGATTCCACTCATTCTATCCTTCCCATACCTCCAAATTCGTCACTTAACTTCACTGTGAAGTTAAGGTGACCATACGGAGGTTAACCAAAGGTTATCCTAGTCAAAAGTGACTCTAGACCCATGGGGTATAACCCAGAGTCAATTTGAACTTAGTTAGGACACCCAGGGTCAAGTTAAGACATAAGAAAAGGGTCTCAAAAATTTAAATTAAAAAAAATAAAATTCAAATACAATTCTTACAACACAAATCATAATTTAATTTTACAAAAGGGTAGACCTAACCCATTCAACATCATGCAAGACAATATTACAACATTACAACATTGCACCAAACACAGAGTTGATCTTGGTTCCTCGTGGAACTAGATCGGCTTCACAAGGGATTACAACATAAGGTGTGGAATGATCTCCTGTATCTATGGTTTTGTTAGAAATACCTACACACTCAATCTCAAAGTTAATTCCATAGATACATATCATAGCCGAAGTAAATTTAACATATTAATGAGGATGTATAACCAATCACTACCTATATCCATCTAGCAACCATATTATATAATAATCAATCATTTTATCATTTTAATCTAGAGCTAGATGAATATAGGATACACACCAGTCGGACAAGGGCGGGCCTTACATAGGAATTATTTTGTGCAACTCAAAAGACACCCTATAATTCTTACACAACCCTTTGGATCATGTGCTATTTGTACAACATTAAGGATCATGTCTCATATTTTCACAAATAACTGTATCTAATTTTGCAAGTGACCAAGGGGATATTGTAATTCCCTATGTTCCAAAAGGATGTTCTTATGGTTGCTCCTTGGTATGCTGATCCATATTCTTTATGAGTTGCTCAATTAAAAATATTTCTTAATTCCTTGTTATTATACCATATTGGGATGCAAAGAGTATGTTTGTTGTCTTGAATAAGATAGTCAAAATCATATGCTTATGAGCACCTAATGACCATTGTGGTTATTAAATGTAATTCCTCTTGCATATAAGGCGAGGTTATGAGAGTACATTGAGTCTTACCTAATTTGAGTATGGAACATAACATTGGGGCTATAGGCTTCCATAAGTCATCAGAAATCCCTTTGAGAATGTGGTTAATATTATAAATGTATACTTTGCATCTCACCATGTTAATATGTATCATGTCATCACATTTACCAATTTGACTCTAATTCCATAAAGCAATTCTCTACCCAAAAACTTGTTAAGCTTGAAAGCCTTGTTATGACATTGTATTAATCTCGCAGAAGGTTACATACACTAGCCCAACTCTTTGCAAGATTGCTATGAAATCTGATAAGCAATATAGGTGTAGTGTAGATCATTACATAATGAAAGAGCCATGAAGTGTAGAGGGTTTCAAATATAATAGAAGTCTAAGTTCAAGCCTAATAACACAGTGACCTAAAGGTGGAAGAAGATGAGGGTTTAATAGCATGGATATGACAACATGAAGATGATAGTAATGTTTAGGAGAGTAGCCTAATAGAGGTCTATTTCAAGCCTAATAGGGGTCTAAGATTGTAGTGATGGAACAATGCATTGAAAGACTAAAACAAACCCTACAGAGATAGTACTAGAGAACAAAGTCAAGGTGAACCGAGATAAAAGAACAAGTAGTTCATATATGACTGTGTTGACTGCTAGAACAAGTATGTTAATAGCCATAAGATGCATGTTGACATGTGAAGACTATAACAGTTATAACAAAGGCAATGTGTGAGGATATCGCTGGTACAATGTAGCTCGGACTATTTTGGCATGTTTGGGTGTGAAATAGGACCATGCCTAGCCTAAACTTACCCATCCTAACATGTTGGAATAGTCAGTTTGGATGCATGAGGAGCAGAATGAAAGTTACACCCCTTTGCAACTTTACACTGCATGCATATGACCATTTTTCAGGCAGCAGAAAAAACTTTCACCATGGGCAAACACCTCAGAGATATAAAAAATTGAGAGAGGTTATTATAGAGGGACCCTACATGATCCTATAGCCTCAGGCGAAATGTTTCTAAGTGACATGATTGTTGAGTAACATCTCGTCAAAGATTGCTGCCATTTTGCACTTTGGACTCTTCAGGGATATCGTCGTTACAATATAGCTCAAACAATTTTCTCATGTTTGGGTGCAAAAAAAGGCCATGCCTAGCCTAAACGTACCCATCCAGATGCATTGGAACTATCAATTTGGTCGCGTCAGGAGTAGGACGAAAGTTACACCCCTTTGCAGCTTTATACTACCTCCTTCTAATGATTCTTGGGGCAGCAGAAAACTTTTCACCACAGGAAAATGCCTCAGAGATATAAAAAATTGAGAGAGGTTATTGTTGAGGGGTTCTACGTGATCACGTTGCCTCAGACAAATGTTTCTAAGTTTCAGGATTTTTGAGTAACAGCTCGTCAAAGATTTCTATTTTTTTGCACTTTGGACTCTTCAGGGATATCACCGGTACAATGTAGCTCGAACTGTTTCGGCATGTTTGGGTGCAAAAAAGGACCATGCCTAGCCTAAATGTACCCATCCATACATGTTGAAATTGTCAGTTTGGTCACATCAGGAGCAGGATGAAAGTTACACCGCTTTGCAACTTTACACTACCTCCTTCTAACGATTTTTGGGGCATAAGAAAATATTTCACCACAAGCAAACGTCTCAAAGATATCAAAAAATGAGAGAGGTTATTGTAGAAGGGTTCTACATGATCGCATTTCCTTAGACGAAATGTTTCTAAGTATTAGGTTTCTAAGTAACAGCTCGTCAAAGATTACTGCCTTTTTGCACTTTGGACTCTTCAAGGATATCACCGGTACAATGTAGCTCAAACTCTTTTGGCATGTTTGGGTACAAAATAGGACCATACCTAGCTTAAATGTACCCATCCGGACGCATTGGAACTGTCAGTTTGGTCGCATCAGGAGCAGGACGAAAGTTACACCCCTTTGCAACTTTACACTACCTCATTCTGACGATTTTTAGGGCAGCAGAAAACTTTTCAACATGGGTAAATACCTCAGAGATATCAAAAACTGAGAGAGGTTATTGTAGATGGGTTCTACATGATCACGTTACCTTAGACATAATATTTCTAAGTGTCAGCGTTTCCAAGTAACAACTCGTCAAAGATTGCTTCCTTTTTGCACTTTGGACTCTTCAGGGATATCGCCGGTACAATGTAGCTCGAACTGTTTCGGCATGTTTGGGTCCAAAATAGGACCATACCTAGCCTAAAAATACCCATCTAGATGCGTTAGAACTGTCAGTTTGGTTGCATCAGAAACATGATGAAAGTTACACGCCTTTGCAACTTTACACTACCTCTTGACGATTTTTGGGGTAGCAGAAAACCTTTCACCATGGGCAAATGCCTCAGAGATATCAAAAACTGAGAGAGGTTATTGTAGAGGGGTTCTACGTGATTGCGTTACCTTAGACAAAATGTTTATAAGTGTAATGGTTTTTGAGTAAGAGCTTGTCAAATATTGCTTCCTTTTTGCATTTTCGACTCTTTAGGGATAACACTAGTACAATGTAGCTCAAACTGTTTCGGCATGTTTGGGTGCAAAATAGGACCATGCCTAGCCTAAACATACCCATCCAGATGCGTTGGAACTGTCAGTTTGGTCACATCAGAAGCAAGGCGAAAGTTACACCCCTTCGCAACTTTACACTACCTCCTTCTGACGATTTTTGGGGCAATAGAAAACCTTTCACCACAGGCAAACACCTCAAAGATATTAAAAAATGAGAGAAGTTATTGTAGAGGGGTTCTAGATGATTGTGTTGCCTCAGACAGAATGTTTCTAAGTGTCAGAGTTTCTGAGTAACAACTCGTCAAAGATTGCTGCCTTTTTGCACTTTGGACTCTTCAGGGATATCACTGGTACAATGTAGCTCGAACTATTTCATCATTTTTGGGTGAAAAATAGAACCATACCTAGCCTAAACATACCCATATGGATGGGTTGGAACTGTCATTTTGGTCGCATCAGAAGTAGGATGAAAGTTATGTTGCAAGTATGAGCCTAACCGGTGTTGTCATTGATGTCAACATACTCTTGTTGCATTGATGATAAGGATTGGATGAATTGTGTGCTAAGGATATTGAGAAAATTAGTCCTAATTAGGAGCAGCGAAGAACAGTGAAGACAGTGAACTAAAGATCCTAAATAAGATGAAGATCAGATGATGCGCTTCAAAGGGTTTGTAGATATGTGTCTTAAGATGATCTAGTAAAGATTTTAGAGGTCCGCATGAAGATCTAAAGAAGTTATGGCCACTTAAGTAAAACTGGTTCTGGCAAATGTTCAGAGGTAACAAAGTGATACAGATAGGTCCGGTGAGATCCAGAAATGTAATATCCTATTCTGTGGATTTGATGGAGTGTTTAGTAAGTTAATGTGAAGTGATAAATCAATTGGTTCATGGTCTGGAGGTCTGCAAGCATCTACTCCAATAGGACAGTGATGACAGACTATGTTCTTGAGGTTCTGGATGAAGGAGAGAATGATTCCAGTAGATAGTAGTAGTGTGGATGTTCTTGGTGATTCAGGAAAGCTTGTGGAGGTGTTTGGATTGTGTCCAGTTCGTGTTGATGGTCCGCATTGAAGATTGAGCTCGTAATTAAAGATTTACTTCCGGATGATGATGTTCTTCTTAAGTTTGGCCGACCGGATGAGTTACACATCCTGCGGATGATCTGGAAGGTGTCTTGTGAAGAATGGTGTGTTCCCAAAGAAAGATTAAAGTTTCAGATTTGTGTAGCCGACAGTGTGTTATTCCGTGTGAAGTCTTTTTGTAATAAGTCATGTTGTATCTATGTACTTGCTCTGTTATGTATGCCGACTTGGATGATAATTCTTAAGTTGATGTCCTGTATAAATAAAGAGTTGTAAAGTCATTTCATAGTGTGTCTTGTGGAGATGAGAGTGTGGTAGAGAGGAGCAGAGCAAAAGGTAGAGCAGAAGTGTTGGGCTTAAATGGAACTGACTCAAGCATGGTGAAGATGTTATTCTTCAGTTTAAGTATGTGATACTTATTATTTTGTAGACAGTGTGTCTCTTGTAGGTAGTGAGCCTCTTGTGAGCAGTGTGCTCGGGCAATGAGTCCTAATTGGCATGTGCCATTTTGTTCTTTCTATTCTTCTAATAGAGAATACAATCTTGGGTTAATTACCTCGTGGTTTTTCCCTTAACCGGGTTTTCCACGTCAAAATCTTGGTGTTTTATGTGTTAATGTGTTTCAGCTCTTGATTTAATGCATTATGTTTCCATGATTGATTTATTATTATGCTGCTGAATTACAAAGTGGATTTAAGTGTTTAATTCGAAGAAAGTTTTGGACAACTGATTCACCCCCCTCTCAGTTGTTTGCCCGAAATCTAACAAGTTACACCCCTTTGCAACTTTACACTACCTCCTTCTGACGATTTTTGGGGTAGCAGAAAACCTTTCACCACAGGCAAACTCCTCAGAAATATCAAAAATTGAGAGAGGTTATTGTAGAGGGGTTCTATGTGATCGTGTTGCCTTAGACAAAATTCTAAATGTCATGGTTTCTAAGTAATAGCTTGTCAAAGATTGCTACCTTTTTGCTGTTTGGACTCTTCAAGGATATCGCCGGTACAATGTAGCTTGAACTGTTTTGGTATGTTTGGGTCCAAAATAGGACCATGCTTAGCCTAAACCTACCCATACGGATGCATTGGAATTGTCAGTTTGGTCGCATCAGAAGCAGGGCGAAAGTTACACCCCTTTACAACTTTACACTACCTCCTTTTGACAATTTTTGGGGCAGCAAAAAATCTTTCACCACAGGGAAATGCCTCAAAGGTATCAAAAACTAAGAGAGGTTATTGTAGAGGGGTTCTACATGATTGTGTTGCCTCAAACAAAATATTTCTAAGTGTAATGGTTTCTGAGTAACAACTTGTCAAAGATTGCTACCTTTTTGCACTTTGGACTCTTGAGGGATATCGCTGGTACAATATCGCCAGTACGAGTGTAAGGTATTAACTTAGATTTTAAAGAAAAGTTAAAGACTAGGGTTTTTAGGAGGTTGAGGACTAGATAACCCTAAACATAATACAACCTAATTGCTTAAGACCACATGAAGAACACATAAGGTTATTTGAGACAAATTAAACAGAGAGTATAACACAAACAAAACTTACCAAACTAGGTCTTTAAAGACAATACACTTAGGGTTTAAAACATAAATAATAACTTTAACTTAAAAACCCTAACTAGTTTTGAATGTTTAAACCTCTGTAGTTGGATATGAACACTGCCACTGTGTCATCCTTTAGACTTCCAAAACTTCCAACAATAACCACAACTCATCAATCAACATCAACATGACCTTAACACCATATTTTGTGATCAACATCAACATCATGAGGACACTGAAGTCGATAAAGTTTTCCTATTAAGAAAAAGAGCTTCCCTTAGCTTCAAGAAATATAAATATTCTATACTGACAAAGCCAACCACGTGAAGGTGGAAGCTCATGTGGCCTCACCTAAGACCTAAGACACATGTATTCTAGTAGACGTAGGACACTTAAGAGACCTATTGTATAGTATGTATCTAGATTTTGTAGACATAGTAGACCTAAGTCACCTAGACACCTAGATTATAGTTCTACCTAAGACACCTATTATGGTAGACCTAGTTGACATATAGTACCTACCTAAGACACCTAGATTAAATTATACCTTATTCTAGTCTCTAGATAGGTAGTTGATATATAGTATCTACCTAGAAGACACCTAGATCATTCTAGATTATACCTTATTCTAGTCTCTAGATAGGTCGTTGATTTATAGTATCTACCTAAGACACCTAGATTAAATTAAATACCTTTTTTTCTAGTATATACCAAAGACACAAGTAGAGACACCTATTATCTAGTTAGAAACCAAGACACCTAGAGACACGTAGATTTTATACATACCTAGATTTTATGCATTAATTTAGGGATCAACTTCATCCATCATTTAGGTCTAACCCCATGAAGCATAACATGATGATGATGCAAATATCAAATGTATACCATAACAAACAAATCAAGTTCATACCACTGCTTGTCAAGTTCATACAACTTTGTGCATCACATCACATACTCTATGAAGAAGCAAGTGTCTTTATATCACAAAACCCAAAAACATATCCTGAAAGCATAACAACATCATCAAACAATAGACAACCAATAGACCTATGTAAACTTACAAATTAATGTGCATACTTACAAATCAATGTAACATGACTTTAAAAAATTAATGTGAATACTTACAAACTAATCCAACAAACCATCTGTGTCTGCTCTACTCTTTATTGTGTCAAGTATTGCCTCATGGTCAGACTCACACACCTTCCACAAGGTCTTGTTCAAAGGTCTACCCCAATATTGTATCAAATGAACATTGGATGCCACAACAAGATTCAAGTAATGAAGAATCTTCCAATGCGTGTCAAAGTCCTAAAACATCCAAACATCAACACTCTTATGTGGGTACCTTTTAAGCCATGTTCCTATAACAACCATTGAGCCTGTAGGGTATTCGATGTTTTCTCCATCTGTAACTGGGGCCTCCAATTTATTTTTGGCCTCAACACAATGACACAAGTAATAATATGTTCCCTCTTCATTATCTTCACCTGCAATAACTGCATAAACATGCCCTACATTGATATGTGTAGCAAATTAGATGAAATTAGTCAACATTACAAAAACACTACAAAGTAAGATAACATTAGGAATTTCAAAAGCTATGCAAGTAGACATATTACCTAGTTGAATTAGATCTGATATGTCATCAAAGTCAACTGATGATTCCATCTTTGTCAGTTCCAGTGCCGTCGAGGGTCGATACGTGTCAAGTGGGTTAAGATAACTTAACTGTCATTCGTCAACCCACTCCTTTGACTCTCATTCATCCTAGGATTGAATTGTACATGAAGAACAAAAGCATTCCATCTTTCGCGTATGGATAGTCCATGAACCTGCAATTGAGCTTCTAAAAGAGTGTAGCTCACTTGATCTTGTCAGTGTACAATAGTCCTCATATGGTGCAATGTTAGTATCATGTATCAACCAAAAAAATATACGAACTGAAGACTTACCTTCATTACCTAGACCCATCGAAGCATTACACCACTCGACGATTAATTTTGCATCTGTTAACTTTGCATTGTCTTTATACTTTAACTCTTCTTGTGCTATGGCTCTTTTGATACATGCTCCTGCACCATCATGCTCTCCCTTTCCATGCCTGACCTCACAAAAGTTCCACATATGTTGAACACATGTAATATTATGCCTCTTGCCCAGCCAATAAAAATTTTGTGAGTTCTTGAATTGTGATGCATAGTTATCCAACCATATGATATGCTAACTGAACGATATGCCCCTTCTAGCCAAATCATTGTAGAACACCTGAAAGCAACCTTGCACGAACTCCGTGGAATGTGTATGATCATCACTAATATAAAAATGATACTCCCTTATGATCTTTCTATTATCATCTGTACTATCATTCACATGAATGAATGTGATGTGCACAAATATAGAAACTTGTGTGGACTTTTAATATTGTGATTGCACCTCATGTTGTGGTTGTAGACTATAGTTCTCTGCAAATTTGACGATTGAAAAAATGCTACCAATTGGAAATGTGTCCTTGCATGACTTGAATTGCAAGTCCAACCATCGAGCTCTATGGGCATGTCTTGAATACTCATACATTATACTGTCATGAAATATAGGCATAAACTGATACACTAGAATCTTTTCAATAACCAATTCACATCTCTTTGCTTCTTTACCATCTTTTGTATTGTATGCCATTGTTTTATACTTGCTGAACTCTACTAGTTCATTTCCAACCGTGTGTGTTCTTTCCATATGTTCACATATTGGCATACCTTGCAAGCCACCACAATGCTGACATGTGCCATCCAAGCATAATTTCTAGTAGAATATTTGACCTTCCTCTCTTTCACATACAATTCTTGATATGAAGTCTCTTGAAGATGTTGGTGGGGCATGTATGCCACAATCCTACAAAACATTGTTAGTATGCAAATCTAAACATATAGACCGATAAACATCAAAATGGTTAGAAAATTCAATATGTAATCTACAACAACAAGTAGTGCATGCGTAATTTATCTTGACATAGAAAGGTTTTAGCATTTCAAAATATCTTTGACAAATTTTAATTTGAGGATACATCTCTAGAAATTTACCAAAAAACTGTGTTTGAATCATATCCAAAAAATGCTTTGGATGTGGCTCATGGTTCAGACTACCGATTCTCCTTCTTACCACATCCCTTTGATTCAAAGATACCCTTGTGTAATTCTTCCAAAAGTCTTCAACTAGTGATCTCAATGCTTCAACAATTAGTTTATCTTTTCATGGTAGTCTCCCCGAGGACGCCCATAATTCATTGGCATTGGTGTCCTCAATTCTTTGGCACCTTCCAATGGCTCTTGATAAAGTTTTCCTATTAATTCTCAATGCTTGACTCATCTTTGTAATGAGACGAGCTTTCCTTGTTTCACTAATTACTATAGTCAATGTAATGACACGCCATGTTGCATTACTATCTTTTGTGCATGAGGTGTTACCCACACTCTCATATGCACTCATTAGATTCTTGACAATAGATTTTTCACTTGAAGCCTCTGATGCTCTCAACCCAATAATCTTCATGATGGACCTATACTTTATACTTCGCATCATTTCAACTAATAGTTGACATCTTGCGGTCTCATTTAATTTTCAAAGAACAATCTCCAAATCTTATGAGCATATCTTCTACAATTGCATTTTGGAATCTTACCTTCCATTGGATGCAAAATATTCTCTTCAATATCAATCAAATACTTTGGCTTTCTATGCAAAATTCTAGGTGGTGTTAAGATAGGTAAATTCATCTCAACATTAGGAATTTCATCAATATTTAAATGAGATGGGCTAGATGGCATACCTTCGATCGAAGATGGAATAGATGACATACCTTGAGTTTGAGGTGGGAACGATGGCGTACATCCTTCCTCACATGTGAGTGATGATGTACTCTTAACTTGAGATGTAGTAGATGGTGTCCCTACATGTTAACTTGCAGTAGAGGACATGTCCCCAACTACAGTATTCAAATCTCTCATAGCACGAAGTTTCTGCATTCATTCCCTTTGTGTCACCAATACAATATCTCTTTTTGATGGTTGTGGTTCCTCTTCAATTAGCATGTCTTCATTTATCGTGTCTAATTTCCTCTTCTCATGAAGTCTCCTCATAGCTGCTACTTTCTTTGCATTTTTAGCTTCTATCTCTTCCTGTGTTGGTTTAATTCTTGATCATTTCCTCAACATGACGGATAATTTATCTATAACATAATAAAGAGACAAATATTAGTTCCTAAGAAATGAATCCATGCAAATAACTGAAATATATGTCATTCAACCCTTCATACAAAATGTACATACAATCATCATGTAGAAGAGTAAATGTCACTCAACCAAAATAGGTACAAAGCATACAAAGCATTATTGCAGCCATACAAAGCATTATGGTACAAAGTTCACTTCAGTCCTATGAGGATAAGGATAGAGGAGAGTCACCTATTGAGGCTACAAGTGAAGAGTACATAGGACTTCATGTTGACTACATGGTTGAAGATGTGGGGGAGGCCTTGGTGTTAGTGGCATCAAACTACCTACACTTGTAGATAGGACACATGATATACTTGATTTTCACTTGGAGACATCTCGTGGGCTAGCACTTATTGATAACCATCTAGTCATGAAAGTAGAGATGATTGAGATTGTGGGAGACATCACACTAGGGCATGAGGTAAGGATTGATTTTTTGACGTGTGACAGTAGTCCCTTATCTTCACATTATCATGTTATGACAACCAAGAGGATCAGCCTTAAGGCTTATGATTTTCATGGAGACACTCATGTTGAACTTTGCACTTTGCTGTGACTGAACTATCTTGAGACCCTATATCAATTCCATGGCAATGTGATTGATTTGTAGTATTTAACTTGGTATATTGTCATAGATATGGGAATGGAAACATTTGGTATACAAGATTTGTATGAACTATCAACATGAAGAATAATGTAGCATAGCATGGATCATGATTGGATTAAGCCTATTGGGATTTACTTGTATGATCTTGGCACCTATTCATTTGTATTTTAACTTGTTATGACAAGATAATAGTATTTCATTATACTTAAGGGATTATATATTTATATGTTGTAAGGATTTATTCTTGTATAATTTGATATCACAGTATGTTAAGGTTGTTTAATTTATTATTGCACATACTTATTAAAGAGCCCAAGTGTAGAAAATATACATGGCACCGTGTGAGATTGTAGGTTGACCTTATGGATTCTTGAGTAATAAAATCTAGAGATTTAACTTAAGGCTATATATGCAGGTTTAAAGGAAACACACATGATGGAATTTTGCATGAGGTCCTTTAGGTTGAATCTTATTAGATAGACATTAATGAGTTTGTATTATAAGGTTCATTATGCAAAGGGACTTAACAATGATATCGTGATTGTGTCTATTTTAATTAATGTTGACCTTTGAGATATCTTTTATTATGCATATCATGAACTAATTTAAAACATAGTCTATTATAATGACATTTGTGTGTGATGACTGAGCTCTTTGGGTAGTAAGAACTATGATGAACTATAAATGCAAAATGTAAGACATGTATGCAAAATATAAGACATGTATGCAAAATGTGGAAGCATAGACAAGGCAGATGAACTATAAAATCAAAAAAGCGAGACTGATATAAACACAAAATATGTAAACCATACAAGTGATATAAACATGTATGATAAAGCATGATAAAGTAATTCAAATAGAATAAAGGAAAATGTAAAGAACATGCATGTAAAGACTTGACATACCTAAAAAAATGGAGATTCGAATGGAGAGAGTACCCAATTATGTAGTATTTTTTCCTTCTTGCATCAAACTCAAAATTTGCCAAATACAGCAAGGAGGTGCTCAGCCTTAACCACCAGGCAAACTCAAAATTTGCCAGATACAGTAGATTGAGAAAATGGCGCTCATATATTCAATGCAGCAGGTAGGGGAGGAGACAGGAAGAGATCTCGAGCCTTGCGCCGCCGCCCGTGGATGTACATCTTCAGTCGGGTACTAGATCTGTCCATGCCATCGCCCATACCTTGCAACAACCGCCATTAATGGCGCACCAACTCGCGGCCTTGGGAAATGCAGAATACTGTGCATCACAAACCTTTCCCGCCAAAATGTATCATCTTGATATTTCAAATCATGCAGGATCAAATTATCCCACATGCACCTCGCGGCAACCCTCTTAACACTTTATATACTAGGTCGTGAGCATATATGATGTTGGTGCTTTTGCTCCTGATGACACTAGCATAAGCCTTCATCATCATCATCATCCTCCAGCATGATATCCTGTTGCTCAATATCACCCTGATGTTAGCACCATCATCTGCATGATAACCTTACCTAATATTCACCTTCATCAGCACAACCTGATGCATCGGAGGAAGATCCTCTTGCTTAGCCGATACCAAATGTCTGGCTGATGAACATCTTGATGATATCACCGTCATATCCTGCTGATGTCATCAGCATATCTGCCTTGCGCACCTCCTCATATCTGGATGACGTCATCGTCATACTTGCAAATATCAGGGGATCTCCACACGATGACTAGTGTTAGAAATATGACCCCCCCGGATCCTGATAATGTCACCACCATATTCATATATCAGGGTGATATTCGGATATAAAAATATCACCCCCCTTTCAGAAATATCATGATGCAGACAGGCAGAAAAGCGGATATCACCCTGACATAAGAATGACGTCAGCATCATCAGGGTGATAAAACAATGAACATGAAGTGATAAAACAACATCAGGATGATCTTAACAAGGATCACCTAATGTTCAACTATGATGACCCCACAGAAGACCGGGTCATGCTTAGGACTTTGCAGCAACATCATCAGGATGATCTTAACAAAGATCACCCGATGTTAAAATATCACCCTAGGAGAAAGATCAGGCTGGCAGAAGATATGATGATCCTTGCAAGAAACATCAGGGTGATGACCGGAAACATGATGATGATGACCTCCTCACCGAAGAAAAAATGATGCTGACATTGAAACATGCTGAGGAGGCCCAGAGACTTAGAATATTTTTTGGATTTTTAGGGAAAGTGCCTGCATGATACCCCAAACATAAATTATTACTAACACCCTCAACCCTCAACCCTCAACCTTAAACCTTAATCCCTCAACCCTTAACCCTCAACCCTCAACCCTCAACCTTAAACCTTAATCCCTCAACCCTAAACCTTACAGGTTAAACCCTAATCCCTTATCCCTAAACCCTAAACCCTATCCCTCAACCCTCAACCCTTAAACCTTAAACCCTAAAACCTATCCCTAAACCCTCAACCCTCGACACTATATCTTAAACCCTAATCCCTTAACCCTCACCCTAAATCCTCAACCCTCAATCCTTAAACCTTCAACCCTAAACCCTATTCCTAATCCCTCTACCCTTGAAACTATACCTTAACCCTAATCCCTCAACCCTAAACACTATCCCTAAAGCCTCAACCCTAAACCCTAATCCCTCAAGGTCCTAAACCCTAATCCTTTATCCCTAAACTCTAAACCCTATCCGTAAACTCTCAAATCTCAACCTTAAAGCTTAATCCCTCAACCTTAAACCTTACAGGTTAAACCCTAATCCCTTATCCCTAAACCCTATCCCTAAACCCTCAACCCTAAAACCTCAACCCTAAACCTTAAACCCTAATCCGTCAACCCTAAACCCTAATTCGTCAACCCTAAACTCTATCCCTAAACCCTCAACCCTCAACACTATACCTTAAACCCTAATCCCTCAACCCTAATCCCTAATCCCTCATCCCTAAACCCTAAATGCTATCCCTATTCCTAAACCCTTAACCCTCAACACTATACCTTAAACCCTAATCCCTTATCCCTAAACCCTAAACCCTATCCCTCAACCCTTAACCGTTAAACCTTAAACCCTAAAACCTATCCCTAAACCCTCGACCCTGAACACTATATCTTAAACCATAATCCCTTAACCCTCAACCCTCAATCCTTAAACCTTCAACCCTAAACCCTATCCCTAATCCCTCTACCCTTGACACTCTACCTTAACCCTAATCCCTCGACCCTTAACCCTATCCCTAAATCCTCAACCCTCAACCCTCTATCCTCAACCTTAAACCCTAATCCATCAACCCTAAACCCTAATCCCTCAACCCTAAACCCTCCACCCTCAACACTATACCTTAAACCCTAATCCCTCAACCCTAAACCGTAATCCCTCAACCCTCAACCCTAAAGCCTATCCCTAAACACTCAACCCTCAACATTATACCTTAAACCCTAATCTCTCAACCCTCAACCCTTAACTAAACCCTACACCCTATCACTAAACCCTCAACCATAATCCCTCAACCCTAAACACTATCCCTAAAGCCTCAACTCTAAATCCTAATCTGTCAAGGTCCTAAACCCTAATCCCTTATCCCTAAAATCTAAACCATATCCCTAAACCCTTAGAAATCAACCCTCAACCTTAAACCTTAATCCCTCAACCCTAAACCTTACAGGTTAAACCCTAATCCCTTATCCCTAAACCCTAAACCCTAAACCCTATCCCTCAACCCTTAACCCTTAACCCTTAAACTCTAAAACCTATCTCTAAACCCTCAACCCTCGACACTATATATTAAACCCTAATCCCTTAACACTCACCCTAAAGCCTCAATCCTCAATCCTTAAACCTTCAACCCTAAACCCTATCTCTAATCCCTCTACCCTCGACACTCTACTTAACCTTAATCCCTTGACCCTCAATCCTAATCCCTCAACCCTAAACGCTATCCCTAAAGCCTCAACCCTAAACCCTAATCCCTCAAGGTCCTAAACCCTAATCACTTATCCCTAAACTCTAAACCCTATCCCTAAACCCTCAACCCTCAACCTTAAACCTTAATCCCTCAACCCTAAACCTTACAGGTTAAACCCTAATCCCTTATCCCTAAACCCTAAACCCTATCCCTCAACCCTTAACCCTTAAACCTTAAACCCTAAAACCTATCCCTAAACCCTCAACCCTTGACACTATATATTAAACCCTAATCCCTTAACCCTCACACTAAAGCCTCAACCCTCAATCCTTAAACCTTCAACCCTAAAACCTATCTCTAATCCCTTTACCCTTGACACTCTACCTTAACCTTAATCCCTCGACCCTCAACCCTAAACACTATCCCTAAAGCCTCAGCCCAAACCCTAATCCATCAAGGTCCTAAACCCTAATCCCTTATCCCTAAACTCTAAACCCTATCCCTAAACCCTCAAACCTCAACTTTAAACCTTAATCCCTCAACCCTAAACCTTATAGGTTAAACCCTAATCCCTTATCCCTAAACACTAAACCCTATCCCTCAACCCTTAACCCTTAAACCTTAAACCCTAATCCCTCTACCCTCGACACTCTACCTTAACCCTAATCCCTTGACCCTCAACCATATCCCTAAACCCTTAACCCTCAACCCTCAACCTTAAACCCTAATCTATCAACCCTAAACCCTAATCCGTCAACCCTAAACCCTATCCCTAAACTCTCAACCCTCAACACTATACCTTAAACCCTAATCCCTAAACCCTAAACCCTAAACCCTATCCCTAAATCCTCAACCCTCAACACTATACCTTAAACCCTAATCCCTCAACCCTCAACCCTCAACCCTCAACTCGAATCCCTCAACCCTCAACCCTAATCCCTCATCCCTAAACCCTAAACACTATCCCTATTCCTAAACCCTCTATTGGGACAGAAAAATTTAAATTTTTCTTGTATTTTACTCATCCATACCTGACCAAATCAGAAAAAACATTATGCCCAAAGTCATGATGATAACTGGTGTATTCCATAAAGATCACAAGCTTTCACCACAAGTGAGTGTATCACTCGCTGAATTACACTAGAATCAATGGCTTCAATTCCTAAGTTTCGGCAAGACCTCCCTTTTGTTATATCAATCCATGCTTTACAAGAAACTTGCTGAAATGACTATCGGCATGATAATAAGGATCGGTGAGAAGATTTTAATGATCACCGATGGAGAAAATGATACCGATGGCCTTTAATCGGAGAGAAATTTACCAGTCATGCCGATTGGTATAAGATGTTACTATCGGCGGATACTCTGAAAACCTTCCCGACAACATAAGTCATACTGATGGAGGAGCTCGGTGAGAATCTCACCGATCACCCAATAGAGCGGAGATTTGAAGCAGGAAACAGAGGAATCAAGATCCTTAATAATAAAGTGCATGTTGGTCAGAATGCATGTATACCAGATACAAAGGTAAATGGTCGAAGGTGTTTTTATATTTATTTGTATGTATGCAAGATACAATTAGTGAGAAGATACAAATGCATAAAGCATTCGAAATACAAAACTAGCAAATGCATGTACAAATGCATTTGTATAAAACATACAAGGGGATATACAACGGTAATATACATCGCGGAACCGAAAGGGATATGAAATACGGTTTTATTGTTGTATGTTTCGAATACATACCTTGCGGTGTACATACAACGTGGAACTCAAAGGAAGTTTAAGTTTAATATAATGGATGCATCATACTTTAATGTATATCGAAAGATGCATTTCACTTTATATACATGGCAGAGCAGAAAATGAATGAACTATGGTTCATAAAAGCAAGAAGTCTGGAAAGGAGATACAATTGAGTTTGTATGTATCGGGCAATGTATATGAAGGTTGGATACAAGTAGTGTTGTAATATGGAATACGAGTGAGAAATAAGGTGGGTCTCGCCGCTTGCACATTGGGCTTGTATAATAACAATGTATATCTTCGATATACAAGCCGATATACAAGTGAAGATACAAGTTAAAGATACAAGCCAGATGTCAAAAGAAGTTCAATATAGAAAAGTCTTTGTATGTTTAAATGCTTGCATGTTTATGATATACATATTCGAGATACAAAGGAAATGTATATGCATGAAACAGCACGTGGGCCCCATCGCCAATGGATATACAAGTTTATACAAGTCCAGATTTGAATGACAGATTAAATATTGTGAATTTTAGCTAGGGTCCGCTATTATGTATAAAGCATATGCATTGGATATACAAAGAGATGATACAAATGCGGATTCGAAGGAGATTTCAAATTCATTTCATAAATCTGGTTGGGTCTGCTCTTGTATATGGAAGAAAATGTATGCGATATACAAAAGATTTGTATATATAGAGTCACAAATCCAGTGATTCCTCAGGTGTATATTACAAATACATAAGATATACGGATACACTACAATATAAAGGCAAAGGGCATCCCACCTGTAACGACCAAAGCATTTTAACAGTAAGAAGGTCAAGATTAAAATTTTGTTATTGAAAGAGATTAAAATAAAAAAAGGTTGCACTGGATGTATGAAGACTCATAACCCTACAACTACAAAACATATATAAGGGGAACCAAGTCTGGAAATAAAGATCATCAGCAGTAGAATATAATACATAAAATTTACAATGTTTCTCAAAGACCATGTTGCAAGTTTATTATTGAAGAAGTAAATTGAAGTTCTCTGATTCTGTGGTTCTATTCTGGCATCAATTGTTTGTCAAAGTTACTCAATTGTGTGGTTGTCTCCAGTTCTGTATTTCCTTGTTATTCAGATTAATATATCAAGTATATATTTAATTTGTCAATACACATTTCCTGTAGTTGTGTGATTTGATTAATTGGTTTCCATAAAAGGAATCAAAACCCTTCTGATCAGTCACAGTAACCTGGAAGTGTTAGTTTGGATTACTAAGAAGAGCCATATAGTTAGGATTGCCATTCTATCTCCAAATTAATATTATGTGTTATTCTTGCATATTTCATTCAATTGGTTCCTTCAAGAAAGGATTAAATTGCCTTCTGGTGAATAATAAGAAATCTGATTATATTGCTTGGATTATTAAGAAAAGTTTGTCAGTCATCTCCTTGCACGTTTATACAAGTTATAAACTAAAATTGTGCCAAACAATTAGAATTATTACCCACTAT
Source organism: Cunninghamia lanceolata (assembly GCA_027924645.1). Lineage (NCBI taxonomy): Eukaryota > Viridiplantae > Streptophyta > Pinopsida > Cupressales > Cupressaceae > Cunninghamia > Cunninghamia lanceolata. The sequence goes on from BSBN01000905.1 coordinate 697,212, forward strand.
AATCCACTAGTCTTAGTCCTTCATTTGACTCTGTTTACCCAACAAGGCATTGGTCTTATTTCAATTTACCATTAAAATCCTTTTATTTGCACAATCATAAAATTCACTTCGATATTGCTTATACCAACCATTCATCAGATATTAGAATTAGTTAGAAAGCTTTCATCTATCCTACACCATTTGCCACTATAGGTAGATCCATTTACTTAGTCAAAATAGTTGCATTCAATCTGCTTTAATTTCCAAGGTTTACCCACCTAGGTGTAGCAGGACCTAAAGTGTAGGAACTCATCAAACCCAAAAGGTTGATTTTGTCAAGTTAGTTCAAAAACGTTGCCAATCTAAGCATAGAGCCTGGCATCCTCTTAGGATTAGCAATCTGCATTTTTGAGACCTAACAAATTAGCGACTCTATTGGGGACTTAGATAAAAGACCTTAGTAATAAACCATTCCTTTCATAGAGTCATTTCAAAAACTTTAGTTTGGTAACTCTGCTGGCAAGAAGAATCCAGAAAGATAAATTATAAACTTTTCCTATTTACAAAATAGGTGGCGACTCTAGAAACTATTATAATAGAAAGTTGATACCAAATGGATGATAGGAGATCCAAGATGGAGGGCAAGAAATTACAATCATCTCCACCAATTAGAAACATCTCCAAAAGAAATGGAGCTTCAAATTATTCTCACTAGGATAATAACCAGGAGACTCAAGAAGATAATGCTGAGCAAACTATTAAAATTCACAATAAATTTACACCTTTGCATGAATCAAATGGAAATCTCAATGGAGTAACTAATGACATATTAGATAAATACAGACCCGATCCTGAAGAACAGCTTGAGTGTGAAGCACGAGCCATGAGGGAAATTGATCAAAGACAAGCTGAATATGATTTCAAGATGTCATTACATCAGGGAGAAGAGGTAAAACATGGGTTCTCAAATCAAGAAAAAAATGAGAACCCAAAGAATTCAGGAAGTATGAGTGAAGAACCATAGGATGTGCTCAGGCTCCAGAAAGAACTTGAAATGTTCAAGATATAGGAGACTAAAATGTTGTTACAGTAGGAGATCCAACAGATAAAAAGTAGAGCTATAACACCCCCCCAAAATATATACCTCTCAACATATGGTTAATCCTTACCCACCCCCTGGCCAACAATATTAAAGACCACCAAATCCTTACATAAATCCCCACATAAACCCACAACAGCAATATACCTATCATCAGCCTCCAGGTGGATATAATTACTATCCTAATCCACCACCCATGAGTTTTCCACATCAAAACCTCGCAAACATATGTAGCCAATTTGATTTGACTAGGTATCAGTTGTGTCCATATCCTATGAATAGTAATTAGAGAAATATAGTTCCTAAGTTTATTGGGAATAGTGCAATATCAGCTGAAGATCACATCAGAAGCTTCAATGCTTTCATACAAGATATTGGTATGGACTGGGAAGATATTAGAATGAGGTTATTCATGATGTCCCTAACTGAAGATGCAAGAGACTGGTTCAACAGCTTACCTAATGCCTCAATCAGTTCAATAACTGATTTCCATAATCAATTTAAGGAGCAGTATGGTAATCAATATGCCCCTAAATTTGCATTACATGAATTGATAAGTATCCATAAATACCAAAATGAATTAGTGTACGACTGTTGCAAGTATGAGGTTATCCAGTGTTGTCATTGATGTCAACATACTCATATTGCATTGACAAGAAGGATTTGATGAGCTGTGTGCTGAGGATATTGAGAAAATTAGTCTCAGTCAGGAACAGTGAAGAACAGTGATGAGAAGAAGGTAAATGTACTATATAGGATGAGAACCGGAGGATGCGGATTAAAGGGTTAGTAGATATGAGTCTTGAGATGCTACAGTTAAGATTTCAGAGGTCCGCATGAAGATCTGAAGGAGTTGTGGCTGCCGGTATAGAACCGGGTCTGGCAAGTATCCGGAGGTGACAGAGGATCACAAAAAGGTCCGGTGAGGTCCGGAATTGTATTATCCTAATCTGCGGATTGGAAGGAGTGGTTGGGATGTCCTTGTGATGTGCCATCCTGATTTGTGTATGATTTGGAGGTCCGGAAGTACCTCTTGCATTATGACAGTGGCGACAGACTGTGTTCTTGAAGTTCCGGATGAGGAAGACAAGAGATCCCAGTAAGCAGAGGAAGTGCGGATGTATCCGGACCTTCAGACAGGCTTGTGAAGGTTCTTGGATCATGTTTAGGTTGTGTTGTTGGTCCGCATTGATGGTAGAGCCCGGAATTGAAGTTATTCTTCCGGATGAAGTTCTTGCTCTGTGTAGCCGACCGGATGAGTTGTTCATCCTGCGAATGTTCTTGTGATGGCCGACCGGATATGTTATTCATCTTGCGGATACTCCTATGGTTGTTTGCCGACTTAGATGTTTGTTCCTAAGTCGATGTCTTGTATAAATAACGGTTTGTGAGTTCATTTCAGAGTGAGGTGTGTGGATGAGTGTGGCATAGCGAAGAAACGTGCGAAGGGCAGAACAGAGATGTTGGGCTTAATTGGAACTGATCCGGACATGATAGAGATGTCATTCTCCAGTTCAAGACTGTGATTTTCATCACTTTGTAGACAGTATGTCTCCTTGTAGGCAGTGGGCCTCTTTGTGAGCAGTGTGCTCGGGCAGTGAGCCCTTATTGGCATGTGCCATTCATTTTTCTTTATTCTTCTAACAGAGAATAATTCTTGGGTTAATCACCTCGTGGTTTTTCCCTTAACCGGGTTTTCCACGTCAAAATCTTGGTGTTCAATGTGTTGATGCTTATCTGCTCTTGTGTTTATGTATTATGCTTTCATGGATGATTATTTGATATGCTGCTAGCTAACAACAGAGAGTTAAGTGTTTGAATTAGAAGAAGTTTTGTACAACTGATTCACCCCCCCCCTCTCAGTTGTATGCCCTAGATCCAACAATTGGTATCAGAGCCAAGTTCCTCTGACAAGAGCTTAACCGCTTGAGGAGATCCAGGATGTCGTCATACAAGAAGGATAGTCCTAAGTTCGATGGAACCAACTTCACTCTCTGGAAAGGTCGCATGAAGTGTCACTTGGAATGCATGGGAAAAGCATACCTGGGTATGATTTCAAAACCATATGTACCTCCACAAGGTGGTCCGACTACTCTGAATGAAATCACAGAAGCTGAAAACAATCTGCGGACCAAGGAAGCTCTTCTAAGCGCATTGAATGACTCAGATCTCTCGAATGTCATTGACCTACCCACTGCATATGAGATCCTAACTAAACTGGAACTTCTGTATGAAGGAGATGAGTTTGTCAAAAGTGCAAGGTTGCAAAGTCTGAAAGGGAAATTTGAAAGATTGAAAATGAGAGATGATGAAAACATCACTACCTTTATGCCAAGAGTAAATGAGCTGGTATGTGGAATCAGAAATGCTGGTGGAACTTTAGATGAAAATGAGATTGTCTGCAAAATCCTAAGATCCCTTCCTGCTGCCTACAAAATCAAAGTTGCTGCCATTGATGAATTCAGAGCCCACACAACTGTCACAAGAGAACAACTGGCTGGCAAACTAGCTGCATTTGAAATGACCGAGTTTGGAGATGATCCTCCCAAGACTGAATCTGCTTTCAAAGCCAGTGCCTATGTGAAAGGCAAACAGATATTTGATCCGGGTGAAAACTCATCAAGGAAAATGTCATGGTATGATCAAGCAAGAAGAGACATGGAAGAAGAAGAAGCAGAAACAACTCAACTTGAAGCCCTCATTGCAAAGAGACTGCCAAGAGGATCCGGTAAGTATGAAGGAAAACTACCCTTTAAGTGTTTCAACTGCAATAAGATTGGTCATTTTGCCTCAAGATGTCCAGAGAGATCTGCAAGATCTAATACTCACAGACAAAGGTTTCAAAAGAATTGCTATTATGTTCATGAAGAAGATGACAATGAAGGAGTAACAGATGATGAATCAGAACTAGGAAGCAAATCCGGAAATGAGTGGGTGTTTATAGCCATCAAGGAAGAAGATTCAATACTCTCTGAATCTGTCAATCACAAAGTTGTTGAAAAAGCCTTGGCTGCTCAAGTGGAAGAAAAGGATGATTGGGTTATTGACAGTGGATGTTCTCACCATATGACTGGTGACAAGAATAAGTTCTTAGACTTGGAAAGATATGAAGGAGGAATGGTAAAGTTTGGTGACAATTCTGCTGGCAGAATCAGAGGTAGGGGAACTATTTCCTTTGATGGTAAGAGCAAAACAGGAAATGTACTGTATGTTGAAGGATTGAAGCACAATCTTCTCAGTGTTGGTCAGTTAGTGGACAAAGGCTATGATCTCCGGTTCAAGAATGGAAAATGTAGAATCTTTACAAGCTCCGGAACTGAAATTGCATCCGGTACTCAGACAAGAGGTAACATCTTTCATCTGGTTGGTTCAAATAAAAGTTGTTTGTTTGTTCAAATTGATCAGAGTTGGTTATGGCATAGAAGAATGTGTCATGTAAATTTTGATAACATCATCAAAATAAGCAATACTCAGGCTGTGAGAGATCTTCCAAAGTTGATAAAACCCACAAATAGTGTGTGTAAAGAATGTCAGTTAGGCAAACAAAGCAGAGTCTCTTTTAAAAGCAAAGATCAGTCTTCTACCGGATTATTGGAATTAGTACATACTGATCTATGTGGTCTGACAAGAATCAAGAGTCTGCAAGGTGATAGATATTTCATGTTGTTAATTGATGATCATTCCCGGATGATGTGGGTTACCTTTCTAAAAGAAAAATCAGAAGCTTTTGAGAAGTTCAAAATCTTCAAAGCTATGGTGGAGAATCAAACCGGATTGAAACTAAAATGTCTAAGGTCTGATAGAGGTGGTGAATTTACATCTGGTGAATTCATTGACTTTTGTGAGAAACAGGGTATAAGGAGACAGTTGTCTGCTCCTAAGACTCCACAGCAGAATGGAGTAGTTGAGAGAAAGAACCGGACCATCCAGGAAGCTGCTAGGACAATGATGTTGGAAGCAAATGTTCCTCAAATGTTTTGGAAAGAAGCTATCAGCACTGCAGTCTACACTCTCAATCGAGTTCAAATCAGAAACAACACCGGTAAGACCCCCTATGAACTCTGGTTTGGCATCACTCCTACTGTGAAATATTTCAGAGTATTTGGTAGCAAGTGTTATATTAAAAGAGATGAAGATCTAGGAAAGTTTGATGCTAGAAGTGATGAAGGAATTTTCTTGGGCTACTCCACTCAAAGCAAAGCATACCGGTGTTACAATAAGAGATTGAGGAAGATGATAGAAAGCACCAATGTGAAGGTTGATGAAGGAATTGAGAAGCCCTCAAGATTTTATGAGTTTGATGAAGATGACCAAGACAGTGTTCAAGGACCTCAATCCTCTCCGGTGAGACAGAGTCAGCCTGATCCGGTAAATCAGGAAGAAGAGTTAGGTTTGAATGAGGCTGATCAAGAAACAGCAGTGCTGGATACTCCCAAAATTCCAAGGTATGTAAGACTGAATCACTCTGAAGATCAGATCATAGGTGACAGAAGCAAAGGTGTACAAACTAGAAGGAATATTGCTCAAGATCAGAATGAATGTTGTCTGATTTCAAAGATTGAACCTAAAACAATAAATGAAGCCTGCAATGATGAAAACTGGACCAAAGCAATGGAAGATGAACTGATGCAAATTGAGAAAAATCATACTTGGGATCTTGTTCCCAGACCTAGAGACAGGAATGTAATTGGAACCAAGTGGGTCTTCCGGAACAAACTAAATGAAGCTGGTGAAGTAATCAGAAACAAAGCTAGATTGGTCTGCAAAGGCTACTCTCAAATAGAAGGAATTGACTTTGAAGAGACTTTTGCTCCGGTAGCAAGAATTGAAGCAGTCAGATTACTTCTTGCATTTGCTGCCTTCAAAGACTTCAAGGTATATCAGATGGATGTCAAGTCTGCCTTCCTAAATGGTGATCTGGAAGAAGAAGTTTACATTGAACAACTGGATGGATTTCAATTGTCTGATAATAATGATATGGTCTGCAAGTTGAAGAAAGCTTTGTATGGATTGAAGCAAGCCCCAAGAGCATGGTATGAAAGGTTGGATAAGCATCTTGTACAGATTGGATTCAACAAAGGTACTGCTGACAGCAACTTATATTTCAAAATTGATCATGAAAACATTCTGATTGTTGAAGTGTTTGTGGATGATATCATTTTTGGAGGAAGAGATAGTATGTGCAAAACTTTTGCAAATCAGATGAAAAGTGAGTTTGAAATGTCTATGCTTGGTGAAATGAATTTCTTCTTGGGTCTGCAAATTACTCAAACAAAAGAAGGGATCTTCATTTCTCAGACCAAATATGTGAAAGAATTGTTAAAGAAATTTGGTATGGAAGACTCAAAGCCTATGAACACTCCTATGGCAACCGGATGTAAGTTAAGCAAAGATGATGATTCTCCAAAGGCAGATCAGACAAAGTATAGATCAATGATTAGTGGATTGTTGTATCTCACTCAAACTAGACCAGATATAATGCAAGCTGTAGGTCTTGTGGCAAGATTCCAGGCTGATCCTAGAGAATCTCATGTTATGGCAATCAAAAGAATTTTTAGATACCTGAAAGGAACAGTTGAGTATGGTCTATGGTATCCTAGAGATCCAGATTTCTCTCTTCATGCCTACACAGATGCAGATTGGGCAGGAGATGTGGATGACCGGAAGAGCACTAGTGGTGGAGCATTCTTTTTGGGAAAGAGATTGGTTTCTTGGCTAAGCAAGAAACAAGATGCAATATCTTTGTCTACAACTGAAGCAGAATATATTGCAGCAGCAGGTAGTTGCACTCAAATCCTATGGATGAAGCAGATGCTAAGAGACATCAAAGTTGAATATGAGGAGCCTATCACAATTTTCTGTGATAATTCAAGTGCAATTAATATTTCCAAGAATCCGGTATTGCATTCTAAGACTAAGCACATATCTATCAAATTTCACTTCTTGAGAGAACAAGTAAACAAGGAAGAAGTCAGATTGGAGTATGTTCCCTCCAAGGATCAGATTGCAGATATCTTTACAAAACCTCTTCCCAAGGACTCTTTTGAATATCTTCGGGAGAAGTTAGGGGTCATGGCCCCTCCGGTGATGAACTAAGATGCACTGATGTGCATCAGTCCGGTGGCTATCACAGTCATATCTTGTGATCCGGACTAATGGGGAGCTGCAACTAAGGGGGAGCAGCTGGTATGATTCTGATGTATGAGAATTGCAAGTATGAGCCCTTTGCCATTGATGTCAAAGGGGGAGAGAAGACATGTGAAAAACAAGTGGTTGATGATCAAAGGGGGAGCAGTAAAGGAAGAGAAGACATGTGAAAAGTTGAAGTTCTTGTCTTAATAGTTTTTCACATCATATGTTGCCATCAATGACAAAGGGGGAGATTGTTGCAAGTATGAGGTTATCCAGTGTTGTCATTGATGTCAACATACTCATATTGCATTGACAAGAAGGATTTGATGAGCTGTGTGCTGAGGATATTGAGAAAATTAGTCTCAGTCAGGAACAGTGAAGAACAGTGATGAGAAGAAGGTAAATGTACTATATAGGATGAGAACCGGAGGATGCGGATTAAAGGGTTAGTAGATATGAGTCTTGAGATGCTACAGTTAAGATTTCAGAGGTCCGCATGAAGATCTGAAGGAGTTGTGGCTGCCGGTATAGAACCGGGTCCGGCAAGTATCCGGAGGTGACAGAGGATCACAAAAAGGTCCGGTGAGGTCCGGAATTGTATTATCCTAATCTGCGGATTGGAAGGAGTGGTTGGGATGTCCTTGTGATGTGCCATCCTGATTTGTGTATGATTTGGAGGTCCGGAAGTACCTCTTGCATTATGACAGTGGCGACAGACTGTGTTCTTGAAGTTCCGGATGAGGAAGACAAGAGATCCCAGTAAGCAGAGGAAGTGCGGATGTATCCAGACCTTCAGACAGGCTTGTGAAGGTTCTTGGATCACATTTAGGTTGTGTTGTTGGTCCGCATTGATGGTAGAGCCCGGAATTGAAGTTATTCTTCCGGATGAAGTTCTTGCTCTGTGTAGCCGACCGGATGAGTTGTTCATCCTGCGAATGTTCTTGTGATGGCCGACCGGATATGTTATTCATCTTGCGGATACTCCTATGGTTGTTTGCCGACTTAGATGTTTGTTCCTAAGTCGATGTCTTGTATAAATAACGGTTTGTGAGTTCATTTCAGAGTGAGGTGTGTGGATGAGTGTGGCATAGCGAAGAAACGTGCGAAGGGCAGAACAGAGATGTTGGGCTTAATTGGAACTGATCCGGACATGATAGAGATGTCATTCTCCAGTTCAAGACTGTGATTTTCATCACTTTGTAGACAGTATGTCTCCTTGTAGGCAGTGGGCCTCTTTGTGAGCAGTGTGCTCGGGCAGTGAGCCCTTATTGGCATGTGCCATTCATTTTTCTTTATTCTTCTAACAGAGAATAATTCTTGGGTTAATCACCCCGTGGTTTTTCCCTTAACCGGGTTTTCCACGTCAAAATCTTGGTGTTCAATGTGTTGATGCTTATCTGCTCTTGTGTTTATGTATTATGCTTTCATGGATGATTATTTGATATGCTGCTAGCTAACAACAGAGAGTTAAGTGTTTGAATTAGAAGAAGTTTTGTACAACTGATTCACCCCCCCCCCCTCTCAGTTGTATGCCCTAGATCCAACAACGACTTCAATCTAAAATTTTCCAAATTACACAACAAAGTACCACACGGATCCAAACTGTCTGATCCAGCAGCATTGAGTATTTATATGAAAGCATTTGATCCCAAGACAGGGTATGAACTTAGAAACCCCTGCTACCCTGGCTGAAGCACAGAAAGTGGCATTAACTATTGAGAACAATAGGAAAGCTGTAGGTATGGTTAGCATGAGAGATAACCCTAGAAATACTCAAAACCTAAACATTCAGCAAACTAAACAAGAAGGTCAACATAGGCATGAAAGGCCCAAGTTGCATGATATACTGTATAATACAAATTGGAAAGATGGGAGACCCATTGATAATAGCAGAAAGCAACACTATGGAAAGGATACCCTGACCCTCTAAAAAGAAATATGGCACATATGGTAGGAGATAAACCTTGGTGTCTAGTATGCAATTTACCACATTCACCTGAGTATTGTGAGGTGGCTAAAACAATACAACAAGAAGAAATGTTATACAATTATAACAGAGACAATCACACTATAAACATGATGCAAGATACACCATATTTGCTGACGGAAGACTATTCTTCTACAGAGGAAGAGGGATATGAATATGATGTGGGAAACTAGAGACATCATATCAATATGGGAGAACAAGAAGTGTTCTCAGATCAGGAGGATGGTTATGAGGAACCTACTTATTATAACAATCAACCATATGATCAATGGAGAAAGCCCACTGAAAATGAAAGAGAAGCTCTTACAATAGCTGCAATAGCTTAAGCTAAAAGTGCTTATAACTTAAGGAATAGGACAGTGAATGTTGAACAAGGAACACCTGGGAGTGTATTCATAAAGTCACAAAATCAAGAAAAGGAAAATACAAAGACAGAAAAGAATGATCAGACTATGCCCCATTCTTTTGACATTGCTCATGCAATATCTTAGGTAAAAATATCAGTTCCACTTCTAGAAATGATGAAGATAGACAAATACAGGAATACAGTAGTCAAACTGATTTCAGATATACCAAGTCAAAAACATAAAGGGTCTAAAAATAGAACAAACAATGTTCACCAAGAAACATTCCAAATGCCTGAAGTATACCTAGGTGATACATTAACAAAGAATCCTTCATAGGTGGACCCTTTCTACACTACATTGTTGATCAAAAACATGATAGTGAGGAACTGCGTGATTGATTCAGGTGCAGCCATGAATATCATGCCAATAGCAGTTATGAAGGAACTTGGAATGTGGGTTGATACTACATTTGGTAGGTGTTATGCAATGGATAATAGGTCCATCCCAGTCGTTGGTATTATGAGGGATGTGGAGATAAAACTTGCCTCATACCCTAAAGCAACTTATAACATTGATATTACTGTGGTTGACATCCCACCATATTATGGAATGCTTCTGTCGAGACAATGTGCTGCAATGGTAGGAGGGAATGTCCAATTGGACTTATCATATGCCACAATACCAGTGGGAGGTAAAGAAATCAAGTTGTGCAGGGAGCCAAGATATGAAAATATCATAGAACGCTTGGATCAACATCAAATAATTTTTTTTTGTGATACAGATTTGGGAACCTTCAAGGTTGAGACAAATCAACCAGAATTGCAGAACACTGATCCAATACATATTGAGTCTAAAAAGGAAGAAAATGATGTGTGGAAGATGTACTTTGATGGTGCATGTAGCAAAATAGGAAATGGGGCCGGAGTAGTATTTATTTCACCAGGAGGTAAAAATTTCAAATACTCTTTTCTATTAACATTTGAATGCATAAACAATGTAGCAGAGTATGAAGCTTTGCTCATTGGTTTGAACATAGCCACCAAGCATAAGATAAAAAAGTTAGCTGTATATGGTGATTTTGAATTGGTTACTTCCCAAGTGAGAGAGAAATACCTGTGAAAAAACAAGAGGCTGAGACAGTACAAAAACACAATCTGGGATGAGATTGAGTTATTTGATGCCTTTTCAATCAGCTGGATTGATAGGTCAAAAAACATTATGGCAGATTTCTTAGCGAATATCGCATTAAAAAGGGATGATGTCACATTGGGAGGTATTATAGAAGTTGAGTTCAAAACTAGACCCACTATCCCAGATAATGTACATAATTGGCAAGTATTTGACAATGATGCTCATATAATCAACTTCCTACATTGTGCTGATCATTATGAAAATCAAGAGATTGATTTTAATGCATTTGTAGAAGAACATGATGGGAAGGAAACCCTTTTTGGTCAAGAAATAGTTTAGTTAAAAACAAATAAAATACCTAAGGGACTTATAGCATTGGAAAAGGCATTTGATGGACATGATAGATTTAAAATGAAAGACACACCAGTGGTGCAAAATGACCTTGAGAAGATTAATTTGGGGACACAGGCAGCCCCAAAGAATGTGTATATTGGAAAGAATCTTGAACCTAAAATCAGGAGTAGAATCATCAACTTACTTAGGAAGTATAGGTATGTATTTGCCTAGTCATATGATGATTTAAAAGCATATAGAGAGGATTTGTTTTAGCATGAAATACCACTAAAACCAGATGCTAAACCATTCAGGCAAAAATAGAGGCCTATCAATCCTACATTAGCTCCTAAGATGCTAGAGGAACTTAAAAAATTAAGGGATGGAGCTATCATTAAACCCATCAGACATTCCTCTTGGGTTTCTAATTTGGTGTTTATCAGGAAAAAGAACAGTGATATTAGATTATGTGTGGACTTCAGGAATTTAAACAAGTCTTCTCTTAAGGATAACTATCCCCTCCCTAATATGGAAGCAATATTACAAAAATTTATTGGATGTGAACTATTGTCAATGATGGATGGCTTCTCAGGTTACAATCATGTGAAAGTCAAAGAATCAAAGTAGGAATTGCCTGTGCGTGGGCAATATCTGAAAACTTTCTTTTCATAGAATATCATGCACAAAGAGAATTAAGTGTTGCCAGTGCATAGACAACCCTTAAAATTCTCAAAATAATCTCATTCCATGCATAATAGTTTAGGGAAACCAAAAGAGATTAGGATCTGCCATTACATGGACAATCCTATCAATCTCTATAAAAATAAAAATAAAATATAATCTTTTCCATGTACAGTAGTATAGGATCATTCCCATTCCCCATCATTATCACCCCCATTCCCCATACAATTCTCATAAAACCGTCATTCCAAATGAATAAAACATATGGTCTACTCCCCCAAGAGATCTGAATTCTTGTTATACTCACAAGGAGTATACATCCCAGACAGAGCCACTGTTGGGATAGGAAAATTTAAAATTTTCTTATATTTTACTCATCCATACCTGACCAAATCAGAAAAACATTATGCTCAAAGTCATGATGATAACTGGTGTATTCCATAAAGATCACAAGCTTTCACCACAAGTGAGTGTATCACTCGCTGAATTACACTAGAATCAATGGCTTCAATTCCAAAGTTTCGGCAAGACCTCCCTTTTGTTACATCAATCCATGCTTTACAAGAAACTTACTGAAATGACTATCGGCATGATAATAAGGATCGACGAGAAGATTTTAATGATCACCGATGAAGAAAATGATACCGATGGCCTTTCATTAGAGAGAAATTTACCAGTCATGCCGATCGGTATAATATGTTACTATCGGCGAATACTCTGAAAACCTTCTCGACAGCATAAGTCATATCGATGGAGGAGCTCGATGAGACTCTCACCGATCACCCAATAGAGCGGAGATTTGAAGTGGGAAACAGAGGAATCAAGATCCTTAAAAACAAAGTGCATGTTGGTCAGAATGCATGTATACCAGATACAAAGGTGAACGGTCGAAGGTGTTGTATATTTATTTTTATGTATGCAAGATACAAATAGTGAGAAGATACAAATGCATAAAGCATTTGAAATACAAAACTGGCAAATGCATGTACAAATGCATTTGTATAAAACATACAAGGGGATATACAAGGGTAATATACATCGCGGAACCGAAAGGGATATGAAATATGGTTTTATTGTTGTATGTTTTGGATACATACATTGCGGTGTACATACAACGCGGAACTCAAAGGAAGTTAAAGTTTAATATAAAGGATGCATCATACTTTAATGTATATCGAAAGATGCATTTCACTTTATATACATGGCGGAGCCGAAAATGAATGAACTATGGTTCATAAAAGCAAGAGTTCTGGAAAGGAGATACAATTGAGTTTGTATGTATCGGGCATTGTATATGAAGGTCAGATACAAGTAGTGTTGTAATATGGAATATAAGTGAGGAATAAGGTGGGTCCCGCCACTTGCACATTGGGCTTGTATAATAACAATGTATATCTTCGATATACAAGCCGATATACAAGTTAAAGATACAAGCCAGATGTCAAAAGAAGTTCAATATAGAAAAGTCATTGTATGTTTAAATGCTTGCATGTTTATGATATACATATTTGAGATACAAAGGAAATGTATATGCATGAAACACCACATGGGCCCCATCACAATTGGATATACAAGTTTATACAAGCCCGGATTTGAATGACAGATTAAATATTGTGAATTTTAGCTAGGGTCTACTATTGTGTATAAAGCATATGCATTGGATATACAAAGAGATGATACAAATGCGGATTCGAAGGAGATTTCAAATTCATTTCATAAATCTGGTTGGGCCCGCTCTTGTATATGGAAGAAAATGTATGCGATATACAAAATATTTGTATATATAGAGTCACAAATCCGGTGATTCCTCAGGTGTATGTTGGAAATACATAAGATATACAGATACACTACAATACAAAGGCAAAGGGCATCCCACCTGCAATGACCAAAGCATTTTAATAGTAAGAAGGTCAAGATTAAAATTTTGTTATTGAAGGAGATTAAAATAACAAAAGGTTGCACCGGATGTATGAAGACTCATAACCCTACAACTACAAAACATATATAAGGGGAACCAAGTCCAGAAATAAAGATCATCATCAGTAGAATATAATACATAAAATTTACAATGTTTCTCAAAGACCATGTTGCAAGTTTATTATTGAAGAAGTAAATTGAAGTTCTCTGATTCTGTGGTTCTATTCTAGCATCAATTGTTTGTCAAAGTTACTCAATTGTGTGGTTGTCTCCAGTTCTGTATTTCCTTGTTATTCAGATTAATATATCAAGTATATATTTAATTTGTCAATACACATTTACTGTAGTTGTGTGATTTGATTAATTGGTTTCCATAAAAGGAATTAAAACCCTTCTGATCAGTCACAGTAACCTGGAAGTGTTAGTTTGGATTACTAAGAAGACCCATATAGTTAGGATTGCCATCTGTCTCCAAATTAATATTATGTGTTATTCTTGCATATTTCATTCAATTGGTTCCTTCAAGAAAGGATTAAATTGCCTTCTGGTGAATAACAAGAAATCTGATTATATTGGTTGGATTATTAAGAAGAGTTTGTCAGTCATCTCCTTGCACATTTATACAAGTTATAAACTAAAATTGTGCCAAACAATTAGAATTATTACCCACTATAAGCCACTAGTCTTAGTCCTTCATTTGACTCTGTTTACCCAACAAGGCACTGGTCTTATTTCAATTTACCATTAAAATCCTTTTATTTGCACAATCATACAATTCACTTTGATATTAGAATTAGTTAGCAAGCTTTCATCTATCCTACACCATTTGCCACTGTAGGTAGATCCATTTACTTAGTCAAAATAGTTCCATTCAATCTGCTTTAATTTCCAAGGTTTACCCACCTAGGTGTAGTAGGACATAAAGTGTAGGAAATCATCAAACCCAAAAGGTTGATTTCGTCAAGTTAGTTCAAAAATATTCCCAATCTAAGCATAGAGCCTGGCATTCTCTTAGGATTAGCAACCTGCATTTTTGAGACCTAACACCCTTAACCCTCGACACTATACCTTAAACCCTAATCCCTTATCCCTAAACCCTAAACCCTATCCCTCAACCCTTAACCCTCAAACCTTAAACCCTAAAACCTATCCCTAAACCCTCGACCCTCGACACTATATCATAAACCCTAATCCCTTAACCCTCAGCCCTAAAGCCTCAACCCTCAACCTTAAACCTTAATCTGTCAACCCTAAACCCTAATCCGTCAACCCTAAACCCTATCCGTAAACCCTCAACCCTCAACACTATACCTTAAACCCTAAACCCTAAACCCTAAACCCTATCCCTAAACCCTCAACCCTCAACTCTATAACTTAAACCCTCAACCCTCAACCCTCAACCCTAATCCCTCAACCCTCAACCCTAATCCCTCATCCCTAAATCCAAAACACTATCCCTATTCCTAAACCCTCAACCCTCGACACTATACCTTAAACCCTAATCCCTTATCCCTAAACCCTAAACCCTATCCATCAACCCTTAACCCTTAAACCTTAAACTCTAAAACCTATCCCTAAACCCTCAACCCTCGACACTATATCATAAACCCTAATCCCTTAACCCTCAACCCTAAAGCCTCAACCCTTAATCCTTAAACCTTCAATCCTAAACCCTATCCCTTATCCCTCTACCCTCGACACTCTACTTTAACCCTAATCCCTCGACCCTCAACCCTATCCCTAAACCCTCAACCCTCAACCTTAAACCCTGATCCGTCAACCCTAAACCCTAACCCCTCAACCTTGAACCCTATCCCTAAACCCTCAACCCTCAAAACTATACCTTAAACCCTAATCCCTCAACCGTAAATCCTAAACCCTATCCCTAAACCCTCAACCCTCAACACTATACCTTAAACCCTAATCCCTCAACCCTAATTCCTCAACCTTCAACCCTAATCCCTCAACCCTCAACCCTAATCCATCATCCCTAAACCCTAAATGTTATCCCTATTCCTAAATCCTCAACCCTCGACACTATACTTTAAACCCTAAACCCTATCCCTCAACCCTTAACCCTTAAACCTTAAATCCTTAAACCTATCCCTAAACCCTCAACCCTATACCCTCAACCATATACTTAATCCCTAATCCCTCAATCCTCAACCCTATACCTTAAACCCTGAAGCCTACACCCACAAACCCTCATCCCTATACCCTATAACCTCACCCTTATACCCTAAACCCCAAATATTGTGCCTTAACCCTATACTTAAATTAAACCTAAACCATCCATGATCTCAACCCAAGTAACCCTATACCTTATATACCCTCAATCCATATCATAAACCCTAAACCCAATATCCTAAACCCTAATCCCCATGCATTACACACTTAATCTTATACACCCAACAGCTTGAATATTAACCCTGAACTGTAACCCTCAACCCTCAACCCTCTACCCTCTACTTAAGCCCTAATCCCTCAAACCTCAACCCTCAACCCTAAAAGCTATACAAGCTTAGGTCCTTATATACCCTAAACTCAAAACCCTTACATACATACATGCATACATACATACATGTGCATACATACATACAAACATATATACATACATGTACATACAAACATACAAACATACAAACATGCATACATATATACATACATACAAGCATGCATACATGTACATACATACATACAACCATACATACATGGCTACAAGCATACATATATACATCCATCAAACATACTTACGAAACTTGAACATAAATCATTCAAAGGGAGACATAACGCGAGTGCGTTATAATGCGCTCGCGTTATGTCGAACTGGGCAAACACCGGCAAACATGCAAAAAAGGGAAAAAAAGCACAACATAACGTGCTCGCGTTATAACACGCTCATGTTATATTTTTCTTTGGGAATCCCAAGCCTTAGGTTTGGGATTTACTTTGGATTTCCAACCCAAAGGCTTGGAGTGCCTTCCCAATGTCCACAAACGTGTTTTTACAAATTCTACAAGATTTCACATGATTTTGTTCATGCTAACCCTTAGATTTGTACGTGTTCAAGGTCGAACAAATCAAACACCTGGGTAATGTTAGTTTTTCTGTTAACTATTTAATGATGTAATTTTTTTCACATTTTGACAATGTTAAGCCTTTCATCTTTAATTTCTTTTGTTTGTGTGTCCGTTTTTGGGCAAAAACCAATGTTTAATCTTTTTTTCATTATAAATTAACCGTTCATTGAAATTTCAAATAAATTACATTTTTATAAACTAGACTCCATTCTACACATATTAAAAAAAAAATTCAACTAGTTTTCAAAATTTACAGGGGTAGCACAACCAAAATTCTATTTTTGAGGATGTGTCCACTTTAAAAATTAGTTAAAAATTAAATATTCATTAAAAAATTATCAGAAAAATTGAGCATAAACTACATGTTGTTAGCTAATTTTTGACTGAAGTGATTTTAAAAATACCAAAAAAAAGTTAACCTTTTGAGGGAGCCACAAAACGCACTATGTTATGTTTTTTTGACATAAACAACACCAATTTCTGTGGCTGCCTATTTTGAACCCCTTAATCTATACCATTTTTTTTTAAAAATAGTAGTTTAGAAAGTAGACTTGGAGCACTATGAACATTGTTTTGGTTGCATCTTCAAATTTTGAGTGTAACTATGCTCAATTTCTCATGCAAGGTCAATATTTCCTGATTTTAGAAAAAAAGTGGCCACTTAAGACCCCTTTTTGGTCCCCCATCT
Source organism: Cunninghamia lanceolata (assembly GCA_027924645.1). NCBI lineage: Eukaryota > Viridiplantae > Streptophyta > Pinopsida > Cupressales > Cupressaceae > Cunninghamia > Cunninghamia lanceolata. Next base: position 714,586 of record BSBN01000905.1, read on the forward strand.
TCTTGCACTTACCCTTTAGCATTCTGTTCACATAATTATACCTTAATTGAATTGATTCAAGCATCCATGTAAATGTAGTTCAATTTAAGCAACAAGGAAAGTAAATTGATTGAAAGCAACCTAAATTAAAGTTAAGTAAATTGATTGAAAAGAACCTAAAGTAAAGTAAAGTAAATTGATTGATTCATTGAAAGTAAAGTAAATTAAAATGATTGAAAAGAACCTAAAGTAAAGTAAATTAAATTGATTGATTCATTGAAAGTAAAGTAAATTGAATTGATTGAAAAGAACCTAAAGTAAAGTAAAGTAAATTGATTGATTGATTGAAAGTAAAGTAAAGGAAAATGATTGAAAAGAACCTAAAACCACTATGAAGAAAAACCTAAAGCCTAGTGGGTCATTGCCCAAGTAAAGTCTTATAAGACTTTACCTGAATTGATTGCTCCTAATCGAAGATGTTCTAGAAAGCATTGACCATGGTCGTATGCCTGCAAACATATAAATGATAATCAGGGCAGTAATGAACATACATCATAATCAAATAAATTAAATTGAACTGCAAGTGCATCTATCTAAACACATTTAGTAATAATGTAAATAACTCAAGTAATGGCTATCAAAGCAAAATATCTCAATAGTGATGGTGTGTTGACAAACACAAATTCATTAAACTGCCATCTTATATGCAATTGTGTTGAGAAACACAACATAAATAAGATGTAATAAATAGAAAAAGGTAAATGCATTGTTCCATTTATATTACATATCACATATACATGTATATAGATATACAAATACATATATACATATATATACATATATACATATATATATACATACATACATACATATATATATATATATATATGCATACATACATATATATATATATATACATACATACATATATATGTGTGTGTGTGTGTGTGTATACATATATGCAGATTATTGTAAACAGATAAGATAAGATTGTAAATATAAACTACATTCAGGCAATTTAATTTTAATCTCACACCAAAAAAAAAATGCATTGTTCCTTTACGCATTCATATTATCGTCTTGCATTTAAATCCATTAATAATATATGTTTATTAATCTGATCATATATTCATTTGTCCATCATTATCCTTTTGCTTTTACATCATGTCATATTGTAATGTTTATTAATATGAGCATATATTCATTGGTCCATTCATAGATCCATCTAGTTCATTAATAGTTGTTTCATTAATACATTAACACTTGGTAGAAATCAGTACCACACCTAATTAAATCAGAATGATAAAAAATGCATTGTTCAATTTATATTAGACATTGACATACATATACATATACACATATGTTATGTACATGTATATATAGATATATGTATATAGATAGACATATACATATAGATATACATGTATAGATATAGATATAGATATACATGTATACATATAGATATACATACACATATACATGAATTCATTAAATGATATCGAGGCATTTAAACTTTAGATTCACTAGAAAAGGTAAATGCAATGTGCAATTTATATTACCTATTCACATATGTATACATTTACTTTCACTTAACCGAAGAGATTAAATAGTCACATGCAATTGCAAAAGAAGACTGTATATAATCCAAGTAGGGGCCATTAGAGCAAAATATTCCATGAGTAGTGGTGTGTTAACAAAAACAATTGCAAAGTACAATTCGTCAACCAGTGATGTAAGTAAAGTCTTATAAGACTTTACCTTCATGGAGTGCTCGCAATGCAAGGTGCTCTACAAACCTCTCACATGCCTGCAATCATAGAAATTATATGTCGGGTAGTCATCCAGGTAGTAACGAACAAACATCAAATCATCAAAATAAATTCAAGCAATGCATGTAAATCCATCTTAAGACATTCACATAACAGAAAAAAAAATGTAATAGAATCGATGTGCAATGATACAACTATATATTGTACACACATATAGTGATACATATACATATATGTATACATAATAAAAATATACATGTATCCATATATATGTATTTATCATCTATATCCACTCCTCCACTACAAAAGTAACACACTTGATCCCTTTTGTAGTTAGGGTAGGTTTAAAATATGTTTATTAACACCCCACCATAAATAAAGTTGGTGGGGCGTTGGAACTTACCCACCCCTTTCCTAAACCTAGTGACACCCCTTTGATGCATTTAATTACATCTTTGCAAATTAAACCAACACCTTTTTATTTAGTTCATCCATGATAAGGTCAATGTGGTGGCACGGACGACAAACATAACGTGTTCCAATTTATATAATTAATGTACACACATATAGAAATACATGTATAATATATACATGTATATCTATATATATATAAATATTAAATATTAAATATTATGGCATATGTATCCATTTTTGAGGGTGCATTATAAACGTTTGAGGGTTTCATCATTTTGTAGCAAACAACTCAAAAAGATGTAGCAAAATTCAGCAAACAAATTGGACTAAAATTCCCTATAGACTTTGAATTGGAGATGTATATTATTGTAAAATGCTGAAATGTGAAGTACCGAACTGAAATTTTAACATTGTTTACGCTGCATATGTCTATAGATATACATATATGTATAAAGATATACATGTGTATATATACATATATATAAAGATAGATATACATATGTACATATAGATATATAGATATACAGATATGTATATAGATATACATATGTATATAGATAGACGTGTATATATATATTGACATACATGATTTAATCAATTAAATGAAGGTGCAAAGTTTAGTTCAAACAAATTGGACTAAAATTGAATATAGATGTATGCAATTGTAAAATTCTAAAATGTTAAGTACCACCCTGAAATGTTAACATTCTATACGCTGCATAATGTTCCTCTTATGGGTATGTGCAGGATCATGATGGGCCAAACTATACCTTTAAGTGGCAATGAAAATACAAAAAATAAGACTTAATCAAGTTCATGTGAAAATTTGAATGGATTATCTACACAATTTGAAAAATATGTAAGAACAAAATTTGTAGAGAATTGAATCTAGTTTATGAGCTACTATTTTTTTTTTTAAAACTAAATTTACTTAGTGAAAAATGAACATTTCAATGCACAACTATTAAATTTTTCATAAAAAAAAAAAAGTGGGTGTTTGTCCAGCCAACCTAACTATGAGCAAAAATAAATAAAAAAAATTGAAACTTTCAAAATAAGTAGAGGAGTCATGCCCGGATGTGACGCATATTTTTTTGAAATTTTTTTCCAATAAAATAATTAGTTATGATTTTTTTACTATGACTTTTTTTAAAAACTAAAGAGTAATTGTCCAACCAACCTAACTCGATAAAAAAAAATTGGAGTTCAATTTTTTTTTAAACTTGTAGCCTACGGAGCATAGAGTGTGACGCATCTTTTGGATCTGAAAAAGGTGAAACGGTTTGAAAGTTATTGATGTTTTTCAATCAGTGTACCCATCAGGAGTTCAGACACACACTAAATAGAAAATTATTAATAATTATTTAACAAAATGATAATCAAGAAAATCTTATATTTTTAGAAAGCTGATAATTTCCTCTATAAACCCTTTTTGTTTTATCAATTTTGCATTAAAAAAAGTCATCAGCACGAAGGGTGAAGTTCGAAGAAGAGAGTGAAACCTGTAAAAATGTTAGAATTGAGGGAAAGTCAACTATGACAGCCCCAAGCCTACATACAAGGCAAAAGCGAAGCAAAACGGATATCCATTATTAACGGATATCCGTTTTGCTTTGGTAAAATACCATTTTTCCTTTTTTATGTTTTACAAAAGGGATATCCATTTTGCAAAACGGATATCTATTTTAGGTTTCCCAAAACAGATATCTATTTTCAAAATGGATATCCATTTTTGGTTTCCCAAAACGGATATCCATTTTGCTTTACCCTCTCTCTCTCTCTAAAGGTGGTCTATCGATATCCCGCAATGGTCGTAAGAATTCATCTTTAGCTTTGTGTAAAATGCTAAAAAGGTGGTCTATCGATATCCCGCCATATTCTTATGACCATTGCATCTAATTTCATCTATGATCGAAAAGGCTTGTCTATTTTCTAAGCTTTGTTAAGAGCATTGATAACAAAATTGTAATCTCCATTTTTAGATTCATTTTTTGCATTTCCTATAATCATGGTAATCTATGAAATCACATTTTTTTGAGGCATTCTATCAAATAGTTAGCAATGCCTTGTCTATGTTTCCATAGTTTTTATAAATATTTACTAGAAAGTTACCAAATATAATATTTGATAAGAATCCCCCTATAATTATTCTTTTGATGGATGCCCATGTACCATTCCTTTGGTGTAAGTAAATAAGATAGTAGAAAAGATCATGGAGTTTGGCTATATACGAGTCAACTACATTTGTTTGAAGATTTTTTTAACTTTTTCAACAAATTTCATTATGTTATGCATTGTAATGTTGGCACTTTGTAAGTTCTTTTTTGAAATGTATGTAAACATAAGAAAAGTCTACACATAATAGTTCGTCTTTTGGTAAATGAACGTTGTGGAACTTTATGAGGCATGGGGATGTTGAACTTCACTGCAATTTACAAGTTTGTGGATGAGTGCATTAGGATTTTGCATTGATGATGCATAATTATTTTCAAAACCTTCATTTATATACTTACGAGATTTTGGGAAGTGGAGTCATGTTTTCCATCTACAACTTTGCAAAGGTTCCACTTTTCCACCAAATAGATTAACATTACTTTTAATCATGTAAGACTTTGGGAATGTTAAGATAAAATTAAGTTGGCAAAAGTGCACCTTGATTCTACACCTCTACTCTCTCTCTCTCTCTCTCTCTCTCTCTCTCCCCCAAAACCCTAAATAATTCCCCTAACCCCTAAACCCTAAACCCTAAACCTCAGCAACCCTAAACCTCTATCTCCCTATCTCTCCCTTATCTCCCTATCTCTATCATCCCTCTACCTCTCAATCCTTCTCCCTATCTCTCCCCTCTATCTCCTCTCTCTCTCTCTCTCTCTATCTAGCTATCTCTCTATCTCTTGCCTCTCTCTCCCCTATCATTTCTTTATCTCCCTATCTCTCCCCTTCCCTTATTAACAAAGGAAATGAAAACAAGAAAACTAGGACTCTCTTTCTATCTATCTATCTCTCTCTCTCCTAAGAAAATTGGAAAGGAAAAAGAAAACTAGGAAAGCTAGGAATAGGATTTAATTAGGAGGTAGATAGGTCAGAGAGAGAGAGAGGTTGTTTGGGGTTAGGGGTCAGGGTTTAGGGGTTTAGGGCTTCTCGGGAGACATAGGGAGAGAGATTGAGAGGTAGAGGAATGATAAAGATAAGGAGACAGGGAGATAGAGGTTTAGGGTTGCTTGGGTTTAGTGTTTAGGGTTTAGGGGTTTGGGGTTTACGATTTAGGGGTTTATGGTTTCTCAGGTTTAGGGGTTAGGGCTTAGGGGAATTATGTAGATTTTATGGTTTAAGGGTTAGGGTTTAGGGGCATTATTTAGGGTTTATAGTTGCATGTCAAAAGAAGTCTCTCTCTCTAAATCCCTTAACCCTAAATAATGCCCCTAATCCCTAACCCCTAACCTGTAACCCTTAAACTCTAAACCTAAGAAACCCTAAACCTCTATCTCCCTATCTCTCCCTTATCTCCCTCTCTCTATCATCCCTCTACTTCTCAATCTCTCTTAGACGTATCTCTCTAGACATCTCACTCACTCTCTATCTCCCTATCTCTTACTCTGTCTCCTCTATCTCTCCCAATCTATCTCCTCTCTCTCTACCTATCTATCTCTCCCTATCTCTTGCCTCTCTCTCCCCTATCATTCCTATATCTCCCTATATCTTTAGACATCTCGCTCACTCTCTATCTCCCTATTCTCTCCCATCTGTCTCCTCCATCTCTCCCTATTTGTCTCCTCTCTATCTCTCTCTACCTAGCTATCTCTCCCTATCTCTATCTTTTGCCTCTCTCCCCTATTATTCCTATATCTCCCTATCTCTCCCTTATATCTCTCCCTCTCCCTTATCGATGAAGGAAATGAAAACAGAAAATTAGGAGATAGAGAGTTGCTTGGGGTTAGGGGTCAGGGTTTAGGAGCATTATTTAGAGTTTATGAGTTTAGTATTGCTCAAGTTTAGGGTTTAGGGGAATTATTTAGGATTTAGGGTTTCTTAGGTTTAGGGTTTAAAGAGAGATAGAGAGAGGGGATTAATAGAGATTGGGAGATATAGAGGAGACATAGGGGAGAGACAGGGAGATAGAAAGTGAGAGACATGTCCAAAGACATAGAGAGAGAGAGAGATTGAGAGGTAGAGGGATGATAGAGATAGGTAGATAGAGGTTTAGGGTTGCTTGGGTTTAGGGTCATTATTTAGGGTTTAGGGTTTATGGTTTTAGGGTTAGGGGTTAAGGTTTAGAGGTTTAGGGTTTAGAGAGAGATAGAGGACCAATAGGGAGATATAGAGGAGTTTTGGGGGAGAGATAGAGTGTGAGGGACATGGCCAAAGACATAGGGAGAGAGATTTAGAGGTAGAGGGACAAATGTGATAGAGAGATAGGGAGAGATAGGGAGATAGAGGCCTAGGGTTACTTGGGTTTAGGGTTTAGGGGTTTAGGGTTTCTCAGGTTTAGGGGTTAGGGGTTAGGGTTTAGGGGCATTATTTAGTGTTTAGGGTTTATTGTTTAGAGGTTAGGGGTTCAGGTTTAGAGGTTTAGGGTTTATAGAGAGAGAGGAATGATAGGGAGATATAGAGGAGACTGAGGAGAGAGATAGGGAGATAGAGAGTGCGGCACATGGCCAAGGACATAGGGAGAGAGATTGAGAGTTAGAGGGATGATAGAGATAGGGAGATAGGGGAGAGATATGGACATAGAGGTTTAGAGTTGATTGGATTTTGGGTTTAGGGGTTAGGGGTTAAGGTTTAGGGGCATTATTTAGGGTTTAGGGTTTATGGCTTAGGGGTTAAGGTTTAGAGGTTTAGGATTTAGAGTTTAGAGAGTGAGGGGCATGGCTAGAGACATAGGGAGAGAGATTGAGAGGTAGAGAAACGATAGAGATAGGGAGATAGAGGTTTAGGGTTGCTTGGGTTTAGTGTTTAGGGTTTAGGGGTTTACAATTTAGGGGTTTAGGGTTTCTCAGGTTTAGGGTTTAGGGCTTAGGGGAATTATTTAGGGTTTATGGTTTAGGGGTTAGGGGTTAGGTTTTAGGGTTTAGGGGCATTATTTAATGTTTAGAGGTTTCTAGGGTTGCTTGTGTTTAGGGTTTAGGGGCATTATTCAGGGTTTATGATTGCATGTCAAAAGAAGTCTCTCTCTCTCTCTAAATCTGTCAAACCTAAATAATTCACCTAATCCCTAACCCATAACCCCTAAACCCTAAACCTGAGCAACCCTAAACATCTATCTCCAAGTATCTCTCCCTTATCTCCCTCTCTCTATCATCCCTCTACCTCTCAATCTCTCTCCCTATCTCTCCCTTTGTCTCCTCTATCTCTCCCAATATATCTCCTCTCTCTACCTATCTATCTCTCCCTATCTCTTGCATCTCTCTCCCCTATTATTCCTCTATCTCCCTGTCTCTCTAGACATCTTTCTCACTCTCTATCTCCCTATCTCTCTCACTCTTTATCTCCCTATCTCTCCCCTATGTCTCCTCTATCTCTCCCTATCTGTCTCCTCTCTATCTCTCTCTACCTAGCAATCTCTCCCTATCTCTCTCTCTTGCCTCTCTCCCCCTATCATTCCTATAACTCCCTCTCTCTCCCCTCTCTCTCTCCCTCTCTCATATCGATGAAGGAAATGAAAATAAGAAAACTAGGACTCTCTCTCTCTTTCTATGCACATACCCATTAGGTAGGCTATTTTTCATATGGTGGTCATATCCTTTAGCTCCAATCACCTCCAAACTTCACAAATAGATATAGAGCATAATTCTAAGCATCTTTCATAAAGACCACTTCTCTACATAGGTGCAACTAATACCACTTTTTCATTGTTTTCCACATTTAATACTTATTCTTTTCCATTTTCCAAGTCCTACATGTGTCCAAGTTGTATTGTTTGTTAGGTTTTTAGTCTAATTGTTAGTCCTGGCTCTCATGGATATTAAAATGTTAGTATAGTTAGATTTCTCCTTAGGTAACATTAATTTACACATTGTTGCACAAACAACCACACTCAAAAATAACCTTAACTAATTAAGGTTAACTTTTAAGGTTCTTTCATTTGGTTAGCCTAACAGATCCAACTAGTTCAATCTTCTTATAGTCCATGCTTAGCCTTCCAAGAGAGTTCATGCCATGTTAACTTTGCATTATGTCCTTACTTTCCTCTTGCTGGTTGTAGTACTCTTTTTTTTCTAATCCTATCCCTATATCATACTATTGTTGTTGACTTTTCTTTCCATATTCATCATCATAGTCCTAGTTATCCTATTTTGAGCCTACCATTTATCCTTAGCCATGTCTTGTACTTCTTCTATTCATGTCAATTTTTAATGACCTCCAAATTTTCTATAAATTCTTCTCCATCAAACCCTAGACCCTCATCCAATTCCTTACTTTCCTAAGAAAAGCCCTTCCCCAAACATCATTTGATCATGTGTCTCCTTCCATCACTAGATAGGTGCCCCTACTTTCTATTATTCATCCAATACAATCCCAATGTCATAGCTCACATTCCCACACCTACATTCATAGAACTCCATTTGCCATATTGATACCATCATTGATAATCATTTTAAGGAGTCCCCCTTGAATAATCATTAAACCATGGATTATCCGATATCCCCATCTTACACTTTCCTTACCTTTGAACCCTTAGAAGATGACATTTAGCTATCCCCACCATTACCAATCACACTTTCTAGCAATCCCACATAAGACGCCTTACCCATCACTTCACCTAGGTCATCACTAATTAAATCACCTCATTACTCCATTCAACCATACCCATACCACCCCTTTCTCACTCCACAACTTGTATTAATGCATGATTCACCCCATGACATGCTACAGTTACCACAATGTTAATTCACTCTACCATCATTCTTCATATTATCTTATGAATCACCATCCTTTCTTCCCATTCCTTGAGACATCATACCATGACACATGCCAATGAAAACAATTAAAAAACTAATGAAAAGAATTTAAAAAAAAACCATTTTTAGAGTTTCAGGAAACATATATTCGTTTTGGGAATATTCCAGAAATGGATATCCGTTTCCTAAAACTATAAAAATAGTTTTTTAAACCACAAAATGGATATCCGTTTTGGTTTGGTATCCAAACCAAAATGGATATTTTTAACATGCCTATGAAAGTCAAAGTTAGCCAATTCACGAATTTGGCTAAGTAAAGACGCAATTTTTTTTCCATTGCCACTGTTTGGCCCACGATGATCCTGCACATACCCTTATAATGGATCCAAATTTGAAAAATGAATGCATTGAATTTGGTTGTGGAGCTTGAATTTGAACAAATGCGTAAAGCTATTGTATTCGATGATATGATATGCAGAATTGAATTTGATTGTTGAGTTTGAATGTTGAAATGTTAAGTACTAGCCTGAAATGTTAACACTGTCTAGGCTGCATATGTCTATAGATATACATATGTCAATAGATATACATATGTATATAGATATACAGATATGTATATACATATACATATATGTATATAGATATACATGTACACACACACACATATATACAGTACATTAATAGACATGATTTAATCCATTGAATGAAGCTGCCCATTATATGTTAAGTGCCAACTTGAAATGTTAATAGATATGCAATTGTTATATAGACATTAATAGATGTTGAAATGTTAATTGCTAACCTGAAATGGTTGTCTTAGACATAATAGGTAAGAATGCCAAAATATATATCCTTAAAAATATACGAACCCATCTGTATGTATAAAATAAAACCCTCATTATATAACAGTATATTATTTTGTACAATGAAATAATCATAGCACAACGGTTGTCTTAGACAAAACAAGCTATATATTATGCTGTAGGGATGATCACACCATCGAGAACATTCTCTAACATGATTAGGTTTTCAGTGTGTAGTTGAATATATATATTCAGTGTGTAGATGAATATGTTTCAGAAGTGAATAACAAAATTACATACCAGTACTCAACTCACGGGTTATATGAGACAAACACAAAGGTAAACGACTGTATAATGATTGTATAAACAACATCGTATGAAACCAATAGAATGGAATGAAAGCAGTGTTGAAATCACAAGGAGAAATGATATATGTTTCCAATAGAATTTTTTTAAAGTCGTACGATTCAAAACATTTGAAGCCCTGATATTTAATGAAACCCTTAACTATTGATAATGATATGATGAATCCCTGCAATGATGAAACCCTTAACCGTTAATAATGATATGATGAAACCATGCTATGATGAAACCCTTAACCATTGACAATGAACCCTCAAAAATACATACCCTTAAAAATATAATAATCCATTTGTATGTATATACTTTTTATATAAACCCTAGATAGATTATATAAAATGAAACCCTCATTATATTATATTAAAACATAGGAAAACAATTGTAAATATTTAATGCAACAATAATTAAAAAATAGTATTCGGTTAAAACTGGGAAGAATCCGACTGTAAAATTATTATGGAGACAAAGCCGTAGAATTCAAAACATTCGAAACCCTGATATAATGAAACCCTTAACGGTTGACAATGATATGATGAAGCCCTGATATGATGAAACCCTGATATGATGAAACCCTTAACCATTGACAATGAACCCTCGAAAATATATACCCTTAAAAATATACGAACCCATTTGTATGTATTAAAAAAACCCTCATTATAGAACAATATATTCTTCTGTACAATGAAATAATCACAACACAAGGGTTTTCTCAGAAAAAATAGGCAAAAATCTGAAAGTAAATTACATACCAGTACTCAAATCATAGGTTGTTTGAGACAAAAATGAAGGTAAACAATTGTATAATGATTCGAACCTTCTCTAAAATGATTAGGCATTCAATGTATAGTTGAATATGTATTCAAACGTGGAAAACAAATTTACATACCAGTACTCAAATCACGAGTTGCATGAGATAAACACAAAGGTAAATGACTGTATACTGATTGTATAAACAACACCGTATGAAACCAAAAGAAAGGAATGAAAGCAGTGCTGAAATCACATGGAGAAATGATATCTGTCGTTACCTGCATGGAGAGCAACCTGCATGGAGGGAGACATCCGGCGGATGTGGAGAAACCCTTAAGCATCCATTGCACAGTCAAGAACATTCGTTAAAATGATTAGGTTTTCAGTGTGTAGTTGAATATATATTCGGACCTGAAGTAAAATAAATTGGAACACGTAGTGTTTCCCATCTGCACCACCGCATTCACCCTAGCATGGATGAGTGAAATCAAAAGGTGTTGGTTTAATTTGCAAAGATGTCATTAAACACATAAAGGGGTGTCAGTAGGTTTAGGAAAGGGGCAGGTAAGTTTCAAGGCCCCACCAAATTGATTTATGGTGGGGTGTTAAAAAAACATATTTTAAACCTACCCTAACTACAAAGGGATCAAGTGTGTTACTTTTTTAGTGGTGGGTTGTTTTTTTTTGGGGGGCCATGGAGAGCAGTTACTGGCACATCAGTGTGCATGTATGGGACGACATGTTGAAATGACCATTTTTTGACCCATGTGCACATAACGCGTCCTACAGTGAAATACATAAGTGCCCACAAGCTGAAAGAATAGCTTTAAGCTCTTCGATTGCATACGAAGAAACCCAAAAAAAATTGTCAAAATTTGATATGTCTAGCTATGTGCTTGATGTGCGCGAAGTTAGGGTGGGTGGCTACTAGCTGCTCTCCCTTAGCACAAAGATGACTTATACAAATCTACCTATCAATATTCTAAAATGACACACATTAAACACATTCCCTCTTGAAAAGATTTGAAACTCATTTTCTAATATTAAGTCTATATATTAAAAAGATACACTTTAATTGTTTCAAATACACATGAAACTTTAAAATAGTTGTATATTAATTGTTTGAGCTACATATGAAAAGACCACCCATAATAAAATATTGTTTTTCAAATATAAAGTCTTTTATAAGCAAAATGCATTGGCAAGTGTTCTATCAAAAAAACTTCAACGTCCCATATCTCCTCATCAAACTATTGGTCATTTCCACCATGAATGCTTGCAAACACCACATTCAAAGGTGTAAGGCTCACCATCAAAACAAGAGGACGAATAATTACAAATCTAGACCAAACAAGCATTCAACCAAATCAATCAATAATAAAACTTATTACCAAATTCAAAAACTTTACCATCCATCAAATCCATCCGTTTATCTCGCATGAATCGATCCACACAATTCAATTTCAACCAATCAAATGAAAGTGCAAATCAACATAATTTCCTATCACATATTGCTACAAATACATCCATTATTCTAGTTGAATTTTTCTATAGCCCATACAAAAAATACCTACAGACTTCAAATTGCATGCTGTTATCTACACCATTACTATAAATTAAGACTATACTTTTAACTTTACATTATACACTAATTTTATTATACTTATATACTAATTTGACTATGCTTATATATTGATTTTACTTTATATTATAAATGCTTATATGTTGTATATAGTGTAAATCTTGTAACTACTATAGACTATAAAACTATCAAACTCATTTTTTAGTAAACTACAAACTATCAAACTGTAACTACAATAAATTCAGGTTACCTTCTCATTTTTGAGTAATAATCAAACTCTCAAACTCAATTTACAAACTAATCTTTTATTCAACCATCACTGTGAACTATCAAACTAAAATCACAAACTAATACTTCAATGGTAATCAAAATAGTATAACAAAAATTTAATTGTTTGCGAAAGATACTATAAAGTTATTTTCATTGTTGGTTATATTAAAACCATTTAAAATAAATATTACTCTTTGTTGTTCACTTACAACAAAAATTTTAAATTGTCCACCTCACTACACTTGTGATTCGGTAAATACAATTTGTCTCCTTGTTACGTACAAGCCCACGTGGACCCTGAAAGTTAGGTTGCACCACTCTACAACCCTTTCTCTTAATCAACATAGGTGATTATCTTCAAAGCTACAGTAATGGTTGCTAGAATTTCTAGTTGAATGCTTAAGGTTCTTTGTTTCATTAACTTTCTACTGAAAAGATTCTATAGATTCTAAAATTTAAAATTGATGTTGAAGGGCATTTGTTCCAATAGTATGATTTATAGAATGATGATCAATATGAGCCGATGTTTTCTAACACTCAATGATGGTGATGATTGTGTGGCTTGTATGAAAAACAAAGCCCATATGCGAACCTAAAATGACACAAAGAGACTGAGGAAAACACCCTTCACACAAAAGAGGAGGACAATTCCCATCAAATGAAGAAATTCAAAATGTTAACGAGGCCACTCCGCAACCAGTTGAGGAAGTTGTTCAAGTCAATGCAGCTATTAGAACCAAAAAGATTTCAATGCAATGGGAGTGGACCAAAGAGGACATGGATTTATCTCTTAAAGATGTTGAGGATAACAAGATCTCAAAAAGGAGTGCAAAAAAGAAATGGGGAATCCCTACCACCACACTAAGCAATTGGCTAGGTGGTATAACTTCAACTTTAAAGAAAGGTCCTCCTACAGTCTTGAATGTCGAGGAAGAGGCATTAATTGTGGAATGGTGTAAAGAGATGGTTGCAATGAGCCACAAGTTTGAGATTATCAATCTCAAGGAAGAAGTTGCACAAATCTACCAATCACGACCCAACCTATTTAAGGATGGACTATCTGGTAAGTTATGGTGAACTGATTTTAAAAGGTGTCATCCTGAACACACATTGAGGACAACAAAAGACCTTGATAGAGATAGAGCACTAAACCTAAGGCCTACAATTGTGTCTGCATTCTACACAATACTGCTAAAAGCTTATGATGCCAATCCATATGGTCCTCATAGAATATTGAATTGCAATGAAATTGACATTCAAGAAGAAGAAATGGAGCCATGCGAGTGTTGGTGAAAAGAGGCATGTACATCATACCAAAGAGTTGGGAATGGATTACCATTTGTGTTGTGTGAATACTACCAGACAAAGCATACCAAGTTTTTATCTATTCAAGGATAAAAAGAAACTAAAAAATTATATTGTTGGTTGTGAACTTGGTGCATGCATGGTTTCCCAACCCCACGCATGGATGACTAAAGAGTTATTTCTAAAATGGTTGCATCACTTTGCAAGATCAATTCCAGGTGGTGTTTCAACAGCCAATAAGCACTTGTTGATTTTTTATGGTCATGGAATCCATGTTTCTATAACGACAATCTAAGAGGTAAGGCCGTTAGGGATTGACTTGCTAACACTACCAGCTCACACTTCATACAAACTACAACCACTTGATGTCAGTGTTTTTTTTCTATATAGTGCATTCAAATCATATTTCAAATTTGAAAGAGCAGCATGGTTAGCCAAGTTTCTAAATATTAAAATTAAGAGGGCAAAATTGGTAGTACTTGGAAACAAGTCATTTAAAAAAGTATTGACTATTACAAACATCACAACAGGTTTTAAGAGGATAGGTATAAGACCACTTAATTCTAATGCAACATTTCAATTTAGTGTACATGATGACGCTTCTATAATGTGGAAAATTCTAAGTATTTTAGGAGATGATGTTTCAGAAGTAGAAGTGGAAAACAACTTTCTATCAGGCTTTGCAACAGGGGAATTACATCCTAAACACCTGAACCAGTGGTAATGTAATGATGCACCTGTACTTCTTTGGAGGGTGAAGTCTATGTTGAGATAGAAGAAACTCAATATGATAAAAAAAAGATGGACTTGGTCTTCTATCTCAACCAAGCCAACCAACATGGTTATTGGAGGGAGATATGAATATGGAAATTAACTTATATGCCTAGGAAAAAGAAGACAGACTTTCCTTCCCATCTCCACCACTTATATTGAATGTATTTGAAATGGTACATTACTATACTGATTGTAGAAGTTGGGATGGTGGAGCTAATTCTATAGAGTTGGGAGAAACTTAGGATAGTGGGCCAATTTTCAATAAAGGTCAACATAGTAGTCATGTATAATTGAATCAGTCATTGGGTTCGCAAACTAACTCAAACATCAATAATTCCTTAAACTACCTATTCACATTGTCAAGGAAAGACCAAGGAATGCAAAAGACAATGGAATTTTATTGAGCCGACAATCTCAACTCCTAACAATAGATGATTACATGAACCTTTTTGATGGAGTAAGAGAAAAAGAAGAAAGAAATTGAAGAGTTGAAATTCAGAAAGAGAGAACAAATAGAGGAGAGAAAGGAAGCATAAATTGTTGCAAGAGAATTGGAGCAAGGAAAGTTAGATAGAGACCTTCAACAAAAAGGTACTCATTGCATATTTTTATT
Source organism: Cunninghamia lanceolata (assembly GCA_027924645.1). Taxonomy (NCBI): domain Eukaryota; kingdom Viridiplantae; phylum Streptophyta; class Pinopsida; order Cupressales; family Cupressaceae; genus Cunninghamia; species Cunninghamia lanceolata. Next base: position 730,104 of record BSBN01000905.1, read on the forward strand.
CTATTTTGTAAGTTTCCATTGAGTGTGCATGCCAAAGAATGAAGACACATGATAACATTCAACAAGGCCCAATACTTTAAATGGACCCAAGTATCCTTTTATGTTTGAATATTTTCTTTACATGCATGTTTGTGAGTGCTACATTCTTTGAGGTAGATGATCATTCAAGGATTCACATGCCCTTCAAAGTGGGGGACAAAATGTAATGGTGAAATTTGCATATCCTTGCCAATTCCCATTTAGTTTTCTACTTATCTTGAGAGAATGTCTTAATGTAATTACATATTAAATTTGATGCAATCTTATCATGTGAAGTTTGGAGTCCATTCCCGTATACTTCATCTATCCCCATATACACACATTTTCATATATTTATTTGCACCCTATATCAATTTCTGCATACTCTCCCATACAATCTACATTTAAGTTGCACAGTCCTCCAAATTAAACATTGTCACATCCTATATTTTATATTTAATAAGAATAAATAATAATCATGTTTGATTTTATGTTCTATTGAGATTTCTATAGATGACAGTCTTATTTTCCTCATCGAATTAAGTATCATATACCTATAGTATGAGTTAAGATAATACTCAAGTATAGTTTTATTTTGTTTGGTATGATTTCATTTTGGTAAAGGGTATATGCACAAAGTTGTGGTACCAAAAAGTCACCACTTTGGCTTTTTGGTCCCATGCAAGGGAAAACACAAGTGCGTTATAACGTGCACTATTCTATAAAGTGAAAAAAAAAGAAAAAGACAGACCCGCAGCCATTTCTACATTTTTGCAAGCAAAAACCAACTATAAGAGCGTGAGCACGTTAGAGGAAGGAGAAATCAAGCAAGTTCTAAGTGTAATCGACGTTTTCACCATGCCACCTTGTCAATCCTGCTCTCGAGGATGTTGTGAATTTGAAATGTAGAGGGTGTAGCAGACGAAGAAGGTAGGGTTTGATTGATTTTTGTGAGTTTGAAAAGAATTTTTATGCTTTTGAAATGTTTGATTGGTTTTTTATGTTGAATTTACAGTCAATGAGGCAGCACAAAACACAAATCCAACAGAGGAGTGTCAAAACAATCCTGAAAACCCTCAAAACCCCCCACCTTCACGTCCTCACCATGAAAGAGATACACATGAAAACTATTTAGGGCAAATAGAAGAAAACAAAAAACATGTTCAAACCCTAATTGAAACATTAAATAGTCCAAGTGCAAGCATCGATCGTAGGAGAGCCCTTGCCAAGTCATTAAAGGTGATTGTTTCTCACATTGAATCGGTGACAAACCAAATCACCGAATGGAATGACTATAGGGAGAGGTGTCGACAATACTATGCTGACAAATTGTCTTACCAACAAGTGAAGGACAAAAAAATTACAAAATTTACATTATGTTCACATTTTATCAATCCTAAAACTGACCCAACATTAGAAGAGACTTGCAAACACTTCCCAATTCATTGGTGTAGGAATGGAGATATATCCCAAAACTTTTGGGATAGGTGGTACATAGTATTTGTTGAGCATCCATACATAATAACAATGAGGTGCCACAATATTTCTTGAGGAAACTCCATTGTGAGTTTTTTCTCAAGGAGATTCCTAATTATTTTGACATTCGAGAGTTCTAGGGAAGAGGTGGTGGCTCTACCCAAGATAGAGAGGGGGCACAATGAGACCAAAACCGCATACCTAGACCCCTGATGAGGCCAGCACATGTCTCACTCCCTTTGACTTTAAAGGAGAGTGTTGATGTGGAGACATTGCATTCATTGAGTTCTTTGACGCAGTCTCTAGCACAACATGATGATGATCTCACCCAAGCTGATGAGGGTGAGAGAAACATGCATCATTTGTCCCCACATCTTTGTAGTTCATGTGGGAACTTGTGTAATTATGGGATGCAGGACTCTCGGCAGGATGCTACGATGTAGGGGTAATAGCCAGTGATGGACACATCCATATTGGATGATCTTGTTCTCATAGATGATGTCTTACAACGTGCATTTGGTATTAACTCCTAGGTAATTTTTTACAAGGTTCATCTTGATTTAATATATTTGTATTTGAAATTTGTAATTCATTTTATATGACTATCTATATTTTAAGTCAAAATTAATGTATGTAATTGTCTGCACAATGAAATTCCAAGGTTAGAGTCTTCATCCTGCCTCTGTTAGTCGTCTAGTGGCGGGTTATGAGAGGAGGTCGAGTCAACAGGAATGTAATTTATCACATGATCATAAATATAGTGAATATATCAATGGTAATCTTATTTAGTGACAATTTGATAATTTCAACAAGGAGCTTCACCAACACCTCCACGATTTCCTTGTTCCCCTGGACACAAAACCACTTTTACAGAGGTAAATTTAACCATTTGTAATCATTATGCATTTAAATAATGTTATGTATCTATTTTGGTCAAATAATCTTGAACTCTATTTTCAGATGTTGAATATGGAGATTCCTCATCTTTGTCAGTCAGCGGAGGCAGGCATTGATGCAACTATGTTGTCTTCAAATCCTTTGACTAAGGTATGAGCCACTAACATGTAAATGTCATTTTGTATTTCTTGTTTTATCTCATGTCATTTGATGTATATAAATGATATTTGTGTTTAGTCAATTTTACTTCTTTATGCTTCTCACAGGAGGTCACAATTCCAACCTGTCCAGGTACAAGCAAAGAGAGAGAAAAGATGATCGAGAGGGATCATTAGCTAGTGGTAAGTGATCGATTACATATGTGATGTTATATATTTCATGTTTTCTATATTAATGTGCATATTGTTTGATTGTATTAATAGGTGGAGCTGCAAAAATCTCTGTCGAAAAGGTCTAGTCAATGGGAGAGAGAGGATGAGTCATTGATTGGCTCTCCATCTTCACGACCAAGAAAGGGCTGTCGATTATTTCATAGCATTTTATAGGAAACTAGATTTTGGGATATTTTTTTTGTATGCCTAGATGGCTTTGTATACATACTTTTGTATGTTACCAATGTATATCTTTGTATATGCCTGTATGGCTTTGTTTGTACATGCCTATATGGCTTTATATATAGACTAGATGTTATACTCATGACATTATGTATATGACAGTTTACATTAAATATTTAATATGATGATCAATTATCATTATAAGAATTTAGTTTTACACGTGCCAATTGCATTTTCTTGAAAGTTTATAAATTGTTTTCAAATAATCCATTTTATGCATATCTTGCAATCATTGTATTCCATGAGACTGTTCATTTCTTTGAGGCATCATGTCAAATAGTTCATGCGCCTTGTCTATTCTTCCACGCTTTGTATACATGTCTACAAGGGTAGTTGCAAATACAACATGTGACAAAATTCCTATATCCTTTATGCTTTGATGGTTGTCCACACCCTATTCCCCATATCCCATTTTGGCATAGGCAAGGAGGATGTTGGATAAGGTTGTGCAATTTGGTTTTAGACCTGCCAATTGCATTTGGTTGAAAGTTTCTTTTATGCATTTGCTTGAAAGTTTCTAAAGCCTTATGAAAAATCCATTTTGTGCATATCTTGCAATCATTGCATTCCATGAGACAACATTTCTTTAAGGCATTGTGTCAAATAGTTCACGTACCTTGTATATGCTTCCACACTTTGCATACATGTCTCACAGGGTAGTTACAACTACAAAATTTGACAAAATTCCTATATCCTTTCTGCTTTGATGGATGTCCATATCGTGATCCAAGGATACCATTTTGGCATAGGCAAGGAGGATGTTGGCTAAGGTTTTGGAATTTGGCTTTACACCTGCCAATTGCATTTGCTTGAAAGTTTCTAAAGCCTTATCAAATAATCCATTTTGTTCATATCTTGCAATCATTGCATTCCATGAGATGACATTTCTTTGAGGCATCATGCCAAATAGTTCACGTGCCTTGTCTATGCTTCCAAAATTTGCATCTATGTCTCTGAGGGCAGTTGCAACTACAACATCTAACAAAATTCCCATATATTTTAGGCTTTGATGGATGTCCATACCATGTTCCAAAGATCCCATTTTGGCATAGGCAAGGAGGATACTAGCTAAGGTTTTGGAATTTGGCTTTACACCCGCCAAGCATTTTCTTGAAAGTTTATAAAGCCTTATCAAAAAAATCCATTTTTTGCATATCTTGCAATCATTGCAATCCATGAGATGGCATTTCATTGAGGCATCATGTCAAACAATTCACATACCTTGTCTATGCTTCCACACTTTGCATACATGTCTACTAGGGCAGTTGCAATTACAAGATCTGGCAAAATTCCCATATCCTTTATGCTTTGATGGATGTCCATACCATGTTCCAAAGATCCCATTTTGGCATATGAAGGGAGGATGTTGGCTAAGGTTGTGGAATTTGGCTTTACACCTCTCAATTGCATTTGCTTGAAAGTTTCTAAAGCCTTATTAACAAATCCATTTTGTGCATATCTTGCAATTATTGGATTCCATGAGATGACATCTCTTTGAGGTGTTCTGTCAAATAGTTCATGTGCCTTATCTATGCTTCCACACTTTGCATACATGTCTACTAGGGTAGTTGCAACTACAACAGATCTAAAAAAATTCCCATATCTTTTATGCTTTGATGGATGTCCATACCCTGTTCCAAAGATCCCATTTGGGTATAGGTAGGGTGGATGTTGGCTAAGGTTGTGGAATTTGGCTTTACACCTGCCAATTACATTTTCTTGAAAGTTTCTAAAGCCTTATGAACAAATCCATTTTATGCATATCTTGCAATTATTGCATTGGACATGAGATGGCATCTCTTTGAGGTGTTCTATCAAACAATTCACATGCCTTGTCTATGATTCCACACTTTGCATAGATGTCTTCTAGGGTAATTGCAACTATAACAGATCTCCCATATCCTTTATGCTTTGATGGATGTCCATACCGTGTTCCAAAGATCCCATTTTGTCATTGGTAGGGAGGATGTTGGTTAAGGTTGTGGAATTTGGATTTACACATGCCAATCACATTTGCTTGAAAGTTTATAAATCTTTATCAACAAATCCATTTTGTGCATATCTTGCAATTATTGCATTCCATGAGATGGCATCTCTTTGAGGTGTTCTGTCAAACAATTCACATGCCTTGTCTATGCTTCGACACTTTACATTATGAATATTGAAGCTAACTTTTATTTGGCTAACAAATAAATATATTGTGAACCTATTTGCAACAACTTATGATATGGTTTTCATATAATTAGTTTTTGTATATGAATTATTAGTTAAATTTTACACTTTTATGTTAAGAAAAATATGAAATATGAAATATACAATAAAGCATTTTTGTTAAGAGAATGGTGGGTACAAGGAAAGGTTCATCCAATCATAGGATTTATCATTTAGGCCTTTATAAGTTTTTTTAGATGAATCTAACAATTCATAGTTTGAAGCATATAAGGAAATATAATTTGTTTATGCTAAATTATTAGATTGATGCTAAGTGTTAGTTAACATATTTGTTGTACTCTTCTTTTTGTATACATCTCATAACAATCATGATAATGAAACTACTAGATTTGATATGATAATCATTGATAATTTCTCATCTTACATGTTAGACATCCTCATTTCACCTTCTATATGTTTGACATCATTTTCCTACCTTCATCTCACCTTAAATATATGTTTGACATTATATGTTTAGTTAGGGAGAGACTTATAGAGAGACCAAGAGGGAGATGATATGTTTGACATTATATCCTCATTTCACCTTCTATAGGTCTAGCATACCCTCATTTTAGGTCCACCTACTTTCCATGAGACAACATTTCTTTGTGGTGTCATGCCAAACTATTCACATGCCTTGTCTATGCTTCCACACTTTGCATACATGTCTAAAAGGGCAGCTGCAAATACAACATGTGACAAATTCCTATATCCTTTAAGCTTTGATCGTTGTCTATACCATGTTCCAAAGATCCCATTTTGGCATAGGCAAGGAGGATGGTGGATAAGGTTATGGAATTTGGATTTACATCCGCCAATTGCATTCCATGAGACAACATTTCTTTGAGGCATCATGTCAAATAGTTCACCTGCCTTGTTGATGCAGGAGCATAGGCTTAAAACCAATCAAGTGACTTTAGGAGATGGTAAGGAGGACATTTTCATGTTTCCAAGTGGTCTTGCAGGTAAAGACATCCATTTAAGTCATTTAGATAAGGGTTTCCCATTTTCCCTTCAAAATGGACTATTTGAAAACTGTGATGATTCCATGAGGTGTAATATTCATGAACAGACCTAATCTAATGAGTTAGACCCCTTGAAGCAACTTATTTTGCATTTTATAGAAAATTGAGTACTCTTGGCCATTGAGGGGGTAGTTTTAGTAAATTTTGATTTTCTCCCAATTCCACCATATGCAGGTATATACAGAGCTACATGAAAGATTTCAAAGGTTGGTCACACATGTAAGTGCCATTTTGAATAAGCCCTACTCTATTTGGCCTAAAGAGACCTTGTTTTAGTGTATTTTTGAGAATTCTTGTGTTGGGTGAGTGATTTCTGCAAGGGAAGTGTTTAGACATGTTATATATGCCTATTTACACCTTCCCTATCAATCTTAGGGTTTAAATCCATGTGCAAGTATCTGTTGTTACATTACAGTCCCCAAAATAGGCCTAATTTGACTGTAACAACCCAACTTTTTCCTATTCTGTACAAAACAACCCTATCTCATTTTCACATATGTTTTACAATGACCAAAAGGGTATCCAAATCAGGTCTCAGATCTCCATTCTCAGGTGTATGAAGGAAGTTATGGTAGGAAAGGTCTCTGAGAAGGGCTACAAACTCCTAGGCCACTTACAAGGAAAGCACGTGTGGATTTGTCTTTGTCTTGCAAAATGAGAGAGAGAGAGAGAGAGAGAGAGAGAGAGAGAGAGAGAGAGAGAGAGAGAGAGAGAGAGAGAGAGAGAGATCTGGCATGATTCGCATATCCTCATTTCACCTTCTATATGGTTTCTATGCTTTGCATATCCTCATTTCACCTTTCTACATTTTCTTTACACCTACCACTTTGCATACATGTCTATCAGGGCAATTGCAACTACAACTGACAAAATTCCCATATCCTTTAGGCTTTGATGGATGTAATTAGAACACATTCCATACCTTGTGGGGTCAACTTTACTATGCATATCCTTTATGCTTTTATCCTTCTTAGGGTGCTGCCACAATAATGGGTTACACTTTCTGGGACATCCTGATTTTTGTTGAAATCATATAATTTTAGAAAATATAATGATTTAAGCCTTGAAAGGTTCCATTTAAAGGATTTTAATTGAAGAGGGTTTGATCAAACCCCCTTGGATAGAACCCCGCTAGTTTTAAACCATACCTATAATGGAGTCTCCTCTACACCTATCAAAATGATGATAAAAATCCACTTTTGATTTACCTTTTGGGGGATCAAATGAATTCATTTAAAATTTATGTTTCGTAAGTATGTAGTCCTTATTATAAGCTTCCCAAAAAGTATAATTTTAAATATATTTAATTTGATTATTATATTTATTTTTTATTTCTTGTGAATGTAGCTTTTTCAATGAACATCAAGGTCTTTGTTTCACACAAAAAAAATAGGAAAATAGAGAAAACAAAATTCTAAAAAATACATGTCCTCTAGGTATTAATGTCCTTATTCCAACAAAAAAAATGAATTTTGATACATATAAAAAATGTTATGTTGAATAGAATATGCCTATGTCTAAATTATAATTGGTTTGACTTCAAAACTTAATTAAAAAGAAATATTCAACAAACCATTATGAAACTAAATGCATCCTCTAGATATCGGTGTTACCAATCTAAATTCAAAAGAATCCAAATTTTATCCTTTGTAGAAAAAAAGTTATGTGTGACAGAATACACATCACTTTAAAAAATGTTGTTTACTATTAAAAACTAGTTATCAAAGGAGACGCAAAAAATTTACAATTTAACTCCAATTTTTTTAAAAAATATATATTTAGAATCTACAAACAAAATCTCACAAATCACTAGTTCGCATCATCTTCAAATTCCTAATAGTTTAGCAGCTATAGGTGTCAGAAAGTGAAGATTTAGTTCAAAATATTGATTTCAATGTCAAGTTTGGCCAAAAAGTGTAACCCATTATTGTGGGATGACCCCTTATCATCATCATTTTGTTAGTATTTATTGAACTACCATGTATTTATTCTTGCAGGATTATTTTTTTTTCTAACAGGGTAATTTTGTAGGATTGCAATACTTAACATTGTGGTGTTGCATATCTTCGGTCTGGGGGCATCATTCTTTCTCTTGTAGAATTTCAACATCCTCTACAATATCCTTTTGGGTATCCTTTACATAATTATTTACTTTCAACATTATATTTATGTACTTTAATGTAGCTTATCACCTAGTGCCATCAGCCCGCTAAAGTGGGGGCAAAATGTAGGGTAGAAAATTGTGTACCCTCGCAATTTCATGATGCATTTTCATTCACTTCAACGCCCACACGCTAGCATGTCTCTAGGGCCATTTAACCTAGAGATTTAGCCTAATTAGCCTAATTTCTCCCTCATCGGTCATATTTGCTAAAATTCATTTTAAGCAATTATTTATTATGCTTTTATGAGAACACATGCAAAGTTTGGACAAATATTCGCAAGATACAAGTGCTACGCGCATACATCTTCACACCACATTGGCATCTTCACGCCACGTGGGCATCCTGATGTGGGGCTATCTTCTAAGGGCTTTGAAGCCATTCTTTGTAGCTTCAACCTTCAAGGAGTTCACAGCGTCTTGTGTGATCTTGCAAATTAGGTAACATTGTTCTTTTAACAAGAAATGGTGTTGCTTTGAAGTTCTTGTTGCATTATTTTATGAATATATTGTTTCATTAGCAAATATTGTGGTGCAGACCACCACCCATTTGATTTTACTCACACTAGGATATTTCCCCATAGACTAGGGAAATACTTATAGATTTGTTTTGTTGTTAATGCTCTTAACTCCTAGATACACTGAGGATAAGAGAACACATGCAAAATCTTCTCTTTTATTCCATTTGTTGTTTTCTGGAGATTGGAAAACCAAAACAGGGTTTGACTAAGGCAAATCCCTAAAACATTCCAACAAGTTTATTTTGGTTTGTGTATTGTGTAGGTTGTGGAAAGAGATCAAGCGCACGGGAGTTTGTTCTCTATTCCCTTATTTCTCATTTACTTTCTTATTTATGTTAAATGTTTTATTTGTGTATATTTTGGTTAAATTTCATTTATGGGAAGTTGTTTCATTTCCCTATGCACATTGGGTGATACTATAGGTTTCTGTAGAGCTATACTATATGGCCTTGTTGTGTTTTTCCACTACTGGGATGACAACGCCGCACGGTGATGTCCTCGCCACGTGCTAGCATCCGAGGCTGAAGCCTCCCTACTTTGGTGTCAGGTTCCCCTCTTTCCTCTATTTCCTGTTATGTTATCATCTTGTTAAAATCATTTCTTAAATTTTGGGAATTATCAATTTTCCATTTATTTTGATAGTTCTTCCTTGTTAAAATTGTTAAGTTTTTAGGAAAGGAACCCAATCAAACCTAGCTGAGTTAAATTGTTCTTTCCGGTTGAACAACAATAGTATAATCTTCCTAGTGGTTGGTTAGGTCTTAGATGTAATTGTATTGAATTGGATTCTAGTTGGATTACATTAGATTTTCAAGTTTTATACACTGTACACCACCCTACTTGGAGCTCAGAATAAAATTCTAAAAGGGTGATGCAAACACCTAGTGTAAGTGCACTAGGGTTTTGACCTGTGGATAAAGATTCAATGCAATTACAAAATGTTGATGTAAAGTGGTACTATGGTAGCTTGACAAGAGTGATTTTGAGAGGCATGATGCTAGCAATAAGTGAATATGGAGAATAAGGATTGATAATGAATGGTAGATCATGCATGATGGATAATAATCTAGGAGTTACACTTGACTTTGACACACAATTTGAAAGTTTTAGTGCAAGAGCTGGCGCATAACTACTAGTTGGAAAGGGGTTGGCTTGGCTCCATGATTAAATTTAAAAATTTGAAATATTTGGGGACAAATTCTTGAGTGGAAATGAACTGGGTCAAATCTATTGGTATAGAAATAAACCTGGTTTAGAGGAATTGATAGTACGAGGGTTGATAAATGTTTAGGGATGGATTTAGTTTTGTTTCAGATGGTCAATTAGGAATTTAGGTAAAAAATAACACTAAATCAGTCAAATCCATACACCAAGACAAATACATAAAACAATTTTACAAATTATAATGAAGACTAAATATTCAGGGTATGTATTTTTCACCATTATAATTATAATGATTGTGCATTAAGATTGATTAAGGGAAACATGTTCTTTATATCATTTATTTTGAAAGGTGATAGATTTTTCATATTAACACATTAAATCATCAAGGCGACATTTTTTATTAAAGAAATCATATATTAACAATAATAAAAAAATACATATATGATCATGATAGGAGCTCTAGCATTAAACCCTAAAGTATTTTCTAGGAAGGAGTTTGGGTGTCAGGATGCACCTTTGTCTAATGTCTTATTACTTCAATCTAAAGGTTTATTGGAGGTTAGAACTAGTGAGGTGCACAAGGTGGTTTTAGGTGCAAATTGCAATGAGGGCAGCCATTATGGTTACTCCTGTGTGGCGGTGACAAGAGGTAGGAAGGATAGAGTGGTTGTATCAAATGTGCCTAGATGGATAGGAGCCTTAAGGAAAATGGTAAAGACAATGGAGAAAATCTTGTTGGTGGAGTTAGATGTAGAAGTAAGGAATAAAGTAGAAATCTACATAGAGATAGCATTTATGGGCAAGTTTAATAACTTGTGGCCAAGTTTGTACGAATTGAACCAATAGGTAGTAATAACATGAAAGCCCTTAATATATGGTGCTATGAAGATTCTCCCTTGTGCTCAAGGTTTTTTATAGTTATTTTTCTTCTAAAGTTGACAAAGATGGGATCTTGGCTAAGGGCCCATGGATTTGGGGTAAAGCGTCTTTATACGCATAAACTTGGTTTGCATGTTTTAATCCATTAAAAGAAAAAATTAAAACTTTCTATTGGTTTGTGTAAGACTACTAAATCTCCCTTTACATTTTTGGATTCCTTCTACTTTGGATAGTGTTACAGGAAAATGTGGATAATATCAATAATTAATAATAACCCAATAACTCAATAGAAATTGCAATAGTAAAGATTCAAACACAAAGAAAACACCTTGCAAACCTTATTACTTCACAGCTTCCATTGGTCGCCTAATCTCAAATTGATCTTTCGTGTGAATGAAGCCCTCAGAAAGCGCACTTGCTTTTTTTCTTCAAGATGAAAATAGAAACGGCTATGATAGTTCTTGTAATGAAGAGGATCTTCAATACAATAAAAATAGTGATTGCAAGCTATGGAATGGTTTGGGTGCCAAAGGCGCGCTATGATACCTGCAGAGTAAGTTTACTAAAATTTTGGATGATTGAAATGGAGGAATAGGGGTTGTACTTATAGACTTGTGAGAAAGAAGATCAACGGTATAGAATAAATGAGAGGATCAATGGTTGAGGAAATTTGAGAGGATGTGCGCGAATTAGAAGAGGACAAGTGTCCTGCTCCTTCATGCAATAGGGGAGTTAACAGAAATAGATTGAAGAGCTAACTAAATAGATTGTCTAGTTAACATAATTGACTAACTAGTTAAGTGATTTGATTTATGAGTTAACTAATTAGAACTAGAGGATAAATAGGACATGTGGGTGAGGGAACAATTAATTAAATATTAAAATATTCAATTAAGTGTGCACATGGATTTGCATGGATTAATTTTGGTGTTAATCCATTTTTAAGAGGAAATAGATAATCTAAATAAATGTTTTGATTTATTTAAATATGGAGGATGTTAAGTTTAGAAGAACTAATTAAATAATTGGACATTATTTAATTTAGAATGACTTTAGAATTTAGAAGAGGTAATTAAAATAATTTGATATTATTTAATTTAGAGGAATTTTGGAAGAATTAATTAAATAATTCGGTGTTATTTAATTTAGAAGAACTTGGAGGATTTTAATTAAATAAATGAATTTATTTAATTTGGAGGAATATGAAGGATTTAATTAAATAAATGATTTTTTTAAATTTTGTGGAGGAATGTGAATCAGATAAATAAATTGATTTATTTATTTATTTATTGATAGAGGAATTAAATGGAAATAAATATTAAGAATATTTATTTAGACAGAGTCGTGCCATTTTTAGATGTATACATTTGGCCCCTCTTTGATGCAATGTGTTTTATCACGTTTCAAAGAATAGATAATTTCTAACAATGATACATGACCCAGTTTTTACCCCTGGTACAGGTTTAACAATGCTAGGATGCCCCTCAGGAGATTGGACGGGAAGAAAAACTAGAGGGCGTGAGACGGATAATCTCACGATGAAGAAGGTGGAAGAATAGGTTGGGGTGAAGAAATTGGTTGAAGAAAGTACCGAATGACACGCGATGCAAGATAAAATGATAACACACACAAGCAAGCAAGCAAGTATGCACAAATGATACAAGAACAAGCAAGGTATTACCCCTGTCTAGCCATAAACTAATGGTAGATCGATAATGATTGATGACAATAGTGTTGTCATTGCAGGGAACGATATATCCCTATCTATCAACACAAAGATATGGGAAAGATATATCCCACTGTCAATGATGATTGACTGATTTGGTTTACGGCGAGATTAGGATCAAGACCATTTATTGCGATTGGATTATTTGACAAGATTGATTAACTTGATTGGTATGGAGTAAGGATGGACTTGCATTTGGATCATTGCTTGGATTGACTACACAAGGATGAAAGATACAATGATAGATAGAAATTTGACTTTGATAGAAGAATGACTCGACTGAAGGACTCACAAGCTTTTGCAAACTCTGACACTGTGAACAAAATCTTTATTGATGGATGGTATATGGAATGCAATTTGATACGGATGTGGATGTGGATAGTCATCTTGATATTGCAAGTATTTTGAAGTGCTTGTTTCATCATTGGGCGATTTTTTGTTATTTTTGTGTTTTTGATATGTTGTAAGATAATACAAGCATCTAGGTATAATTGAACCGAGATGACCTGAGTATTACTTACATGGATTTTGATATAGCAAGTTAATACAAGCATCTAAGTATAATTGAACTAAGATGACCTGAGTATTTCTTGCACGTCAACAGACAAGGATTATACATGTTTCATGTTTAGACCTCTGATGTCCTCGATGATCTTTTGTTGATCATGTCGTTAGACAAAAGTCATCACATTACTAAAGATTGATCCACAAATAGCAGACAAAGAAAATGATTATGCCCCCATCATAGCTTCTCTAGTTTTTGACATCCTCGAGTAGCATAGAAAGATATAATAACAAAAATCAAGACTCTGTAACTTAACCTGCTCACAAAACATTCTTGCATTAGATGTGTCCTCTTGCCGTAATTTAGATAAAATCATTTTGAGTTTTTTAGGTACTTGTTCAATGTTTTTCTGTGGATAGGTTGATGTCTTGCGTCAAAATTTATGTTGGGAAGTGTGCTCTATTGCACGTGCGCGTCTAGTGGAAGGTATCACAATCCTTATTGGTGTCCTCATAGAACATGTGGCATCCAAGAATCCAATTCTGTAACCAGGTTGAGGAGTTGCCCCCAATCAGATAAAGGATTGACTTATTATGGATGGACTGACAAACATATACGAAGAAACATGCCCTAAGGGACTAACCTAGTGCCTTGGGAGGCACATTGATAATGGCCTTGCCTACGTGACAACGCAGAGGCAACGTAGTTTGGGGTGACAGACTTTTGTGAACCTAGGATGTAGGTGATGGGAACTGGTGTAGATGCAGATGGATTAGTGGATCAGTGAAAAAGGTATGGAACGGATGGGCAGCCTCAGGGGCTCATCGATGATGGCCTTGCCTACGTGATATCTTAGAGGCGACGTAGTTCGACAAGACAAGATGCTAACGATGGACGCTATGACAGGCCGACACTATGGATAGGATACTAGATAAACCTTAGGTAGTTAAGGCAACAATGTCGATAGAGTATCAGGCCATGATAGGTTATCGTTAGGTGGTTCGGTGAAATAGATACGATTGAATGATGGACACTGGTAGGAAGGATGGATGCAACGTGTACGTCTAGTGAATGCCACGAGGTGTGACATTGAACTTTATTGCTTTGAGACATTTTATGATTTTTGGCATGAATGCAATGTGGAACACACAAAATGACTACCCTTAAATATAATTTTTGATTCAGGGGATGGCGGGTTGCCCTGATATAAGAGACCTATTCAAGGCTGTGAGATAGGAATTAGGAAAAATTCAAGTGGGGAGTGAAATGAATTACGGAGTGTTTCTGATTTCTAGGCTTTGCTAAAGGCTAAACACTAATCCTTATCTAGATAATATAATCTGACAAGATTTCAACTTAGACAAGTAACAAATTTTATTGATGTTTACTAGATTTAGATCATAGATGGCAAGCAAGATAGACCCGGGGTAAAGGATATTCGGGAAAGAACAAGGGTCCCTAGATAGAAGATGATCCTAGAGACCACTAGACTTGTTAGTTCAGCTCAGCTAGTGCGTGTGTGTGCTTTGTACCTGTCTTTCTCTGTTAGAATGTCATTCTTGAGGCTTTGAGCTTAAACTGATCTCCACCCAAGAGTATGGACATTCAACAATCTTCTCTCTTTCACTCTTTTTTTTTGTATCTCTCTTTTTTTTTGTTGTATTTACCTCACTTGACTTTTCTCCTTTTTTGGGGGTTTTTGATATTTCAAGAAATGAATGCTTTCAGGAACTGTGATATGCAATACTTTGATCTCTCAATTTTCACCTTTTTGACACTCTTATTTTGATCACTCATTTTTTTTGTTTTTATTCCAAGGTTACAAAAGTGATTGGAGTCAAGCATGGAAGCTTGTTTCAGTTTGAGCCAGCACATGCATTCGTAAGAAGTTGTAGAGGGTTAGGACAATTGTGGCATAGGAGGATGACCCATCTTCACCATGGAGCACTTAATATGCTCAAGGAAATAGTGACGGGGCTGCCTAAGATGAAGACAAAAAACCATGAGGTGTGCAAGGGCTGTGCTCTTGGGAAATATGTCAAGACCAGTTTTCCAAGCAGCGACACTAGATCCAAAGGGATTTTGGATCTTGTACACTCAGATGTGTGTGGACCCATGTCAACAGTATCCTTGAATGGGTATGAGTATTATGTTACTTTCATTGATGACTTCTCCAGGAAGACGTGGATATATTTTTTGAAGAACAAAGATGAGGTCTTCAGTAGGTTCAAAGATTTTAAAGCTCTTGTGGAGAACCAAACAGGGAGGAAGATCAAGATACTGAGGTCTGATAATGGAGGTGAGTATACCTTGAATGTCTTCAAATATTTATGTACTCAGGAAGGTATCAAGAAAGAGTTGATGGTTCCATACAACCCTCAACAGAATGGGGTTGTTGAATGGAAAAATAGGGCTATAATTGGAGTAGCTAAGGCCATGCTTCATGATAAGGATCTACCTTGGTTCTTATGGGTAGAAGCTTGCAATACAGCTATGTATTTGTAGAATAGGAGCCCTCACAAAGTGTTGGGCAAATTGACTCCAGAAGAGGCGTTCACTGGTAAGAAACCAGATTTGGGGCATATTCGCATCTTTGGATGCCTTGTGTATTGTCACAATCCTGTGGAGAAAAGAACCAAGTTGAAACCAACTGTAGAGAAGGCTATCCTTGTTGGGTATAGTGAAACCTCTAAGGCCTACCGGGTTTACATTCCTGCCCTCAGGAAAATAGTTATTCACAGAGATGTGAAGTTTGAGGAAGAGAGGGCTCTTCAAAAGTCTAGTAGCTTGATGAATGAGGAGAATCAATCATCCACGGTTAAGGCAGAACAAATCCCTCAAACTTCATTCCTGCAAGTTAGAGAGCAGAGCAAGCAGGTTGAGCAAGTTGATCAGAAGGAGGAACAAATAATTCCTCAGCCTCAGATTCCCATTACTGAGAAGAAGAGAAATATGGCGGCTGAGCAGACACTGAGAGAGGCCCAGGAATATGTTGGTGATCCATAGGATTTAGTCAGACAGAGAAACGCTCCCAAATGCTATTCTAATTATGTGGCACTTATGAGTGAATTAATTGAAGAGGAGCCTTCTAGCTTTCAGGAGGCATCCATGCACCAAGTATGGAGGGATGCCATGGTGGAAGAGTATTCTTCCATCATGAAGAATAGTGTGTGGGAGGTAGCACCTCGACCAAAAGATAAGTCTGTGGTGGGCTCGATATGGCTGTATAAAATTAAGCATGTTGCAGATGGTAGTGTGGAAAAATTTAAAGCTTGGTTTGTGGCTAAGGGGTTTTCTTAGAAGGAAGGAGTCAACTATGACGATACTTTTGCTCCAGTAGCCAGGTACTCATCCATAAGAGCTATCATTTCTATAGCAGCACAGATGGGTTGGAGGATTCACCATATGGATGTAAAGACAACCTTCCTCAACGGAGAGATTGAGGAAGAGATTTACATAGAACAACCAGAAGGATTTGAAGCACATGGGAGGGATTCTCATGTATGCAAGTTGAGGAGAGCACTGTATGGGCTCAAGTAGGCACCCAGGGCGTGGTATTCACGTATTGACAATTACTTGCAGAGCGTGGGCTTCATCAAGAGTGAGGCAGATCCAAACCTGTACTATGTTTAGGTGAAGGATGAACCTCTCATATTGGTGTTGTATGTTGATGACCTATTTCTCACAAGGTCAAAGGAGCTCATAGCCCACTGCAAGCGGGATCTTGCAGGAGAGTTTGAGATGAAGGACTTGGGGTTGATGCACTACTTTCTAGGATTGGAGTTGTGGTAGAAAGAGGGAGAGATCTTCCTTGGACAAGGGAAGTACATAATTGATATCCTCAAGTGATTCAGGATTGAGGACTGTAAGCCCATGTCCATGCCACTTGTGACCAACTGGAAGAAGATTGATGCTTCTAGATTAGAGGCAGTGGACCTAACTTTATACAGATAGTTGATAGGCTCTCTTATGTATCTGCTCAACACCAGGCTAGACATTTGTTTTGCAGTGAACTCACTTAGTTAGTTTATGGTGGAACCTAAATGTGTGCATTGGATAGCTGTGAAACATATTTTGAGGTATCTCCGAGGCACAGTTGATTATGGGCTGAAGTATGTTCAGTAGGATGGAGTGAAACTCAAGGGGTTCACCGATGCAGATTGGGCAGGCAGTACAACTGACTGGAAGAGCACTTCAGGGTGCAATTTCAGTTTGGGATTAGGAGCAGTCTCTTGGTATAGTAGGAAACAAAAGTAAATTGCACTGAGTTCCGTAGAGGCTGAGTATATGGCAGCTAGTATGGCTACATGTGAGGCTATCTGGCTTCGAAAACTTCTAGTTGCGCTCTTTGATCAGGAGCTAGATCCTACAGTCATTTACTGTGATAATCAGAGTTGTATCAAACTCTTTGAGAATCTAGTGTTTCATGACAAGTCAAAACACATTAAGATCAAGTACCACTTCATCAGAGATTGTGTGGAGAAGGGGACAGTGAAGCTCTAGTACATTCCTATAGACGAATAGATAGCAGATATCCTGACCAAGCCCTTGATGAAGAGTAAGTTTGAATTCTTCAGGGATAAGCTGGGTGTTGTGCAAAACACCTTCCTCGCAAAGAGGGAGTGTTGATTTTATGTAGCTCGGAAGGTGGGCTTGTGTGGAGGGTGGAAGTTGCTTAAGGGCAACTCGAGTTGGATATTTAGCAACAACATGATTTTTTTATTATTAATAGAATGTTTCTTGAGTTGTGAGGTGGAGATAACACCAAGAGTGATTTTATGTGTAAGAAAAGCCAAGTTATGTAAGGAAAGTTTCTTTTCTCTTGCATCAGCAGGGCTATATATGTAAGATTACTATAGCAACAAGTCATTGTATTTTGTGAGGAAAGTTTGTTGTTGAGGTTGAATAGAAGATCTAACATTTGCAGGTTTTTCCCCATATTGGGGTTTCCTGGTTATATTTGTGTTATTGTCTATTTGTGATTGGTTTCTTATTTTTTTTTGCTTCTGTTGTTATTAGCTGTTAATTAACCCAGAGTATTGATTGTTATAAATCAGATAGAGGTTCTATTCTATGAATTTATTGTGCAATTAATCTGTAACTGGGTTATAAGAAATTAACACCATCATCTAATAAATGCAACCAAATCCGACAGCTGTTGAGGAGTCATAGATTCCTAAGGGCTGTTTCTTTAATGTCCTTTTGTTTCTTCATATAAGAAGTGGAGTTCCTTGTTAATTTCTTATAACCTAGTTACAGATTAATTGCACAATAAATTTACAAAATAGAACCTCTATCTGATTTATAACAATCAATACTCTAGGTTAATTGACAACTAATAACAGTGGAAGCAAAAAAAAATAAGAAGCCATACACAAAGAGACAATAACATAGATATACCCAGGAAACCCCAATATGGGGAAAAACCTGCAAATGTTGGATCTTCTATTCAGCCTCAACAGCAAACTTTTCACACATAATACAATAGCTTGTTGCTACAGCAATCTTACATATATAGCCCTACTAATGCAAGAGAAAAGAAACTTTCCTTGCAAGAGAAAAGAAACTTTCCTTACATAACTTGGCTTTCCTTACACATAAAATCACTCTTGGTGTTATCTCCACCTCACAACTCAAGAAACATTCTATTAATAAAAAAGAAATCATGCTGTTGCTAAATATCCAATTCAAATTGCCTTTAAGCAACTTCCACCCTCCACACGGGCCCACCTTCTAAGCTACAAAAAATCAACATTCCCAACAGAGGCTCCCACTTGCTTCAGCCTCATCTCTTCTTCTCTCACACTCAGCCTCGCGTTCAACTGTTGTCCATACCCACAAAAAGAAAAACATTCAATTAGCGCAGATCTAGCGGATGATAAAGAAAATCATTAATAGAAAGGCAGTAAGATAGATTACCTGAAGAAATAACGCTCCAGGATGCAAATCTGAGGCTTCGGCAGAAGGATTAGTATTGGTATGATCTTCGTATATCAGCTTGGTTATAGAATAGCTCCTCACTATTCTCTTGCTCTGCTTTTCCTTTTCGCCACCCACTTTCAAAGATTTACGTTCTCCGCTGCAGGCTGCCAGCTTTTTTTGATATGCAACCACGGCTTTTACAAATTCCTGAGAAAAACAGGCAACAATTGTGAAACACAGACTTCAATATTTCCAGAGATGAGTGAATTTATAGGCTTTACAATAAACAGTCAATTACAATTAGAAGAATATTTTGTATCTATATGTTCCATGAATTATTAGATTCAAAAATACAAATAAAAAAAATTAATTTCTGATAGACAATACTATATAAATTTCAAATTTCAAATTTCAAATGTAGACTCGATCCGCTAAGAAACAGTGAATTACCTCATAAGCCCTCGGACATCCTGGATAGTCAAAAACATTCTCTATGCAATAATCATCATGATGACGCATTCTTTCGGGGTGGAATTGCAGGCCCATAATGAATTTACCTTCCTCTGGATTGTATGCATTTGGGTCATAAAATGCTTCAATCAAACCATCTGAGAAATATGCCAGTGGCATGAATCTCTCTGCCAACCTCTTTATACCCTGGAAATCAGAGAACAAATGTGAGTGGGTGGAATGCAACTGAATATTGATAAATAAAAGAGATTAGCTATATATACCTGATGATGGTAGCTATTAAACATAATATCCAGATTGACTCCTAATGAATCTTGAAACCATGAGTGAAGTGGAGTGCCTTCCACCACTTTGACAGGGTGCCTATGCTCATCATAGTCATCATAGTTTACGTGCTTAATATCAAAGCCTGATTTTTCAGACACCTCCTTCTCTACATCCTGCGGTGCAGCAAGCTTTCTATTAGAATTCATTATAATTAGCCAGCTCTTCTACACTTTACTTAAATATCATCCACTTCATTTTAATGGTCATACAGTCAATAGGGATTTTACACCTCATTTATAATAAAAAATGATAAAACCAAAATTGATCTTGACTATTGAAATAGATGATATTTAAGAATAGCCCTGATCAAAACATATTAGATTAGAATAGATTACCTGATATAATGTTCCCCCACATGCTACATTTAGGAGCTGAGATCCTCTCCATATACCCAAATATGGTATGTTTCTTTCCAGACAGAGCCGCCCACCGTAAACAGCCGGTGAGTTGTAACTCACCGACTGTACGGTTGGCCAGTCGACGGGAGCAGTCGACCAAAATTAATAAAAGATTGCATTCGGATTTTCGACTTGATCCAATAAACAACCTGCCGTATGCCAGTTTTCGATGGGAACAGTGGGCCGTACAAATGTCGACTAGCCGGTTGCTTACAACGCACTGGCTGGTTAAGCTCTTCCGACAGAGCCGGGCAAGCTGCAATTCAATGGAGTCCTTTGCTTTATCTATGGCGGTGTCACTGCTGTGCAATCTCCGTATTTGATCCAGTTCGTCATGGGATAAACCGCTGTCGTCGTTGTTCTCGTAGAGGGAAGGGTCGACGTCCTCCCCTTCACAAAGAAGAAGTCCATGAAAAGGCTCAAAGCCGTCTAGCATCTGCTGTATGCCTGAGACTCTGGGGACAATAACTGGAATTGCCCCATAGTTTGCTATCAAATCTAAGTGGTACTCTCCTGAACAAATATATAGCATGAAAAATCCCAATTTAAATTTATATGGCATCTCAGAAACAAATAAAGAAATCATTTTTTTCCTAAATGGCAAGCAATTTCAATAAAAAATAGAATAGAGGGGGCGTCCCATACCTACGAAATCGACGAATTTGTTCTTACGAAGGGTTCTTCTGGAGACGATGAGAACCCTTGGGAGCATCCGCACAGAGGCCGCTTTGTTCTTCTGCATTTCGTTCCAACACAGATTAAAATCCTTTCTGCTCTGGATTGTAAGGAGGATGTCGACTTATAAGCGGTAGCAGGTGATGTATTATCTTCTTAGCTGGAATATTCGCCACAATAATTGGCTAATCGCATTCGCAGGCCGCCTCAACACGTTTTGTTTAGGTAGGTAATGTCGCTTCTAAGATCTTGACAAATGATAATCAAACTAGCTTTGACTTTGATAAGTTTCGACTAAGTTATCAAGTGATTTAGCATAAGTTTTATTGTTTAGGTATTTAGAGCCTATATTTTTTGAGCCTATCTTGCTTAAGGGTGGAGTTAATCATGTGTTAGCAATAACAGAAAAATATAGTTAGATATATATTAGCAATAACAAAAATATATATTAAGGGTGGAGTTAATCATGTGTTAGCAATAACAAAAATATAGATCAAATAAATAAATTTATTAATTGTGGTAGTAAAAGAGTCAGCAAGGAGGGGATCCAGATTAGGAGAAATGAAGTTTTATGGTTTGCAGCAAGATTAAGGCAAGTGTTAACTGCAATGGTACAATTGACTCATACAAGGAAGAATTGCCATTCTTTGACAAAGATAAGATGATACCCATTCCCTTGTACACAGTTATGAGTAGTGCATATATAGAAGAGATAGTGTAGGAAGAAAGTGAGGAAGAGGATAAGAAGGCACTACACTCCCTAGGAAAAATACCTGCAAAAGATTGTAATGTACCCAACTAGATTTGTGTATTTCAATGAATAAATTTCCTTTAATTGTATTGTAATAATTACACAAAATATTGGACAATAGGAAGCTAATCTATTTTTATTTAGAACAGTAGTGTATAACAATGAAATGCAATATCATGAAATTATAGGGATTACTGATGGTACTCAGAATTTCATTGGAATACAAATATCTAACAATGTTGTTTACTCATAGAATTTATTGCAAGTTTGTAACAATGATTTTTTAATACAAATTTACTCAGTTCTATACCAATTAAAGCCTTGGAAAGTACCTTGATGAATAGCAACTTAATTATTAATGCAAGTGTTGTGTCCATAAGTGGTGGTTGGGAAAAATTGGTACCTAAATTAGGGTCTGAACCCTTATCAACTTCCTCTTAATGTTTACCAGGTTCGAACAGTGTCCTATAAACCCTAATTTATTTATGCAAATAGTTGTCAACCCTCTGTAATCCTCATGTCTAGCTTCTACAGGTTTGTTCAGTAATGGGAAAACCTTCAATGTGGTTGTGATCACCCTTAGATGATATCAAACCCTCTTCAAATTGAGGTGGCTAAATGTGGATAAGCTATGAATTACCTTAGTCATAGGCATCGACCTTTCATTGTTATTTTGTGTAGGGAGAGAAATCAGAGGCCCATTAGAAGCTCAAGTCTTCCTTGATCTAACTAGGAGTAATCAACCATAGAAGAATTTGTAATATGAGCCAGAAAAATGTGATTTTTGATTGATAAATTACAAATGTACAATAGCCTTGCTTATAGAGGCAAGTGCAGGAGAAGGTAGGTAAAACTACCCGAACAGAAAAACTAAAACTACCTAAACTATTAAATAATAATTATTGGTTGCCTAAGTAAACTTAAGAAAACATAAATAGGTAAAACCCTATTTACTCCAACATTTTTAAATAGAAATAGATGTGTAGTTGGAAATATATATGCAGTGATTTCCTATTCCAATTGCCACGGCCTTCTTTCACTACAAAAACTTGGCTGCCAGTAATGTAAATAAGTTTTCAAAAATTGTCATGAATAAGATATGATTAAAACTCTTCAATCCTCCACAAATTCCTTTAGAACCCTAGACATCCTTATTTAACCTGAAGCTACCAGCATAACCTTGTCATGCATTCCTTAATTGGAATGGCTAGAACAAAATGAGCAAGGATATGGTACAACCTGTGAAATAAGCTCTGCTTCAAAGAAATTTATTATTTTCCCTACAAATCTCCAATAAAATTCTCCTTGCAACTCTTGGAAGGTAAATATAAAATCTAGAATGATAACTCAATTTATCAATATGCACACTTGTGAATTCTGTGTGAATTCACCTCAATATTGGCTAGGGAGACTTCCTTCCTTCTCTGAACCCAATCTCCACCATAGGGTTTTCATCATAAGCTACAAACTTTGAATAAGATGTCCAAACTCCCAAATGGGGTATCAGAATATGAAAAGCCTTGATATATTGCAAATGTACAATAGCCTTGCTTAAATAGGAAAGTGCGGGAGAAGGTAGGTAAAACTACCTGAACAGAAAAACTAAAACTACCTAAACTATTAAATAATAATTATTGGTTGCCTAAGTAAACTTAAGCAAACATAAATAGGTAAAACCCTATTTACTCCAACACCACCCCTTAAGTGAAACTTAGGGAGAATAATTATTATGCAAATGATGCAAGACTAATATGAAGAATGTAATATGGGTCCTGGCAACTAGGCCATGTTAGGTACCCATGCACAACTAATCATGCAACTAATCTCTTGCAAACGGAGAAAAGGAGAAAAATCTCTAGAAAAAACTCCTTTCCAAAAAGAGATAATGCAAATCATGTACAAGTGAAAGATGAAGTGATGTATGGAGGTCTCAACAATACCCCCCTAGAACTACATCCATCACGAGAATACAATACAATCACCCCTCCAACGAAGGGATAATTAGAGACATCATTGCCCCCCCCATAACGAAGTATCCTCAAAACCACTGAAATATGTTTGAAGTCAAAAGAGAATCCAATGACGACAAACATGTCTCCCCTTAGGAAGAAAGAAATCCACTAGTGCATGTAGAAGAAACTCCATATCCATGATGAAATGAGAAGGAAGAAGTCTCACAAATGAAAGCTTGGAAGAAAAAGTCAAGTGCCTCCAAAAGTGTTTCATCAAGACTAGGAGGATCCTCAATCAAAGAAGAAACAATGGATGAAGAAGACTCAAGAACATCCTCCAATGTAAAATCTGCAAAGAGAAGTGATACCTCCTCAAGCATGTCCTCTCGATCTGAAGTAGTAGAATGGGAAGCCAAGTCGGATAGGCCTGAAATGAAACCATCTTGGAACCACAAATCTGAAGAACCAATAAAGTCCTTCTATGTCAAAGTCCTGGAATCCATGTCGACTGTCAACTCTAATGTAACAGGTAATGGGGGAATCATGATTAGATCCACAAACCCATTTGATGGAATTGAATTACTCTGCACACTAGATGGAGGAGTCAAAGGACCACAAGGATCATCATCATCAATGAAGTGATCAAATGTAAATACCTTGGACTGATGATCAACCCTACTCACTGCAAACATCTCTCCTGTAGCACAACGAATGAAGACTGAATCTGAAGTAAACTCAATTGTGTTGCCTATCTATGTAATCTGATATACTGAAAGTAAATTATGGGCAATCTTAGGAATGCAATGAACATTAGCCACCAAACCATCACCCAAATAAATATTACCTATTGCAGCAACATGAACAACTTGATTATTTGCAATCAAGATTCTATCATAATATGGCTATCTGGGAGTACTTGGAACCATAAGATCAGGTGAACGAGTAATATGAACTGAAGCTCCTGAATTAATAATCCATCTGACATCCCTAGGTGCATGAGTAGTAATCAATGCATGACCCTTTCCTTTGTAACTAGGGGAAGTATCCTCATGTTTGGTAGGAGAAAAAGATGAACTAGATGAAGAAGGAATGACAATATGATGTTCCTTGAGTAATTGTTTCAACTCATGAATTTCCTTCTTGTAGCAATTTTGTTCACTATGCCCATCTTTCTTACAAAAGGTACATTTGAGTCTCTCCTTCTTAGAATTATCCTCTTTAGAAGAGGTGGTGGAAGTCTCACTAGATTTTGTCTTGGGTTCATTCTTTTTCTTCCCTTTCCCTTTGGGTGAAGTGGCAACCAATGCATGAGACTTAGTGACATCATTTTGATGAAGTTTTGATTGTTCCCTAGTCAACCTCTCACAAAATGTCTCAAAAGATGACATAACAAATTTGTCACCCAACCCATCCATAGTGGAATAAAAGGAAGTGCAAAATATGAAAAGACACTCGTCAATTTAGACAAAATCAAGAATATGCATTCCTTATTAGTTTTCTCTTTCCCACTGCCCATCAACTGAGAACGTAAAGACTTGAACTTAATCAAATAATCCTCAATAGAAGGAAATGTAATTTTTGCTTCTAACTATATAGCTCTAATATCACTAACGGAACCAAAGAGATCCTTAAGCTTATTCCATACCTCTCGTGGTGTATTGTACCCCTCAATGTGGAAGAATAAGGAATCTGAAATATGTAGTACAATCAAGCCCATCGCCTCATCATAAAACATAAAACACACAACAACAGAAATTGCATGCAGAAAATAGAACTTTCTTTTATTGATTTAGACAACTTATTACATTACAAAAGTTCAATTACAATAAGAGGAATCAATCCTCCACAGGTTGCAACACATTACATCTTCCTATCACAAGACTTTGGAATCATCTGCCTTCTGTAATTCCAAACCAGTTAGGGTTTATGTTTTCCCACCTATTCTTAATTCTACACTTTCCCCCTTAACTCTACTACTGCCCAAGATTCCCAAAAATGGTTATTAATAGCCTTTTTGGCGGCCAACAACCTAATTTTGAAATTTGCATCTCCCTCCAAAAATAGGTCAACTTTTGGGAGCCATAACTTTTGATTTCGGTGTTCGATTGACAAACTGTTTTATGTGTCGAAAAGCTAGCGGAGTGCTCTACGCGCTAAAAACTCACTCTACTGGTTTCGGCCATTTTTAGGCCCATATGGGGCCATTTAGTGCCTCAAACCTGAGTTTGAATAATTTTCAGGTATTTTTCAGGAAACAGAAACTTTAATATCTTTCAGCTCGCAAATAATTTTTGCGTGATTCCTTCTCCAAAGGTCTTATTTTTTAGTTATGAAGCTTCCTATAAATTTTCACTTCAATCCATGCCCAAATGCAAACTTTCTAAAAATAGCAGGTTGCTATTTTTAGCAGTTTGGAAAAACTGAAAGTTCTACATCATTATTCAAGTGATTATGGAACTAGAACCACAAATTTTGAAAAGAAATGGAAATAACATCAACAATTTTGAAACACATCTTTTTTTTTGGGTGATGCAAGATTGCCCTTACACCACTGGATGCTCCTACATCAGACACCCAGGGTAATTTAAGAAGTGACCCTGTCATGTCTCAAGTGTTTGTGTGAGGAAAACCCAAACAATCAACCTCTGTCTTAGACAACCAAGAAGAATCTTCAACAGGCCTTCTTTTCCATTTCACTAGGTATTCTTCATATTGCCTGTTTCGAGTACTTCTTCCCACACGACTATCCAAGATCTCTTCTATCTCCTCTGTTGAAGTAGATGCCAGAATACTCCACTGTTCCTCTGATGGTCCATCCTCTGCTCCACCTTCATGATATTCTGATAAATCAGCAATGTTGAAAACAGGGGAAATGTTGATCCCACTCGGCAGCTCTACCTTATATGCATTTCTTGAATCATGTTTCTTCAAAATTTTGCATGGTCCAAATTTCTTCATTTTCAACTTATTGTATGTTCCAATTGGGAACCTTTCTTTTCTTAAGTGAACCATGACTTTATCTCCTAACTGGAATTTCTTATATCTCCTCTTCTGATCTGCCTTAGCCTTGTACTGAATATTCATCTTATTAATGTGCTTTCTCACCTCTTCATGCAAATTCTTGAGATGTTCTACAATGTCTTCAACCTCGGCACTTGTTTTTTCTCCTTTGTCTAGATTCCTTAACTCTAAGGCATTTCTTGGACTATTCCCATATACAATCTAGAATGGTAATTTACCAGTACTCGTATTGACAGAATTGTTGTAAGCAAATTTTTCCTGTGGTAAAATCAAATCCCATCCCTTGGGCTTATCTCCTACTAAGCATCATAGCAGGTTACCCAAAATCCTATTAACCACTTCGGTTTGTCCATCAATCTGTGGATGGTGTGCAAAATTGAACTTTAAATCTATCTTCAACTTCTTCCACAATGTCCTCCAGAAATAAACAACAAACTTGGTATCTCGATCTGAAACTATGCTCTTTGGTAGACCATGTAATCTCACCACCTCCCTGAAAAATAACTCTGCAATATGAACATCATCATTAGTCTTCTTGCACAGAATAAAATGTGCCATCTTTGAGAATCTGTCCACCACCACAAAAATGGAATCATGTCCTCTCTGTGTCCTTGGTAAACCCAGAACAAAATCCATACTAATATCATCCCATGGCTTCTGTAGTACAGGTAATGGCTGATATAGCCCTGTATTCTGACTTGTTCCTTTTGCCATTTAACACACTCTGCAACTCTGCATAAATTTCCTCACATCCTGCTGCAACTATGGCCAATAATAATTTTCACCAACAATAGCAATGGTCTTATCACAACCAAAGTGTCCAGCCAATCCCCCACTATGCTTCTCCTTAATCAGGTTCTCTCTCATGGAACTCCTTGGAATGCGCAACTGGCTTCCTCTAAACAACATGCCATCTTGGATTATGAAATCCAACCATTTTGTCCTATCCAAAGTAATAGATTTCAAACAAGCTTTCCAAGCCTCTACAAAATTTGGTTCTTTAGGATACAAACTTTTGAGTTCATCAAACCCAACAACCTCTATCTTCATTTCTGTCAACAAATTCTGCCTTTTGCTCAAGGCATCTGCAACTCTGTTGGACTTCCCACTCCTGTGCTTCAAAACAAAAGTATAACTTTGCAAAAACTCAACCCATTTTAACTGCCTCTGGTTCAACTTTCCCTGACTATTGAGATAT
Organism: Cunninghamia lanceolata; assembly: GCA_027924645.1. Taxonomy (NCBI): domain Eukaryota; kingdom Viridiplantae; phylum Streptophyta; class Pinopsida; order Cupressales; family Cupressaceae; genus Cunninghamia; species Cunninghamia lanceolata. The sequence continues at coordinate 758,016 of BSBN01000905.1, forward strand.
TGCAAAGCTTGATGATCAGTATATAAAACAAACTCCTTTGGCAACAAATAATGTCTCTATTTCTTTAAAGCCTAAACTATTGCATAAAACTCCTGATCATAAATAGAATACTTCTTCTTGGCATCATTAAGCTTCTCACTAAAATAGGCAATTGGCTTACCTTCTTGGCTCAAAACAACTCCTATAGCACTGCCACTAGCATCACAATCTACCTAAAATACCTTATCGAAATCTAGAAGTGCCAAAATAGGTTGCTTTGTGACTTTTTGCTTCAATGTATCAAAACTTTTGTCTACTCCTTTAGTCCATCTAAACTCTTTTCTATCCCCTCTCATTGTCTTAGTTAGGGGTGCACAAATGCTACTAAAATTCCTGATAAACTTTCTATAGAAACTTGCCAAACCATGAAAAGATTTTACCTCGGAAGCACTCCTTGGCGTAGGCCATTCAATGATAGCCCTCACCTTCTCTGGGTCCATCTTAAGACCTTCCTCTGAGACAACAAATTCTAGGTATACCAACTCCTTCTTTGAAAAGCTACATTTCTTCAGATTGATCAACAACTTCTCCTCCCTCAACTTCTCCAAAACTCTTCTGATATGCATCATATGCTCATCCCAAGTCTTACTAAAAATTAAAATATCATCCAAATAAACAATAACAAAACTTCTCAAAAATTCTTTCAGTACCTCTTTCATGAGCCGCATGAATGTACTCGGTGCGTTGGTTAGCCCAAATGGCATGACTAACCACTCATACAAACCTTCCTTTGTCTTGAAGGCTGTCTTCCATTCATCTCCTTCTCTGATACAGATCTGGTGATACCCACTCTTCAAGTCAATCTTCGTGAAGTACTTGGCTCCACTTAAACAGTCCATTGTGTCATTCATTCTCGACAATGGAAATCTGTACTTGATTGTGATCTTATTTATGGCTCAAGAATCTGTACACATTCTCCACTCTTTATCTTTCTTTAGTGCTAGTACTACAGGTACCGCACATGGACTCAAGCTCTCTCTTATCAGTCCCTTCCTTAACAACTCATGAACTTGTCTGTTCAACTCTTCATTCTCTACTAGAGTCATTCTGTGAGCTGCCCTATTTGGCAAACTAGCTCCTAGTATCAAATCCATTTTATGACTTATCTTCCTCACAGGTGGTAAACCTTCTGGTACATTATCAGAGATAATGTCTTAAAATTCTTCCAACATATCTGAAACTTCTGCTAGTACATCTTCACATTTCTCTTGACTGATCTTAGGAATCAATGCAAAGCAATGATGCTCATGCTTCATACCTTCCAAAAATTTCCTACCATCTACCAAGAAAATTCTAGCAGTACTACATACCTTTTCTTCCACCTCCTTCAAGGGCTTCAACTTATGATGAACTACATCCTTTGTTAGGGAATATGTGTTTGCGCAGCCATCATGGATAGCGCTCCTATCATACTGCCACGGCCTCCCCAATAGCATATGACAAGCATCCATCGGTATGATGTCACACATCACCTCATCATGGTAGTCCCCAATCTTGAACTTCACTAAGCACTGCCCATTGACCAAAGCTCTATGGTCCTTCTGCAACCATGCAATCTGATATGGATGCGAATGCTTTCTTCTTGTCAACTTCAACTTGTCAACCATCTCCTCTGAAACAAGATTATCAGTGCTTCCATTGTCAATAATAATATCACAACACTTACCTTCACATTTGCACCTTGTGCGAAATAAACTCTTCCTTTGATTGGGTTCTTTCTCCTCATTCAACAAAGTTCTTCTGACAACTAGGGTTTCTCCCCTTTCAGCATCTTCAGAGCACTCAGATTGCACATCTTCATCGACATGTGCAACTCGTGCATTACCTTCAAGTCTTCTATTTTTCCTTCCTTGATGTTGTGGACACTTGTATGCATGATGTCCTTCTTCTCCACATTGGAAATAGGTTCCTCTAAAACCTCCTCTTCCAGGTCCTTGCCCAGGTCTGCCTCTTCCTCTTCCTCTTTTCTCACCATTGTTCTGGTCACGAGGGTGGTAGGTATTATCTCCTCTCTGATTTTGACTGGTGTTGGCTTCTTCACTTTTCTTTGAATCTTCATTTTGGTCCCCATAGGGTCTTCCACCAGTCCTTCCGCCTTGACCTCTTCCCCTTTGCTTGTTGTCAAATCTTTTATTCAGCTTCTCTTCCACCTTCAGGAAAAACTGATATGCATCTTCTATGGTGGTCATTCTGACCAGGCTCAGCTCCTCTTGAATACTTGGCCTCAACCCATTAATATAACGGGCTACCTTCTCCTTGTTGGGCTCTGCATGGCCTATCCTGATAGTGATCATATAAAACTCTTCTGTATACTTCTTAACGGACTTGTTGCCTTGCTTTAGTCCTTGTAGCTTCTTCAGCAACTCCATCTCATAGTCCACAGGAATGAAGTACTTCTTTAGTTTCTCCACCATCTAGTCCCATCTGGTGATCTTTCCTTTTCCTCTTCTATTCCTCTCTAACTGGACCTCCTTCCACCAAATATTGGCATGGCCCTTCAACTTTGTTTTTGCAAACTTGACCCGATCTGGGTCCTCGACATCTTCATACTCGAAATACTCCTCCATGTCATTGATCCAATCAATAAGCTGTTCTGGATTCAAATCTCCAGAATATTTAGAAACTTCGATCCTGGGCCTCTTTTCGATCTTTGAAATGGCCCTTAACAACCTAACTTCAGCAGGATCTCCTGCAGCTTCTTGTTCTTCCTCAGATAGCTCTTCTTCAACTTCATCTTCACTTTCTTCTCTTGTTCTCAGATCAAACTCTCTTCATAGCTCCTCTTGCAATGCATCAATTTGCCTTTGCAGGGCTCTAAAACCCTCTTCCGTCAAAGCATTCCTCCCAATATGATTTCTTTGTGGAGGCATCTTGATCTCCGCAGCACACCCACAACCTCGGGTCCTGGTGCAAACTACCTCACGGTCGGTGATCTGTCTACACACTTAGGAACCCTTTCTCTGATATCACTTGATGAAGGGGGTAAATCATAAAACACACAATTGTTGATAATTGAGAGGGGGGTGAATCAGTTATCTTAATTATTTCAGCTTTCTGAACTTTCTTAATAATTAATGTAGCATTAATTCAAATAAGTAAACATAACCATGAAATGAAAATACACATGACACAATATTTTTGACATGGAAACCCTGTTAAGGGAGAAAACCACGGGGTGATTAACCCAAGATTGTATTCTCTGTTAGAAGAATAGACATACAAAATGGCACTTGCCAATTAGGGCTCACGGCCCGAACACACTGCTCACAAGAGACTCACTGTCTACAAGTTGTAACAAGAATAATAAGATACTTGAACTGATGTGAAGCATCCACACATGTTGGAGTTCAGTTCCGGTTGGGCTCAGTAAACTGATCTGCTGCACTTCATCCTTCCTCTTCTTTTGTTCTACTATCCTTTCACATACCAGACATTCCTTACTGCTTTCACTCTACTCTTCTCCTTTTCTTCACTCATACACCACACAACAACGACTGCCTCATCGAAATCCATCTGGTATGTATATCCACACAAAGGATTTCATCCTCTTTCTAGTCGACATCCGGAATAGTCAATATTTCCCAAACTTTAGTCCGTCGGCTGAATCCTTGCTTCCCAGGTGATGCGGATCAAAAATAAACTTATAGAAGTTGTCTGATAAGTCGGTCAATCATGAATGATACCTTAGGAATCTTTATCATCATCAACATCTCATCCAGAATAACTTCTAATGCTCTGCCTGTTAGTTCTTCCTTTGTCTATTCTACCAAACTAGACCCCAGTACTTAGAAGCTTATATCTCTTCATTCTTTCAACATCAGAGGCTCAAACCCTAGAATCTATCAGTCAAGATACTCCTTTTGACTTCCCCAAGTCCACACTTTCCAAGGATACTTCCTCTAACAGACCCGGACCTGACTGTTGGACCTTCTGCATGCTCTGTTCTTGCTTACCAGACCTGAAAGCCCTTCAATCTGACTTCCGGTAGAGACACACCATGTCCTGCGGATGTGTGGGATGAACTTTGTTGCCATCAATGACAACAATCATGAAGCTCCAATGTGTCACTTACCAACAATCTCCCCCTTTGGCATTGATGGCAACACTTAGTGAAAAATGACTGAGTGTTATACTATACTCCCCCTTTGTTGATGCTTTCTTCTAATGTACACTTTACCGGAGCTCCCCCTTAGCTGGATTCCACATTTTTCATTGTTCCTCACTCCCCCTTTGACATCAATGGCAAAGGGTAGGGTCCGCACACCAAAATTGCCCAAAAATTCAACTATACTTAGCCGCATAAGTATATAAACAGGTTTTACTTATATATACTGTAATATGTCTACAAAGGTTGTCTTCAGCTGTACAACTTGTGTCGCCCAACTCTACTTCATCCTGTCTAAAATTGAGATATGACCACTCAGTAGGAATGCAAAAGCTTCTACCCTCTTGAGATCTGTCGGTTCACTGGTCCGGACTATGGTTTGAGCATCTGTTAGGGCCTCATGTATGGCCTCTAATTTGGGGATAATCACCCCTCTAAGCTCACTCATCCTCTTTATTATGTTCTTCCTCTCCTTTTCAAGTTTCTTAATCTCATTCATGATTACAATAATTTGACATTCTTGGTTTACTATGGATAGAGTGAGAGGATCAAAATTCTGTGAGAGGTTTGATAGTTTATCCTCTTGTTCCTTTACTTTCTTCTCAATATCCTTGGTCACTTTAGGCCAGGATAAACAAAATTTGTAGAAATCTCTGCCATCCTTGAGAGCATTTTCCAAGCTCTTTATTCCAATATCCAAAACTCTCCTATCATTTGGTATTATGCCTTGTAACTCCGAGAATCTCTTATCCAAAAACTCTTTCTGGACCTTTGCCTCAGCTGACTTTTCCAATGACTCAAAGTGAGTGCTAACAGAATTAACAAGAGTTTTGAGATTATTGGATGTGGAGGCTGAAGAGTCCTTTTGGAAGGAAGGCATAATCTTCTCTAAAACACCGGATGCAGCTTCTATGAGCTCACAGTCTACCAGGTGAGACTTCAAAATTTTTTCTTTTGCCTTTGCTTGGGTGAAGGATGCTAGCTTCATGGTTTGCATCGGAGAGAGGGAATCAAAATTGAATGGACCTTGATGCAACTCCGGTTCATCAAATTCCATCATCTCTTTGGTCAAAAAGTCCTTGACTGCTTCTGCTGTGTCTCTTGCTGGAGACAGAACTTTCTCCCCTTCTGCAGCCTTAGTACTGTCATCTGTGGTCTTTTATGTTTGACCTTCTTCCTTTCCCTTCACTTCTTCTCCTTTCTCCTCTGTTCTTACTTCTCCTTTAGATCCGGAGACTGCAGGAGAATTCGGGTTTACTTCTCCTTGGACTTCCTCTTCCGGAGCAGAGGAATCTAAGTCCTTACCTTTTTCTTCACCTGTCTCCTTTACCTCTTCTACTACCATCTCAGTGGTTTCTTCCTTGTCACCCATGGCAGAGGGCTCATCACTTATGTCCTCTATGATAGGGATGTTGAACCTTTTGTAGGCATTCCGGAGAATTTCTTCAGTTTCTTTAGCTATTTTGTCAGTTTCTCCAAGCATAAGCTGATTCATTCTATCTTTGCTCCGGAACTCATCCTTGCAATCTTTGAAAATCATATTCATCTATTTCTGCGTGATTGAGGGATAGAGATGAATAGCTATTTGTTCCCTGATCTCAAGGTCCTTGGCCTTGGCATTGTTTTTCCTGATTTCTAGTTCTTTTTCTAGGCTCTTTGGAATTAGAGATATAATCTCAATGAATGCTTTATTGTAAATGTTAAGGTACCTGACAGTGGCTTCTTGCAGGATCTTCTGATCAGCCTCACTGTAGTAGTCATAAAATTCAGTCATTGGTTTCAAGTTCCCATCCACAGTGACTGATTTAACTACATTATCAATGGACAGAGTGGGCCTTTCAACAAACTATTCTGCCATCTTTTCCTTGTCTTCATAGGTAGAAGGTTCACCAGATACTTTCTTCTTTTTCCTCATTTTCTTCACCTCCTTGTCTGATTTAGTTTCATCATCCTTCAGGCTAACATAGGACCTTGTTGCCTTTTTCTTTGTTCTCTTTTCTCCTTTTCCGGATGTCTAGACTTTCAGTTTTGATGTCTATGAGCTTTTATCAGAGGTAGGTGCAACCCTTTTAGAGGATCTGGTATCTAGTCCGGGAGGGGGCTTCTACCAGATCACTTTCCTTTTCTGCTTCTTCCTTCTCTTTCTTTTCCCTTTCCATCTTTTCTCTGTTGGCATCAAGAGCTTCTTTTGATATGCCATATCTTTTGGCAATTTTCTCTACTTCTTTTCTCACTTTTCTCTTTATCTCTGGTTGTCTAAGTTCCACATGAATTTTTACACTCAATTCTTCAAAGGTTCCAAACCTTTCTGCTTTGGGATCCTTGGGTTGACTAAGCATGTGTTGGACATGCAGCTCCACAAGTTTCTCATCCACCTCATACCCCATCAGCATGATCCAGACTGTCCTTGGTTCCACAGCTTCCATTAGGCATTGATCAATTTCAACCATAAAACAAACTGTATCCTTATACTTTTCAACTAGAGATTTGGGAATTCTCTCTCTTGCTTGCATCAAATTTTGGAAGTTCTTGAAATATCCCCACAGAGCTGCATTTCTTGTCTTGGCATCTCCAAGCCCATGCAAATAGTCTCTGATTTGGATTGCAATAGGTCTGTCATTCTGCCAAACCCAACCACTTGATCCGGGCAGCTCACTCATGAAGTAGAAAAACAGACACAATATCAGCCCACCATACTTGAAGGAATTTTTTTATCCTTCTTGATCTTCTGTAGATTCTCCAATAGTTGGCTTAGAAGAAGTTCACACAGATCATAGTCAACATTTTCTTTTAGCATCTGATAAGCTATATAAACTGTAGTTCCCAGTACTAAATTTTCCCTACTGGAGTGATAAATCTTGTAACCAATTATCATGGATGCAAATTTGATATCCGGATCAGTGATATCTTCAATTGTCATAGCTCTCTTATCAAATTTTGATCCGGTTGCATCACTCACTGTCTGATTCTTGATAGATTTGAGAAGAGGTATCCCACCGGATGAGTGCAGACTGGTTACTGCCCTAATTTCATCTTTGGTGATCTTAAATGGTCTATTCAACCATAGGAAGTTATCATGTACTCTGCTCAACACATACCGGACCCATTCATCTTCTTCAAAATAGGGGAAATGAATGCATTGTGCAAAATGCTTATCCTGGATGGCCTTGAACTAAGGTTTGAGCTCAAAAGAATCATCTATTAACTGATTGTGATAGATATCAGCCAGCTTAGATTCTCCAAATTCTTCAATATTTGCATGAATATATGCCCTAACATCTTCTACATGTAGAACCCCATGCGGAATGCTTGAAAAAGCGTCGAGGGGATCAACTTCTAGGGATTTATATGGATGCTTCTTAAATTTAGGGCATGGCCTATCATAAATCTTCACTATATTTAGAGTAGCCATCTTTCAAAGATTTGCAGAGAGATATTGAGAATGGAAAATACCTTGTATGCTTCTAGGTTTCATGGAGAGAGTCGGATCAATTACTGGATGAAACAGATTCTGTAGAAGATCTTTGATGGGCTTGAGGAATTTCGGTTGTAGAGCTTCTTTTCACTTCTTCTTAAGTGTAAAATGAGCAAATGATTGATAATAGAAACCCTTATACTACTCAACAAACCCTAATACCAAGTTGCAATAAATGCTCGACCTAAGTCATTCTAGTTTGCCTTGTTTTCCTTATTCGGATGTCTTGAAGAACTGGATCAATCTTGATCTAAACATCTTGTGGATCTTCCATATCTTAACCATAGTTTATTTAGATGTTTCTCTTATGAACCCTTTAATCCGCAACTCTCCTTGTGCCAATTCCGGCACCAATTGACTGGCTGGGGGAAAATGGTTTTCTTTGTGTCTCCCCCTGAGCCAGAGCTCACTTTTTAGTTTCCGGAAGGAATATCAGCACCAGAGTCTGGTGCGGATCCATCCCCTACATTCTCTGTACTTTTCTTCACCCAAATCTTGTTCATCTCACTTTGAAATTCATCCACATTCACTTTTTGTTTTCCCTTGTCTTGATTCTGATTATGATGTACCGGACCTCTTTTGTCCTAATTCTTGCTTCTACAGAATTTGGCAATATGACCGGATCTGTTGCAAATTTGGCAAACAACATTTCTTTGCATATTTGATTGATATTCTCTTGATCTGCATTGATTAGCCATGTGACCCATTCTATTGCATGCAAAGCATCTAACATTGAATGAATTGTTCATTTGCATATTTCTGCATTCATGAGATTTGTGACCATACCTTTTGTAGTTGAAACACTGTCTGAAGAAGGATGTATTAGTCTGATTCATTCTCTTTCTGCATTGATTAGCTCTATAACCAAAGTTATTGCAGTTGTGGTAGTATCCATTGAAGGATGGATATCTTTGAGCATTAGGCTGCCTTATCGGAGATCTTCTAAGCCTGTTCCTTGGATTTTCTGATCCAAAATTCTTCTGACCGGATTCGGAGCTTTCTCCTTTCTCATATCCCAAACCACACTTGTCATCTACCCTCTTTTGACTTTCAAGAAGAACTTCAAGTTGAGTAGAACTTATCTTGAATTTCTCTTTATATTCATTTGCTGTTTGAAGATCCCTTTTAAGAGAGACAATTTGATCCTCAAGTTTTTCTTCATTATCTTTAGCATCTTCAAGATCAGATTCAAGATGTCTGATAATTCTATCCATCTTGTGGCAATCTTCTGATTGCTCCTTGAGAGATTGTCTTAGATCATCTTCAGTTTTTCTTTTCTCTTCAATCTCTTGGGTAAACTTCATAACTCCTGATTCCATTTCATGTCTTACCATAATGATTTCTTTTGATAACTTTTCACATAACTTGGTTTTCTCCTTCAGATCTCCATTTGTATCATTGGCTTCACCTTGACTTGCCAGTTGCTGAAGTAGCTCCTTTCTCTTTTTCATAGAGAGACTCAGTTTCTCTTTTAATTCATTTATGAAATCATCAGCCTGTTTGAGTCTTTCCTTCAATTCATTGATTTCAGAATTTGACTACTCAAGATCATCTAGGGCAGACTTAAGTTGTTCCCTCATACCATACACATCCATTTGAATTCACAGGTCTTCCTCAAGCTGTTAGGCTCTGTTGAGAGGAACTTGGCTCTGATACCAATTGTTGATAACTGAGAGGGGGGGTGAATCAGTTATCTTAATTATTTCATCTTTCTAAACTTTCTTAATAATTAATGTAGCATTAATTCAAATAAGTAAACATAACCATGAAATGGAAATACACATGACACAATATTTTTGACGTGGAAACCCTGTTAAGAGAGAAAACCACGGGGTGATTAACCCAAGATTGTATTCTCTGTTAGAAGAATAGACATACAAAATGACACTTGCCAATTAGGGCTCACTGCCCGAGAACACTTCTCACAAGAGACTCACTGTCTACAAGTTGTAAAAAGAATAATAAGATACTTGAACTGATGTGAAGCATCCACACATGCTGGAGTTCAGTTCCAGTTGGGCTCAGTAAACTAATCTGCTGCACTTCATCCTTCCTCTTCTTTTGTTCTGTTGTCCTTTCACATACCGGACATTCCTTACTGCTTTCACTATGCTCTTCTCCTTTTCTTCACTCATACACCACACAACAATGACTGCCTCATCGAAATCCATCTGGAATGTATATCCGCACAAAGGATTTCATCCTCTTTCTAGTCAGCATCCGGAATAGTCAATATTTCCCAAACTTTAGTCAGTCGGCTGAATCCTTGCTTCCCAGGTGATGCGGATAAAAAATAAACTTATAGAAGTTGTCTAATAAGTCGGCCAATCATGAATGATACCTTAGGAATCTTTATCATCATCAACATCTCATCCGGAATAACTTCTGATGTTCTGCCTATCAGTTCTTCCTCTGTCTGTTCTACCAAACTGGACCCCAGTACTTAGAAGCTTATATTTCTTCACTCTTTCAACACCAGAGGCTCAAACCCTGGAATCTATCAGTCAAGATACTCCTCTTGACTTCCCCAAGTCCGCACTTTCCAAGGATACTTCCTCTAATAGATCCGGACCTGACTGTCAGACCTTCTGCATGCTCTGTTCTTGCTTACCAGACCTGAAAGCCCTTCAATCTGACTTCCGGTAGAGACACACCATGTCCTGCAGATGTGTGGGATGAACTTTGTTGCCATCAATGACAACAATCATGAAGCTCCAATGTGTCTCTTGCCAACAACAACAACAGAAATTACATGCCTCTCGTGGTGTATTGTACCCCTAAATGTGGAAGAATAAGGAATCTAAAATATGTAGTACAATCAAGCCCATCGCCTCATCATAAAACATAAAACACACAACAACAACAAAAATTGCATGCAGAAAATAGAACTTTCTTTTATTGATTTGGACAACTTATTACATTGCAAAAGCTCAATTACAATCAGAGGAATCAATCCTCCACAGGCTGCAACACATTACAGCTTCCTATCACAAGACTCTGGAATCATCTACCTTTTGTAATCCCAAATCAGCTAGGGTTTCTGTTTTCTCGCCTATTCTTGATTCTACACTTTCCCCCTTAACTCTACTACTACTCATGGTTCCCAAAAATGGTTATTAATAGCCTTTTTGGTGGCCAACAACCTAATTTCAAAATTTGCATCTCCCTCCAAAAATAGGTCAACTTCCGGGAGCCATAACTTTTGATCCGTGTGTCCGATTGACGAACTGTTTTATGCATCAGAAAGCTCGCAGAGTGCCCTACGCTCCAAGAACTCACTCTGTCTATTCTAGCCATTTTCGGGCCCGTGCGGGGCCGTTTAGTGCCTCAAACCTGAGTTTGAATAATTTTCAAGTGTTTTCAGGAAACAGAAACTTTAATATCTTTCAGATCGCAAATGATCTTTGCGTGATTCCTTTGCCAAAGGTCTTTTTTTTAAGTTATGTAGCTTCCTGTAAATTTTCACTTCAATCCATGCCCAAATGCAAACTTTCTAAAAATAGCAGGTTGTTATTTTTAGCAGTTTGGAAAAACTAAAAGTTCTACATCTTTATTCAAGCGATTATGGAACCAGAACTACAAATTTTGAAAAAAAATAGAAATAACATCAACAATTTTGAAACACATCTTTTTTTTTTGGGTGATGCAAGATTGCCCTTACACCACTGGATGCTCCTGCATCACTATATAGCTCTAATATCACTAACGGAACCAAAGACATCCTTAAGCTTATTCCATACCTCTCGTGGTGTATTGTACCCTTCAATGTGGAAGAATAAGGAATCTAAAATATGTAGTGCAATCAAGCCCATCGCCTCATCACACTTATTCTGATGTGTAAACTTCTCAAACTCCCTAGTGAGATTTGGTTGTTCTTCATTCAAGGTAGACCATAATCCCTTGTACCAAAGTAATCATTGCATTCTCACTTTCCATGTATGATAATTATGAGTAAAAACCTCAAATCTTGGTTCAGCCACGTGAACCACAATAGATTGAGCAAAAATAGCCAAAAACTGAAAGAAACTAATCTGAAATTCCCTAGATAAAAAATAGCCAATGGGGCCAAAAAAATGAAGCACTCTGATTTGGTGCAAAAGATGTCGGGCCCACTGATTGGGCTAGGTGATAGTCTATGTGTTGGCAGGCCAGCAGCGCCAACCAACCTCCAAGTTGCCACAAACCATGCCACAAGGCACCACACAACCCTAGCACATGCGCACGAGCATTAGTCTCTTCAAGGACTCACAATGTAAAGGATATGTGTGCCGGTATATAAATACCAAAAAAGAGCTTCACACCAACAATATGGACTAAAGTCCCAAAATGGTCAGTGTCTAGTATTTTTGACTTTTTTTTTAACCGTTCATCAAAATTTCAAATAAATTATATTTTTAGAAACTAGACTCCAATCTACACACATTAAAAAAAAAAATCGATTAGTTTTCAAAAAATTTAGGGGGGAGCACGCTTAATTTTCTATTTTTCAGGATGTGTCCACTTTGAAAATTAGTAAAAAATTAATTATTCATGAAAAAATTATCAGAAAAATCAGGGATAAACTACATAGTGTTAGCTAATTTCTCACTGAAGTGAGCTTTGAAATACTAAAAAAAAGTTACCATTTTAGGGGAAGCACACCAGATTCTATGTTATGTTTTTTTGAAAAAATAGGACCAATTTGTGTACTCCCCCTTTTTGAACCCCTTAATCTAAACCATTTTTCAAAAAAATTAGTAGTTTAGAAACTACATTCGGAGCACTACGACTCTTGTTTTTGTTGTATCTTCAAATTTTGAGAGTAACTATTTTCAATTTCTCATCCAACATCAGTCTTTCCTGATTTTAGAAAAAAAATGGCATCTTAAGACCCCCTTTTAGTCCCCCATCTTTGTGCACTTACCCTAAATAAAAAATTGACTTCTTAATTGTAGTATTATTTTTCTATATCTAAGACTAACTACTGCCCCTTACCTTGAGATGGATGCAAGATAATTATTCTAACCCTCACGATTGCTAGAGGGAGGGCATCATACAGAAGAGAGAAGTAGATTGTGACAGTATGTGGATGTCTTGAACCTATTGAGAACCATCACATACTTGCACTAGCTTATATCTTGTTAGTGTGATGATCCTATAGGCATTACAATGGCGTTAGGTACATTCCTAAGTGTGGACAACAGATGATTAATTAGTTAATTAATCAAGCTAATTAATAATAAATCATATATAAATAATTTCATAGTTATTTATTTATGAAGATGTTGGAAATTAATTTAATTAGTTATCTATTAAACATATTCCTCAAGATAAATGAAAATTTGCTTTATTTAATTATTTAGAATTAAATTATTATTTATTTTATTCTAAATTCATGGGTGGATAATTTTTTGGGGTTAGGTAACTAGTTGGCGATAAATTTCCTTGGCTATTTTGACATGTTTTTAATTTATTTTTTTCTTTATTTTTTAATTCGATTCTCAATATTACTTATTAGAAACCCACTCATTGGCAACCCAATTTTGATTTATATTCTTTAGCTTTTGCTTAAACAGATTATAGATCAACTATTAGCTGTCATAAATTCTAAGAGCTTTTGTTATTAACTAAACTTCATTTTTAAAAAGCCCTTATTGGTTGAGAATCAAGGACTGAAGTTTTGTCTTGCATAATTATGAAAATTATCATAATTTAGATTCGATTATGTTGATGTTTTGGATTACACAGTAATCCATCATCATGTTCCAAGCTGCAGTATTAATACATTTCAACTTAGCCGCACTATTTTAATTAGCTTGTAATGAATATATTTATATTCATGAATTTTAGCTGCTGCTATATTGTTCTGGGTGTTGATGGTATAACTATTATTTGTTTCTTCCATCTAATCTACACCATCTCTATGATATAAATGAAGAGATGTTGGAAGGTGAAGTCCAACAGTCACCGTGGACTTTGCCTTCTCCCACCAAAACTAATGACTCTTGGTTTTCCTTTGGAGAATTCCAATCCTTCATTAGATAATGTAATAAGTAGAACACATATGTTGCTGTTGTACTCACTAGATAACAAAGATGTACTGTGTAAAAATAGAGATAACAATAAAGAGATTTCCCCTGCTTCCCGTGGACGTAGCCAATTGGTGAACCACGTAAATTTGTTGTTCTATGTATTGTTTTGAATCTGCTTAGTTTTGTGTTTAATATGATTTTTTTATCTACTCTTTAATCAACAATTGGTATCAGAGCTCGGTGAAGGAGTTGTTTGGGAATTTGTTACGAATTTCCAAAAAGATGGAAGAGGAAGATAAATAGAAGATTGAAAAAATTTTGAGACAGAACTTCGGTTTGTGGAAGCTTCAAATTCGTGCCTTGTTGATTCAGAAGGACCTTGCTATTGTGCTGCAAGGGAAGACAAAGAAGTCGGAGAAGATGTCAGATGATGGTTGGGATGTTTTGGACCAAAAGGTAGCTACAACTATCATTCTTTCGATGTCTAGCAATGTTCTTTTCAATGTTGCCATGGAAACAACAACAAAACAAATATGGGATAAGCTGTGTGATATGTATGAAAGTGCTTGAGCAACAAATATTAGAGTTTTCTTGTTGAAGAAATTGTTCAATTTAAAGATGAAAGAAGGTAATAGCATATCAAATCATTTAAATGAATTCAACATTGTGATCACCCAATTAGCCTCCATGGATATCAACTTTGAAGAAGAAATGAGAGCCATGTTGCTTTTGTGCTCTCTTCTCGATAGCTGGGATAGTGTGGTAATGACAATCAACAATTCGGTATCTAGAAGAAGGGGATCCAAAGAAGGGGATGCCAAGAAAAAAGAATCAATGTTGAGATATGATGATGTTGCTACAACACTTCTCAATGAAGATATGAGAAGAGGATAAAACAAAACAACCGAAGAAGCTTTGAATATGGCAATAGGGGAAGATCCCAAGAAAGGGGAAAACACAATAAGAGAAGATCAAAATCTGCCAAGAGATCTAAATCTAGGGGAAGAAAAGAAGGTTGTTGGTTTTGTGGCAAGGAAGGACATATCAAAAAGGAGTGCTGGTCATACAAGAAGGCACAAAAACAACTGGAAGAAAATGAAGTTAACACCACATGTGAAGATGATGGAGGGGTATTAGTTTTGTCCACAAGAAAAACTACAACTGATTCATAGGTGTTGGACTTCGATGCTTCATTTCATACAACCTCATGCCAGGATGCTTTTAAAAACTATCAAGAAGGTAAATTTGGGAGAGTCTATCTTGGTGACAATGAGCCATGTGAGATAATTGGCAAAGGTGATGTGATGTTACAATTGAAGAATGGAAATAAGTGGTTATTAAAAGAAGTGAGACATGTTCCAAAGCTAAAAAGAAATCTGATTTCCATAGGACAACTAGATGCTCAAGGATGTAGCATCAACCTTTTCATCAAACACTTGGAGGGTGACCAAAGGAGCCTTGGTAGTTGCAAGAGGCAACAAATTGGGAACTCTATATGTGCTAGAGTGTCACGCTGAAGTGGGAGCTACGATGGTGGTTGTGGACAGTGGGACGAAACTTTGGCACAAGAGGCTCGGGCATATGAGCAAGAAAGGAATAAATTTTTTTCTCAAAAGGAATCAACTTCCAGGTTTGCAATCTTCTGATTTAGAGTTGTGTGAGCATTGTCTTTATGGCAAACAAAGGTGGATCAGCGTTTCAAAAACTAGAAATGAGAAGAAGTCAAGGTCATTGGAGCTCGTGCACTCGGATGTGTTTGGTCCTACGGAGGTAAGCTCCATTAGAGGGGCAAATTATTTTGTTACTTTTCTTGATGCTGTACCTGCAAAGTTTGGGTTTATATGCTAAATAGGAAATCATAAGTATTTAGCAAATTCAAAAATTTCAAGGCTATTGTTGAGAATCAAATTGGGAATAAAATAAAATGTTTAAAAATAGATAATGGTGGAGAGTTTTTCTCTTTGGATTTTGATAACTATTGTGTAGATAATGGCATCCAACATATCAAAATTGTTCCATTCACCCCTCAAGAAAATGGTGCAGCTGAGAGGAAGAATTGAATGATTTTAGAGAGGGCTCAGAGTATGCTCTCTAATGCAGGTTTGGGGAAATAATTTTGGGTAGAGGCAGTCAATACAATAGTGTATTTGATCAATAGAAGTCCTTCATCTCGATTGGACTTTGACATTCCAGAGGAGGAGTGGTTGGAAAGATAGATTTCTTACAATCACCTACGTGTCTCTGGTTGTGAAGCATTTGCTCATGTTCCCAAGGAGAAGAGAACGAAGTTGGATCCCAAATCAAAACAGTGTATTTTCTATGTTATGGGGAGGAGTAGTTTGGCTATCGGTTGTGGGATCCAATTTCCCAACAAATTTTCTGTAGTCGGGATGTGGTCTTTAATGAAAAATTATTTCTAGGTCTGCAAGCACAAGGGTCACAAGAAAAAGAGTATGTGCCAGTTGATGATATTGGAAGTGGCACTGATATGTTTAAAAAACAAGATCAAAATCTACATTCACATACAAGTGTTGGTATAGGGGATCATGACTCTGGCACTGGAAATGTTGATCTAAGGCCTCATAGCCTAGCACAAAACACTACAGGTCTGAATACACCAATCTTGGCGCTGCCAGCATTGCCTTCCTTCGATGTTTCAAAGTAGCCTGTTGAAGTTTTGATTTCTACAGAGACTTTAAGACTTGGTACAAATTCAAATCCTACACTGCGTCATTTAAATCCTACGCAGACTCTACCAAGTTCCACACAGGCTCTATCAAGCTCCACGTTGGCTATTAGTTAGCGGTCTCTCCCATATTCTTCATAGTATTTGCAATTTCCTACGCAACAATCATTGTTTAATCCATCAAATATTAATGTGCAGCCTTCTAACATTTCAACGCTACCTGTTGAAAACCAAACACATCTTTTTGAAGTGCCTTCACAACATTTAAAAAGTCCCACGCAGCCTTCAACTTTATCGCTGCCCTTGCAAAATCATACGCAGCCTTTGTTGGATTTAAGGGAAGTGCCATGTTTTACAAGAGGTAACTTGTGAAATTCAGTAACAGATAATTTTAGATATAAAAATAATAATGAGGAATAGGGAAGTGTGCAACAATAGAGGACTAATTTGTAGTGTGATATAGAAGGTATTCAACATCAATTCTAGAGATTAAATTTGGACAAGAACTTGCAAGAACAATTTCCTCAGTTGAGGAGGTCTACAAGGGAAAGAAAACCTCCCACAAGGTTTGACGATTGTGAGCTATTGATATCTGATCAAGCAGAGCCTGTTACCTTTAAAGAAGCCTGCAAAGACACAAATAGTGCAAAATGGATGGAGGCAATGCAAGAGGAAATGGATTCAGTCATAGCTAATCACACATGGGACATGGTGAGTCTTCCACCCAATCGAAGAACATTGAAGAATTGATGGGTGTATAGATTGAAAGAGGAAGGAGGAGGTAGGAAACACTACAGGGCCAGATTGGTAGTGAAGGGGTATGATCAGCAAAAGGGTATAGACTTCTATGACCACTATTCGAGTAGTTTTGGGATTGGCAACGGTATATGATATTGAACTTGAGCAACTTGTAGTTAAAACCTCATTCCTCCATAGCAACATTGAGGAGGAGTTGTATATGCATCAGCCCAAAGGATTTGTCAAACAAGGGCATGAGGACTTATATTGCAGATTGAAGAAGAGTTTGTATGGGCTCAAACAAGCCCCGAAGCA
Organism: Cunninghamia lanceolata; assembly: GCA_027924645.1. Classification (NCBI taxonomy): domain Eukaryota; kingdom Viridiplantae; phylum Streptophyta; class Pinopsida; order Cupressales; family Cupressaceae; genus Cunninghamia; species Cunninghamia lanceolata. The sequence continues at coordinate 775,385 of BSBN01000905.1, forward strand.
ATGGTATCTTAAATTTGACTCTTTCATGATGGAGCAACAGTTTACACGCTACGAATCTGATGCGTTTGTCTACTACAAGGTATTGGACAATGGTGAGTTTATTTTATTGTTGCTCTATGTCGATGATATGCTAATTACTAACACTAGCATGAGAGTTGTTCGTGATTTGAAGCAACTCTCAGCTCACAAGTTTGCAATGAAAGATTTAGGGGCAGCGAAGAGGATTCTCGGTATGACTATAACTCAGGATAAACATAAAATATAGATTAGATTGTCACAAGAGAAATACATTGATCAATAAGGTCTTGGACAGGTTCAATATGAGTGGTACAAAGGCTGTAAGCACCCCACTTGTTGATCACTTTTGTTTGTCATCCGCATTGTCCCTCAAAACACAAGAAGATCAAAACTACATGAAAGACATTCCATATTCATTAGCTATTGGAAGTCTCATCTATGTCATGGTGTGCACCTGTCCTGACATTACCCATGTAGTGGGAGTAGTGAGCAGGTTCATGAGTTATCCGGGTAAAACTCATTGGGAAGCAGTGAAGTGGATATTGAGGTATTTAAAAGGCACTTCTAATTATGCTTTATGTGTTGGTGGGAAAGATGCACAGCCACAAGGCTTCATTGATTCTGATATGGCAGGAGACTTGGACAAATGAAGGTCTACAACAGGTTATGCATTCACATTTGTCGGGGCAGAGATCAGCTAGGTCTCAAGGTTACAAAAAGTGGTTGCCCTTTCCACTACTAAGGCTGGGTACATTGCTCTTACCAAAGGTGTGAAGGAAATGATTTAGTTGCAGCGCTTGTTGGGAGAGTTGGGTTGCAAACAACAAGGTTTTACTATCTTTTGTGATAGTAACAACACATTTCACTTGGCCAAGAATGTTGTTTTTCATAATAGAACCAAACATATTGAGCTGCGGTATCACTTCATCTGGAGCATGATTGAAGAAGGCAAGTTGCAAATTGAAAATATTGATACAAAGGTGAATCCAGCTGATGCATTGACCAAGATAGTTTCAAGGGAGAATCTCAAGTTTTGCAGGGCTTCTCTAGGGATTGTCAAGATGTGACAATAGGCCAGAAGTAGGGGAACATCTCTGAGCAGCCTTCTTGCAGCAATAGTTGGACTTCAAGTGTGAAATTGTTGGAAGGTGAAGTCCAACAGTCACCATGGACTTTGCCTTCTCCCACCAAAACTAATGACTCTTGGTTTTCCTTTGGATAATTCCAATCCTTCATTGGATAATGTAATAAGTAGAACATATATGTTGTTGTTGTACTCACTAGATAACATAGATGTATTGTGTAAAAATAGAGATAACAATAAAGAGATTTCCCCTACTTCCTGTGGACGTAGCCAATTGGTGAACCACACAAATTTGTTATTCTATGTATTGTTTTGAATTTGCTTAGTTCTATGTTTAATTTGATTTGTTTTATCTGCTCTTTACATAACAAGAGATTCAACGTTAATACAAACAACAAAAGAACAATTAGCATAGCCACAAATTCAATTTTCGAAGGGAATTCTCCAGGTTCTTTTCATTTCCTTCCATGAACATACGCCTATGATAAGCAGCGTCCTTTTGAAGCTATTCCTACGACGGTGCGGTGTGAAACTTCATTGATTTATTTAGAGTTTAAATCAAAATTTTCTAAATTTATTTGTGGATTTATCTTCGCTTTGTTAATTAATTCCGTTTCGTAGTAAGGCAAAAGGAGTTTAAACTACTGTAAAATTTCTCTCTTTTTCCCAGCGAAATTCATTCTCCAGAAATCCTTTCAATATTTATTTATTTTGCACCGCCAAAAATTTTCTTTCAAGATCAGTATGTGATTATGCATTCATTATTTGGGATCGACATTTTTGTATGTGACGTGGCACCAACAATCCTGGAAGGTCGCGCCTAGGGTCTTTCAAGCTCTTTTTTAAATATGAAGTCAGGAGTTAGATCAGGCGGCTTTCACCTAAATAGTCGGCACGTTGTGTTTTTTACATTTTTGACTTCCTATAGATTTGACTTCTTTAACTGACGTCTGCATTTGACCCTCTTTCATGATTTTGACCCTCATGTTTGTCAATTTAAATGCAAAAAACAGATGAGTCGACAGGATTTCAACCAAATTTGAACAATCGGTTACAACGTGGCGACTGTTTAAGCTCTTCCAATAAGACCCATGGTGGGTTTAAGAAAAGGGTGTGGCTTGGGTGAGTGTTCTTCTTCTGGCTTTTCTTAATGCCTTTTCACCCTCAGTATCTGGTTTATCCTCTTCCCTTCTTGCATTCCTCCATTTCTGAACATGGAACAAATAGAAATATGAAACCTCTTCTCCATTACTCTATTTAACCATCATTCTTTCAATGGTCACACATTCAATAGTAATTTTACACTTCATTCACATTAAAAAGTGATAAATATTTGCCCTGTTTTTATTGGTCAAAATTGACATTTGAATATGGAAGTAGATGATGTTTAAGAATAGCCCTTCTTTATATAAAAATTATTGTATGAACGGTTCAGTCATGGTATGTGTTTTTGTAAACTGTATATTGATTTTTGTAAGGATTTGTAGTGTTTATAAACATCATTGATAGGTCAAACTTGGATCAAGATGGGATAGAAATTGCTTATTTCATTTGGCATGATTGATGCCAAACTTTACTAATTGTTTTGATACCATATATATATAGAGAGAGACTACCAATTTCATGATGCAGGGGTTTGGAGCCCTGAAAGGTCACGGAAAAATGGGGATATGTACTTCCATATATCACATCAACAAAGGATACAGATTTTTTTTATTGAAAGAGATGCAGATTACAAATTGTAAAGGCAGTCAAAATAGAATATAGAGAAACATATACAAGAACAACAAACAGCCTGGCAAGAGAAGCTGCAAAACAACAACACTAATCTTGCAGTGCAGATTTTGAGGAAATCTTTCTTAATTTTTTAAAGAAGTCATAGCGGGTTTGAGGTATTCATCAAATTAAATCATGTTGCCCTATGTCACGAGGGAAAATTAGCACTTCATTTTTTTTCTCAGTTCACAATGCTATTGGATATTTAAGGGTGAATATATTTTGATCATTGGCTTTAGGTAAGAGCTTAAAGTCATAATATTGGTTATGTTTCTACGTATGAAATCTTGCCTTAATATTGAAACCCGATTCTAACTAAATTATTCATTTATTATAGTGTGAGAAAGTAAGAGAATTTGGACTGTGATATTGACTATTATTATCTTAGGGTAAGAGTTAATTTGTTGAAGTTAAGTTTAATTATATTTTTCCTTGGAAGTTGGATATTGCTTGTATGATATCATGTGGAAATACGACAATATAGAGGAAATGGTTATCGTTCTTTAGGTAATGTATTTCATGTTATAATTGTATGTGCATTGTCAATTTATTGTACTTTTGGAGTTGCATATATTGTCGGAAGTCATGAAATAGATAAATAGGGTCTATAGGGTCTATTTGATTGATTGCATACAATAGAGGACATACTCAAAACACATGGTTCTCTGATGGTTTTATTATTTCACATTGATCATTATCTACCACCCTCATCGAAGGGTAGGGTCACTCCCTGATTGGGAGAAGTGCGGCGGACCGCTAAGTCTAAGGTTGGAAGAAAAGCACGCAGATAATGCTCTTCCTTCTTAAAATTGATTTTCTGTAGATTGCTTACACAGGTAATGAATCTACATATGTATATCAATGATTTTAATACTTCTTTGTTGTATTTGATATAATTGGAACATGTATATGTAATCAATTGAGATTATTGAAATATCCTTGCAATGTTGAAAAATGTTGTTTAGAACTATGGTTGTCACTACAATGAAACCTTGTTGAAACTTTTAGGGGCTAATGTAACCTCGAATTCAATAGTTTTATTTTCACAAAGAAAAAGAGTTGATTGGGTTAGATATATGATGGTTGATCATTTAAAAAATTTAAATATTAACCATTTTTCAATAAGATCTTGGGTGGGATCTTACATAGATTTTATTGTTTCATCATCCTAAGTCATTCTTGTGGGTGTGGGATCAATCCCACATCCACAAATTTGACCCCCATATTTATAAAAATTAAATTCAAATATGGTTGACCCCTACCCATTTCACTTGTCATTGTGAGTTGATTAAACACATGTTTGTGTCATTAATTGCTATGTATCTACATTTAAAGGAATTGATTTTGCATTCTCTCATGTCCAAATATTGTAGATCATTTAAGGAAAAATCATTATAAAAAACACATTAGTTTGGTGCACTAAAATGAATCACAATATGCATACTCATTCTAGGACATTGCTTACTATCTAGAACATTCCTTTGCATGACTATAAATGTAGTCTTTTAGGGGAGTTGGCGTGGGAGAATATGTCTCCTTTAGTGATTCTAACAACCCTCTAATGGTATTTGTAAATACTACTACTCCTCATAGAAAAGTAGACATCAATGAACCCAATGAATCAAGCAGTGGAAGTGTGCATCTAGTAAGGTCAAATTTATGTGGCATAGGATAAATCTATTGACAAAAAATGATCTACAAGTGCAAACTCAACCTAAAGATAAATAAGCTCTACACAAAATTCAAGGTGAATCATTGACAAAGACAATCCACTTTTAGTCTAGCTTCCAAAACCACAACAAAGTTATTCATCTTTGAGCCTAAAAGCTAAGTTCCATTAACCTTCTTCACATTTACTTTCCTACATAAGAATCTAATTTTGAATTACATATGTCCACAAATTTTTCATTTATAAATATAGGTTAATTTATGGTTAAGTGTATGCATTTTCCTTGATTAGCCTAGATTAAGCCTAGGAAAACTATATTTTCCTTTACTGTATGTGGTAGATTAAAATGTTATTAGTATCTCAAAATTCCTTCAACATGTTTCTTAAAAAAATGGGCTCTATTTGGAGATGGTATACCATAAGGGGTATTAGAGAAGTTAGATTCTAAAATGTAGACCAATCTCAAAGAAAAAATTCAACTTAGATTAGTTTCATATTCATTAAGCCATAGAGGCATAGACAAGATAGATATATATACTTTTTCAAATAAAAAATATAAGATTGACAAAAATACATAGAAATGGAGACAACACAAAAATACAACCAAAATTAGGACTTAACAAAAAAAAACACCTTATTACAATAGTAAAGGACAACCTACCATAACTAATGATAAAATTTTGATATATTTCTTATTGTAAGGATGTAAAGCATGAGCTCCTTCCTTTTAAAGAATGAGCTCCATCCCTTTACTCTAGATAATGAATTTTATCACCACAAAAATGGAGAACTTGAAGCTTGATCCAAAACACAATAAGTCAAATTTTTAATAATTACTTCTTGTTTCCTTTTTTATCTTGTAGGAGTACTAAATCATCAATTTAGAAATTAGTTTATCTACAAATCCATAATCAAAATTTCTCTTAAAATTTTCTTGACATAGGATAGCCCTTTCAACAACATTGGAGTGAGATGGTGGATTATTCTCTCAAAAGGATCTTTAAATTCTAAAGCTCTAGTTGCTCTAGCCAAGTGGATGGTTGAAATTTCCATAAAAATAGATAACATTGAAGAAATGTTGTACAATTTAGTTTAAATGGATTCCTTTATGTGTAATGCTTCAAAGTAATGCAAGAAGACCATAAGGTATGAAAACTTCTCATGCCAATTACATCGATTCTAATCAACAAAATTCTTGATTGTGGTGATGGTGTTCTTATTGGTGGATTTTGCTTATTCATTTCCTTGAGGCTAATAATGGTATGAATGGGATGAAACTATCCCATACTTATATCATAAAATATTAGTTCAAAGGAGGATAAATTTGATGCTGAAATTTCTACTACCTTTATTAGAAACCTAAGAAAACTATAATGATTTCCTTAAGAAATTGGAAAATGAATTAGACCATTTAGAATGATGAATTTAACCCATTTAGTGATATAATTTGTTATTTATAATACATGGGCATGACCTTCCCATGAAATGAATATTAACAATATTGTTGGGGCATACTTTGTAGAATTTGTTTTACATGTAAAGTTTGAGTTAGTATATTTTTACTCATGGGGATTTCATTTAATATTATAAAAGATAATATGTTACCTATTATGCATGTTGACATACACACCTTCTCGTTTATCATGACACTAAGGGATAAAATAAAATCCATAAGTATGCAACTAATGTGAACACAAATGGTGTGTCTAGTATCAACATATATGGGAGGCATTGATGTAGTAGGAATGGGGGTGTGATCAAGTAGGTGCCTAGTTAGATTGTTTAATGAGAGGTTTGATGTATGATAATTGTGCTAATGCTCTATTGTATGTTGGTGTAGGCATTATAATGGCTCCTTGGATCAATATAATGTGATTGGTATTTGACACAAAATATAATGTCTATTTTTACGATTATTTTTTATTATAATAATGTTAATGTTTTTATGCATAATTTATTTTCTATATAGAGGTCCCTAAACCAATGCATGCCTGAATTGATCAGTCTATTAAACTGATATGCTAGAATGTGATGAAAAACTAAATGCTATCTAAAGCCATAGTGTGCAAGGTGGTTAAATTAACTAACTAATATTAATGAAATCAAGTCCCCATTGTTGAAATGAAATATCAATAACCATAAGATTAAGAGGAAGTGTGATGAATATTATCCTTCCAAATGAGTTTTTAACAAGGATTACACTTAACTACACATTAATGTGTGTCTTTGAAAAGAGTAAGTCAATCATCTTTGGCATAGAGAATATGGAAGGAACTAATTTGAGATGAAAAGTGATCTCCACAATTTTCTTAAAATTATTTGAGCATTCATTGATGTTATGGTTTTTGGACGCATCCCAAAAAGGTACTATTAAGAAATATTTTGAAGATAATGTTCATCCAAAAAAATAACAATTCTCAATTTCAATCTGATCTATTTCTAAGAAATTCCAAATGATTTTGACACTCACCTAGGTAAAGAAATGAACAATTATAATATGTCATTCACTCATTTAACTAATAAAGAAAACATGTGGTAAATTTTCATCTTTAATGTTTTTTAATCTTCTGAGGAAGAGGGATTATTTTATATGATCCCTTTCTCTTTATAGTATTAGTAGATTTGATACCGAGATAACATTTTTAAACTTTTGTAACCATACCCCACTCTCAGAGCCATTTTAATTGGGTGACGACATGCTTTATGAATGGTATTTAGATAACCTTTCATCTCTGAGTATGTCAAGCACCATTCTCAAATGTTCTACATGCTCATCCGTAGTTTTACTAAAAACTAAGATATCATCAAAATAGACTATGATAAATTTACCAATGTGTAATCTAAATACCTAGTTCATGGTGTGCATGAAGGTAGCTAGAGCATTAGACAATCTAAATGGCATCACCACCCACTCAAATAACCCATCCTTGGTTTTGAAGGCTATCTTCCACTCATCAACTTCATGAATCTGAATTTGATGGTATCCACTTCTGAGGTTGATCTTGGAAAAGACTTTGGCACCTAACAAACAATCTAATAAGTCATCCATTCTAGGTAGTGGATATCGATACTTCACAGTGATTTTGTCAATGGCTCTAGAATCCATACATAACCTCCATTTCCCCCCTTCTTAGGAGAGAATAGGGTGGGTGTGGCACACAGAATCAATGCTTTCTCTTACAAATGTCTTTTCCAATAATTTAGTAATTTGTCTCCTCATTTCCTCATTTTCTAGAGGAAACAACCTATAAGCATCCTAGTTTGGAAGTTTAGCACCTGAAATTAGGTCAAGTTGATGAGTAGTGCCTCTAGAAGGAGGCAAACTAGCTAGTAGATCAGTTGGTGTCAAATCAGAATATTATTGTAATAAATTTTGTACCTTCAATGGGATTGTTTGCTGATTTGATTCCTCTTTTTCTTGAGGGTACAAAAAATAACAAATCTTCCCTTAGATTCTCTAAAAACTTTTTCCAACCCACTATAAATAAAGACAAAGCTGCTATTTTAGTTGTTTATTCTCCTTTAAAAGTTTTGACAATATGGAGTTTACCCTCATGTTGTATCTCATATGTGTTTTCTCAGCCATGGTGAATTACATTCTTGTCATATAGCTAAGTTCTACCTAATAACAAGTGACAAGCATCCATTGGCACTACATCACACAACACCTTGTCTTCATAAGGACCAATTTTGAAGCCAACATGACAAAATTGATTCACAAGTACACTATCATCTTTTTTTTAACCAAGAAATTTTATAAGGATTCAGTTTTAGAATACAAACAAGTTGTAATATTTGCACCATTTCTATACTTACCAAGTTATTAGTAGACCCTCTATCTACAACCACCTTGCACACCCTATCTTTACACTTGCATTGTGTTCGAAACATGTTTTTCTTCTCCAATCAGCTACATGAGCTTCTTTGTTTCTGGATCTATCAAGGTTCTATTCAACATAAGTTCTCACCTATCTCTGCTTGAACTTCTTCTATCAAGGGTTCTTCTCCTTCTTCTTCTTGGGTCACCATGGTTCTCTTGGGATATTGAGGGCAGTCTATAGCTCTATGGATTTCACTACAAATAAAACACTTCAAAGGTTTCCAACCTCCAAAAAATTATTTTCCTCATCCTCTACCTTTAAAGCCACCCCTCCCTTGGAAGTTTGGCTTCACATTATCTTCTAGCTCTTCTTCATTGATTGATTCAAGGAGGAACTTCCTCTACCCCTACTCAAATTGTTGCCACCTCTTTTGTTTGCCACTTTGCCCAAATTATTCAATTTTCCTCTACTTTCAAGGCTAATTGATATGCCACATCTACAATATTCACTTTGAGCAAGGCTAGTTCATTTTGGAGTTGAAATGTAAGTCTATTAATGTCTCTGGCTATTGCATGCTCTTCATCTTCTTGCAAATTAGTCCTAATTTGCAACCTCAAAAATTCTTCAATATATGTTGATATGGATAACTCGTTTTGCTTTAGATTTCGGAATTCTTTAAAAAGTGTTTGTTGATAATCTGAGGGCATGAACTTAGGTTTCAAATGTTTTAACATCTTAGGTCATAGTCTGATTTTCTCCTTCCCTTGTCTTGTCCTAGCATTCTAGAGATTCTCCCACCATAGAGTTGCATGAGACTTCATTTTAGATGCTACAACTTTGACCCTTTGTGGATCAATTTCCTCAATTCCTTCCATGTCATAATATTTTTCTAACTCTTGAATTCAATCCAAGAACACTTCTGGGTTTAATTCATCTTTAAAATCAGGGACTTTAACCTTAACTCTAGTTCCCTATTTGGTTATAGCCTCAATAAGTCTTTTCATGGGATTATGGCTCCTCCTCGACCCCTTTGAACTTCTGGTTCTTCCTCAGAATCCTCATGAGTCAACCTAGTCTCAAGGGCTTGCAACCTTCTAAGTACATCATCTACATTACCTCTCCATCTTGCATTCCTCTTGCCTCTTCTTTCCCAAACCACATGAGTTCCCTTTTGGGCCATTCAAGTCTTGCTTTGATACCAAACTGATGCAGTTCAAACTCTAGGAATCTACAATTTTAACTCGGTATACTTTGTTCTATTCTCCATTTAAAGAATAGAGACAATTGCAATAGCAAAGAACTAGGAAAGAAGAAACTGTCATTTTATAACAAAAAAGTTAAACAACCATTTATTATGCATTAAATCAAAACCCAAAAATTACCAACATAATCACAGTAGTGGAAGGATACCAAAAAAATTGCACATAAAAACTTACAATCTCCTTTTCTGTTTCTAAATCTTCACCGAACTGGAAAAAGCTTCCTGTTTTCTAATTTCTTTTTTCCTGAGACTACTCTCTAAAACTACGAACCCCTAACTTCTACCACAAAACTAGAGATTTTCCCCTAATCAATTCTACCACGCTAAAATTAGACATTAGCTGGCAGTTGAGCTGTATAGAATCAGTCAAAAACATAACAGTTCAAATATATACTGAATATAGAAAAACTAGAACATCCTAGAATGTCTGCAGCGTTCTCCACAATCAAAACGTGGGGGAGAAATCTTCCTATTTCTGCAGCGTTCTCCACAATCAAAACGTGGGGAAGAAATTTCAAAGATGCTCCGTATCACGAACTAAGGCCATTCTAGCAAAATTATTTTTTTATATTCTCAATTATTTCTATGTTCCAAGTGTTGGTACCTGTCCTGCTATGGACTGTAGTATTTGTTTGTTTGTTTGTTGCTGGCCATTGCTGGTCATAGTCTATGTTGAATTCGTTTTTAGCTGTAAACTGTGTGATCTTAATTCAATATAAAAATTATTTATAAAAATTACCTGGACAAAAATAATTCCTTTTAAGTCCGAAGGAAGCAATTCACCTTCAGATTGTGCATTTTATTGCACTGGACTGGATTGGACGATTATTACCAAATTGGCATCCAACATGATGTCCTGTCTGGGAAATTTATTTGCTCTGAGACGACTGCGCAATCGTATTTCTATGCGAAGCGGGATGATTTTGTGTTACTTGACTCCACTATGGTTTGTGGGAGCAGTGATGTTATTAGCTACTCCTCTGAAAGACTCTTCTCATTTACAACCCGCAGATGCTTTCTTTTTCGCAGTGGCTGCTGTGACAGGAAGTAGCCTCTCCACTCGCAGAATGTCAAATTTTACTACTTTTCAGACAGTCACCCTCATGTTCCTCATGCTTTTGGGAGGACGGGTTTGTGTTTTGGCTTTGGAACTGGCGTATACCAGAAAGTCCAAGAACATGATATCAGAAGAAGACGTGCTCGCCAGGCTTAGAGAACAAAGGAGGATTAATGATAACAGCAATGACCTGGGGCTTCAATTGGCGTTTCAGGGTACCCAAGAAAATAATGACCCCGAAGAGAATCGTGAAAAAAATGATCCAGCCTTAGAGCTACAGTCCCAGGCCCTCAAGTATTATAACTACATCGTCATCTGTTACTTAATTGTCGTTCAGCTTGTTGGAATCATATCGGTGATTATTTACTTGCAAACAAATCCCGAGTCAGAGAAACCTCTGAGAGAAAGGGGCATCGACTCCACATTGTTTTCTGTGTTTACCACAATTTCTTTCTTCGCCAATTGTGGGTATGTGCAAGTGAATGAAGGGCTGGTGCCGTTTCAGAAATCCCCGGGGCTTCTCTGGCTGTTTGTATTTCAGATGGCTCTCGGGAATACCATGTTTTGGCCCTCTCTCAGATCAATACTATGGGCTTTAAGCCGCATGCGGGTGTTTACAACAAGTAAGCACGCTAGGTCGCTGCAATATATCTTAAATAACCCTCAGGAATTCTCGCTGTTTGGGTTTAAGCAAACGATATGGATTACGATTGTGGAGGGGGGATTGGACGTTCTCCAGTTGGCGTGTTTGAGTGGTCTGCAATGGAACACAAATGTTTTTCAGGGGCTCACTTGGACCCAGAAGTTTTCAACCGCTGTTTTCCAAACATTTTCCACTCGCACAACAGGCACCGCCGCTGTAAATATGGTGGACTTGTCTCCGACAATTATTTTCATTTACGCTCTCGTCATGTAAGTTGAGCTCGTTATACTTACGATTTGAAATTTCCCCAAGTTATACTTATACACCTCTCTTCGCGAATATTACAATTATGTTTTTTGTGGGGATGCAGGGCCTCATTTTGTTTGATTGTTGTTGGCAGGTACATACCATCAGAGGCGGCACTGAAGCAACCATCGGCTTCATCTTCATCTGCATCTTCATCTTCATCTGCAGAAGCCATGGATGAGGGGGGTAATTTTGAAATTTCATCTGCATCTTCATCTTCGGCTTCATCTTCATCAGAGAGGGGTAATTTTTTAAGCAGCCAAATTCGTAAATCGTTGCTCCAGCGATCGGTGACGTTGTTGGCAACCACTGTTGTGATCTGCATAATTGAGAATCATAACGTGGTTCACGACCCATTAAATTTCTCCATTTTACATATGATTTTTGAAACCATCAGGTATTTATCTCTTTTTCTTCGTTGTAACCTCCTTTGATTTCACAACAAATATGATTTTTAAAATAAAGTTATTGATGGTGCAATGGATTGATACAGTGCATATGGCAACGTGGGACTGTCGGTGGGGTATAGTTGCAGGCTGCGGAGGAATGAGGAGGGAGTATGTGAAGATGTTCCATACAGCCTCTCTGGGAAGTGGAGCGTGGCAGGAAAGCTTTTATTATTACCGCTCATGCTGCTGGGCAGGTTTTGATGAAAGTCTTGAACACATTTGTGGAAGCCCCCATCTGGTCCAACTCCGAGGATTGTAAAATGTTCCCGTCTTAATTTGATCTTCCTCTTACATGATCCAATAGCTTGTATGGGAAGCATATAATGTGGCCCTATTTTTTAAAATAATAATTAAAATTTGTTAAAAATATAGTTTATTAGTCTTTGTCGTAGTACTAATAATAGCAATTCATAAAGATTAGTAGAAGTATTAAAGGTGCTATCAAATGGTGATAGGTGTAGACATTTATAGTTTTTTTTGCTAAGCATTGTATATTTATATTTTTGAAGAGTCATTTTATGGAGTGCCAACATGATTAGTTTTCAAGAATTTTACAAGTGTGATAATTTAAGGTATTTTCAATAATTTTATAAGAAAGAAGCAACTTGGAAGGTATCTTATTTATTAACAATTGTTGATGATTTCAAACAAATACTCAACATATGAACTCTAAGAATGTAATTTATAATTTTCTTTTTAAGGCATGTGTCTTTCCAATAACACTATAGTTTTCTCATGATCATTAAATATATTTAAAAAGAAATAAAATTAATAATTTATTTATTTATTCAATAATAAAAAAATTAGAAAAATATTATATTAAAAAAAAATTAAAACATTATTTATGATATACATATTTACATATAAAAATAAATCTAAATCATCATATGATTAAAAAATTAATTAAAAATACATACAAAACGTATATTTATGTATCCCTTAAATTTTCTAAAACATTTATTGTACCTCCTAAAAATACAAGTGCTAGTTTCTACATACCGATACTATGTATGATTATTTTTCTTTTATAATATCAACTTTTTTTAAAAAAAAACTGCATTTCTCTTTCCCCCCTCTTCTTTCGTTATGATCCCGTGACTTAGCTGGATCTTTCCACCGAAAAACGTCATGGCTACTCTCCCAAGAAACCAACAAGTGTTTATTAGTTATGTTAATCTAACGTAGGTAGGTTTTACCAATTTGTTTGGATCTTGCAATTTTGTTTATGTTGTTATTCAGCAAAAACAAGATAAAAGATAAAGGATGACTTTATTATGAGCTAGAAGCTCATTGCTAATGGCTAAGATCTGTCCCCATCTTATAGAGATTTGTTTCCTTTTCAGGTTAATAGTCTTGGGGGCTTAGCAGTTTGAGTGTTCTGTTCTTTTTGTCTTTATATGACTTTAGTATAGACTTCTAGGATGTGATTCCATTCCACCTATATTTTATGTGGTTTGTCTATTATATTTTTTAAATTTTAATATAAAGTATAGCACTCTTCACGAAATAATGAATCTCTACTGTGGCATTACTCTTTTCTGTAGGGTTATTTTAAAATATAATTTAGTTTAACAGTTGAAGGTTAATTTTTGCTAATAAAAACAAGATAAAATATTTATCACTTTTTGGTATAGATGAGGTGTAAATTTGTTATTGACTGTTTGACCATTGACCTAAATGATGTTTAAATAGTGTTTTTGTTGTAACTTAATATGCATATTGAAAAGCGCACCAAAAATTCTTAGAAGCATTTAACACCCCAAATGTCTAGAAAATTGAGACCAATGGAGTGAGTGGCATGTACTCTTCATAGAGCTTGGACACTCAAATGAATGAAAAAATAAAAGATTTTAATAACACTCAAGAAGCTAAATAGTCTATGGTACTAATAATAGTAATAAAAGGAACAATACGTTGCTTCAATCTAGATAAACAAGGGGCCCATGAAAGTCTTAAGAAGTTTTGAAGTCTTTTTTGATGTTGGATATTTTATTGTGAATCTTAATAAAAAAAGCTTGTCATTTTGTCCAGCCTTGCCTCTTCAAACAAGATATTTAGATTATTTAAGTCAAGTATTTCATTTCATGATGTAGTGATATTCGTCTCCACCACTTCCTTATTGCAAAATAGACAAATTCTTATTTCTTACCAATCCTTATATATTGTCCACCTAGGGATCTCACATCTAAGATGATGATAATCTTTAACTGAGCCATCAACATTTTTGTTTTTTTGGGTAAACTTTTTCCCTATAGAAACTTTTTGGTGAAATTCTTAAATAGTAGGCTTCCATTTAAAATTCAACTCGGAGATCGCCGACTGTCAGCTCCAGAGTGCATTGGAGTATTTCATGAACAACCCCAGATAATGGGGAAGGGGGAAAGTTGGTCATTGATAAGAGCCTGTGTCTGACCAGAAGATTGGTTAGGAAGCCATGTAACAGAATCAGCGTGCCCAGAAGAGATCTCGTCAGCTGCCGAACGAAAGAACTAAAAGAGATATCATCTCATGGAATGCCATGATTGCAGGATATGCAAAATGTGTAAGCATAGGCAAGGCACGTGAGTCGCTTGACAGAATACCTCAAAGAAACGTGTTCTCATGGAATGCCCCTATTGCAGGATATTCACAAAATGGATTTGTTGAAAAGGCTTTAGAAACTTTCAAGCAAATGCAATTGGCAGGCGTAAAGCCAGACTCCACAACCTTTGCCAGCATCCTCCCAGCCTGTGCCAAATGGGAGCTTTGAAACAGGGTATGGACATCCATCAAAGCATAAAGGATAGAGGAATTTTTTCAGATGTCGTAGTTGCAACTGCTCTGGTAGACATGTATGCAAAATGTGGAAGCATGGACATGACACGTGAACTGTTTGACAAAATGCCTCAAAGAAATGTGGTCTCATGGAGTGCCATGATTACAGGAATATGCACAAAATGGATTTTGCAAGGATGCTTTCAAAATCTTTGAATTAATTAAGCACTTTGGAATATATCATGGCATTATAAGCTTTGCTTGTGGTCTATGTGTATGCAGCCATGCAAATTTGGTGGATGAGGGCTCTACATCAATTACACGAGTAACCCTTATTACATTACACCTACAATTAATCATTATGTGTGCATGGTTGACCTTCTTGCCCATGTTGGCTATCTTGAGGACAACCTAAACTTTATCATTAAGATGCCAGTTAAACCTGTGGTGGTTGTGTGGATGTGTTTCCTTGGTGCCTCCAGATCACATATGAGCATAGGCTTAGGAGTATTTACAGCAACATTGCTTTTTTATTTGGTTCCTTAAAATGTTGTAACTTATGTTCTTCTCTCAAACATCTATGCAGAAGTGGGCAGGTGGTGCGAGGTTCAAATGGTAAGGAGATTGATGAGAGATAAAGGAATTAAAAGGATCCCTGGATGTAGTTAGATTAAAGGCCATAAAATGGTACATACTTTTTGTGTAGGAGATAAATTGCATCCACAGACATGAGATCTATGTAAAGTTGGATAAATTGTCTTGGGACATTGTATAATTAAAGAACATCGCTTTGCATTTTGGAGGAATTTTGGTAGCATAAACCTACATAAAATCAAACATACAATCTCCAATTCAATCCCTTGGTATATAGGAAAAGGAGATCCTAGAAGCCACAAATGTTTTCCCAAAACCATGGACTCAAAATGGTGACTCAAACCTTGGTCCATCTTGTCCAAGTTGAAACCATGTACCCCTCTCCAAAATTAACTCTTCTCCACTTAGAATTTGTAACTCATGATGATGACCATTGACCCCTATGACCAAGGGAAACATATGTAACTCTCGAGTTCTCCTTGTGGGTGCAATATTGTCTCTTACACACCTCTTACAAACATCTAAATTATGAGAGAATTAAAGATGCCTTGACTAGTCTAACTTGTAATCCCCTTTCAATAACTTCTTACAATCATTAAATACGACAAATGATACATGATAGAGATTGCCAACAAAAAAATCTCAAGATTCTTTTCATGTGTGGCACCCTTTTCCATTAGGGCCAAACATTATAATACTTTGCAAATATTCAATAATGACATCGTCACTAGGACTTGCAAGGTTTACAACACCTAGTCCTAACACTTTTTGTACTTAACTAGTTATCTAAAAGAATTTGGAGGTCTTGATCCAAGTGAATGAGGTTCTCATCTAATTTTATTTTGTAGATGACAATGTCATCAAGGAATACCATAATGAATTTTCTAAGAAATGGTTAAAAGATCTAAGAGGGTTTGGAATCTAAACAGAGCATTAGTGAGGCCAAAATCCATAATTGGGAACTTGAGTGGCCCTCATGAGTTTAGAACGTGGTCTAGAATGCTTCTTGAAGATGGATCTAGTGCTATGCAAACCATAAATCTAGATTGGAGAAGAAATAAGACTCATGCAATTCATCTAACTCCTCAATCATAGGGATTGGAAACTTATCCTTGATTATGAGTTTATTTGAACCTAAAAAATCTACACATAAATTCCATAAGCCATATTTTTGAGGAGCACCAAGCAAGATTCTGCATTGATACAAGGTTAAATGACCTTGGCCTATTCTCGCTCTATACATTCATCAAGTCCTTATGTCCAATTTGAGGAACTAGACATTTTTACTTCAATTCTAATAGCCAAAAATGTAGGTAGAAAATGGATCAAAGGCAATAGAAAGATAATGACAACAAACCCAATACCTTTACCTTCAAACCAAGTCCTCCACATGCAATATGTAATGCCCTGCCATGAAACCCATAGGGATAGGCTACAAAAAGGGCAAAAAAAATTTTTTAAAAGAAGAAATGGTAACAAAGTGTAATCATATAATCACATTACATCTAAGTTAAGCGTCAATCTCTAGGGATTACATGATTGCATTATGAAATTACGAACATAATCTAATTAACAACCAAAGTTCATCCAAAACTAGATGCATCAAAAGAATCATCACATATATTCCCATCATAGGATGACATTAGAAATGAACATCAAGATCTTGCATATAAGAATACAAATATGCTTAAAATTTTCTTTACAAATGATTACATCATTACAGTGTCGACTATGTTGCTTCATGAATACATAAAAGTATATACATCAATATAATGGCACATGAATCAACTGATATACAAAACATAAATATCTATCTCATTGAACTCAACAAGAGTAGTGATCTGCTACATGTGATAAATACTCATGCACTTGAACAACAACAAAAAGATGAAAGGAGAGAATGCACATCCACCTGACCATGTGGAACCCTGAGGTCCACCCCTCGTGCTAGGAGATAACAATAAGGTCCCACGACAACAACCAGTCAGGTAGACAGTAAACTATAAGGAACAAGGACTACACATGACTACAACAACACAAGTCAATATCACAAGCAACTCAACATCACTTCCACACCTAACTATACTTCCAAAGGCACTCACACAACCAAAGGAAGAAATACAACTAGGGAGTGCTAGACTGCAATAGGTAGGAGTGTCATCACATAGCTTGTCATGGGTTGTCCTGATAGGCCTTCCTAGGCCCCGGCACCCATCTTGGGTTGTCCTGGTAGCCTCTCCTGACCCCTAACCCCCATACAAACTCATGCGGAATCAACATACCTTTCATGAGGACAAGGTAGTTGATCTTGCCATTCTAGACCTTCTCATCTCATCTCAAGCCTAAATGAGCACTTGAGCCAAGAGTGAGGCATCCACTTATCTTGTTTAATGTGAAAAACTACCCAACCCCTTGGTTCATTCATTAGGTTATCACTGAGTTAAGAAAGTCCCACATGGGTTGTCCTGGATGCCACTTTGGGCTCCGGCCCCCATTGAGAGCCACTCCCCTACTTGCATCTAGAAGACCCTATTCATCAAGCAAGACAATCACCATCACAATGACAAGTAACATATATAATGCAAGGCATTTACCTTCTTGCATACAAATCATAATCTCAAGGCCCAACTCTTAAATCATTGTTCCCAAAACTTCTAGTTGAAACAATCACAACAACCATAAACAACACATATCCAGAGCAAGGCATGGGTCATCTTGCTCCCAAATCTCAACCATAAACAAAATACTTCCTCTTTACGATTACCGAGATTTCCCATTATCAAATACAATTCTAAACACAAGTTCGATACAATTAAATGAACAAACAAAACACCCTAGAAGAAGATTATCACCTCATCATGATACATTTACAACACAATACATGAAATCAAAACATAACATCCTAGGCCTCTGGAATTAACCTTAACCACTTTGCACATAGACCCCCATTGAAACCAATGGTCTGACTCACATGAATTTTTACTTGTCATAATCAACATCCAACCAAAACATACTGATAAGAAGTTATACATTATTTTATCTACACAAGCCGTTACAATAAATACATCAATTCAAAAATCAAGTCGTTCAAACAATACGATAGTTATCTATCTTCATTATAAGTCGAATAATACAATTAAATCTAATGTTTATTAATTCTAAATTCTTGGAAAGTAAAAGAAAGGTTTAAATGAAAGAATATTTTAATGATAGCACTAAAGTGATAATGAATCAATACCATTCTCTATTAAAAGAAAATATGGATTATACAATAGTCTTATTCCCTATTTATTTTAGTCCTATAAACAATCTCATTACAAGGGCATATATGGATTATATCATAATACCAATATTAAAACATTCCCAAACTTACATTCAAATTTAAAGCTAACTCATTAATCCCTTAGAACCCAAATAAGTTAGGTTAGAATTATATTTAGAATCTTTCTAAATAAACTAGATAAATACTTTCCATAACATAATTTCTTTTCTTTCTTAATATCTACCTCTTATTACTTGCTAATTTTTTTAATCAAATACAGACATTTCCACAAATATAGCATTTGCTTACTAAATTTAAAGATCTTTATTGCTGAATAAGAAAACACCATGAAAGTATTAATAGCAAGATAGAAAAGAGTAATTTTAATGCCATTATATAATAGATAATATCTTAAGAGTAAAGAAAAACCATTGACTAAAATAAGATTCCAGTAACTCTTGCTCATTTATATAAGATAATCACTAAACCACTCAGCAATGAAATTTTAGAATAATAGTAAACTTAAACCTCTTGATATAACCAGTTTTGAAAAGCTTACTAAGAATAATTGAATTTTTTATGTGAGCAATGTTTTTCCTACAAAGTACCTCTTAAAATAGAGTAAAACTAAACTCTTCTATTATCTAGAAGTAAAAGCAACTTATTTCTAATTCTTTCTTTCACGAGAAGAAACAAATTCTTTCTATCTATAAATACACCTAAAAAATAAAGAAGATGAAGTTTTCTCTAATTTCTCTATACAACCATAGCTTTCATGGCCATCCAAATAATTCAATAAAAACTCATTACCAAGAACGAACTAAATAAACAGTGAAATAAATAGACTAAAATCTCTTTCTTAGATCCGCAGGTTATGAGGAAAGAAAACAATTTTTTTTAAGGAGATCATATGTAAATAAATAACTTGGAATCCAAAATAGGAAACTGCACTGAAGAGAAACATATGAGATCTGAGGCCTAATGGAAGGCGAAATCATCAAGTATTATAGTTGGAAAGGCTCTGGTAGATATGTATGCAAAATCTGTAAGCACAGACAAGGTATGTGAACTGTTTAACAAAATGCCTCAAGAGACGTCATCTCATGGTTTACAATGACTTTGGGTCAATGATTGAGGACAAGAAGCACACATGCAAAAGGGCTCAGGATGATGTAACAGAGAAACAAGCGAAGCACTAGATTTGATTGACAAAAACAATCTTAAGAAATCTACTTTTATCTTAACCTAAAATGGCTATTATACGGTACTGCCAATGGCAATTTAGATCATTACATAGATGAAATTAGTTTGCTGGCTGATTGGTAAGTCATCACAGATCGGTAGGGAGTTTACTCATGCTGCATACGATAATGGCCAAAAGAGATCATTATTGATACTTGAACAAGTAAATATGCTTGGCTAGTTTAAAAGAAGACAAGTCATTCCATGATGAAAATGCAGGTTGAAAGGTTTCCATACATCATAAAGCTATTGCAGGGTGGTTTTGAATACATATACAGTCAATTTAAAACACTAACAAGTTGTATGAATTGCATAGACCATCTGAGTCAATGAATAGACTAAAAATAGATTGCAAGAAGGGCGATTAGGAGGTATACAAGTAAATGATAATAAGCATGGCTGATTTAACACAAGTTCTTTAATACCCAGGCCAAACACAGGTAAATAAAATACTCAAAATAAGATTTTATCTTTGAAAAATGTATTATATCTAAAGGAAGGAATGATAGGATTTAAAATAAAATTTGGAAAATGACCCAAAGGCATGGCACAATTCTAATCTGAACCAACCTTACCCAAAAATATAAGAAAACTAATCTTTGAAAAATAATCAATTGATGAAGAAACACTTCTATATATATATCCATCATTGATGCAAGGATATGGACTTTCCAAAAACATGAAAGAGTGATAGGGTTCCTCGCAAGGAGGATGTCATTTGTGGATTCACCTCCCAAGTCTTCTACAGTGGCTCTACAAATCGGCTCAGCTAAAGAATACATTTTGACAAAAACCTCAAGAAACGTATCTACTGCAAAGATTGTAGGAACCATGTATAAAAGAAACATTGAAAAATGCTTAAGAAACTTCCCTGCAATTGCAATCCTCAGATGATATACCATAGAGAAATTATACGCATAGCCTCCTCTAAAATTATAGACATAGCTCCCCCCTAATAGCCAAAACCTATCTAAATATATAGAGAGAAATCCCCCCCAAAATCTACGCTCCAAAACATAAAAATAGAAAATACAATAAATTTTCTTCCTGTAATTGACCACCGACTACCACAATAACTATTTCATTTCTAAAAAAAAATCATTTAATTTCCACTAACCTCCAAGATTCTTTACTGTTTATATATATATATTGTATTTATTATATGAGACAACCCATCTTTATTTAAATATGACAACACACCCACAAAAATATTATTTTTATGAATACTAATAAAATATTAATTGTTTTAAAATTATTCTTGATATTAAAATTATCAATTGAATTCTCTTTTTAAACACTTTATTTACATCATAATATTATTATTTATTTATCAAAGTGGACTAATAATTTCTATTTTAAAGAAGCAATTAACCAAACAATAATCACACAATTACAACCTAGTAACCACATGCCAAATAATAATAGATAACTAAACACGATCGAACATAGTGACTTACAATCATGCCTACACCGACCTTACCGACAAGACACATGACTGAATACTCTCCCTCTTCGAGGATGGTGACAAGCTGAGGGACCTTATGTTATCTCCATTCCACAATTCTCCATTGGATTTAAGGGACGCTCAAACCTGTCAATTCAGGTGGAGTCGAAGACTGGTACCTGCAACTTGCAATAGATGAATGGTTGAACATATATATATATAATCATTTAGTCAAACACACCATGAAAAGGGATTTGCAGCGTAGCAGGGTATTCATGCATGAGTAATGTGACACTATCCCTTTCACCAATGCATCAACAAATAACCACATCACACATATTCATCATAGCAGTAAATCCATCATCAAACAAGATATCATAATGTCTAAACCTAACAACTATCAATCTAACAGAAAACAAAAATGAAGGGCACTACACAATAGAACAAAGTAGAATGCACCCTAATCTACTAGCTATGTTCTCTATGATGAAAGATAAATAATGATATGTTAATTGATCATAATTTCTATAGCATAAAAATAGTATGAAGATGATGGATATGGAGATCTAGAGTCATTTCGATGGTATAATAGTGTATAAAGATGGATCCCCCAAATGGCTTGGATGAGGCTTGATTTATAGGAGATGAGGGATAAGGACTGATGGCTAGGATTGAAAGGTCAATTGTGTGATGTGGATGGCTAAGATTAAAAGGTAATTTAATAACTGGGATAGTGTGACAAGACATTTAATGATGGTTGTAGTGTGACAAAGGATTGTAATAAAAAAATACTTAAATTATGAGAGAGGGACAAGTGTGAGGATAGGAATAAAGGTGAGGACTAATTTAAATAAATATTTTATTCATTTAAATTAGAGGAATTAGTGGGAATTAATTAAATAAATATGATTTAATTAATTAATTGCTTAATGGGATAAATGAGAATTAAAATGGGATTAGGATGGGAATTAGTTAAATAAATATAATTTATTTAACTAATTAGGTGATGGAAGGGTTATGTAAGGGTCGTAGGACAACATGTGTCATAAGATGTCTCAAGTAATGGATCAACAAGGTGATGTCATAAGACATGTCAATTTTAAGTGTCTACACTATCAAAGCTACAAGTTATCTAAACCATTACGTGTGACTCATCATCTCCCAAAGTTAAGCCATTTCCATGAAATTACATAGGTTTTATAGGATTTAATGAGTTCATAAAAAATGTCTAGAAAACAAGGTTTCCTAAAGCTTAGTCTAGGATAATCTAATAAAATGCATACTCATTTAAGCATCACTAACCTAGACTAATTATGGAGTTGATATGAATATTGAGCTTAGTAATTAAAATGTGCAATAATGTAAATAGAAAACTAGTCTACTTCGCTTGATAATTGATGAATGCACATAAAAACTAATGAAGATCTAAATTTGATAAGCTTCAAGGTTATAAATAGGAGATGATAGAGTGGTGATCACCATGGGATTAAAATATTCTCTTGATTCTATGTAGGGATGAGTTTGATGATCTATGACTGCAAACTTGTTACGTCTATGAACTCATCCTATGTATTCTACTAATCTTTGCTCTTCGTTTTACCTACTCACTCTTGACTTCTCTATGTTTCTTAAACATTTGTGGACTTGGTGGTATCTATAAATACATTAATGGTTGTCGATTAGTCACAAGTAGTCAAGTTCTCTAAGATCAACACCCAAAAAATTATACAACAATTGAATACAATAACCATATTAATGGTCTACCTAATAGCACAACTTAACACCACTTATATACTAGATCATGTGATCAAATATGAACTATAAATAAACCAGCACATTTAAATGTTACATAAAAAAAATATTTTTCAAGCACGAACAAAATAGTCTAATGTGATTTACCACTAAATACAACATTTAATTGTTTATATAATATATTCAATGGGACCTACATGTATAGAGAAAAATGATATGTTTTATTGTACATGGGATCTACCAAAGAAATATAATATTCCCATTTGTAATACCAATCCATGTAATATATTCAAAGTATGTCCACAATGACTAACTTACACCCTAATATTTTGGTCATCTATCTCTAGTTGATAAGTGATACTAGTATACAATTTTGTTCCTAATGTTGTATGCATTTAAATTCTTTAAAAAATGGAAGTCAGACAAATATCTTGATTATATGTTATCTTTTTAATGACCTCATGTAATCTAAAGGCCTTCAACAAAAATTTCCCTAGATCAAATCCATGATTGTAGATTTGGGCTAGGTCATTTCTACAATCACAAATCTAAACACCAAACTTTTAAAATTTAAATTCAAAATAAGTCCTGGTGAATTCCTCCTATTACTCATCTTGAGCTAACCTAGTGCACATTGGTGTTGATATTTGTGTTATGTTGTTGCATTTAAATACATTCATTCATTTAAAATCATACTGGAATGTGAAAGAATGCCTTGGTCAAAGAACTTAAAGTGAAACCAATTTGGAATTGTTTTCTTTTGAACTCATCCTAGGCCCACTGCACATTTGCTTACTTTCCTTAATCATTGTTCTAAAGCCATTGAATAAATCATCCTAGGCTTCTAACTAAGAATAACATGATCCTCTTAATTTAGTATATTCTTGAAAGGTATTTGTAAACATTGCTAGTCCTTACTAAAATTTAGATATTAGAAGATTGATACAAGTGATTGAACCAACAATTAGTTTCTAATCAATTCATTCATGTGGATATAGGTTCAATCCATGAGTTAGATCTCCACATATAAAGATACATCTTTTCATCAAGTGTTTATGAGAATCATTCTAAGGACATATCTAATTATAGAGAATCTAAAGCTACATATTTGCATCATACATAAATCATTAGATCTCTACATGTTGCATCATTTTTATGTCATGTCTACAAGCTTCTACATCATTATCTAAGGGGTTGACTTACGTCCAATACAAGTTTGGATCTTCCTCTCTTTCCTTGATGTGTTCCACAAAATCTCCCCATGTGGGGATATCATCCAATATAGCATCAATTTATTCACCATCAGGGAGTTCTCTAGATGCCCACTTAGTCTCCCATGATTATTTCACATGGCATCCAGATTTGAGGAGAGCGTGAATGTTATCTTCTCTGCATCAGAGAAGTGATTTACAAAAAAATATTTCTCTAATTTTGACAACTAGTCATCAACAACATCATCAATTTTGCCTTCAAAAATTGGGATATCAAAATTTACCTAGACCTTGAAAGGAGTGTGACCACCGAATGGTGCTCCAGATATGTTTTGTTGAATTGACTACCTCAATTTTGTTGGAACATTCAAGAAAATAACTTATCATCTCCTCATTTTGTTTTGTCAAAGCCTCTACAACCATCGCCTTGAAAGAATCTAATGCAACACCTTGTTCTTCTATCATCTTTGGTCATGTGCATCTCAAAGGAAGATATTTGGATGGGTCTTGTGTCTTCAATCCCAACCTTTGATAACCTAATCGTGTGCGATGTGACATAGAGGAATGAACTGCTCTGATACCACTGATCTAAAACTAGTTCAGGGGACAATACCTGGTGAGGGACCTATGGTATTGTAAGAATAACAATAAATAGTTTTGAACAATCAGGCAAATTCGTGGAGAGATGTATGCCTCCCAAAACTTCTTTATTTGTTTTAAATTTGAATTTTTATACATATGCAAGGAAAATGAAAGGTCACCATGTCCTTGGAATTCAAAATGGACAGTTGGGAAGTGACAAAACAAACTACCAAAAAACTAAATTTTCAAAAAAGTTATTATTTTTGGAACCCCAACATGGGATGGTCATAACTTCTAGCCATTTGGTCAGAATTTGAACTTCTTCAAATCATTGGAAAGATATTCAAGAGAACTAGTTTGAGTTTCTTCGAAAAGTGCCTACAACTACTAGCCTAAGCAACTGATGAAAGTCTTGAGGCCAAATTCCACTCCAATGCCTCTGAAAATGTGATTTACAAAGATGTAGAAAATACCAAAAAATTAGATTTTTAATATTTTTTGTATTTTTCCATGCATATGCGACCCAAACACTCCTAGATTGATATGGGAACAATTATCCTACATAAGCTTGAGAGATTGCTATGGAAATGTTGTAATCATACTCATAAACTTTTTAAAATGTCCAAATTAGATAAATTCCAATCACAATGAAGTGTAAATACATGTGTTTATATGTACTATATAAGTCCCAAGTGTGTGTATATGTCACAATAGTGTTGCATATACATTAGATCATGATTGATTTGGTTACCCACCTGGGTTGTGCACCAAGAAACTGTATCAAATAGATTGTAGCTCTTCCTACTTTCAAGTGTCCATTCTCCTCCATCCAGTCTATTACGTTACAAAAAAAGTGTGTTTTCTATTGTTTTTGAGATGTAATGAAAAGAACATAACTAGAAAGGCTTCAGAGTTTTAAAATTTGTAACTTGCCCTACTAACAAGAAGGAGAATCCATCCAAATGCAATGAATGGATGGTGTTTTCATTGTTCGAGAACACAATCTCAATGAAAGACATGTGCTTTACAGAGATGATAGAAGTCTACAAATAAGGAGATCTATTGTCTGGATTATTAGGAATACCACCTAAGGTGAACAATCTACCAATGTGGTAGTAATCTGCAAGCTTCAATGGTGTGTCAGGGTTTAAGAAGGAAATTACATTCACTGTATAACATTGTTTTCCACTAATGAAAGGGGTAGAGTTTGCAAGCTTGATAGTTTGAGCAATGGTGATGTTCCCATAATGGTATGATCCTTGGGGATTAGTATTAGGTTCATTACTTGTCAAGTTCCATCTACACAACAATTACATTGCATTATTTAAGAATTTAAAACAACATAGACTGGTCTAAATTCGAATAGAACTCTCCCCAATTGTCTTGCCTAAAATAGTGGGGCTTTTCTCTCAATCTTTGTTGTCATACCCATATCGAACCATATCAGTCACTTGTAGTTAGAAGTCTATCAAGAGATCTAGATTTATTTTAGCAAACAAATTATCCCCTCCCAGCTATAAATATCCTTTACAAACTGGAAACACTAGTGCTACTATACCTAGGATATGCATTATAGACAATCCCTTCGTTACAAGGCATTTGTACCCAAAGTTAAGGAGAAAATTCAAATTGGAATTTACTTTCCAAATAAGAAGATTGTGCATTCCGCAACTTCTAGTAAAACTACAACAAAACAAAAAGTAAAACCTTAAGCAAGAAATACTAGAACTAAACTTGATGGATTTGTCTTGGTTCACAAGCTAATCAATATAAGTGGTTGGACCCATGAAATAGGTCCAAAAACACCCTTCTGAGAATTAATGTAGTGGCAAATTCCTAGTCCTGTCAAAATAGGACTTGTGAAATGAATAGATGCAACCATATAGTAGTCATAAGCTGGCTAATTAGCAGTAACCAGAATAAAGTAGCTTTGACCAACATGGATGTCTAGAGAATCATAGAGGCTTTGGAGAGTGTGAGACCCCTTGACTTCTACAAGCTTCATTTTGTGACCCTGAATCCTGAAATTCAGAGAGGATGACAATCCTACATTTGATATCCATAGTCAATATGTTTTTCCTACAAACAAGTAGATCCAAGAAATCAGAGATTTGTTTGCAAAGTAACCATATCTGACAAAGATTAAATAGCCATTAATTTTAATTTTACTATCAAATCCACGGTTACATAAAAAACAATTTTTCTAGTTATGAAAAACTAAAACTATGTAGAAAACTTCGCATTCCATACCTTATTTTTGCTTCAATGTAGATATTGGAAACAAAACATGGAACACACAAAATGAAATCTATACACAGTCGATGCATAAATAATCTAAAGCAGTGTACAACTATCTCATACACTATAAAACAATTTTTCTAGATATGAAAAACTAAAACTATGCAGAAAATTTCACATTCCATGTCTTATTTTTGCTTCAACGTAGATACTGAAAATAAAATATGGAACACACAGATTGAAATCTATACATAGTCGATGTATAAAATGTATTCTTAACAAATCAATGTAAAATCAATGCATTAAATTCATTTGCTTGTTGAAATGACAATAATTTAGTGCCTTGGTACGTTCTCGCGGGTCACTACACACCATCAATTGCCAATACAATGTTTCCATTAATTTTAAAATCTACTAAAATTTAAACCATTTATTTCATTTTCTCACTTTCTGTTCACAATATCAACCAATCGACAAACAAAAAATTGATATTTTTAAAATTATAACATAAAAGAAATAATTCTCCAAAACAATTAGTTGCATAAGAAAACGAAATTGCATCCAACTTGTGAGTAGGAACTAATAAATCTAAATCATCATATGATTAAAAAAAATTAAAACTACATACAAAACATAAATATATGTATCCCTTAAATTTTCTAGAACACATTTATTGGACCTCCCAAAAATACAAGTGCTAGTTTATGCATACTTTTTTTATTGTGTAAAAGAAAAAGAAAAAATCCATATAACAGATTACAGATGCTGCCAACAGAATAATAGCATATTATGCATACTTACATGTATGATTATTTAAAAAACTGCATTTCTCTTTCCACGCTCTTCTTTTGTTATGATTCCGTGACTTAGCTGGATCATTCCACCGAAAAATGTCATGGCTACTCTCACAGGAAACCCACCATTGACTTTCCTTTTTCCAAAAGGATGTGTTTATTAATTAAGCTAACATAGGCAGGTTTTAGTAATTTGCTTGCATCTTGCCATTTTGTTTATATTGTTATTCCAAAAAAAAAAAATTGATGATTCTATTATGAGCTGGGAGCTCATTGTTTAATGGCTAAGATCTTCCTTGAATTTTCAGGCTATGATTCCATGTGATTTGTGTATTATATTTTCGTTTTTAGCTAGTCTGTGTATTTTTAATCAATATAAAAATTACTCCCGTTTTCCTTGTGATTTGTGTATTATATTTTGGTTTTAGCTTATTATATTTTCGTTTTTAGCTGTAGCCTGTGTATTCTGAATTCAATATAAAAATTACCTGGACAAAAAAATTCCATTTAAGTCCGAAGGAAGCAATTCACTTTCAGATTGGGCATTTTATTGCACCGGACTGGATTGGACAATTATTACCAAATTAGCATCCAACATGATGCCCGGTTGGGGAAATTTATTTGCTCTGAACCGACTGCGCAATCGTATTTCGATTTTGTGTTACTTGATTCTACTGGGGTTTGTGGGAGCAGGGATGTTATTAGCTGCTCCTCTAAAAGACTCCTCATTTGCAATCCACAGATGCTTTCTTCTTCGCGGTGGCTGCTGTAACAGGAAGTAGCCCCTACACTCGCAGAATGTCTAATTTTACCACTTTTCAGACACTCACGCTCATGTTCCTCATGCTTTTGGGAGGACGAATTTTTGTTTGGCTTTGGAACTAGCGTATACCAGAGAGTTCTGGAGGACAAGTGATAACAGCAATGATGACCCTGGACAGGCGCTTCTGGTTACTGAAAGAAATAAGGCCCTAAGTATTATAACTACATCGTAATCTGTTACTTAATCGTCGTTCAGCTTGTTGGAATGATATCGGTGATTATTTACTTGCAGATAAATCCTGAGTCAGAGAAGCCTCTGAGAGAAAGGGACATCGACTCCACATTGTTTTCTGTGTTTACGACAGTTTCTTTCTTCGCCAATTGTGGGTATGTACAAGTGAATGAAGGCATGGTGCCGTTTCAGAAATCCTCGAGGCTTCTCTGGCTGTTTGTATTTCAGATGGCCCTCGGGAATACCATGTTTTGGCCCTCTCTCAGATCAATAATATGGGCTATAAGCCGTGTGCCGGTGTTTACAACAGCTACGCAATATATCTTAAATAACTCAAAGGAATTCTTGCTGTTTGGGTTTAAGCAAACGATGTGGATTGCGATGGTGGAGGGGGGATTGGACGTTCTCCAGTTGGCGTGTTTGAGTGGTCTGCAATGGAACACAAATGTTTTTGAGGGGCTCACTTGGACCCAAAAGTTTTCAACCGCTGTTTTTCAGACATTTTCCACTCGCACAACAGGCACCACAGCTGTAAATATGGTGGACTTGTCTCCTACAATTATTTTCATTTACGCTCTCGTCGTGTAAGTTGAGCTCGTTATACTTAAGATTTGAGATTTCCCCGACTTATACTTATACGCCTCTCTTTAGGATTATTATAACTATCTTTTTCTGGGGATGCAGGGCCTCATTTTGTTTGATTGTTTTGGCAGGTACATACCATCAGAGCCGGCTTGGGAGGGTAGTTTTTTAACCAGCCAAATTTGTGAATCGTTGCTCCAGCGATCGGTGGCGTTGTTGGCAACCACTGTTGTGATCTGCATAATTGAGAATCATAACATGGTTCACGACCCATTAAATTTCTCCATTTTACATATGATTTTTGAAACCATCAGGTATTTATCTCTTTTCTTCGTTGAAAGCTTGTTTGATTTCACGACAAATATGACTTTTAAAATGATAGGGATTTTTCTCTTGCCTTGGCTGCTCGGAAATGAAAAAAATAATGTTATTTGACGGTGCAATGGATTGAATGACATGGTACAGTGCATATGGCAACGTGGTACTGTCTGTGGGGTATAGTTGCAGGCTGCGGAGGGATGAGGAGGGAGCATGTGAAGATGTTCCATACAGTCTCTCTGGAAAGTGGAGCGTGGAAGGAAAGCTTTTATTACTACCTCTGATGTTGCTGGGCAGGTTTTGATGAAAGTCAACACATTTGTGGAAGCCCACATCTTGTGAGGCATAGTTATTAAGACTACCATTAAGATACTTTGTTTATGGTTTGTGTTATTGAGTATTGTGTGTATATGGTTTAAGGATTTTCGATATGGATGTTGAGATATGTATATTTATTTATATATATGGACATTATTTTGGATTATAGTTAGTATTAGATAATTTAATTTAATTAAATGCTTTTAATTATGTGATTTATATGATTGTCTATTTAAATGTTAGTTTCGCAAAAATGAATGTTATCTTTATTAATTATGAAATTTAATGAATTATTTTTTTATTCGCAAGTTTACCTATGTTGTTAATTACTCTACTTGGCAGATTTCAATGTTATAAAAATGGTAAATTGGTAGAATTAGTAATTCTTTGATTTTGTTAGAAGAGTAAATTAGTTTTGTATGTTAGAATGAAATTTAGAAAATAGATTCCTTGTGATTATTCATTGCCATTATATGTTTTAATGAATATGATTATAGTTCAATTTGATGAAGTCTATGTAATTCTAAACCAAATAAAATAGATTCCTTGTGATTATTCATTGCCATTATGTTTTAATGAATATGATTATATTTCAATTCGATGAAGTGTTTGTAATTCTAAACCAAATTGTTGTATTTGTTAGATTACTTTATTTTATTTAGATCAATGTTATGATTAATCTAAGTTCTTTCTTTCTCTAGTTGTGCAAACAAGAAGAAAACCCTGAGGAGCCTTATTACCATCTAGGAGTTTCATACAATTATTAGGTAATTTGATCCTTTGAAATTTGTTTTTTTAACTTTAATTTTTGCAAGTAATTGGTTTTAGAAAACAAAAAGTTTAGTCTTTTTGTGTTCACGTCCATTCTTATGGTAATCATAAGGGTGGGTGTGACATATCTGGTCCAACTCCAAGGATTGTAAAATCTTTCAATCTTAATTTGATCTTCCTCTTACATGATCCAATAGCTTGTATGGTAACCATATAATGTGGCCCTATTTTCTAAAATAATAATTAAAATTTGTTAAAAATATAATTTATTAGTCTTTGTCGTAGTAAGAATTATAGCAATTCATAAAGACTAGTAGAAGTATTAAAGGTGTTATCAAATGGTGATAGGTGTAGACATTTATTGTTTTTTTGCCAAGCATTGTATATTTATATTTTTTAAAGTCATTTTATGGAGTGCCAACATGACTAGTTTTCAAGAATTTTACAAGTGTGATAATTTAAGATATTTTCAATAATTTTATAAGAAAGAAGCGACTTGAAAGGTATTTTAATTTATTAACAATTGTTGATGATTTCAAAAAATACTCAACATAGTAACCATAAGAATGTAATTTATAATTTTCTTTTTAAGGCATGTATCTTTCCAATAGCACTATAGTTTTTCATGATCATTATGTAGGAAGCTATGTCAAAAATACATTATTCTTATAAATTAAAGAAATTATAGACTTGTCTATTTTTTGTGTTATAGACATTGCTAGATGCATTGGATCACTTATTGAATGTATTTGAATGTTTAATGTTTGCTTATTATAACAATTCATTTTTATGCAATATTGTCTACAATACAAATATTAAATACATAAAAGTTGACCAAGATATTTAAATAAATAGAAAAATATGTATTATAACAACATCAATATCATGACTATACCTTATAGGAGATCATATTAAGAAATGATATTATATTTAGTTGTGTGAACATAACATCATGTTAATAATATTTTTACATAATTAAAATTACATATAGACAATTGAAAAGAATTAAAAATTAAAATTTCAAGATTATCATCCATGAATTTGGGCCAAACCATTGTAAGATATTGAAATTGGTAATTTGGCATCAAGGCATTATAAACACTATGGGGATGACATATGTATAATATTTCTTCTTTGTTCTCTTGTTGCAATATCTTCCAAATTACCCTTAAAGCTACCAATTGGATTGACTTAGCTATCACTTCCTACAACTAATCTGTGTTACACCTACTTTAATGTTAGGGACCAACTACACCAGGCTAAGTTATACCTTTCACCCCAACCCTTTCCCTTGGGGACATGCCACAAAGGCTCAATGCATACAAAAATTTATCTCTAGGGTTTTATTATACATTAGGTTTGTAGCAACCCTATGACTTACTAAAGTAAAGTATTACTACTAATTGCAATAGAAGCCAAGTTCTAAATATGGAGAAATTATTTGTTGCAATTTAAGAAAGCAAAAAGAGATCTATAATTTTTATCTATCATCTTATTTAACAACATACAAACAATTTAACAAATGCGGTGTTAGGAAATGAAAGTCCTATTTCCAACTAATCTTGAAGAAACTATCATTTCTTAAGTATATCTACTAATGTTGTGAAGCTAGTATGAATTAGTTATTATTAACATGCCTTTATTTTTCTTGAAACTTATTCCCTAAAGGGGCCATTAAAACTAATAATGTTAATACAATATATTAGCAACCATGCATTTAACATGAAACTAATATTTTATTTAGCTATGAAAGTAGAGGCATCTATTTATCTTGGCAAGATTAGTCACAAAAGTTTTAGACAACATATGGCTACATTCTACAATTACATATATAATCTGGTATTGAATATTGCACATTCAATAACCTCCACAAAAACATCATAAAAATTTTCTAATCACAATGCAATTTATCCTTTTTCCTCTCTTTGTCAATTAATTGAAAGTTAATTGGCATAACAATAAAAATAAATAAGATTAAGTAGAGCTTATTCCTATAGATTTTCTAAAGTTCCCAGGATACTCTAGATCTTTAAATCTAGCTTAGCACATACACACATCCATATGGACATCATGGGGGATCTAGAAATGAGGAACTGGAAGTCAAATTTTTAAATTAGTCATTTCCCATGGTGATGTACAAACTTTGAGATCTATAAATCTATAGAAAAAGCAAACAAAATAGTAAACATGACTGACACTTGACACATTCAAAGTCAAATTTTTCATAAGCAAATAGAATCACCTATGCATGCCTTTGGAACAAGATAAGTCCCATTAGAAACACTAACTTCATTTTTTTTTCCAATTCCTTATTTAGTTGGATTTGTACTTCAATGTTTAGATATATAGACTAGTTAAGTAGGTATTATGACTTTGAGGCTAAACATGAAGGAAGGTTTTAAACCCCATTCATCCTTTAAAGCATGATTCATCCAAATCAAGTCCATGCCCACTATGAATATTTTTGAAGGACCCTAAAGATATCAAGTAATAGTTGAGTCTAAAAATGTGAGGAAATAAATAAATACAATTCAATCATATACCCACATGCTTTAGAGATCTTGGTGAATTCACTTTAGCCTAGAAAAAGAATTAATAAAAACAATAGTGAGTTCTGAAAAGAATTGAAGTGAATGGAGTTAAATTACATACTAACATTGAAAGAATCATTATTATCTTATTTCTAGTGCTCATTAATTTGTCCATAGCACATTGATTTATGGGGAAGATGAAGCTCTCCCTCACCACAAGAAACAATCCCATTTTATGTAATGAAACTCACCTTATCAAAAAATCTGATAAACTCTAAAAATCATGTGGATATAATGATGATTGGTCCCATCTTATTAGAGAACAATTGGTACTAATTAAAAATCACAACCACCTCATTCACTACTAGTACATTCTGACTAATAATTTTGTGTGGCTCATGGGTTACCCACTACAAACAGCCCTAGACATCTATTTGATTAGCAATGCATAAATCATTTTAGGTTCTCAAGCTTTATACAATAGGCCCTTGAGCTCAATATCTCATTTTAAACATATATCAACATAATGGATTGCATATTTATTTATCATTTCTAGTGGTAGATAGATTCCCTTGAGAAACTTGAAAAATGCACAATTTGTGTTATTAATAAGCACCATTATAATACAACAAATCATCTTTGCATTTGTTACAACATATAACAAAATTCAACAAATTTTGAACCAAGCATTCATGGAATTTAATGACAAACTTTATTTTCATTAGAGATGTGAAACAAAGAAAAATACATTAGAGTTCAACATTTGTCTTTTTTATGATACTTAGCATATAGAATTTATCTATGTAATATTGCTTTCTAAAATCAAAATCGTCATTCCAAAACCATGTAAAGGAAGTGGACTAATTAATCATCAAAATCATATAGGAACAAAAACCCATCCAATAGCACACACACTTCTATAAGCACTTAAAAATGCATGAGCCAACATGGCACTCCAATGATGATTTGGCAATCTAGCTCATGACCCTCAAAGGCATGAATTACACTTCTCTGATAAGTTTCACAATTGATGACACATCTTGTAGACTATTTATCCCCCTTGACCATATTTTCCAACCTTTGAGCTAAGTTCCAAGACCTTGCATTTGTCAGAAAACATTTTGTAGATCCTCAACTGGAGGGTTGCCTAGGTGACCTGTCCTTATGTTGTAGGATCACCCAACTGACCTGCCCTAGAAAAAGGGGTAACCTTGTTCTTGAAAGGGGAGACCTTGCCATCTTTCGGCATACACAATCTCTTTCAATTATGGACAATTAACTTTCATTTTCACTTCTAATTAGGAGTTGTCTCTTGTCTGACCGAACAACCACTCCCCCTAACTATTTCTCCTCTCCCAATTAGTCTATTGTTCACTTCCAATCATACATCAATGATCTCTCAATCAATCTTTTATTTTCTTCAAGAATCAACCTCTATGATCTTCCAATTAGCTCTATAGCTAGCTCCCAATTAGCCCCACCTTTGGTGTTATTTTCTAAGCTATAAATTCCAGCCCCCATTAGAATTTTTATGTTCCTCTAGAACTTTAAGAGCCTTTTGCTAAATTCAAAATTTCCCAAGATTCTAAGCTTCTTTCTTGAAATTCCAAGTTTCCCTTAGGGAGGCTAATTATCTTATTTGTATCCCATCCTTTGTTAGCATTTTTATGCTCATACATGACTTTGAGAGCCATTTTCTTTTTAATTTTTCCCAAACTTCTAAGCATTTTGCATTCAATTCCTAGTTTCCCTTAGGAGGTTGATTATCTTATTTGCATTCTATCCCCCCTATTAGCATTCTCATGCTCATACAGGACTTCAAGAGCCTTTTTCTTTTTATTTTTTTCCCAAGATTTTAAGCTTCTAGCATATCCTTACCATTTTCCCTTAAGAGGAGGCTAATTAGCATATTTGCATTCTTTCTATCCTTGCTAAGATCTCTTATTCCTATAACGAATAATCATTTTACTCATATTACTAATAAAGACAACATTCAGTAATTTTTCATCTTTAATTTTTTAATCTTTTGAGGAAGAGGGATCATTTTCCATAATCATTTTATATAATCTCTTTCTCTTGACAATATTAGTAGATTTGGTGTTGAGATAACATTTCTACACTTTTGTAACCACACCCCACTCTTAGAGCTAATTTTTATTGGGTGAGGGCATACTTTATGAATGGTCTAAGACAAGAATAATTACATAGGAACTTAATATGTAAAACTTGAATCTATTCCACTAGGAGCTTCTTTATCCACTTTATAAATTACATTATGGCAATGCCCTTATCAAAAATATCCTCAAATTATGAAATTACTTCATCATGACCTTCAAGTTGGCCTAGAGATAGGGATAGAGTAATGAACATGGAAAGTGTTTCTCCCTAATAGTTTCAACTACCATCAAATGCTTTATTAGATTGTTAATATGTTCATTAAATATTTCAATTAATTTAACCTCCTTAGGTTAGGACCAATCAATGTAACCTCGTATAGTATCAATCAACAATAGAAAGGTTGTTGATGATATGATCCTTCTTGTAAGAGATTATCCAAATAATAAAATATAGAAAATATTTGCTACAAATGGAAACACAAGAATAATATTGCATTGAAATGATTGATTTACATTACATTACATCACTAGCCTCTTTGAGGGGGCAACAGGTCCTGGAGTAATACTCAATATAATATAATTCATGAATGATCCATTGTACATCAAACCCTTTATTTATAATATTTATACCCAAAGGAACTACTACTTCCAAAGAATGTGGGATAAATCAATTTAACAAAAGGGATGATTTACAAAGCATATGTATCTAATACTTTTATTAATAAAGCTTACTACAAAAGTAATTAATTAGAAATAAATAGTTAGGGTCACAAGTCCTAACATACCCTTTCCTTTAAAATCTTTATCCTTAAATCTTAAGATGAGGAAATTGTTGATGTAGGTGGAAGAGGTGTTCCCATGTTGCATCTTCTAGTTGCAAACCATGCCATTGGATGAGGACCATAGTGATGTTGTAGTTAAGAGGTGGTGCAATCATCTGTTGAGGATAGACTCAAGTGTTAGGATAATAGATCCTTTAGTATCCAACTCAGATAATGTAGATTATGCATGAATCTATCATCCTAGAGCCTACTTCAAATAGGAGACATGGAAAATTATATGGATCTTGGAGGAGGGAAGAAGCTCCAACTTGTAAGTAGCAAAACCAATTTTTTAAAATTTATAGGGTCCATAAAACTTGGGGGTGAGTTTTTGATGAGTCTTTAGCTTCAAGGATAAATACCTGTATGATTATAATCAAAGGAAGACCATGTCACCAATGGAAAAAGTGCACTCTAAGTGATGTTGATCAGCTTACTACTTCATACAATTCTATGCTAGGTGCAAATTATCCTTGAGGGTGAGAAGAATGGTGTAATGTGTGAAAAGGGTGGAATCCATTGCATGTACCTTCGAGTTGCCTGATATGTATGTTTAGAGAGAGGGTGGCAATTGACCATAAACCACTTCATATGGAGTCATCTTGGTCATTGTGTGATAAGTGGTATTATACCTCTAACATCAAATGCTTCATTAGATTGGTAATGTGTTCATTAAATATTTCAATAAATTTAACCTCCTTAGGTTAGGACCAATAAATGTAACCATGTATAGTATAGAGGGATAACCATCAATAGAAAGGTCATTGATGATATGATCCTTCTTGTAAGAGATTATCCAAATAATAAAAATATAGAAAATATTTGTTATAAATGGAAACACAAGAATAATATTGCATTGAAATGATTGATTTACATTACATTACATCACTAGCCTCTTTGATGGGGAAACCTCCTAGAGCAATACTCAATACAATATAATTCATGAATGATCCATTCTACTATCAAACCCTTTATTTATACTAATTATACCCAAAGGAACTACTACTTCCAAAGAATGTGGGATAAATCTATTTAACAAAAGGGATGATTTACAAAGCATATGTGTCTAATGCTTTTATTAATAAAGCTTAGTACAAATGTAATTAATTAGAAATAAATAGTTAGGGTCACAAGTCCTAACATATCCTTTCCCTTAAAAATCTTTATCCTTAAATCTTGAGATGGGGAAATTGTTGATGTAGGTGGAAGAGTGCTAGTTTCAGGACAAACAACTGAGAGTGGGGGTGAATCAGTTGTCTAAAACTTTCTTCCAATTTAAACACTTGAATTCACTTTGTAAATCAACATCCTAATGATAAATCAATCATGGAAACATAAAGCATTAAATCAAGAGCAGCAACACATCAACACATAAGACACCAAGATTTTGACGTGGAAAACCCAGTTAAGGGAAAAACCACGGGGTGATTAACCCAAGATTGTATTCTTTGTTAGAAGAATAGAAAGAACAAAATGGCACATGCCAATTAGGGCTCACTGCCCGAGCACACTGCTCACAAGAGGCTCACTACCTACAAGAGACACATTGTCTACAAAAGGATAAGTATCACATACTTGAACTAGAGAATAGCATCTTCACCATGCTTGAATCAATTCCATTTAAGCCCAATACTTCTACTCTGCCTTTCGCTCTCTTCCTCGCTACCACACTCTCATCTCCACACCACACTCTTTGAAAAGACTTTACAACTCCTTATTTATACAAGACATCGACTTAGGAATAATCATCTAAGTTGGCAAACATCTGCAAGAACATCCACAAGATGTGTAATTCATCCAGTCGACCAGACTTAGGAAGAGCACTATCATCTGGAAGTTATTCTTCAATTGCGATCTCAAACTCTAATGCGGACCACCAACACAAACTGGAAAGAATCCAAAGACTTCCACAAGCTTGCCTAAATCACCAAGAACATCCACACTTCATCTACTTACTGAAATCCTTATCTCCTTCATTCAGAACCTCAAGAACACAGTTTGTCATCACTGTCACAATGGAATAGATGCTTGTGGACCTCCAGACCACTAACCAATTGAGTTATCACTTCACATGGACTTCCTAGACAATCCATCAAATCTGCAAAATAGGATATTACATTTTCGGATCCCACCGGACCTATCTGTGTCACTCTGTCACCTCTGAACATCTGTCAAAACTGGTTTTACTTGAGTGGCCTCAGCTTCTTCATATCTTCATGTGGACCTCTGAAATCTTTACTGGATCATCTTAAGACATATATCTACAAACCCTTTGAACCGCATCCTCTAATAGTCATCTTAGCTAGGATATTTAGCTCATTGTCTTCACTGTTCCTGATTAGGACTAATTTTCTCAATATCCTCAGCACACAACTCATCCAGTCCTTATCATCAATGCAACAAGAGTATGTTGACATCAATGACAACACCGGTTAGGCCCATACTTGCAACAATCTCCCCCTTTGTCGTTGATGGCAACATATGATGTGAAAAATTGTTTTAACCATCAAGATAAGAACATCTCCTTACTATCACAACTCCCCCTATCAGCAACAACCATTCACATGTCTTCTCTTCCTTTCCTGCTCCCCCTTTGATCAGTAACCACTTATTTTTCACATGTCTTCTCTCCCCCTTTGACATCAATGGCAAAGGGCACATACTTTCAATTCCACCACTTCAGAATCATACCAGCTGCTCCCCCTGAGTAGCAGCTCCCTATCATCAATCTGGACCACAAGATATGACTGTGATATCCACCAGACTGATGCACATCAGTGCACCTTAGTTTATCACCGGAGGGGCAATAACCCCTAACTTCTCCCTGAGATACTCAAAAGAGTCCTTAGGTAGAGGTTTAGTAAAGATGTCTGCAATATGATCCTTGTAAGGCACAAACTCCAATCTGACTTCATTCTTGTTCACTTGCTCTCTAAAAAAGTGAAACTTGATGGATATATGCTTAGTCTTTGAATGCAACACTGGATTCTTAGAAATATTTATTGCACTTGAATTATCACAGAAGATTGTGATAGGCTCCTCATACTCCACTCTTATGCCTCTTAGCATTTGCTTCATCCACAAAACTTAAGTACAACTACCTGCTACTGCAATATATTCTACTTTTGTAGTGGACATAGATATTACCTCTTGTTTCTTGCTTAGCCAAGAAACCAATCTTTTCCCCAAAAAGAATGCTCCACCACTGGTACTTTTTCGGTCATCCACATCTCCTGCCCAATTTGCATCTGTATATGCATGAAGAGAAAAATCATGATCTCTGGGATACCACAGTCCATACTCAACTATCCCTTTTAGATATCTAAAAATCCTTTTGATTGCCATGACATGAGATTCTCTAGGATCAGCTTGAAATCTAGCAACAAGACCAATAGCATTCATAATGTCAGGTCTAGTTTGAGTGAGATACAACAATCCTCCAATCATTGACCTGTACTTTTTCTTATCAGCCTTAGGAGAGTCACCATCTTTGCTCAATTTACATCCAGTTGCCATGGGAGTACACATTGGTTTTGATTCTTCCATCCCAAATTTCTTCAACAATTCTTTCACATATTTGGTCTAAGAAATGAACATTCCTTTCTTAGTTTGAATGATTTACAGACCCAAGAAGAAATTCATTTCTCCAAGCATGGACATCTCAAATTCACTTTTCATTTGATTTGCAAAAGTTTTGCACATACTATCTCTTCCTCCAAAAATGATATCATCAACAAACACTTCAACAATCAAGATGTTTTCATGATCAATTTTGAAATACAAATTACTATCAGCAGTACCTTTGTTGAAACCAATCCTCAAAAGATGCTTATCCAATCTTTCATACCAGGCTCTTGGGGCTTGCTTTAGTCCATACATTGCTTTCTTCAACTTGCAGACCATATCACCATGATCAAAAATTGAAATCCATCTGGTTGCTCAATGTATACTTCTTCTTCCAAGTCACCATTCAGGAAGGCGGACTTGACATCCATCTGATATACTTTGAAGTCCTTGAAGGTAGCAAAAGCAAGAAATAATCAGACTACTTCAATTCTTGCCACCGGAGCAAAAGTTTCTTCAAAATCAACTCCTTCTATTTGAGAGTAACCCTTGCAGACCAATCTAGCTTTATTTCTGATTACTTCACCCACTTCATTTAATTTGTTCCGGAAGACCCATTTGGTTCCAATCACATTCTTGTTTCTAAGTCTGTGAACAAGATCCCAAGTGTGATTTTTCTCAATTTGCATAAGCTCTTCCTCCATTAATTTAGTCCAGTTTTCATCATTGCAAGCTTCATTCACTGTCTTAGGTTCAATCTTTGAAATCAGACAATATTCATCTGAATCTTATGCAATCCTCCTTCTTGTTTGAACACCTTTGCTTTTATCACCTATGATCTGATTCAGAGTGGTTCAGTCTTACATACCTGGGAACTTTGAGAGTTTCTTGCACCTCCGATTCTTGATCAGGCTCATTATAACTCATCTCTTCTTCCTAATTTACCAGATCAATTTGAATCTAAATTTTAGAGGGGGCTTGAGCTCCTTGAATCAGAACACCATTCTGATCATTTTCATCATATTCATAAAACCTTGAGGGTTTTTCAATTCCTTCATCAACCTTCACATTTGTACTCTCTATAATCTTTCTCAGTCTCTTGTTATAACACTGGTATGCTTTGCTTTGAGTAGAGTAACCCAAGAATATTCCTTCATCACTTCTAGCATCAAACTTTCCTAGATCTTCATCTCTTTTAATGTAACATTTTCTACCAAAGAATCTGAAATACCTCATAGTAGGAGTGATGCCAAACCAAAGTTCATAAGGAGTCTTACCAGTATTGCTTCTGATTTGTACTCGATTGAGAGTATAGATTGCAGTGCTGACAGCTTCTCTCCAATAGATCTGAGGAACATTTGCTTCCATCATCATGGTCCTAGATGCTTCCTGGATGGTTTGGTTCTTTCTCTCTACTACTCCATTCTGCTGAGGAGTCCTAGGAGCAGACAACTGTCTCTTTATTCCATGTTTCTCACAGAATTCTATGAACTCACCGGATGTGAATTCTCTACCTCTATCAAACCTCAGACATTTTAATTTCAATATAGTTTCATTCTCTACCATAGCCTTGAATATTTTGAATTTCTCAAGAGCTTCTGATTTCTCTTTTAGAAAAGTAACCCACATCATCTGGGAATGGTCATCAATTAATAACATGAAGTATCTATCACCTTGCACACTCTTGATTCTTGTCGGACCACATAGATTAGTATGAACTAAGTCCTATAATCCGGTAGAAGATTGTTCATTACTTTTGAATGAAACTCTGCTTTGTTTCCCCAACTGACATTCTTTGCACAAACTATTTGTAGGTTTCACCAATTTTGGAAGATCTCTTACATCCTGAGTGTTGCTTATCTTGATGATATTATCAAAATTCACATGACACATCCTCCTATGCCATAACCAACTTTGATCAATTTGCACAAATAGACAACTTTTACCAGTACCAACTAAATGGAAGATATTACCTTTTGTTTGAGTACCAGATGCAATCTCTGTTCCATAACTTTCAAAGATTTTGCATTTTCCATTCTTGAATCAGAGATCATAGCCTTTGTCCACTAACTATCCAACACTAAGAAGATTGTGCTTCAAACCTTCAACATATAGTACATTACTTGTTATGTTCTTTCCATCAAAAGAAATGGTTCCTCTTCCTCTAATTCTACTAGCAGAATTACCACCAAACTTTACCACTCCTCCATACCTTTCCAAATCTAAGAACTTATTTTTGTCACCTGTCATATGGTGAGAGCATCCACTGTCAATGACCCAATCATCCTTTTCTTCAACTTGGGCAGCCAGAGCTCTTTCTACAACTTTATGATTGACAGATTCAGAGGGCATTGGATCTTCTTCCTTGATGGCAATAAACACCCAATCACTTCCAGATTTGTTTCATGTCTCTAATTCATCATCTGTTACTCCTTCATTATCATCCTCTTCATGAACATAGTAACAATTCTTTTGGAACCTTGCTCTGTTAGGATTTGGCCTTGAAAATCTTTTCGAACACTTTGAGGCAAAATGACCAATCTTATTGCAGTTAAAACACTTAAAAGGTAATTTCCCTTCATACTTACTGGATCCTCTTGGCAGTCTTTTTGCAATAAGGGCTTCAAGTTGTGCAGTTTCTACTTCTTCTTCCAGATCTTTTCTTGCTTTTTCATACCATGATAGTTTCCTTGAAGAGTTCTCGCCCGGATCAAACCTCTGTTTACCTTTTACAGAAGCACTAGCTTTGAATGCAGATTCAGTCTTGGGGGGGTCATCTCCAAACTTGGTTAGTTCAAAAGTAGCCAATTCACCAACCAATTGATCTCTTGTGACACTTGAATGGGCTTTGAATTCTTCAATGGTAGAAACCTTGATTTTATAAGAAGCAGGAAGGGATCTGAGAACTTTGCCATCTTCATCCAAGACTCCACCAGCACATCTAATGCCACAAACAAGCTCATTTACTCTTGGCATAAAAGTAGTGATATTTTCATCTTCTCTCATCTTCAGATTTTCGAATTTTCCTTTTAGACTCTGTAGCCTTGCACATTTAACATACTTGTCTCCTTCATGCAGAAGTTCCAGTTTTTCCCAAATCTCAAAAGCAGTTTGTAGGTCAACAACATTTGTAAGCTCAGAATCAGACAAGGCACTTAGAAGAGCTTCTTTAGTCCATAGATTGTTTTCAACGTCTGTAATTTCACTTGTGGTTTTCAGGCCATTTTGTGGAGGAGTATACTTCATTGTAGCCATGGTCCAATACTGCATTCCCATACATTGTAAGTGACATTGCATGCAACTTTTCCAAAGATTGAAATTGGTTCCATCAAACTTCGGACTATCCTTCTTGTAGACCGACATCCTGGATCTCCTCAAGTAGTTAAGCTTCTTTCAGAGGAACTTGGCTCTGATACCAATTGTTAGTTTCAAGACAGACAACTGAGAGGGGGGGTGAATCAGTTGTCTAAAACTTTCTTCCAATTTAAACACTTAAATTCACTTTGTAAATTAGTAGCATAATGATAAATCAATCATGGAAACATAAAGCATTAAATCAAGAGCAACAACACATCAACACATAAGACACCAAGATTTTGACGTGGAAAACCCGGTTAAGGGAAAAACCACGGGGTGATTAACCCAAGATTGTATTATCTGTTAGAAGAATAGAAAGAACAAAATGCCACATGCCAATTAGGGCTCACTGCCCAAGCACACTACTCACAAGAGGCTCACTGCCTACAAGAGACACATTGTCTACAAAATGATAAGTATCACATACTTGAACTAGAGAATAGCATCTTCATCATGCTTGAATTAGTTCCATTTAAGCCCAATACTTCTGCTCTGCCTTTCGCTCTCTTGCTCACTACCACACTCTCATCTCCACACCACACTCTTTGAAAAGACTTTACAACTTCTTATTTATACAAGACATCGACTTAGGAATAATCATCTAAGTCGGCAAACATCTGTAAGAACATCTGCAAGATGTGTAATTCATCCGATCGGCCAAACTTAGGAAGAGCACTATCATCCAGAAATTATTCTTCAATTGCGAGCTCAAACTCTAATGCGGACCACCAACACAAACTGGAAATGATCCAAAGACCTCCACAAGCTTGCCTGAAT
The DNA here is from genome assembly GCA_027924645.1 of Cunninghamia lanceolata. Lineage (NCBI taxonomy): Eukaryota > Viridiplantae > Streptophyta > Pinopsida > Cupressales > Cupressaceae > Cunninghamia > Cunninghamia lanceolata. The sequence continues at coordinate 819,492 of BSBN01000905.1, forward strand.
CACCAAGAACATCCACACTTCATCTGCTTACTAAAATCCTTATCTCCTTCATCTGGAACCTCAAGAACATAGTTTGTCATCACTGTCACAATGGAATAGATGCTTACGAACCTCCAGACCACTAACCAATTGAGTTATCACTTCACATGGACTTCTTAGACACTCCATCAAATCCTCATAATAGGATATTGCATTTTCGGATCCCACCAGACCTATCTGTGTCACTCTGTCACCTCTGAACATCTGCTAGAACTAGTTTTACTTGAGCAGCCTCAACTTCTTCAAATCTTCATGCAGACCTCTGAAATCTTTACTGGATCATCTTAGGACATATATCTACAAACCCTTTGAACCGCATCCTTTGATAGTCATCTTAGCTGGGATATTTAGCTCACTGTCTTCACTGTTCCTGATTAGGACTAATTTTCTCAATATCCTCAACACACAACTCATCCAATCCTTATCATCAATGCAACAGGAGTATGTTGACATCAATGACAACATCGGTTAGGCCCATACTTGCAACAAAGAGGTGTTCCCATGTTGCATCTTCTAGTTACAAACCATGTCATTGGATGAGGACCATAGTGATGTTGTAGTTACAGAGTTGGTGCAATTATCTATTGAGGATAGACTAAAGTGTTAGGATAATAGATCCTTTAGTATCTAACTTAGATAATGTAGATTATGCATGAATCTATCAGCCCAAAGCCTACTTCAAATAGGAGACATGGAAAATTATATGGAGCTTGGAGGAGGGAAGAAGCTCCAACTTGTAAGTAGCAAAACCAATTTTTTTTTAAATTTATAGGGTCCATAAAAATTGTGGGTGAGTTTCTAATGAGTCTTTAACTTCAAAGATAACTAATTGTATGACTAAAATCAAAGGATGACCATGTCACCAATGGAAAAAGTGCACTCTAAGCGATGTTGATCAGCTTATTACATACAATTCTATGCTAGGTGCAAGTTATCCTTGAGGGTGAGAGGAATGGTGTAATGTGTGCAAAGGGTGGAATCCATTGCATGTACCTTCGAGTTGCCTGATATGTATGTTTAGAGAGAGGGTGGCAATTGACCATAAACCACTTCATATGGAGTCATCTTGGTCATTGTGGGATAAGTTCAGTATTATACCACCATTTAGGTAATGGTAAGCATGTGGTCCAATGATTTTGTTGATCAGAAGCAAAGCAATATAAATAGGTACCTAAGCATTTATTAGTAATTTTAGTTTGGGCATCAATTTGGGGGTAATATGTAAAGCTTATTTTAAGTTGGGCACCACAATGTTGGAAAAAGTCTTGCCAGAAGTGACTAGTGAAAATTGGGTCACAATAATTGATAATGGAAGTAGGAATGCCATTGAGGTAAAAGATTTGATCAATGAAGGTCTAGGCAATAGTGTTCAAGCATAATAGGTATGAGCTAAGGCATAGAAATGGGTAGATTTGGAGAGGTAATCTGTCACCACTAGAATGATTTATTTCCTAGTAAACTTTGGAAGTCCTTCAATGAAATCCATGGAAATATTTGTCCCCACATTGACTCTTGAATAGGCAATGGTTGCAAGTGGTCAAGGGTGGCAATAGTTTTTCCTTTATTGTGTTGACAAATCTTGTATTATGCCACAAACTACTTGATGTCATTTTTCATACCTTCCCAGATGGGGTGGCATGGAATTTAAACAAATATTTCTATCAAAAATTTGATTGGAAGGACAACACCAAAGACCTTTATATCTCAAATAAGATCCATCCCCTGAATTATTAGTCTTTGAAGAGAGATGAGTGGACACATTTTGGATGAGATATTGAATGTGACTATCTTTTTGACATTTTGGATGAGATATTGAATGTGACTATCTTTTTGACATTCTTGATGTAAGTTAGCCAAGTTGGTGCGGGTAATGACAAAGCACTTAGAGTAAGATTATCTTCACAGTAATGCAATAAGACATCTGCTACAACATTAACTTAGCCTTTTTTATAGATAATATCATAGTCATAACCCAACATAGTGACCCACTTCTATTGCTCAAGAGAAGAGACTCACTAGTCTAGAAAATATGTGAGGCTATGATGGTCAATTTTAATGCAAAAGTGTCTACCAACAAGGTATGGACACCACTTATTGATGGCAAGAAGAATGATGAGCATTTCCTTCTCATAGGTGGAAATGGGAGATTTTTTCCAATTAAGGACTTACTTATGAAAGAAAGGGGTCACTCTTCTTGCATTAGAACAACACCCAATCCATAGCTTGAGGCATCACTTTAAATGACAAAAGTTTTGTTATGATATTTCTTCAAAATAAATGTAAAAATTAGTAAAATAGAAAACTAATTTGAGGGGGTGACCTCCAATAATTAGAAAATAATATGTGAATTCAATATTAGAATATATGATGGTTTGGGAGAGTCTCTCTCTTCCTTATTTATATGCTTAACTATGTAGGGACACACCCATTCATTCTAACTAAGTTATCTTAAGGAATAACTAAGACTAATAAATGAATCTATTAAGGTTAAGCATACCACAAGTGCTTATCCTTATTATAATTAGGAATATAGCATACTAGGATCCTAACATTGCCATCTCCTTCAAAAAAATGTTGCTCTTAACACTTAGCAACTCTAGAATCTTTTCTATTAATTGTTAATCATTCCATGTTTTGGGTGAGTGCAAGATCATGATGGGCCAAATAGTGGCAATGGAGAAAAAACTTGCTGGATGAAAAAGTGCTAACATTTAGACTAATATTTAGATTTGGATAGAAAGGATGTTAACATTTCTAGCTCTAATATGGATTCCCTCAAAAAATGCCTTAGTAATACCTCATATTTAGGCAAGTGGGAGTCCCAAAACTTGCCAAAGAAACTTGCAAAACCACCCATTCAGTGTTATCCTAAAAATTTCCACAATTTCATTCTTAAAGCTAACAAACTTTTTTGTAACTAAATTTAATCAAATGAAAAGGGTTTATAGAGGAAGCTATTAAGATTCTAAAAATATAATATATGCCTCATGGTAATTCTAATGAGTAATTATTATTAATTTTCTACATACATTATATCTGATTTTTTGATAGATATACATATTGAAAAACATCCATAACTTTCAACATATTAATCCTTTTTTAAATCTAAAAGATGTCACATTCTAGGACTTATTGGGTATTCATTAACATTTAAAATTTTTGAGTTTCATATATTTTTGTCCATGTTAGGTTAGTTGGAAAATTAATTTTTAATATTTTAAAAAAGTCACAGTAAAAAATTCATAAATAATTATTTATTTACTTAAAAATTTGAAAAAAATATGCGTCACATCCGTTCATGTGTCCTTTACTTAAATATAAATCATGGAGGAAAATAATTATCTTTTTCTCATACTTAGATTGGCCGAAATGACACGTATGTTTTACGTTTTTCTAAAAATTTTAGTAGTGCTTCATTGAAATATCCAATTTTCACCAAACTATTTTTAAAATTTTCAAAAAATAAGTATTAGACCATAAACTACATTCAATTTATTACAACTTTTATTACTACCTTATTTCTAAATTATGTAGATAAATCATTCAATTTTTGACATGAAGTTACTTAAGTTTGTTTTTCGCATTTTCATTGCCACTTAGGGGTAGTGTTTGGCCCATCATGATCCTGTACACAACCTTTTACTATAGATGAAGATGTCCTCAAACAATACCAACACCAATTTTTGAAAAAATGGGTGGAACATTGAATTTATGAGGCTTTGAAAACTTGATTGGGTATTAGTGACACCAAATGACATAAATAATAATTCATAATGACCCTCATGTGTTATAAATGTAGTCTTATTTATATCCTCTTCATTTAGTTGAATTTGATGATAATCTAAATGCAAATCTAACCTAGTAAATAAAACTAGATTATTAGATTCATCTACCAATTCATCAATACTAGGAATATGAAACTTGTCGTTAAAAGTTAGCTTGTTGAGCTCCCTATAATGTGGGCACATTCTCCATGAATCATCCTTCTTGTTAATCATAATCATTGGGGATGATTTGGCACTTTTATTAGGATGAAAAATACTTCTTAGTATTAGTTCAATGGCACAAACATGGTCTTTGACTATGGGTAGACCCTTAGGTTTTTGAAATGCATGTTGATAGTGTCGAATGATCTTTTGAATCTTTGGTTGATCAAGTTTTCATATCTTGTGCTTGCACAAAATGTAGTTGTGCCCTTGTGTTATAAGAACCTTTCTTAATTAATTTCTCCATCCTATGGGAGCTAATAATTTGGCTTGGTGGTGATTGTATCCCTAGAAGTTTATACCTTTTCCCATGTGTACTAAAAACCATAAATAAGCCTTGAAAGTTGAAAGTCATTGTTCCTAAGTTCTGTTTAAGCCATTGTATGCCCAAAACTACATCTGCTCCCCCAATTGGGATAGAGAACATTTTTTAATCTACATGATAATTTCCCATTGAGAGTTTTATATGACAGCATTTACCACCACAAGGGAGTTGTTTCCCATTAGCTATAATGACCTGGAAATTAGATATTGGATACACAAAACAATTGAGCTCATTAGTTAATCTTCTATCAATAAAATTGTGTGTACTACTTGAATCAACCAACACTGTCACCTTTTTCTTTTTGATATAATCAGTTATTTTAAGTGTTTGTGGTGCACTTGTGCCCTTGAATTCATGTAAGGAGATAGTAGTGCATTCTACTTCCTTATAATTCTCATGCTTAAGTTCCACATTTGGTTCTTTTGTAGCTACTTCTCTCTCTTGTTCAACCTCATTCTTAAGAGTCATTAGTGTTTTATCACTATTAGTACACTTATGACTTCTAGACCATTTGCTATCATCATTCCAACAAGAGGTAGAGAGCTTCCTAATTTGTCTTGGGTTAAATAAATTGTCCCCATTTCTTTCAATAGAATTTTTTTTGTCTTTTAATCCTATGGTTTGACCTTGTGCATGGAACTTCTAGTGGTGGAGTTTTGTTGCTCAAGTTCCACATTTGGTTCTTTTGTAGCTACTTCTCTCTCTTCTTCAACCACATTCTTGATAATTGTTAGTATTTTATCACTATTTGCATAGTTATGACCCCCAAAAACATTTGCTATAACAATTTGAACATAGATCTTTTTCTCTTTTATTTTCCTCTTGTTGAGGAGAGTTATTAATAATTTTTCTTAGGTTAAATAAGTCATCCTCATTTCTATCAATAGGATTAGTCACAATTTTATCTTCCAATCTGGTGGTTTGATCTTGTGTGGAACTTTTGGTGGTGGATTTATGTTTCAAAATGTGCAATTCTTGTTGCATCTAGCTTTCCTAACTATGCAAGGTTCCAAAAAATGAACATCATGCTTAATTTGATCATTAAGTCCATTGATGTAGAGTTTTAGCCTTTAATAAGGTGTCACCTCATGAGATCGGATTTCTAATCTCATATGCTCAGCATTATATTTGGCTACGAACCTTAATTATTTTAATTTTTTTAATTGGGTATCATATCTTCCATTCCATGGTTTCTCATAGAGGGTTTCTAAGTCATTACTAAACTTTTTCCAACCAAGGATTTTCCCTTTCTTGTTATCGATCCTCTATTGGTATCATAGATGAGGTTTTGATTCTAAATATTGTGAGGCTACACCAACCATTGCATTGTCTAGTATCTTATTAAGCTTAAAGTATTGTTCCATGAGACTTATCCATGAAGTTACATCAGTACCATCAAACTTAGGGATATTTAATTTGGGTAGGTTCAATTTTGGATCTTGAAAAGGTTATTTTATCCCTTGATTTTGTCCATTAGGGTTGTACCCATCTAGGTGGTATTTATGGGACTTAAATTCATGTAATAGTTCTTGTTTAACCCTATATAAACCTTTATTAAAAGATGATGCAAATGGTTCAATCAAATTATCCTTAATAAAATGTACCATTGTTTCACATCCCGGGGAATTTTACCCTCAATTTTAGGCGGTGGAGAATAAAGGTCATTGGATTCAATTTCTTTAGAAAAGTCTTTGAATCCTAAAGTTGACCTAGCTTTTGATGTTTACATATTCTAAACTCTAGTTTTTCAATATCTTTCCAAAAATATTAAAAAATTCTAGCCTACAGAGTAGAATAATAAAATATTTTGACCTGAATTTGACCACTAAATTACAAACTATATTTTATCTCTAATAATAAATTACAAAGAACTGACCCAACCTAATTTTTCATAAGATTTCAAAAAATGTAAGAATTTTTTAAAATTTTCAAAATCTGTGGTTTGTAGAGACAATTAAAGAAAAAACATAAAATTAAAATTACTTACATAAAACTTATGATATAAATTTGATTTTTTACTTGAAACTTTATTTGATTTTGCCTCAAAACCCAAAAAAAATTAGGTCCAAATTCACAATGGTTTGAAAGTTATAGCGGAAACAAAAATCTTAGCCCAAATCATACCTCTAATACCACTTGTTATGATATTTCTTGGAAATAAATGTAAAAATTAGTAAAATAGCAAACCACTTCAAGGGGGTGACCTCTAATAATCAGAAAATAATATGTGAATTCAATATTAGAAGATATGATGGTTTGGGAGAGTCTCTCTCTTCCTTATTTATATGCATAACTATGTAGGGGCACACCCCTTCATTCTAACTAAGTTATCTTAAGGAATAACCAAGACTAATAAATGAATCTATTAAGGTTAAGCATGCCACAAGTGCTTATCCTTACTATAATTAGGAATAATACTTTGATCCTAACAAGTTTTGGATAAGTTAGGCATAGCAAGAACTAGAGTCTGTGCACATAGCTTACTAAAGCATCTCAATGGTTGATTCAGTAGTTGGGGATCATTGGAATGAATATTTCTTCAACATGGTTGTGAGGAGGGGAGCAATCTTTCCATAGTCCTTGACAAATCTATAGTTTCATTTTTGCATACTTTCAATATTTGCAAGATTCGCCTTAACTCCTTTAAAAATAATATGCCCCAAGTACTCAATCTCAGACTAACCAAAGGAACACTTCGACCATTTAGCACATAATTGGTTAGCAACAAGGATTTGAAGGGCATGGTCTACGTGAAAGAGGTGCTCTTCTCAAATGCATCTATAAATAAGGATATCATCAAAGAAGACTATGATGAACTACCAAAGGAATGGGAAGACAATCATTCATTATTAGTGTTCACATTTTATTTGGCTTAATTTGGCATTCATTTGGCCATATTTGGAAGCTTCATTTTATGCACATGGCATAAGACACCTCAGCTGGGTGTGTGGCAGTTATGAAGAGTCCTTCGAACTCTTTCACTCCACTTAGCTTGCCACATCTATTTGAGATCTCCTTAAGTTATGGGATTGACTCCCATTAACTCAATGTTGCTCAAGGCTATATGTACTTGTCATATTGACTTCTAATTCACTTCAAATTTGTGATTAGCATTCATCTTATAGATCTTGCAATTTCTAATATGGTATGAGAGCTTGTTTAAGCTTGTTGCTAGTTCTGTGTGGAGTCAAAGTTGTTTTTTTATCTAGTTGCTGTGTTTTCATATCTGGTTGAGTCAAGGGTTTTATTTATTTGGATCGGGCCATCATAGTGATTTGTTGTTCCACATTTGGCTGCCATTATCACTAGAGGTCGCTGTCACCAAAGGTTTGACCCTCGTTCCATTCACTCTCAGTGTTTTTCAAGTGAAACAACTTTTTTCTAGCCGCATGTTTGCTATGGTTTTTTACAAGATGGTCACTAGTTTCTTTGGCTAACTCATCCTATTCTCCCATAGTCCATTACTAGTTATAGGTTGCATATTTCCTCCAGTTGTCATCTTCAAGTCAGGGGTCGAGGCATTGTTAAAATTTGGGGTCATCATTTTTTCTTTAGATCTACTCATGGTCTCCCACCTGCAATGGTCGCCATTTAGGCTTGGTGATTGTAGTTTCAATTCCAGTCGCCCCTTTTTTGGATTGAAGGTTTCTTTTTTTTGTACCGATCTCCTTTGAAGTTTGCATATCTTCTGTTTGACACCAAGGACGTGGTTCCAAGGGTCTGTGTGTACTTAAAGGTCATCCAACGACAGAAAGAAGGGCATGAATTTCACTCCTATTCACTTTGAATCAGCCTTGAATCACTTCACCCATATGGTTTGTTTGAGCCTTGATTCGGCTCATGCACTATCTCCATCGCAGTTTTCAAGGTTATTGTCAAAGTTTGTTTGCAAAGGTCTTCATTCTTCTAATTGTGCCTTTTTCCTCATGTCATTTGCACTAGCGTTATGTGTTTTCTTCAACGCCACATATCGTGGAAGTTATAGCAGTGATAGAAGTGGGAGTGCTCTCTATTTTTCTTGGCAACGTGCGAATATTTTTCATGTAGGAGTAATTGTTTAGATAGGTGTGGTTCTCTATTTATGATGTTTCTTCAGTGAACTATGCAGGTGGCATTAGAGTTCATGTTCAATTTGAAGTCATGGTTTTGCTTACTATTTGTTCTCATCAGTAGCTAAAACTATAATACTTTATGTGAGTAGCTACAGTTCATTGAGGAGTTACTGGGTTTCATCGGAGTCAAATTTTGATTCTATTTCTTTTGATGACTCATGGTTTGTTTCAACAGTTGTTACATTTTCTTGTTGTATGCAAATAGGAGTCTCATTAACCAATCTCTTTCTTATTTGTAACATAAGCACAATGCCAATTGTAACATCATAATAGTAACATTTAATGTTACATATATGATTAGAGTCTTGATGCTGCAAATGATTGTAATAGTGACATTTAACGCACTATCATTATAAAGTGCCACAATTCAAGGGGGAACAAAATATTGAGTCACAAGGGGGTATCTAGACTTGTGTCTTGTGTGCACTTCCATTTTTCCCTCAAGATTTCTTTCCACATCTTAAAACAAATCTGCAAACAATCTAAATAAAGCATGGAGCCAAATCGTCCAATCAAACCTCTAAAACCCTTTAACTATCATGATTGGAAACTCAGTATTCAACTTATGCTAAAGGATAAAGGGTTATATAGAGTGACTATGGACACAGAAAAAGAGCCAAATGCTATCAAAGATAAAGAAAAAAGGTTCAATAAGTGTGATCAGGCCTTTGGGTTCTTATGTCTAAATCTAGCTCCTGAACTTTTATTCCATGTTGAAACCTTGAAAACACCCAATGAGGTATGGCAAACCTTAGAAAAACTCTTTGGGAAGGTTGATGAATTAAAAGGTCATGAGTTAGAAAATGAGCTCCTTAGTTTGAGCCCTAGAGATTTTGATACCTTAGAAGATTATTTCACAAAGTTCATATCATTGAAATTGCAGTTAAAAGAATATGGGATAGATAAAAAAGAAGATCAACTCATACTTTCTATGCTTTCCAAATTGGGTCTTGAATATTCTATCTTTGTATCTTCTTTTATACCGCTAAAAGGGCTTTTGGTGCTTCATGGAAAATGCCTACTTTGGATGAATTCATTATTGACTTAACAAGGGAATAGGATAAATTGATACAAATGGGTGCCATAAAGAATTCCAAACCACATGCTCTTGTTTCTGGAAATTGGGAAAATAACAAAGGAGGAAAACAAAAGGACAAAGAAATCAAGAAAGATAAGAAAGTCGAGTCTTCAAAATCAAACACTCAAAGCTTTTTAGATCAAGGCAAAGAAAAAGCTAAGTGTACATATTGCAATAAAATTGGGCACACTGAGCAAAAATGTTTGAAGAAGAAGATCAATCATCTGACAAATCTTCTTGAAAAGCATAATATAAAGGATCCTGAATCTAATCAAGAGTCATCATCAACACCAGATATAGCAACAGAAACATTTAGGGGTAATCTTTTTTTGCATCTACAGTCTCTAAATCTGGAACATGGATTCATGATTCTGGAACCTGACATCATTGCCATCATCTCCTATTGCTACATCAAAGTTCAGAGTTGCTTCACAGAAGGCTTCCAGAGATTCTTCACAGTAGGATTATCACCTTCGGGTATTTTGTACTATGTCTAGTACACTTTCTTGTTTTTCTCTTTTGGGGGGTAGTTTTTTTCCCATTGGGTTTTCTACCTTTCTCCACTTATGAGAGTTTTATTTGTACATGGGTACCTCATCAGGCCTTGTTGTTGGGACCCATCTTTTTCACCCACCTAAGTTGTGCTTAAGGGGGGTATTAGTGTTCACATTTCATTTGGCTTAATTTGGCATTCATTTGGCCATATTTGGAAGCCTCATTTTAAGTACATGGCATAAGACACCTTAGCCGGGTGTGTGGTAGTTATGAAGAGTCCTTCGAACTCTTTCACTCCACTTAGCTTGCCACATCTACTTGAGATCTCCTTAAGTTATGGGATTGACTCCCATTAACTCAAGGTTGCTCAAGGCTATATGTACTTGTCATATTGACTTCTAATTCACTTCAAATTTGTGATTAGCATTCATCTTATAGATCTTGCAATTTCTAATATTTATAAAACTATATAATATGGATGATACGTTACTAAGGCCAAATGGCATGACAAGAAATTTATAATGAGTATCATGAGTGCAAAAGGCAATTTTTAGAATATCCTCTTCTTTGATGTGGATGTGATTATAACTAGACCATAAATCTAGCTTAAAGAAAAAATAAGCACCATGGAGTTCATTTAAGAGATCACAACTAGTAGAATGGGAAATTTATCCTTGATGGTGATTTTTTTAGCTCTCAAAAATCAACATAGAGGTGCCGACCCATCTTTTTTGTGTACTAATAGGACCACAGAGAAGTAAGGACTGGTGCTAGGCTGAATAATCCCTTGGCACATGAGTTCCTTGGTTGAATTTTTAATTTTAGTCTTCTACAAAAATGGGTAGTAGTATGGGCAGATATTTGGAAGTGTACTCCTAGGTAGAAGCTAAATTGCATGATCTTCAAGGTGACATGGTGGTAAGCCAGTGGGTTCCAAAAAGATGTCTACATGTTAAGACAAAAGTTCCTAAAGATCCTTGGGTGGGTGGGACACAAAAGAGTCCTTGAACTAAATATAAAAAAATTAGACAATAATCCCATGAGATCCCTTGTTAAGTAACTTTTCCATGTGATCTTAATATTAAGAACTAATAAGACTAATGAAGCTAGGTGTGATTCCTTGTAAGGTATGTTGTTGGCCATTATCAGTGAATTTTATTCAGAGTTTAGAAAATTCCCACAAGACAAGACCAAGAGTGTGGATCCATTAGTTTACCAAAATAATGTCACAACCTTCCAAGGAAAGGGCAAACATGTCAAATTTGAGAGTGTAGTCCCTCATGGAGATGCAAACATTTTGACACTTACCCTTACAAGGTAAGGCTCCACCATTGGTAATCATTACTTGAAAGAGAGAACAAGGGTGCATAAAATAGTCTACTTGCTTGGCTTACCTGGGGTCGATAAAATTGTAAGTGTTACCTAAATCAATGAGAATTGTGAAAGCCTATTTCTTAAAAACCCTTTTACTTTCATGGTCTGGGAAGTTAAGATTCTAGCCAATGCATGCATAAATATTTAGAAGGATCATCAATAGTTGAATCCTCAACCAAGGGTTTCTCCTCTTCTTGGGCTTCTTTAGCATTTTCCCATTCATCTTCCTCGATTGGAGATTCCACATCAAGTAAATATAGCTTTTGTTTGACACATCAATCATCAAGGGTAAATTTATCATCATAATTATAACACAACCCTTTATCCTTATGATCTCACATTTCTACTTCAGTGAGATGTTTGATAGGCATGGAGAATAGGTTGGGAGTAATGACAAGATAGTTTAGCATATCAGGCTTAAAGGGGGTGAACTTTGAAAAGTAACACTAACCTGTTAACTTATCTTCTACAAGTTTTTCCAAACCTATGACCGTCATCATATCCTTAGGTTTGAACATTTTAACCTCATCCTAAATTTCCTCCTTAAGGCCACTTAAGAAAAAACTAGTGAAGAAATCATCTATCAACCCTTCAATTTTGTTGCCAAGTTTCTCAAATTCAGCATGGTAGTCACACATAAAACCAAGTTGTCACAATTTCGTTAAAGCTCCTATAAAATCTTTATAGGCACTAAGGCAAAAGTGAACCAAAAGAAGCTTAGTGAATTTAGTCCAACTAGATTCAAGATTACCATTCCTAAAACATTTGTACCACTAGATTGGTTCTTTTCCAAGTCGAATGAGGCAATAGGGGCCATGTCCCCCCAGGTAGTATAGTGGAGAGTCAAATAATATTTAGCATGATAGATCCAATTAGAATGGTCTATACCATCAAATTTGGAGAAATTAAGTTGGGGCCCCCCATGCATTCATTAGATCGAGAGCTAGAGTCGATATGACTAGAGTGTTCATGGAAGAATTCATGATCAGTTAGGAAATTAAGAGATTCGGCAAGGGAGGAGATAAGAGACTTGAATTCGTCTAGTTTAGTAGTTATTGTAGCATCCATAGGAAGTATTCATCATTAGGAGGGATCTCAAAATGGCTTAAAAAAGTGCCAGAGTTATATACCAAAACAATTAGCTTGAAGGGAGTAGTTCATAACAAGATAATCAACTGAATGACAATTTTAAAAATACCTAGGCTCTTTCCTTAACCTAATTTTTTTAAAAAAAATTAGATCCCTACGGGTTGGAAATACATGGCTAGTTTCTGTAATTTGTTGCTCGGTGGAGATTTATATGTTGTAAATCATGTGTTTAGTTGGACTATCTTGCTAGGAATCTAGTGAAAAGAAACATCTCACAGATCACAATACAGCTAGAAGTAACAAGCCCCACTAAACATAATTCCTCTAGTCACACTACAACTATAAACTATAGGCTACCAAAGTTGGGCACAATAGTTATTGGCTAGGGTGGGAAGATAGAGTGGACAAAAGAAAGGTCTCTAAAGGGAGTGTTTATTATGTGAGCCCACAAATATACCAATCCAAATGAATCAAGTACGATGCAAGTAACTTCCTAGGGCTAACCATTTACCAATGAATTACAAGTTATAAATGGTTGATGACTTCCTATGGATAGGTTTCAAAAACACCTATGAGATCTTCCAATATATCCAAGAGTATGTGGAAGCACGAGACCGTATATAGAGGTTGTTTGATGTCATGATTTTGGTGGGCAACCCCTCTTCCCTTAACTAGAACCTATATAGGAAATTTAGCTCAACCTAGAACAATCATATAATGCTACTTTTTTTGCCACTTTTTGATCACCAAGATCTTGAGAGGTCAATGTGAGAGCATATGTCGATAATCATCTAACACCCTAAATAGATTATGTTGCAACAAAACATGACACTGTAAAGAGCTGTGGTACCAAATGATATAGTCCTTCTTGCAAGAGATTAGCCAAATAACAAAAATATAAAAAATATTTATTGTATATGGAAACACAAGATTAATATTGCATTGAAATGACAAATTCACATTACATTATATTGTTGGCCTCTTCAAGGGGCAACCTCTTGGAGCAATGCTCAATACACTATAATGCAAGGATGATCCATTATACTATCAAATCTTTTATTTATACTAATTCTACTGGAAGGAACTACTATTTCCCAAGCATTTGGGATAAACCAATTTAGCAAAAGGGATGACTTACAAAGCATATGCACCTGATGTTTTATTAATAAAAATTAATAAAAAGCAATTAATTAGGAAGAAATAGTAAAGGTTGTAATTCCTAAAAACTGATGCAATGGACTAAGTTAATGACATGTTGATTCATATCCTTTAAATTTCCATTACACTTTTTGGTGGATGTTTCTTTTCTCCCATAATATTCAATACAATAGCGAGTGAACTATCTTGAAAGGATAGGCCTCTTTACTTTAAAGATAGAACAAGGGTGCATAAAATAGTCTACTTGCTTGGCTTACCTGGGGTTAATAAAATTAGAAATGCTACCTAAATCAATGAGAATTGTGAGAGCGTGTTTCTTAAAAACCCTTTTACCTTCAAGTTCTGGGGAGTTGAGATACTAGCCAATGCATGCATAAATATTTAGGAGGATCATCAATAATTGAATCCTCAACCAAGGGTTGCTCTTCTTCTTCAACTTCTTTGGCATTTCCCATTCATCTTCCTCAAGTGGATATTCCACATCAAGTAAACATAGATTTTGTTCAACACAACAACCGCCAAGGGTAAATTTGTCTTCACAATTGTAACACAACCCTTTATCCTAATGATCTCACATTTCTACTTCATTGAGATGTTTGATAGGCATGGAGGATAGGTTGGAGTAATGACAAGACAGTTCACCATATTAGGCTTAAAGGGGGTGAACTTGGAAAAGCAACACTAAGTTGTTAACTTATCTTCTACAAGTTTTTCCAAACCTATGGCTGCCATCATATCCTTAGGTTTGAACATTTTGACCTCATCCTAAATTTCCTCCTTAAGGTCACTTATGAAACAACTAGTGAAGAAATCATCTATCAAGCCTTCAGTTTTATTGTCAAGTTTCTCAAATTCAGCATGGTAGTCACATATAGAACCAAGTTGTCACAATTTGGTTAAAGCTCCTATAAAATCTTCATAGGCATTAGGGCCAAAGTGAACCAAAAGAAGCTCAGTGAATTTAGTCCAACTAGATTCAAGATTTCCCTTCATGTACCATTTGTACCACTGGATTGGTTCTTTTCCAATTTGAATGAGGTAATAGGACCATGTCCCCCCAAGAAGTATAGTGGAGAGTAAAATAATATTTAGCATCATAGATCCAATTGGCATGGTCTATACCATCAAATTTTGAGAAATCAAGTTGGGGTCCCTAATGCATTCATTAGACTAAGAGCTAGAGTCAATATGATCAGAGTGTTCATGGAATAATTCATGATTAGTTAGGAAATTAAGAGATTCAAGAAGGGAGGAGATAAGAGACTTGAATTCCTCTAGTGTAGTAGTTATTGTAGGATCCATAGTAAGTGTTCATCATTAGGAGGGGTCTCAAAGTGGCTAAAAAAAGTCCCAGAGTTGTATACCAAAACAATTAGCCTAAAGGGAGGAACATAACAATAATCAACTGAATGATAATTTTTAAAAATACCCAGGCTCTTTTCTTAACCTAAGTATTTTTAAAATTTTAGATCCCTATGGGTTGGAAATACATGGCTAGTTTCTGCAATTTGTTGATCAGTGGAGATTTATATGTTGTAAATCATGTGTTTAGTTGGACTATTATGTCAGGAATCTAGTGTAAAGAAACACCTCACATATCACAATACAGCTAGAAGTAACAAGCCCCACTAAACACAACTCCTTTGATCACACTACAACTATAAAGTGTAGGCTACCAAAGTTGGGCACAATAGTTATTGGCCAGGGTGGGAAGATGGAATGGAAAAAAAAGGGAGGTCTCTAAAGGGAGTGTCTATTATGTGAGCCCACAAATATACCAATCCAAATGAATCAAGTGTGATGCAAGTAACTTCCCAGGGATAACCACTTACCAATGCATTAGAAGTTATAGACTGATGACTTCCTAGGGATAGGTTTCAAAAACACCTATGATGTCTTCCAATATATCTGCTCGAGTACATAAAAGCACAAGACCATATATAGAGGTTGTCCGATGTCGTTATTTTGGTGGGCAACCCCTCTGCCCTTCAATAGAACCTATATAGGAAATTCAGTTCAGCCTAGAACAATAGCTCTTATGTGATAATTGAAACCTCTTGGTAAAGGGTTTCTACACTAAAAATTTAAAAAAACATTATGAGAGAGAAAATTTGGGATAAAGTTTTTGATCACCAAGATCTTGAGAGGGCAATGTGAGAGCATATGTGGACAATCGTATAAGGCCCTAAACAGATTATGTTGTAACAGAACATGACAATGTAAAGAGATTTGATACTAAATGATACAATCCTTCTTGCAAGAGATTAGCCATATAACAAAAATATAAAAAATATTTGTTGTAGATGGAAACACAAGATTAATATTGCATGAAAATGAAATTCACATTACATTATATTGTTGGCCTCTTCAAGGGGCAACCTCTTGAAGCAACGCTCAATACACTATAATGCATGGATGATCCATTCTACTATCAAATCCTTTACTTATACTAATTCTACTCAAGGAACTACTACTTCCTAATCATTTGGGATATACCAATTTAGGAAAAGGGATGGCTTACAAAGCATATGCATCTAATGTTTTATTAATAATACTTAATAAAAAGCAATTAATTACGAAGAAATAGTAAAGATCGTAAGTCCAAACAACCGATACAGTGGATGTTTGTTTTCTCCCATAATATTCAATACAATAGTGAATGAACTATCTTGAAAGGATAGACCTCTTTGCTTTATATCGATATATGTTGTATCTTTTAATTTTTAACAAGTATTCTACATTTAAGATTTTATTTTAATAGAACTCTTTTAACTTGAATAAATTATGTGAAAATATGGAGAAAAAATTCAATTTTCCAGCCGTGGTTCTATATATTTGGGCCATAAGATGTAAGATGGTTTCTACTCCCAATACCTAGACCAATGTGAGCCATGGAGATGTTAAATATTGTCCATTAGAAGAATATATCTTATTTAGGGGTGCGAGGTTTCACCCTAACCTAAGGTAGGGTCTAATATTCCGTTGACCTGTAATGGCCAATATCTATGTAACAATACTAATTAATTAAAATCGGAAAGCTGTGGATTTAACGTATTAAATTTTTTTGTTTACAAAGTCCATACATATCATTCTAAAAGCCCGCTAGCGAACAAACCACTGCCACTTCTGGCAAAATTGTAATTACTATTATATTCTTAATTATTTCTATGCTACAGTGCGAGAAAAGAAATAATTCCATTTATGACTCTCCAAGGAAGCAATTTCCTTTGAGATTGTGTCTTGTATTGCACCACCATGAAGACCTGTCTGGGGAAATTATTTGCTCTGAAACGACTGCGAAATCGTATTTCTCTGCGAAGTGGGATGATTTTGTGTTACCTCATTCCACTAGGGTTTGTGGGAGCAGTGATATTATTAGCTGCTCCTCTGAAAGACTCCTCTCATTTGCAACCCACGGATGCCTTCTTCTTCGCAGTGGCTGCTGTGACAGGAAGTAGCCTCGCCACTCGCAGAATGTCAAATTTTACCACTTTTCAGACAGTCACGATTATGTTCCTCATGCTTTTGGGAGGACGGGTTTTTGTTTTGGCCTTGGAACTGGCGTATACGAGGAAGTTCAGGCTGTACGAGTCCAAGAACGTGATATCAGAAGAAGAAGAAGAAATGATCGCCAGGCTTAGAGAACAAAGGAGGACTAATGATAACAGCAATGGCCTGGGGCTTCAATTGGCGTTTCAGGGTACCCAAGAAAATAATGGCCCTGAAGAGAGTCAAGAAAAAAATGATCCAGGCTTACAGCTACACTCCCAGGCCCTCAAGTATCTTAACGACATCGTCATATGTTACTTAATTGTAGTTCAGCTTGTTGGAATCGTATCGGTGATTATTTACTTGCAAACAAATCCCGATTCACAGAAGCCTCTGAGAGAAAGGGGCATCGACTCCACGTTGTTTTCTTTGTTTACTACAGTTTCTTCCTTCTCCAATTGTGGGTATGTACAAGTGAATGAAGGGCTGGTGCCGTTTCAGAAATCCCCGGGGCTTCTCTGGCTGTTTGTATTTCAGATGGCCCTCGGGAATATCATGTTTTGGCCCTTTATCAGATCAATAATATGGGCTATAAGCCGCGTGCGGGTGTTTACAACAACTACGCACGCTAGGTCGCTGCAATATATCTTAAATAATCCTCAGAAATTCTCTCTGTTTGGGTTTAAGCAAACGATGTGGATTGCAATGGTGGAGGGGGGATTGAACGTTCTCCAGTTGGCATGTTTGAGTCTGCAATGGGACACAGATGTTTTTCAGGGGCTCACTTGGAGCCAAAAGTTTTCGACCGCTGTTTTCCAGACATTTTCCACTCGCACCGCAGGCATTAACGCTGTGAATATGGTGGACTTATCTCCTACAATTATTTTCATTTATGCTCTCGTCATGTAAGTTGAGTTCGTTATACTTAATGATTTGAGATTTCCCCAAGTTAAAATTTAAAGTCAGGATGCAATTCATTTTTGTTTGGTTGTTATTGGCAGGTACATACCATCAGAGCCGGCACTGAAGCAAACATCGGCTTCATCTTCACCTTGTGTAGAAGGCAAAGATGAAGGTAGTTTTTTCACCAGACAAATTCGTAAAACGTTAGTCCAGCGATCGGTGGCATTGTTGGCAACCACTGTTGTGATCTGCATAATTGAGAATCATAACGTGGTTCACGACCCATTGAATTTCTCCATTTTAAATATGATTTTTGAAACCATCAGGTATTTATCTCTTTTCTTCGGTGTAAGCTCGTTTGATTTCACGACAAATATGATTTTTAAAATGATTAGGATTTTTCTCTTGCCTTGGCTGCTCAGAGAAGTGAAAACTATAATGTTATTGATGGTGCAATGGATTGATACAGTGCATATGGCAACGTGGGACTGTCTGTGGGGTATAGTTGCAGCCTGCGAAGGGATGAAGAGGGAGCATGTGAAGATGTTCCATACAGTCTCTCTGGAAAGTGGAGCGTGGCAGGAAAGCTTTTATTACCACTGCTCATGCTGCTGGGCAAGTTTTGAGGAAAGATTCAACATATTTGTGGATGGATTATAAAGAATTCCAGTTTAATTTGATCTTCTTCGTGCATGGACGGTCCATGGTGTGTAGACCGTTTTTTCAATTTCAGACTGTATATTACAATTTTAAAATCTATTAGGTTATATAGGCCATGGTAAACAGCCCCCATTTTGTTGTGCCAACTGTTTATGGTTTTTTCAATTCTAATTGATTTCAACATAATGTTTCGACCTGTTCTACCACAACGTTTGACTGTTTAATTCTTTCTGTTTTTGGTTAATGTCGATACAAATGAACCAATCTATGCAATTTCTACTGCCAGGTGTTTAAGCTTTACCTATATAGTTTGACTTTTATATTTTTATATAATTGTATATAGGATATTTTTTATTAGATTGTATTGTTTGATTTTATATTGATTTTATATTTCACACTTTAAATTATTAATAGAGTCTTCAAATTTATTATAATTAAACATATAATATTATTTTAATTTATAGCAACATTATTTTATAAATAAAATTAATTTTAAAAAGATATTTTAAGTTAGTAGAGAGTGTTTTTGGATTCAAGTGTATGTTTTGATGTAAAGATACATAATTGAAAGTACTTTCTACCAACTTCATAGATTGTGGAAAACTCATGTTATTAAGTTTGAATTTAGAATATTGAATCTAATTTATAATAATATTATTTTAGGATTGTGGAAAACTCATGCCTTGTTAAGTTTTAATTTAGAATACTGAATCTAATTTATAATAATATTATTTTATAAAGAAAAAGAACTTTTTAAAAATAGTTTAAGTTAGTAGAGAGTGCTTTTGGACTCAATTGTGTGTATTGATGAAAAATATATAGTTGAAAGCACTCTCTATTAACTTCAGGGATTGTGGAAAACTCATGCCTATTAAGTTTTAATTTAGAAAATTGAATCTAATTTATAATAATATTATTTTATAAAAAAATTAACTTTTAAAAAATAATTTGAGTTAGTAGAGAGTGCTTTTGGATTCAAGTGTGTGTATTGATGTAAAAATATACACTTGTAAGCACTCTTTACTAACTTCATGGACTGTGGAAAACTCATGCGTATTAAGTTTTAATTTAATAGAATATTTGCAAAGATAGAATATAAATGATTTTTTCTTTTTAAAATATTTAGATTTGAATTTTTTTAATTTTAAATATATCAATTTAAAAACTTACTTTAATTGTAATAGTCAATTTAGGGTAGTTTGTAAATTTTAAAGATAAATTGTTGTTCTTCAATTTTTTATAATTTTACTTTCATTTTTTTATATGTAATGTAATAGTACAAATTTACAATAAAAAAATATATCTACAGTACGCTAGAGATATCTTCCAATTTTTTGGCATTTATAAATTACTCCAATTTGTTGGCATTTATAAATTACTTGCAGTTAGTTAGAATATTTGATATGCTCACATGATTTAATTTGAAGAGACTATGTTGCAAGACTTTTCATATTCTTAAAACGTAATAAAGATCTCATTCCATAACTGCCCAAGTTTTTCTATTTTTCTATCCATTTGGCTTCCATGAATTTATTTATTTTTTGTTTAACGTGATAAAGATTTCACTCCATAACTTCTATTTTTCTATCCATTTGGCTTATTTTTTTGTTTAATGTGATAAAGATTTCACTCCATAACCACCCAAGTTTTTCTATTTTTCTATCCATTTGGCTTCCACGAATTTATTTATTTACACATTTTATGAATTTTGTTTACATGGAATATGAATCTTAATTGTTTACGGGAATCTGAATCTTTCAGCCCTTGTTGTGAGTGTAGAATGCCTCTTGACATAATTACAAAGAGATAATTAACAATTAGAGAGATAATTGTAAGTAATATTTGCTTGGTTAAGCATGTCTTTATAAAATATTAGTTGCAAAATCATATTGAACTACTCATTGATTCATTTATTTATTTTACCATAAAAGGTTGAAGAATTTTTATTTATTTAATTATTTTGTCTTATTAGATATAGAGACATATTCATGTATACAAAAAAAACTGATGTTCTCTAATAAATTTATACATTTTATTGAGCATTGTTAGCTAGACACTTTAAATAATATCAATGATTTGTATCCATATTTGATGTTAATGGTTGTAAAAGGAGTTAAACTCTTTTGTTGATTTATTGCATTTGACTTGTGAGGGTTTAAAAATAAAAGATGCATGGAGAGTCTTCAATAACACATAAGATTGTCACATAAGCTATCCTCATATGATGAAGTTATGGCAAGTTGTGCTTACTATTCTTGCAAGTAATAGTGATTGTGAATGAGGATTTTCAAAGCAAAACAGTGTCAAAGATGTTAGAAAATCAAAGTTAGGTTTAGATATATTGGATGCATCAATGAGAGTACCTTGAAATGAACTTGAAACAATTTGATATCATTTATTTATTTCATGTTTAATGCATTATTGTTTTATGTATTTCAAATGAAAAATAATAAGACAAAATGCTTTTGTTCTTTTAAAAATTAATCTTGGGTTTAAATATAAGTAAACTAGAGTCATTCATGGCACAATTTGATGGTTAAGGCATGGCCTTGTTATCCATGCCACCAAGGTTCAAACTCTCATTGGGCCAATGAGCTCACGAGTTTGAACCAAAGTGCTCATGCCTTTATAACCAAGGACTGAGGGGTATCTACTCCACCAAAGTCGCTTGGGGCATGATCCCAACCTCGTTCCTTATGGTGTTGGAACCTTACACTGAGCAAGAGTCGATCCCTAGTGGGCTCATTCAAAACCATTCAACATCATGAGTAGACCAAGGGCCCATTAATATTTTTTTGTTTTGTTTTTACTTTGAAAAGTGTAATAAATATTATATACTTATATGTTACTTTTTTAAATTTATGTTTATTATTAAATATTAATTATTTGACGTGTAAATGGATATCAATTTTAAGTTAAGGGGTTTTATGTACACAGACGTAATTATAGATAATAATATTTTTTTACATGATAAGTAAGTTATTTATAATACTTTATTAAAAATAGAAAATCATTTTTTTACATATTTAATCTGTATGATATAAAAATGTTTAATATAAAATATGTATTTAAAATTCTTCACTTTTATTGATTTTGATAAATTAAACATTTTTTGACAATTTATAATTTTCTTAAAATGTTAATTATAAGGTAGTTAAATAACCAAACTATCATGAAATTTTCATATGGCAGGTAGAGATGACCATCAAATTCAAGCCTAGATAGTCTAGTAGTTGTTATAGTAAGCATATAATGTGGCCCTATTATTTGAAATAATAGTAATTATAATTTGTTAAAAATGTAATTTATTAGTCTTTGGTGTAGTAGGAATTGTAATAATTCATAAAGATTGGTAAAATTGTCTAAAGGGGCTATTAAATGGTTGAGATGTATAGATATTTATAACTTTTTGTCAAGCAGTGCATATTTATATTTGTAAGAGTCATTCTTGTAAATATTAATCTTTATAGATTAATATTTGTAGTTGTGGCAGTTTTCCTCATTTAGTTGCTTTTGGAAATTAAACTATTCATTTGTTGCCTATAAAATAAGAATATAAATCTTTATTTTTCAACAATAATATCACACCTTTATGTCCTACTCTTTAGTCCTATCCTGACAATACTATTAAAGAAAGAAATTAAATATATCAAAAGAGGAGAAGAGGATGCTACCATGCCTATACTAAAAAGGATATTTGTACTGGTGAAGCTATGAAGAAGTAAGAAGGTCTTCTTCTCTATAAAAGACAACTAATAATGAATTGCATAGCAAATGAAGTCCTACACCTACCATTCATACTACAATCCAAAAATATAGATTTGTATAAATTTAAAAAAAGGAAGGGAAGCAAATAAAGGTAGAGACATGAGTTGTGTATTCGGTGTGAAATTTTTTTAGATATTCTCCCATCCAAAGCACCACATTCAAAATATGTAAATGGATAAATAAAAAAGGAGCAAATGAATTCACTACTATAAGGGAAGAAGAGATGTCAATTATGGAAAAGAGAGGATTTGAGAGTTAGATATGGGCATATTATTGGTGTGACTCGAAAAAGATTAAAACATTTTTCTAAAATTACTTTATTGTGTGGTTGTGTGTGCATAAAATATAACATGTAATGCAAACCAAAGTAACCAAAGCTATGTCAAGGGATCACTAATGCAATGTAATTGTGTGAAACCTAAGGTCATCTCCAACCAGCCAAACTCTGATTACAGCCATCAAATGAGTTGGGACAAGCTAGGTGCAATTAAAGGATGACTAAATTAAATACCACATGTAAAATCAAGATTTGGACATTAAAATGTTAAGCTATATGAATAAAAATATAAGATTAAATGGTTAAGATGCACCTAGGTTGATTCGAGCTAGTTTTGGAAAGTGTTGCAGATTGGATTATGCATCTCCTGGTGAATTTTGAGCTAATTTAGGTATGTGGCAGCCAACTAGATGTCCAATAGGGAGGCCTTATAAGTTTCCCTGGTGGCCTTGAATTAGTGCAATGCCTACTTATGATAATTCTAGGTTTTGTTTTGCTTTGTGGTCTAAATAATCTATCAACATTTTACCTATCAATAATGAACTGAGGATAGTTTATCAATAGAAAACATGTTGATGAATGCAAGTACGAAAAATTTAATCATAATGAAATAGATTGATTTCACTTGATATTGAAGGAATCTAGATATGTAATCAAAAGGGTTGCTGGAGGACTCTATGAAGGTCTACTAAACATTTTGTGCTTTTACAATTTGCAAGTTAGACCTAGGAACCCATGTAAAATGTAAAGTATTACATTTTGACATAAAATGGCAAATTAAGACACTTATACTAGACTAAATTGAGTTTTCTAAACATGAAAGGCTTAAAAATGGACCGAGGAAGGTCTGAATCTAATTTGGTGAAATTTTTACCTAATTTTGGCTTATTTTGGGCAAGTGACAACCAACTGGAAGGCCGTTGGGTTGACAAGGTGAAGGGGACAACTAGGTGGGCAGCCAAGATGGAGGCCTTGCTAACAAGGGATAGCTAGTTATTGGTGACACTTGAGATGAAAAACTTTATGGTTCTATTGAGCTCACTTTGGCCTAATGAAGATGGGATGACTATATTGGTGATATTCTACAAATATTTTTGGAAATAGCCTACATTATGAAGCGTTTATGGTAGAAAACCTATAAAAACATAGGTTAGAAGGGGAGTACCTCAGTTGGCCCCTTGTGGGTGTTCAAACATGTTTCCACATGATAGATAAGCATGAATATTATAATATGAGATTATTTAGAAAAATAAACTAAGTCTAAAACACACTTTATTCCATTAAACCTTCAAAACCTAGTCCTAGGGTTCTTGGGAATTGTGCAAATAAGTGAGAGTGGGAGAAATGGTTTGTATAACAAAATGAGTTTTTGTGCAAAATTATTTTGAGGATTGTTAGAGGATTAGCATGTGGTATGGAAAAAAATATTCTAAAGTAACTGTAATAGAGGTTTGACTTGGATTAGACTAGGGTCTTTAATAGGGCCATAAAAATGGTATACACTCACAAAGGGGTGAGGGGTAGCATGGCTAAATGGAAAAATTAACTTTTGGTGATTAAAGAGGAGTTGAAGGGGATGATGTGATGGACTATTATTTTGAAGAACTAGGACTGAAAATGAGTTTTAAACTGAAAACCCTTTATATCTAAGCTCACTAACCTAGGATGGGTGTAATCTAGCTTAGGGGAGACCATTTGTGATAAAAAAAAATCAAGCTAAATGGGATGAAAATGGATGGGTTAAGGGTATAGAGGGGAAATGGAGTGGATGGAATGGGGATACCTACAATTATTTAGAAAATATGGCCATTTAAACATATAAAACCTTTTGGATAAATTCAAACTACACTTGAAAACATGAAAAATTAGGAGCTACTTGCAAAGAACCTTGGTGGGAGAATTACCTGAGCATGATATGAATATTTTGATCATTGTAGGCTAAACCTAACTTGCTCACAAATTTTTTGAAATTCTTTTAAATATAGTCATGATACTCTTTTTAAAAATAGAAAACCTTACTGACCTTTGCCAAAAATTACTTTTCTATGTTAAAATGAGGTAAATGTTGGGCCTTTTATAGATTTTTTAGAGAAAGTGTGGTAGAGGCTCATTGTTTATGGGTAGGTATAGAAATAATTAATATTCCCTCCAAAGTGTTTCTTGAGATCTTAAAAATTCAAGGCCACGATGTTGGGAGTAATAATAGAGGTGGTGTTGTCCAATAAGGTTTGGGCCCAATTTTTCATAGAATCTCAAGTGGACAAGTGTGCACTTAGAAACAATTTTTTTTAGCAAATTCATCCATTTAACTATGTTTTAGAAATGGGAAAGGTTGGTTTCACATGGAAAATTTAACTAAGAGTGGAAAACTAAGGGGGAAAATATGAGAAAAGGGTCAACGACCTAGGAAACACAAACGGAAAGGTTACGACATGGGGTGGCACTAATAGTTAAATTAAAATGACTACTTTAGGAAACATGACAAGGGATAAGGCAACATGGGGAAAGGGGAATTGTCATGGCTAGGACACAACATAGGTTAAGGAAAAAGACTAAAAATGTGAAAAAAACATGCACAAGGGCTAATGGGGATAAAATGGTTACAAATGTGTGATAAGGTATGCAATTACAATTTTCATAGTTATGTGCAACATTCTAATGTAGTCTAGAAATGGGGTTCTTATTTGAAGTACTACCAAAATCTAGTAGTTGAAACAGCAATTTCCCACAACAATAATCAAATTCAAATTTTATTCATAGATACATAGTAATATTTAGGAGTACAGAAACAATACAATTCAATTTAGTCTATTTTCCTCAGAGACAATATTTTCTTCTTCTACAATCACTAGCACCAAAACCAAAACCCCTAATAGAATGAATCCACCTCCTTATATACTTCCATTTTTAGGAAGTTAAATTATTTACTATGGAAGTTGAACCATTTTCAAGCATGGTAGATGAAGAACTAAATTTTTAGAGGTTGAAATCATGACTTTCAAACTTTAGACCACTTAAAAATGTATGTCTTTTGGGCAGATTGACAATTTGCCAAACCTTCAAACTCTTCATTTTCACTTGGTTTCAGCAAATCGGTGAACTTTAGAACTTCCAAACCTATTCTTCAAAATCCTTTGGTGATTCGGTGAACCATTGATCTTAAAACTCTCTTTTTCATAAAGCCTTTTGTTGAATTGACACTTTCACAAACCTTTAATTCTTCTTCTTCGGTGAAATGTGGAGTTCGCAAACCTTGAAGTTTGCCAAAAAGAAAAGAGAGCTAAGTTTGTTCGATGAAATATGTAGTTCACGAACTTGGACAAGTGTTGAAAATGAAGATGAGACAATTCTTTTGACAAAATCATGAGTTTGCAAACCTGAAAAGTTGTTGAAGATAGAAAATGAACTAATTCTTTCAACAAACTATTCTTTTAGTGAACTAGTCTTTCAGTGAACTAGTCTTTTAGTGAACTAAGGAGTTCGTGAACTTGAAGTTTTTCCAAAAATGGAGAGAAACTAAGTATTTTGGCAAAATTCAAGGTTCACGAACCTAGGATTGTGTCAAAATATTCCATCTTCACCAAAATTTCTTGAAACTTCATCAAATTGAAGCTATGGATAACTATTAAGATCTTATACAAGGTGATGTATTTCATTTGACCAAATTGAATACAAATTTTCTCTTAAAGAAAACTGCCAAAACCACTAAAACACAACAAAATTAAACTAATATACTGACAACAAAACCTAAAATATTTTGGTTGATACATGATTACTTGTGGACATAAATGCTCCTGCATCAAACAAGTTGGGTAAGAGAAATGTTCCATGAGTGTGTAGCTAATTAACATTTATGAAAGTCTAGAATCAAAATTCCATACTTCACCAAATCTGAAGCATTCACCCAAGAGGCCTCATCAACTACTATGTCCTTCCAACAAACCAGATATTCCCAATACTCCTTTCCCCTTGTTCTCT
The DNA here is from genome assembly GCA_027924645.1 of Cunninghamia lanceolata. Lineage (NCBI taxonomy): Eukaryota > Viridiplantae > Streptophyta > Pinopsida > Cupressales > Cupressaceae > Cunninghamia > Cunninghamia lanceolata. The sequence continues at coordinate 846,223 of BSBN01000905.1, forward strand.
TGATCACATGAGAATCTATCACTTTGTCTACTTCTTCAAATTTCTTCTTAGGAAATTGATGTATCCATCCTCATTCATCTTATAAATCTAAATGTGTATCTCCTTATGTACTTGTTTCCCCTTCATAATACTTAAATACAAATCGGCAACATTGAATATGGGAGATATATCTATACCTATTGGAAGTTCAATTTCATACATGCATTGGATGAAAACTTTCTCAACACTCTACATGAGCCTATTTTCTTCCACTTCAACTTATTATATGTTCCTCAAGAGGGAACCTTTCTTTTCTCCAATGTGCCAAAACCAAATCACCTACCTAAAATCCTTATTCTTGTTTCTTCACATCTGCATATTCTTTGTATTTCCTAGCACTCCTCTCCAAATTTTCCTTCACGTCTCTATGCAACTCTTGAAGGTACTTAGCAAAGTCCTTTGCAATAGCACTCTTTCTACCTAAATCTACACTATCGCTCAATTCATCAAAACCTCTAGGAATTTAACCATAGACAATATGGAATGGGCTTTTTCCTACACTTCAATTGACTAAATTAGTGTAAGAAAATTTTGCCTAGGCCAATTTATTAAATCCCATTGATTAGGCATATCCCCTACCAAACATCTCAGCAAATTACCAAGACTCTTATTTACAACTTCAATTTGATCATCAATCCAAGGATGGTAAGTTGAATTGAACCCCAACTAAGTTCCCAATTTCTTCCACAAAGTGCACCAAAAATAGCCAACAAATTTTGTGTCCCTATCAAAGACAATACTTTTTGGCAATCCATGCAACCTAACTACCTCTTTGAAAAATAATGTAGCTATGTGCAAAGCATCATTTGATTTCTTGTATGGAATAAAATGAACCATCTTCAAAAACCTATCAACCACAACAAATACATAATAATTACCTCTTTGTGTTCATGGTAATCCCAAAACAAAGTCCATACTTATGTGCTCCCATTGTCTCTATAGTAATGGCTGATACAAGCCTATATTCTATCTTGCTCCTTTAGCATGTTGGAAATTTTGACAACCTTACACCATTTTTTTCATGTGTGCATTCATCTCAGGCCAATAATACCCTTCACTCAATTGTGCCAATGTTTTATCCACTCCAAAATGTCTACTCAAACCTCCACTATATTTCTCCCTTATCAAATTTTCCATCGTTGATGCCTGAGGTATGCACAATCTCATCTCTTTGAACAACAAACCTTATTGAACAAAAAAATCTAGCCATGGAGTTTTATCCTTTTCGACTGGATTCTTGCATGTTTCCCATGCTTATTTGAAATCAGGATATTCTTCATATAACTCCCCCATAGAATCAAAACCAACAACATTCACTCTCATTTCATTCAACAACAAACATCTCTGACTTAGTGCATCAACTACCCAGTTAGATTTTCCACTTCTATGTTTCAAAACAAATGAATAACTTTGCATAAATTCAACCCACTTCATGTGTTTCTAATTTAACTTACCTTGACTATTTATGAACTGTAGTGCATGATTATTTGTATACAACATGAACTCCTTAGGTAGAAAATAATGTCCCCATTTCTTGAGTGCCTTTATAATTGCATAAAATTCTTGATCATATTTTTTGTCTCATTCAACTTCTCTTTGAAGTACATTATTGGCCTTCCTTCTTAACTAAGGACTCCTCCAATCATTGTCCCACTTGCATCACAATCTACTTGGAACACTTTTCCAAAATCAATAGTTACAACACTAGCTATTCGGTCACTATTTCTTTCAACAACTGAAAACTTTTCTCTATTGCAGATGTCCAAACAAATTCTTTCCTACTACCCTTCATGGTCTTTGTAATAGGTGCACAAATTCCACTAAAATTTCTGATGAACTTTTTATAGAAGCTTGCTAATCCATGAAGCTCCTTGCTTCAAACATACTCCTTGGTGAAGGCCAATTCACAATTGCTTTGACCTTTTCCAAATCCATTTTTAGTCCATCTCTAGAAACAACAAACCCTAAATATACCAACTCTCTCTTCATGAAACTATAATTTTTCAAATTCACTAACAATATTTCCTCTTCAGCCTTTGCAAAACTACCCTAACATGCTACAAATGCTCTTCTTTTGTTTACTAAATATCAAAATGTCATCCAAATATACAATCATGAACTTACCAATAAAAGGCTTCAACACTTCGTTCATCAACCACATGAACATATTGGGGGCATTTGTTAACCCAAACAACATTTCCAACCAAATTAATACAAACCATCTTTTTTCTTGATTGATGTCTTCCACTCATCTCCTTCCCTTATTCATATTTGATGGTACCGACTCTTTAAATCAATCTTCGTGAAATATTTGGCTCCACTCAAACAATCCATCATATCATCCATCCATGGTAATGGAAACCTATAGCTTATTGTTATCTTGTTTATGTCCCTCGAATCTATACACATCTGCCATTCCCTATAAAGACCACTCACATTAATTCAATAAAATATTGCACAAAACAATAAAATTAAAATTTTTACTCAAATAATTTATTCCACACTAATATTCTAACATGAATATACAGTAAGCTAGAGAAACATAGCTTAATAAATGTGTATGTAGAAATATGGAAATAAAAAAAAGCAATACATTAAAGAACCTATTCCATACTTGAACAACACCTCAGCTAGGAATCAAAGGACTAAGCAAATAATAAAAATGATAAACAATCCTATGATATTTGATCATGATTTTGATATGTTTGGTTGTTCAATTTTGTAGCATAACAACTAGTATGAATGATAATGGATATGAAGATCTAAAGTGATTTTGACAACATGATCATGATGTATGAAGATATCCTCCATGAATGGCTTGGGTGAGGCTTGATTTATAGGAGGTGAGGGATAGGAATGGATGGTTAGGATTAGATTAGTGATAGATGGCTAGGATTAAGTGAGACAATGATCAAGGATGAATGATTGAGATTAAAAGATATGGATGGCTAGGATTGAAAGGTTATTTAATTTTGGATCACTCAGTTAATGAAGGTGCCAATTAGTTGAGGATAGGATAGTGTGACAAAGTGGTCGATTGTGTGATAAAGAATTTAAATAAAAAATTACTTAAATTATGAGAGAGAGACATGTGTGAGGATGAAAATAAAGGTGAGATAAATTAAATAATAAAATTATTTATATATGTGGTGAGGGCTAATTTAAATAAATATTTGATTCATTTAAATTCGATGATGGAGGAAAGTGTAACATCCAAATCCAAAATGACAAGAAGTAACTAAGTTTTCACAACGGTAAATTTTTTTTTACTAGGTAATCAAATACAAAAGTAACTCATCTATAATCCAATACAACATTTTTCATTCTATTATAAACATGATTTCATTTTCATAAAAACTTGAAAGAAATGATATACATTAAACTCTTTTCTAATCAATGAAATTTTCTTGAAACAACAAATATTGGAAACATACCATGATCATGCATCTCGATTATCGGCCCATCACATTCAAGACTCGGCATTCCTCAATATTTGGAAGAGAAAGTATCTTCAAGGAGCTTAACCTCCAACCACAGACCGTCGGTCTCCCGCACTCCTTCCTAACCGGAAGTGGCCCTACCCTACTCAAGAGGATAGACTTAGGATAACCATCGGTGTTTGCCATATGAGCTTTGGTGTTGTAACCTACGTATCTTGTTATCGTACAGATCCCTAGATACCCTCTAGTCATGCACGACACTCCACAAGAAACGCCATCCAGTTACGGTGAACGTTCGATGCACTTGAGGATAGTACACCACCTTGGCCAAAGGATTTGTTTTTCGGTAGCGTTCTAAGAACACACGAACTTGGTTCACCCACCCTACTCGACTTGAACTGATCAAAATCCTACAGTTTCCCATTTGTATAATTTGAAATAATGGACAACCTTGATGACCTCAAGGGTTTAGGATTTCCTCCTGTAATAGCGCCAGCGCAACATTTACTCTAATTCAGAGTTCATAGTTTCATAAACTCTTGTTTATGTAAAAACATTATTTACTGACGCCCACACCTAAGCGATCTCTATCTTAGCTTTCCGGTTCCCATAAGTTTATATGACTTACTTACGTATATATCAATAATTACTCGTAATCCCAGAATTCAAAGTTTTAGACCCAAAAAGGTCTTCATTAAAATAGCGACACCAAACTCATCGCAGGCAATTTTATTTAAAACACAAAAAGTGGGTTCCATAACCCCCACCCATGTTAATTCTCAAAAATAAAGCTCCCACTTTAGTTGGTTGCATTAACATTACTTGTTGTATCTGGTAGCTCATCGCCATTCAAGAAATACTCTATTGTAGTATTGTTGATGACTGGTCTCGGGTTGACAATGTCTTTAGAGTGAAGACGATAACTCAAAAACTTTCCTAGATCTCCTAGATTAGTTATGAATGATTTAATAATTTCAAAGATGCTTCAATCACGTAACAACCTGAATGTTGTTCAATCTACACAAGTGGGATAGTTATAATAGTTTATCTGACATCATAGGGAGGTTCGATGCTTAGTTCACGTAGGGACATTTTATCCAATGCCAGAAAGTCTCTACAATCATATCTCAACACTTATTCACGGTCAGAGAGCCATGCAGTAATTAAAGATGAAACTTACGGTTCTCTGGCCATATTCACAGATATCATGATGTACTCTTCACTATACAACCAAAATATTTTGCTACGTTATAAGTTTTAATGACTAAAGAAACATAGCTTTTTCTAAGCTTCCAATGCGGCAAGCAGACTAAACTCTCCACTCACATACTTATGCAGAAAACTATGATGCAGATTATGTGGGGTAGACTTACTTGAAGATTATCGAAACATATGTTTGAAAACAGAATCTTATACATCAATAGCAACACTCATACGCTGCCAGACAAGACATGAAATACGTGAACAGATAGTGCAGAGAGAGAGAGATAAGAACCTGTCTCTCTGTAGTAGAACAACGCTCTAAACTGGAAGTCTTAGCTGCTCCTTCGATGTTGTCCTTCCCTAGACTTTACCCACAACACCTTGCTTTCCCGTCCTCACTGGTTTCCCTGAAATCTTCTGCAGAAAACTTTCCCCAGACCAATAACGACCACCCCTTCTCTCCTTACCCACGAGTATTTCCCTTATCCCACATCTCTCTCCCGTGAAGGAAAACAAACTCTCTTTTTACTGCCGTTTCTCCCGCCACCTTGCGAAGGAATCTCTCTCCTTAAACACAGCGACCCCACTTCACAAACTGTTCTCTCCATTTTCCCCACGTCGCAGTCCTTACTTGCTCGCCCCCCGGCCACTACTAACTACCTCCAACCCTCTTAACTCTCACCTCCAACTAAGAAACACACTCCTTCCTCCTATGTCGTCGCCACTATTCCCTCTAACCACAACAACCGCCGTTTGTTTCATCTTTCTCCGCAGCTTCTCCCTATCCGTCGGTATCTCCCATACCACGCAGGTGTAACTCCCAACATACTGCGGTTTAGATAATGATTTAATCCCAAACACCCCCGATACCTTCCACTCACTTTAGTGATGGCATCAATCAATAAGTTGCGGTTTTCTCCAACTCGCTCCACTACCTTCCACGATGATGAAGCTCCTCAAGCTGAGGTTTGTTAACCTCATTCCAACCACACAACTATGATTTCGTTCCCTCTACAATGAGACAGCATGGCATTAACTTCGACGGTCACACTTCTAACACCATCACTAAATTTTCTCTCTCACCCACGGAGGAGGAACTTAAGACATTCTACCACTATCAATACTAGCCTAACTCAGGGGGGGTCGACATTACTGACCTTAAACCCGATTTCCCATTTATCACGACGAAACAAAAAGGTGATGGCTCCTATAGCGACATGACTTCGCTAAAGGACATAGCAATTCCGTACTTACTCAAACATAATGGCATCAAACCTTCCAAACCAATTAAAGATGAATTGAAAAGTTAAACTCGACACGGCGGCGGTTAGGAAATGATTAGAGCACCGTTTTGGTCAAAATAGAAAAAGAGACAAAGACCACCTTGTTAAGAAAACTCAAGGTCAGATTGACAACAACTCGCGGTCAAAGATAGAAGAAAAGACTCACGTTAAACGACGAACATAATCGCTAAGGCTTTCAAATCGACATTCGTCGATCTATGCGAAAAGAAAATATTCGCAACATAAATTCGACGCGATTTACGACAATCACGACGGATTGATCGTATCGCAAACGAATTCTTACAACGTTAGACGCTCAAGGTCGACTTCTCGCGTCCTTCGACTACAGAACAAGATTTACTATTTCTCCACACCATGGTTCATTAAATACTTATCAACAAAAATAGTAAACGTCCAACTAAGTCGACTTGCTATAATGGACTTACGACACCATCGACGACTCCAAGATTCTACAAGACGACTTTCGACTAGGATGTTATACTTTATCCTTTGGCGTCGATATCAAATTAACTACCCAAACCGACAAACAAGACTTACTTGTTGGTTCCCAAGTTTATCTATCTGCTTGGCGATCTCAGTGACAAACACCTTTGGTTAGTTTCTAGAGTCTATACTCTCTCTCGAAGATACTTTCTCTTCCGTCGAACACGGTCCACCTGTTCCTGCATCGACAGACTCGCATACAATTTTGTGGTCAAAGCATCTATGATCCAAATATAATATATTCAAACATCATTGCATTTATTCTAAAGACATTTAGTCTACGTATCTTGATCGTAATCAATAGATTCCGCAATTTCATATTACAACTTTGTAAGATAAATTTTCAGTTTTCATGTCGTTCAAATCATAGTAATTTACTAAAATTTGCAAGAAAGTAAATAGCATAATTGTTTTCAAAAGGAGGGATGTAACATATCCTTCCCCTTTAAAAATCATCGTCCCCGATGATTAAGTTTATCAAGCAAAACTTAAACTTAAAACAAACTTTCTATAATGCAACATTAATGTCTTTAAAAAGTTTTGGAAATCTTTGATAAATGTCTTTGTAGTCTTCCCAAGTGGCGCTATCCTCGCCATATTGGTCCCACTATATTTTGCATTGTAAAACTTCTCGATTACGTAAACGAAGTTTACGCATTTCGAGCACCTTGAGTGGCTCGATCACAACCACCCCTTCTTCTTGCATCTGTAAGGAATTCCAATTAAGGATGTGGTTATTACCTACAAAATATTTCTTTAAATACGAAACATGAAAAACATTATGCATCTTAGACAAGGCTGGAGGTAGAGCAACTTTGTAGGCAACCGGATTGATAATCTCTAGTACTTCGAAAGGTCCGACATAACGAGGAGCCAATTTCGAAGATTTACCAAACTTGATAGAACTCTTTTGGGGTTTCACCCGCAAAAGCACCTTCTCGCCAATAGAGAAGTGTCTAGGCACTCGTTTGCGATCAGCATAACTCTTTTGCCTATCATTGGCTTCTGCCAACCTCTTCCTAATCACTTTAACTTTTTCTTCCATATCAGCAAGCATTTCAGGTCCAATGCTTATCCTATCTTCCAGCTTATCCCAGCTTATAGGAGTTCTGCATTTCCTTCCATATAATGCTTCAAATGGCACCATCTTAATGGCAGAATGATAGGAGTTGTTATAGGCAAACTCGACAAGAGGTAGATATTCCTCCCATCTATATTGCTGATCCATGCAATACATTCTCAAAAGGTCTTCCAATACCTGGTTCACTCTTTCTGTCTGACCATCAGTTTCGGGATGATAAGCAGTACTTACATTCAGTTTAGTCCCTAATGCAGAAAATAAGGTTTGCCAAAACCGTGAAGTTATCCGAGCATCTCTATCAGATATTATCTTTTCAGGTACCCCATGCAATCTGAAAATCTCTTGCACAAATTTTCGAGCCAAAAGATGTGCTCCATCTGTCAAGTTTCCCGGTATGAAATGTGCAACCTTGGTTAGTTTATCCACAACAACCAATATTGCATCATGCCTATTCTTAGACATTGGCAACCCCTGGACAAAATCCATACTAATAACTTGCCATTTCCATTCTGGAATATCATGTGGGTACAACAACCCAGCAGGATGTTGGTGTTCTGCCTTCACTCTCTGACACTCCAAACAACTAGCTACAAACTTTGCAGCATCGCTTTTCATTCCTTTCCAGAAATATAATTGCTTGACATCAGCTAACAGTTTTGTCACACCAGGGTGTCCCGAGTAAGGAGCATAGTGAACTTCCTTCCACACAAGGTTTCTAAGTTCCTCTGAATCAGGGACATAAATTCTTCCCTTAAATCTCAGCAATCCATTGGATTCAAAACTGAATCCGTCATATCTTGGATCCTTAGGGTTTAGGTGCAGAGCCTGTTTCACTTGTTCATAATACTCATCCCCAGATAAGTTTTGCAATACTAAATCTTTAAAGTTAGCATGCATGGAGATTATAGAGGCTATGTGGCTTCTTCTACTTAGGGCATCTGCTACTCAGTTTTCCTTGCCCTTGATATAAGAAATTTCAAAGTCATAATCTGATATGAGTTCCAGCCATCTCCTTTGCCTTGCATTGAGATTAGGTTGTGTGAATATGTAGCGAAGGCTTTGGTGATCAGATTTTAAAATAAAAGTCCTTCCCAACAAGTAATGTCGCCACATCTGTAGGGCGTGAACCACTGCTGCCATCTCTAGGTCATGAGGAGCGTAGTTCTGCTCATAATTTTTCAGCTTCCTTGACTCATAGGCTACCACCCTGCCATCTTGCATAAGCACACCTCCCAATCCTTCACCCGAGGCATCAGTGATAACCTCAAACTCACCCTCTGGATCAGGAACTTTCAAAATTGGAGCGGTTGTTAATTTTTCTTTTAACAAGTCAAATGCCTTTTGACATTCAACCATCCAAACAAACCTTTTTCCTTTTCTCTGCAATGAGGTGATAGGACTAGCAATGCTTGAGAAGTTCAGCACAAATTTCCTGTAATACCCTGCCAATCCCATGAAACTTCGTACCTCTGACACATTGGTAGGTTCAGGCCATTCCATAATAGCTTTTATTTTGGCCGGATCAACTGATATCCCATCGGCTGATATAATGTGCCCTAAATACTGTACCTCTTTCTGAAAGAAAGTGCACTTGGAGAGTTTCGCATACAGCTTATGCTCTCTTAATCGCTGCAAGACTATTTGAAGATGTCGTGCATGCTCCTCTTCATCCTTGGAATAGATCAGAATATCATCAATGAAGACTAGTACAAACTTATCGAGACAATCTCTGAATATGCTATTCATGAGATTCATGAAAGCAGCAGGTGCGTTGGTTAATCCAAATGGTAACACCGTGAACTCATAATGACCATACCTCATTCTAAAAGCTGTTTTGGGAATGTCTTCCTCTTTTAACCTTAACTAATGGTATCCGGATCTCAGATCTATCTTGGAAAAGACCGATGCGCCACGCATTTGGTCAAATAGATCATCAATTCGTGGCAAGGGATACTTGTTCTTTATAGTTGCCTTATTAAGCATCCTATAGTCTATGCACAGCCTGAGAGTTCCATCTTTCTTTTTGACAAAGATAACCAGAGCTCCCCACGGTGATACACTTGGCCTAATCAAATTCTTAGACAAAAGCTCCTGCAACTGAGCTTTTAATTCCATAAGTTCAGTGGTAGTCATACGGTACGGAGCTTTAGAGATTGGCTCCGATCCTGGTTTAATATCTATACCAAAGTCAAAAGTTCTCTTCGGAGGCAAGCCAGGTAACTCCTCAGGAAATACATCTCTGAAGTTGCATAGAAATGGATATTTTTCCTCAAAAGATTGCTTCTCCGAGGTTTCCTCTACTAGGTCCATCTTAACTGCAAAAAGTTGACACCCCTTTCGTCTAGCCCGCTTTAGTTGTTTTGAAGAAATGGATCTAACCTTTATTTCCCGCTGAATTCCTTGAAGATTTACAGTTTTGCCCGTCTCATCCAGACACTCGATGGTTTTATGAAAACAATCTACTTTGGCTTGATGTTTCCACAACCAGCTCATTCCTAGGATGACATCGTAGGACCCTAAAGGCGCTACGTACAAGTTTGCCTTAGTGGTGAAGTTAGAAACATCAATCCTAGCTTCGAACAAACATTGCTCTACCTGAGCCTTTGAATTATTTGCATACTCTACTGTCCAAGGTTTTGACATAAAGCCAGCTTTTCTAGAAAATTTACTTAGGACTCTAGGTGACACAAAATTTTCTGTTGCACCCGTATCAAATAAAATAGAAACAGGAACTCCAAATAAGGTACCTGTCATCTCAATAGGAGTGATCTGATACTCTGCTTGCCGATTGTCGAGAGCGGCATGAATCCTTTGCTGAAAGGCTTCCTGTTGTGAAGGAAGCTCCATGTTCCTGGGCCTCCCATTTGGCTTCTTGTTGGGGCAACGGTTGGCATAATGATCTCCTCCACAAGAGAAACATCCTCCTATAGGTCCTCGCTTCTCAGTTGGCCTACTTGCAGAGTCACCATTCTTCTTAAAATTTGTATTTCTCTTAAAATCTTCACCCCTGTGCTCATTACCAGATCCTCCTTGATTCTTTCGATTTCCCCTATCAAATCTCCTGTTTCCATATCCCTTATCATTTTTCCTTTTAAAAGACTGATCATTGTAGTTCTTGTCAAACTTCTTGCGTTTCTTGTCACGGTAAGCGGAGATAGACTTAATCTTCTGCTCCTGTTTTATTGCCTTTTCATAAACTTGATCCATTGTGCTTGGACCATGCACCTCCACTTCACCACCGATCTGAGGGTTAAGTCCCATGATGAACTTTCTGATTCGGAACCTTTCGTCCTTTTGGTATTGGGGAACATACTTCAGTAACCTAGTGAATTTTTTTGCATACTCAATCACAGATAATTCACCTTGCCTGAGGTTTTGGAAGTCTGTTAACTTCTGATCAAAATACAACTGTGGTAACCACCGTTTACAGAAAAGTTCCACGAACTCGTCCCATGTCACCTTCAAGGGACTTAGTTCCAACTCCATTTTCTTATTCATCCACCAAGTGGATGCTTCCCCAGACAGCTGATAGGCTCCCCACACGGCTTTAGTAACCTCAGAGTAGTTTCTGATCTCAAAATATTTCTCCATCTCCGTCAACCATGCTTCAGCTGCGTCTCCAGTTTTTGTTCCATCAAACTTTGGAGGATTAACCTTCTTCATATCCTTAGATAGCTCTAAGGCAAGTTTATCCTTGGTTCTTCTTTGGGCTTCACTGTCATCATGATGTTCACTTGACGTGCCATTTTCCCAATGTTTACTCTTGCTTGTGAAGTGAGAGTTCTCGTTTCCATCCTCTGTGTTACCAGTTTCATCTATTTTCCTCTCTAGTTTGTTCAATCTTTCCTTGGTTTCAGTGAGCATGTTGAGGATCCTATCCAACTTGTCAGTGGAATTTTCCCGAGAGTTACGACCTTCCCGATCCTCCCCCTCGTTAAACCCTGATTGGTCCATGCTAGTTTAGTTTCACACCTGTTTAAACATATACTAATCAGTTTTACGCTTATTAAATTAAACACCATCAAAAGAACACAGCATTTGATCATATTCATAATTGCTCTCAAACCAAAATTTTGTCTTTATTTATTTTGCAAAATTGTTTCAACATCATTAGAGATAGACAAATCTCATGTTTCTACATAATGTTATCTAGTGGAGTGTAACCTTCGGATTCATTGTCCGACACATAATCACGAGGTGTATACCCCTCAGACTCACTATCTGAAGATAACTCGATAATCTCAGCTCTAGGCATTACACGTGGATCTCTAGTGATCATGGGTATAGTACTAGGTACAATCTTAGGTACACTAACAGGTACACTAACAGGTACACTATCAGTTTCTATCCAGGAGCAATGGTCGATCATGGTTCGAACTGCCATCGCTGCTCCCTCTAGGAGTTCTCTCCTCACTCGCTTAAGTCGTGACATTGCATTGGCTAAGGTTTCCACATCATCAAGCCAAATGTCATTCTCATCATTGGTTTTCTCTATGGTCTTGACCATCGCAAGTCGTTTCTGCTTAGCTTGCAGATAACGCTTTTTACCCGCGAAGGATTTTCTTGCGGTTTTCTTGGTGTATACCATCCTGGCACAATAAACCAAATCATTAGCTACCCGCATAATGATGATTTCCTAATCAGGTTAGTGGACTCATCAGCCCTAGTGCTGAACCTGGCTAGCTCTGATACCATATGTAACATCCAAATCCAAAATGACAAGAAGTAACTAAGTTTTCACAACGGTAAATTTTTTTTTACTAGGTAATCAAATACAAAAGTAACTCATCTATAATCCAATACAACATTTTTCATTCTATTATAAACATGATTTCATTTTCATAAAAACTTGAAAGAAATGATATACATTAAACTCTTTTCTAATCAATGAAATTTTCTTGAAACAATAAATATTGGAAACATACCATGATCATGCATCTCGATTATCGGCCCATCACATTCAAGACTCGGCATTCCTCAGTATTTGGAAGAGAAAGTATCTTCAAGGAGCTTAACCTCCAACCACAGACCGTCGGTCTCCCGCACTCCTTCCTAACCGGAAGTGGCCCTACCCTACTTAAGAGGATAGACCTAGGATAACCATCGGTGTTTGCCATCTGAGCTCTGGTGTTGTAACCTACGTATCTTGTTATCGTACAGATCCCTAGATACCCTCTAGTCATGCACGACACTCCACAAGAAACGCCATCCAGTTACGGTGAACGTTCGATGCACTTGAGGATAGTACACCACCTTGGCCAAAGGATTTGTTTTTCGGTAGCATTCTAAGAACGCACGAACTTGGTTCACCCACCCTACTCGACTTGAACTGATCGAAATCCTACAGTTTCCCATTTGTATAATTTGAAATAATGGACAACCTTGATGACCTCAAGGGTTTAGGATTTCCTCCTGTAATAGCGCCAGCGCAACATTTACTCTAATTCAGAGTTCATAGTTTCATAAACTCTTGTTTATGTAAAAACATTATTTACTGATGCCCACACCTAAGCGATCTCTATCTTAGCTTTCTGGTTCCCATAAGTTTATACGACTTACTTACGTATATATCAATAATTACTCGTAATCCCAGAATTCAAAGTTTTAGACCCAAAAAGGTCTTCATTAAAATAGCGACACCAAACTCATCGTAGGCAATTTTATTTAAAACACAAAAAGTGGGTTCCATAACCCCCACCCATGTTAATTCTCAAAAATAAAGCTCCCACTTTAGTTGGTTGCATTAACATTACTTGTTGTATCTGGTAGCTCATCGCCATTCAAGAAATACTCTATTGTAGTATTGTTGATGACTGGTCTTGGGTTGACAATGTCTTTAGAGTGAAGACGATAACTCAGAAACTTTCCTAGATCTCCTAGATTAGTTAATGAATGATTTAATAATTTCAAAGATGCTTCAATCACGTAACAACCTGAATGTTGTTCAATCTACACAAGTGGGATAGTTATAATAGTTTATCTGACATCATAGGGAGGTTCGATGCTTAGTTCACGTAGGGACATTTTATCCAATGCCAGAAAGTCTCTACAATCATATCTCAACACTTATTCACGGTCAGAGAGCCATGCAGTAATTAAAGATGAAACTTACGGTTCTCTGGCCATATTCACAGATATCATGATGTACTCTTCACTATACAACCAAAATATTTTGCTACGTTATAAGTATTAATGACTAAAGAAACATAGATTTTTCTAAGCTTCCAATGCGGCAAGCAGACTAAACTCTCCACTCACATACTTATGCAGAAAACTATGATGCAGATTATGTGGGGTAGACTTACTTGAAGATTATTGAAACATATGTTTGAAAACAGAATCTTATACATCAATAGCAACACTCATACACTGCCAGACAAGACATGAAATACGTGAACAGACAGTGCAGAGAGAGAGAGAGATAAGAACCTGTCTCTCTGTAGTAGAATAACGCTCTAAACTGGAAGTCTTAGCTACTCCTTCGACGTTGTCCTTCCCCAGACTTTACCCACAACACCTTCCTTTCCCGTCCTCACTGGTTTCCCCGAAATCTTCCGCAGAAAACTTTCCCCAGACCAATAACGACCACCCCTTCTCTCCTTACCCACGAGTATTTCCCTTATCCCACATCTCTCTCCCGTGAAGGAAAACAAACTCTCTTTTTACTGCCGTTTCTCCTGCCACCTTGCGAAGGAATCTCTCTCCTTAAACACAGTGACCCCACTTCACAAACTGTTCTCTCCATTTTCCCCACGTCGCAGTCCTTACTTGCTTGCCCCCCGGCCACTACTAACTACCTCCGACCCTCTTAACTCTCACCTCCAACTAAGAAACACACTCCTTCCTCCTATGCTGTCGCCACTATTCCCTCTAACCACAATAACCGCCGTTTGTTTCATCTTTCTCCGCAGCTTCTCCCTATCTGTCGGTATCTCCCATACCACGCAGGTGTAACTCCCAACATACTGCGGTTTAGATAATGATTTAATCCCAAACACCCCCGATACCTTCCACTCACTTTAGTGATGGCATCAATCAATAAGTTGCAGTTTTCTCTAACGCGCTCCACTACCCTCCACGATGATGAAGCTCCTCGAGCTGAGGTTTGTTAACCTCATTCCAACCGCACAACTATGATTTCGTTCCCTCTACAATGAGACAGCATGGCATTAACTTCGATGGTCGCACTTCTAACACCATCACTAAATTTTCTCTCTCACCCACGGAGGAGGAACTTAAGACATTCTACCACTATCAATACTAGCCTAACTCAGGGGGGGTCGACATTACTGACCTTAAACCCGATTTCCCATTTATCACAACCAAACAAAAAGGTGATGGCTCCTATAGCGACATGACTTCGCTAAAGGACATAGCAATTCCGTACTTACTCAAACATAATGGCATCAAACCTTCCAAACCAATTAAAGATGAATTGAAAAGTTAAACTCGACACGGCGGCGATTAGGAAATGATTAGAGCACCGTTTTGGTCAAAATAGAAAAAGAGACAAAGACCACCTTGTTAAGAAAACTCAAGGTCAGATTGACAACAACTCGCGGTCAAAGATAGAAGAAAAGACTCACGTTAAACGATGAACATAATAAATTATTTCACGCTAGGGCTTTCAAATCGACATTCGTCGATCTATGCGAAAAGAAAATATTCGCAACATAAATTCGACGCGATTTACGACAATCACGACGGATTGATCGTATCACAAACGAATTCTTACAACGTTAGACGCTCAAGGTCGACTTCTTGCGTCCTTCAACTACAGAACAAGATTTACTATTTCGCCACACCATGGTTCATTAAATACTTATAAACGAAAATAGTAAACGTCCAACTAAGTCGACTTGCTATAATGGACTTACAACGCCATCGACGACTCCAAGATTCTACAAGACGACTTTCGACTAGGATGTTATACTTTATCCTTTGGCATCGATATCAAATTAACTACCCAAACCGACAAACAAGACTTACTTGTTGGTTCCCAAGTTTATCTATCTGCTTGGCGATCTCAGTGACAAACACCTTTGGTTAGTTTCCAGAGTCTATACTCTCTCTCGAAGATACTTTCTCTTCCGTCGAACACGGTCCACCTGTTCCTGCATCGATAGACTCGCATACAATTTTGTGGTCAAAGCATCTATGATCCAAATATAATATATTCAAACATCATTGCATTTATTCTAAAGACATTTAGTCTACGTATCTTGATCGTAATCAATAGATTCCGCAATTTCATATTACAACTTTGTAAGATAAATTTTTAGTTTTCATGTCGTTCACATCATCATAATTTACTGAAATTTGCAAGAAAGTAAATAGCATAATTATTTTCAAAAGGAGGGATGTAACAGAAAGTGGGAATTAATTAAATAAATAATATTATTTACTCAATTGGCTAGAGGATAAATGGGATAAATTAAATAAATATAATTTATTTATTTAATTTAGGAGATGGAGGAAATGGATTAATTAAATAAATAAGATTTATTTAATTAATTTGGGAAAGGGATTTATGGTAAAGGGGTACTCTTAGGACAAAAGTGTCGCAAGGTGGTGTCGACTAGGTGATATCATAAGACATGTCAATTTCAGGTGTCTACAATAAAACATAAGGATAAATTATTTTACATCATCATGGCCATTAAATCATTAATACAACAAACTTTGACATAACATAAATGGTTATCCTTTGGAGATCATCATCTATGAATGCAAGGAGAGAGAGCATCATCAGAGTGATTTACCACCCATCCACGAAGCTTATGCTTCTCTAGCCTTACTCCAAACAGGAGAATCCCGACCCTTCATGAGTGGTCTAGCAATTGGAACCAACAAGCATGATGGAATTTGGTGTGACATGATATATCTAACATTTAACAAATAGTACAAACTATAGCAAATGAACTTATATCATGATATGGCAAAGAGTTCAAAAATAAATCAGACAAGTGCAAATACTTTTGATTTAATTTCAAAGCTTTGGCCACATCATCTTTTTTAGTTGATAATGATAACTAGGTAGGTTAGTAAACCTAGCCTGCCCTTCTTTGTGACCCCATATTCGAAACCCATCCAAGACCCAATAAAAAATTAAGTCTATTACTCTAGGAATACTTAATCATTCTATCTAACCATTCAACAAGGTGGAGAGAAAAGTTCTCTATCATATCTTAGTTACCATCTATTTAACATTATGTTGAGCAAAAGAGTTTCATATCAACATAGAATTGTATCTCATTAATAATATGCAAAAGCATATTTAATGTTAAAAATAATGTTGTTCAACAAAAGATTGTTCTAACCATGAAGTCATTACTAAACATAAACAAATGCCATAAATCATAACTATTTAATAATATAAGGTTGTCTCCTAATCCATTCAAAACAAGTTTGAGGAAGTATTCTTCATCATAGCTAAGTTAATAATTAGACCAATGAAATCTTTCAATTCAAGAAAATGTTAACTATATAAAAGCATAGTTTCTAAAAAAATTCTTTCTATTATGGTTTTGAGATATTCAAGTCATGAAGATTTGTTATAATCTAAGAAAGAATGAAAATGCTATTAATCCATAAAAATTCATAATCATTCTATTTATACAAGATAAATTCTTTTAATACAAATACAAGATAGTTTTATATTCATAATACAAAATAAATTCATATTCTTTTTATATAAATATAAGACCATTCTTTAGAGGATAGAATAGATTGATTTAGAAAGGTTTTAAAAGATAAGATTAGAATGTTTTATAAAAGGGTTCAGTTTAGAATTTTAAGAAAAGAAAGATTCATTTATAATCTAAAGAGAATCCTATAAGAAGGATAAAGTCACCTAAGTTTAAAGAAAGAAGTGTGTGTGTGTGTGTGTGTGTGTGTGTGTGTGTGTGTGTGTGTGTGTGTGTGTGTGTGTGTGTGTGTGTGTGTGTGTGTGTGTGTGTGTGTGTGTGTGTGTGTGTGTGTGTGTGTGTGTGTGTGTGATGTAATCCTATCTATAAAATTTATGTGATTTCTATCCTTTAATGGACATCTTGAAACATAAAACATACTTTCTATGATATATTACTACTTTAAATAATTCTCATTCAAAATAAAATATTTAACCTTACTTCTAATTTGAATCCTAAGATAAGAAATCCTTGTATAATTAAATAAGTATGAAATAAGACTCACAAATTATTGATAACATAAGTTAAATGAGATAAGTTTAAAAACAAGTTGCTTTAAGAAATTTAAAGGTGAAGACACAGACTAGGATACTCGCAAATCATTATACTTCTGAGATTGCATAATAGGATACTTGCAGATTATATGATATTCACGGTCACAAGGAAAGATTGATTGATTGGTCTCAACCAAAATGCTTTGATAAAAAACCACAAGGTTATTCAAAACCCACACAAAAGGAGCTATATGCAGGGACTTCTTGACTATGTCTCAGATAAATGTTCAAGAGAAAATTGTCTAGTCGCTGATTTGAGTTGATAGAAGAATTAAAATCCTTCAAATATGTTTGCATTTGTTGAGGTAAAAAAATACATAAAAGGATGCCCTTTTTAATTATACAGAGGACACTGAAACAGATTAGAAGAAAGGTTGTTAAGAACCTTTAAGCATAATGCATCAAAGGAATAGAATCAAGGCACACTAGAAGAAAAATATAAAAAATAATTGTGTGATAAACTTTTGAAGATATAAACATGCTCAACGATGTGGGATTAGGAGTTATATTCTCAAACTTATTCACAGAGGATGGAGGCACCATAGAGGATATATATTCATGGGATAAGAAAAGATCACATAAGGATAACAATGGTTTGAAGACTTGGCTATTGATCTGGTTAAAAACCTAGACCTTTCACAATGATGAGACCTAGCCATTCAAATATGTCATACTAAAATATTTTTATTGGTATTGGAGCATTCAAGCATGCAAACAAGTATCTAGTTTCCCCTAATATGTTTCCAAGGATGGATGTCCATTTGAAGAAACATATTGAGGAAATAAAATTAAAAGAAGGAAGCACATATTTGAATCTAAATGCCATGCATGTAAAACATGGAAGCATAAACCAGGCATAAATCTAATTAGTGGACCAAAAGAGAATTGGTCTACAGGAATACCAGGATTTGCAAAGTAATTGAAATATTTAAAAAAAAAACATAGACCAAGTTTAGAATGAAATCCCAACAATGGTGGAAAACACAGATATAAACAAACCCCAATAAATTTATTTCATAGAAAAAAAGAATAATATCCAAATAAAATGCATACCTGAAAAGGACCAAAAGGACCTTGGCCATACTTTTGTAAGAGGCCCATGTGGGAATGTACAAAAGGCCATGCATTTGTACACATGGGGGGATGGGGAGGATTTGATGAGGGATAGGTTAGGGTAATGGAATGTGCAAGTGCGGGATTAGGTATTTAATTAGGCTTAGGTCACGTAATCAAAAGTATAGAAAATAGGGAATATTTATTTAATTAATGGGATGAGAAAAGGGGATAATAGATAAATTAAATTTATCTAATGTTTGGACTATAGAGGAATGGGATAAATGATTAATAAATCATTTAGGCTAGGGATAAGTACCGATGAAGATATAGATGAAAAGTGAATAGTCCATGAATAGTTATTTTGACAATAAAATATTTGTAAAATCATGGATAGAAATGGATTTGATTAATTAGCTATCTAAACATGTTGTTGATGGTGTTTTTAGCACACAACAATGCAGGTAAAATAAGGGATATCCCACCTCTCTTGAAAAGTATCTTACCCTAGGTAAGACTACTCCAAGGATTCTACAGCTAGGTCTTAGCTCGCAGGATTAACTTAGTTGGTATGTATAGTTGTGCCAATAAGGGGTCTTACATGAAATTTTATGGTTTATAAAAGATAACAGCAATGCTAGTGTAGAAACCCTATGATACTTCTAGCAGATTTGAGATTTAATTGCTGCTATGAAACCTAAATCTAACAACTTATTTGTAAAGAAAATGTAAAAAAAGATGAAGGGCTAAGAGAAGATTATAATTGACAATCACAATATTAGAGAATACAGTATGTAGATAAATGCTTATTCATTAACCACTTTCTATTTTACCAAGTTACCAAAACCACAATGCTTCAGAAAATGATGCGATCTTCAAATGAAACTAAGATTTTCATATATTCGTTCATTAAATACCCAAATTATGGTGTGATTTAACTTATGAAATGCAATTGAACTATGCTCAATTAAATGGCCCAGGCTAACTATGGACAACTACTTACAATCAACAAGCAACTAATAGTATGGACCTCAACGTTCATCAAATACCCTTAACATTCACTTAACATTGCAACAACACATTTAACTAATTGCAAATCATGAAGTGAACCATGAGAACCAAATAGATAACACAAATAGATAAATTCTCAGGAAAACTATAGAAACTTGCTTTGTATTAATCTCAAATGGTAGCGTGTCAACAATTCGGCATCAAGGGTCTGTTACAATGAGAGAAATGGCAACCCTTTATATAGAGGAAGCTCCATACTATGTTTTTGAATGAACGGTGGAGATTAACTCAACACCGACGATCTAGATTTCATGGCATTTAATGTGATAGAGCAACTAATTGCATTTTCGTATTAGCATTTGTCTTGTAGGAAAAAGACAAAATACAACTTCCAAATACATTGAATCTAGACAAATTGAATACCCATTAAGTTGTACATAGGGAAAAGCCAATTTCCAAGACATAATAAAAACAAAATAAGGTCATATGACCCTCCGAATATAGAATTAATTACAAATGATGGGATTTACATGTGACTTTAAGTATTCTATTGCTCATCTTCATCCAAATAGATTTTTCCTTCAACTTTCTTGTTACTGTATGCCACTAATGCCGACAAAGCTGGGTTGATATTTGCTAGATCTGGGTCCTTGACGTAATCTGCTTTGAATCTCAATCTATCAATCTCTATGGAAAATTTACAGTATATAGCTTCCCTTGATTTCCTACCCCTCGTGAATGCCACAAAAGCAGCTCAAAGGTCACTGACTTTCTCTAGCTTTCCAATCATATTTAATGGCGAATCTCCGTGAATGACTTGATATAATTTATCTTTGCACTATTGTTCATCGATTGGAGCCAAGCATTAAGACCAGTATTTATGCAATCCCTCAATGTATCATTTATTCCATATATTACTTCCATTATTCTAGCCCTTGCTGTTTCAAAAGAGTCTTTCACCTTATCAAAAATGTCTTTTCTCAATTTCATCGATTCATGCCATTCCTCAGGTTTTTTCAGCCTATCCTTTGTCAAAATATTTTCTGCCAGAAGAACCTCCTTAGACAGTCTCCTCATGGCCTATATTCTTGGGAACATATGGGAATAATACTCATCATACGGATCACATTCATCATGCAAATCTTCCCATTCTTCTTTCAAAATATGAAAATCTTTGTGCAATACAGATGCAAAGGCTATCACCTCACAACCTTCGTTGTACACCTTATTAAACCACTGTTGTGTAGCCACAACAGTTGTTTTGATGTCATCAAATTGGGCCAATTCCTCTTTTGACAATAGGGCAGGAGCTACTTTTGGTTCCCCGTCTGAATTCATTGGCTTCATTAAAAACTTAATGCACGCCCGAAGCTCTTCATTTTGCAGTTTTAACTGCTGATTCTTCATTTCATCTTTTTTTAATTGATCCAAAATTGTAGATATTGTCCCTTTAAATTCATCTATCTTCTGACCTCTAGTGGCTAGTCCTAGATTGACAGTAGTAATTGTATAATCTTCAGCCCTTACTTCACCTTTGTTTGCCTCTGCAGGTGGGATGACTATCTCTGCAATCCTAGCCCCTATTGCATCCTTATGGATTCTTGACTGAATCTTAGCCTTTTTTTGTTTCTTGGGTTTCTCTACTCTGGCCAAGAGTGCATCCAAGTCAAGTTTCTTTATTTCAACTTGTGGGGCCTTATTTTCCAACCTCTGTTGCAGCTAATCTGGAACTGAGGAGGAGGAATCCTTAGGAGCATCAATGTGGCTATCTCCTTTATTAAGTGGTTCATCATGAATTTCCAACTCATTTTTCATTGTTTTATTTCTTTCATCCCCTTCATCATCTGATTGCTCAATGTTTTGTAGATTTTCTAATATATTTTGTTGAGTCATTCCCAAAACTGTGTTTATTGTGTCCTTCTCCACTGGGTTGTCTGACACTTCAATCACTTCAATGTCTGTAGATTTTGGAATGAGATCTTTAGTCATTTCTATGGTTGCCTCCTTTTCTTGGGATTTTAATTATGCACATATTTTCTCAATATCTGGCAATTGTGGGACAGCTAAAGGGGCAGACTTCGGGGAAACAATAATTAAATGTGCCAAAGAATTATTTATTGTAGCTAAGGAATGGGTAGCTATAGGAGGCAAATAAGCATGAGATAAATTAACAAATGAAGCAAATCCTAGTGAGGGTGGTATGGAAGGGGTAGAAAACATGGAAGAGATAGTAACGGGTGAAGAAAGACTAAGTGATGGGAGAGAGAAGGAAGGTGCTAAGATTGTGGAAATGGGTGGTAATGAGATTTGATTGGAGAAAGAAATAGATGAAACAGAAGGCAAGGACATGGTAGAAATGGAAAGTGATGAGGAAATTGGAGGAATGATGGTAGAAAAAGCAAATGAAGAGGAGGTACTAGGTATGCTTACACTTGCTACTAATGAATATGATGATGATGTTGTAACTGAAGTAGAGGGAGTAGAAGATGATGTATCATGTGCAGTAAGGGGCATGGAGGCTGCACTTGCTGGAGATGGGGAAACTACAGGGACAGCTGAGGTGTTGGCAGAGGTGGTAGTAAATGCATCTACTACCTTGGCCTTTGGCCTCTTAGCTTTTGAACTCTCTCCTTTTCCACTTGGTATATCTTTCCTTTTTGTTGCTCTGGTCCTCGTGGCAGGAGGAGGATCTTTCTTTTGTGTCTTGGGAGCAGTCTTCTTAGCTTTCCCTTTCTCTGCCAATGGCACATGCTCCTCATTATCAGTATCCTTTACTACTTCTTGTTCTTCTACACTCATTACCTCCAGAGGTTGATCTTCATCTTCT
Organism: Cunninghamia lanceolata; assembly: GCA_027924645.1. Taxonomy (NCBI): domain Eukaryota; kingdom Viridiplantae; phylum Streptophyta; class Pinopsida; order Cupressales; family Cupressaceae; genus Cunninghamia; species Cunninghamia lanceolata. The sequence continues at coordinate 868,904 of BSBN01000905.1, forward strand.
GACTTCTTCTATGAATCTTCCTCCATATACGTTAGTGCGACTCCTACTTGTGTCAACACTACAATTTGGCCTCTGACTCAAATTTTGCTAAGTTTTATTGGGTTCCTCATTGCCTCATCTAATGCACTCTCCTTTGCATTGGCCCAATTTGAAGGAGGGATTGGCTGGCTGAGTAATGTTTCCCATGGCCCTCTTTGAACTATATTACCATCTTCCACTATCTGGTCAGGGACCTGTATGATACAAAATCTCTTTATATGATCCAGGGATAGCCAAGAGTAATTTCTTCCTATCACCTCATAGATGTCCACACGATTTTCCCAAAAGTCTTCAAGATGATCCCAATGGAATAATTTATTACTTACATATTTCTCCATAGTCCAGTGTGGATCAAAGTGTTTCCTCCTTATATACAGATGAAGATTTAGCAGCTGCAATTCTTTCTCTGAGTGTTCTACTACTCCTAAGGTTGTGCAGGAATAGTGGCCTTTACCTAGTAAAATTGGGAACTTAATGTTAACCTTGTGCAAGTGTTTTAGCCTCTCTGCACATGTGAGGAGTTGCCTTGTTAGCTTAAGAAGCACCACCTTGTCAGTTGGATACTGAGGCAATCTATATGGTACCCCTATAAAGTCCTAGATTCTTAAGTATGTAAACTTTTGAAATTGTAAATACCATCTCCCATATTGATGTACAACATTCATGGCTTCAGGAGTTATTCTCAATCTAGTGTTGTCTTGGAGAAGCCTAGTGATATGCATAGTGAATGCATCATTTACTCTCTTATAATGGATCAGTGATTGAGAGATTATCAATTGGTGATAGTATTCATAAACCTTTAACTGTTGATCTTCATTCCCAACTTCTCCTATCTTAGATAATCCAGGCTATTATGTTCGTATAGCCAAGGCATAGACAACATAGGAAGTCCACTTAAAAGTTTCATTTGTCTTGAAGTCCACAAAGGCCTCGTGCATATTGTCACTGAGGATTTGGTCCTAGTGAAGTTTCTTATCTCTGCATATTATCTCCTCAATAAGAGCAAACATCCATTCTTCAATGGTGCAGGCAACAGGGAGTCCATAAATTTTGCTCAACAATGTTACCAAGTCCCCAATTTCATCATGAAAGTCACTCCTATATAATGTGTGGGGTAGCTTGATTAAAGTGGACCTTTTGTGCTTCATCCATCTTTCATTGATCTATTTCTTGCTCATCTCCACATCTTTCTTATACGTGTCTTCTACATTTTTCTTATCTGGGATTAAGAGCACTGGGAAGACATGTATTCCAAATATTTATACAAGAGACAACAAACTCAAATCTACCAAAATTTGCCCATTTGAGGTCTAAATTATTCTAGTCAATGGATCATATATTTTTGCACATGATACAATGAGCTCAGGGCACTATGCAGAAGTGGGAAAAGAAGCAACCTCTGCAATGTCATTGTCTCTAACCTTCTTGGCTAGAGGAGTGGGGTTTGGCCCAAACAACTTGAGCCCAAAATCCTCTAGGTTTATGTGCTCTAGGTTAGTATCTCCTATATTCTTTAATGCAGATGTGATCTTGGTCTCTAGAGGGACTCCTTTGAACTCATATTTGATTGTGTTAGCTCGAGAAGACATATATCCTACAGGATAGGACCTAATGAGTAAAGGTTGTAACAGAATTGTCCTAGATGTCCTTAGTTCTAAGTTCGAGTGAATAGTTACTATTTTGATGCCTTAGTTAAGTTTTCTCATAAAGCACCTACAAAGTCCTCTCTAGAATGCATAAGTTTGAAATTTACATGCTAACTTACTCTATAACATCCATTACATAAGTTATGTAAAGAAAGAAATCAAAACAACATTTTAAAACAAAATCTTACTTAACCCATGTAATAAATGCTCATTTTTTGAAAATTCAATCCAAAGCATGCAAATCCTCTTTATTTTACCTTTGAATTGATTAACTCATCAAAATAGACCTTTTCCCTTTTGAAAATTTTGAAAAAATCATGCTCTGAGGGTGTTTTACGCTGATTTGGACCTTTACTGACTAAAACACTAAATTTGGTTTCTACCAACCTAGCGTTTAATTCACAATCTACTGACTTAAGGCAAGAGGGGTGGTTCTTAGCACTGGTTAGCAATGATGGATTTAAGTGTAGGATGTACAAAATGAATAACCATAGGCTTAAGTGCTAATTTTAGTCGATACCGACTTGCGTGGATTTTGGGGATCACTGACCAAAGTTGGTCAGGGCCGAACCTAGCGCAAGTTAGTTGGAAGTGATTTTAGTGCTAAAGGTATGAAGGTATGCTGGCAGGGAACTTCACCAAAGGTGACTTGTGCTGGTTTGAGGAGCTAGTGCATAAGGTCAGTGAAGGCCATTTTTAGCGCAGGTCAATAAGACACATTTTCGGTGCAAAGGCTGAGTTCTAGTTCAGCATGAATTTCAAGGATCCGACCAGCGTGGGTTTTAAAGGTCACAACTAAAAGCGGTAGGAATGACATTTGGCGCAAGTCCACAGGGAAGATTTTTAGTGCAAAGGTGATGATTGGGTTTTCAGCGCAAGGAGTATGGTAAGAGGGTCGATGTGGTTTTTGGCTCGAACTGACTGATGTAGATTTAGAATGGTACCTTATGAGGTCAGTCGGGAATGTTTTTAGCACAAGTTAGTACCCATCAATTTTGGCACTAGGGTTTTGAAGAGCAAATTTGGTGATTTTAACTTATACTATCTGCCACATTTTTCAAAGGGTAATGCCAAAGGCAATGAAACTCATTTTAGCGCAACTTAGTTTTGACTTTGACGAAGACGTTTAAAAGGTTTTGCAGAGTCAAAATGAACTTCTCAATTTCACTATGTGACCTAAGCTCTTTCGCTTTGTAGGCTAGGGTTTGATTTTGCTATCAATTTTGGAGACACCGAAACCATTTCTAATGCAATGAAAGAACAAATGATCTCTAAAATTTATTGTAAGATTCAGTCCACAAAACCCTAACCTTATAATTGTTCTGAAAGATAAAAAGATAAATGATATTTACACATGATCTTTCACAGGAAAAAGACTTTTGAAACCCTAGACCGCATTGAAGGAAATAAAGTATAGTTTGGTGCCCTAACCGGGCTCTCGGAGTGTTTTAGAAATGGGAGAAATTTGTCTGGCGTACGCTCTTCAATCAGATTTTTGTCACCTCAAACTTGTTGATTGTTGTTGCAGAGCTTCGAATAGTTTATCAATCATGAAATGAGCTTAAAATCAATCAAAAAACCTTATATACTTTCCCCAATTTCCACCATTAATGTAGAGTACCCTATGATAGCTCGGTGCGCAATAGGCTAAGTGGAGTTTTTCTTTTCATTAACATGGTGGGGATTTGGGGGGTCGACGGACCTTGCGCAGTAATTACCTTCCACTGACTTAGTGCGACTCTTAGGTTCCTCTGACAAAAGGTAGTGAAACGCCATTTCGGCGCAAGTAGGCAATGGCAAGTCTTAGCGCAAGTTAGTGAAGTGTGACTTTAGTGCTTTGTGCAGTAGACTTGGTTTTTAGCTCAAAGTTGGTGACAAGAGGTTCTAGCGCAGAGGCAGTAAGATGTAGACTTAGTGCCAAGTCAGTAACATGAAGTTCTAGCGCTAAGGTCTGTAGTGCAAGTTTTTATCACAAATAACCCATTGGACTTGAATTTTGATGACAAAAGGGGACTTGACTTAACCATTAGAAAACCTAAGTAACCCAAATACTTCCCATCAAGAAAAAAATATGACCTTGACCTTTAGAAGGACTATTTGATAATGCGAGTAGAACATCTTAGGACCAACAGAAACTAAGCTAACACTCTAAGCCAAAACAGAAAGAAAAAAAGGGGGTCCTCATTCACCGAATGGGGTGTGTGTGCAAGGCATAACAAATGGTGACTCTGCTAGGAAATGCTCCAGAGCATTTCAATGATAAACTTTAGTTTCGAACCCAGAATCTATGTGTTTCCCACATGTTAAATAGGAAAACATTATACCATATCATAGAAGCAGAAATTAATAGTATAGTGCAGCCATCCGTATCCTGAAAGCTTGAGTGTGTGCAGTTGCATTGATTCCCATCCCTTAGCCACTAAGATCATCCAAGATCCTTTACATTAAGCTACATAAGTTGACACACATCTCACTGCTAGTCAGGAGTCCATAACCTCGACGGAGTTGTGTTGTAAACTCATCAGCTTAACTGAGTTGCAGTGTGTGCCAAGTGAAATTGATCTTCATTTTTTTATTTTTTGGACTTTATTGCTAGTAGAGTACAATGCAGTATTGCTTACCCTTCCAATTTTGCTCACAAAATTCACAATGGTGGGAGAGATGAGGCCTTTAGATTTTTCACTTAATACAATATCACCCAGAATCCTTTAGTTGCTTCAGGACCATTAAAAGTGTAAGAGATATATGGCTAGAAAATATGTCAAGTGCACCAACTAATGACTCATTTCCCATGAACAGGCATCATACCATCCGAGAATAACCGTAGAACCCTTAGGAAGACCTAAGTAGAAAATTGTTGCTTCTCAAAGAGATACTCTAGATTACTTACCCAACAAAGGACCGTTTGTAGGTCTGCAAAACTGCCACTGCGTTCAAGAAATGAAGATCCCCAACAAAGCAAGCATAGAAAGCAAAAGCAAAAGCTGGAAAGACAACTAACCTAAGCAAAAGCAAACTCCTAATAGCTATGGAAAGCAAAAGCAGAAAGCAAAAACTAACCTAACAGCAACCTAATCTAACCAAAGCAGACAAACAACCTATGTACACTAAAAGAAGGCAAAGATGCCTCCTAGGCCTGGAAGTAGTGCTTTAGGAACTGCCCCTTGACAGGCAATGGGAGTTCTTCACCAGTGAGACTCTTCAGTCGGTACGTGTTGTCTCCAAGGATCTCATAAATCTGATAAGGACCTAGCCAAAGCTTGTCAAATTTATCATGTTTACCTTTCCTCTGATGGGCTTTGTTCCAATACAAGACTAAGTCTGAAATGTAGAAGGCCTTGATTTTAGCCCTCTTATTGAACCATCATTTCACTACACCCTGGTGTTTGGCAAAGTTTTCAAGTGCAGTGTCTCATTTTTCTTCTAGGTACAGTAATTGGGTCAAATGGGATGACGTCTGATCGTTTGGTTCAAGGTAGTCTTGCATGAATTGCAACACAAGTATTCTCAGATGGATAGGAAAGTTAGGCTCAATACCATAGACTAAGTGATAAGGTGACATTCCTAATGCGGCTTTGTGTCTGACCCTATCTGCCCATAAAGCAAACCTAAGCTAGGTATGCTAATCTCTGGGATTTGTATCAAGCATTTTTTCGATGACGTCAAGTAAGTTTTTGTTCATTGATTCAACCACTCCGTTTCCTTGGGGATAATAATTAGATGAAAATTTTAAAACAATCCCATAATTAAATGCCCAATTTGAAAAGCGTAATGAAGAAAATGCAAGGCCATTATCACATACCAGAGAGAAAGGACAACCAAACCTTGTGATGATGTGTTTTTCAATGAATTCAATCACTACCTCAGTGGTGCATTACTTACATGCAAGAGCCTCTGACCATCTTGTACAGTAGTCAGTAGTGGTTAGAATGTACCTGTGGCCCACAAAAGAGGGTGGGTTGATCATACCAACGAAGTCTAGTCCCCATTATGCAAATGGTCATACTTCCACCATTGGTTGTAGCAGCATAGCAACATTTTGTTCTCTCATTGCAGTTGTCTGACATGTGTGACAGGTTCTAACATGTGAGTATGCATCTTTGAATAGTGTAGGCCAATAGTACCCTACTCACAAAATCTGGTTGGCAGTTGAACGAGATGACCCATGGCCTATCCCAAACTTTTCATGGAAACTAGTCAGCACCTGGGTTACTTCTATTTTATCTAGACACCTCAAATAGATTCCTTCATGGTTCTTTTTATATAGCACTGATCTCCTGATCATAAAACTATTGCTCTTTAATCTGAGTGCTCTTCTCTGGACTGAATTTAAGTGTGGCAGGTAGTGCTGATTAAGAAGATAAAAGATAATGTCTCCATACCATTCATCTTTGGAAATATCTTCTAACATATACTGTTGAGAAACTAAGCCTGGGCCAGTTTCAGCCATTATTTTCGTTAGTGCTTGGCCTCTTACCAACTTCATGGGTTGTATTTCTATATCAAACTCTTGCATTGCTATGATCCATTTTCCTCTTCATTCACCCAGCTCACTTTGCATTAATAATGCCTTGACTATTGCATCAAGCACAATTGCAATCACCTGGCTCCTCAATTTGACAGAATTTCTTAACTGCCTTGACTAAGGCATGTGCTTGTTTTTCCACATTCAGATATTTCAATTATGCATCCTTCAATGGAGTACTCATAAAAGCAATAGGCCTTTCATCATCAACAACTCTCTTTTGTGTCAATATCGTTGCACACATATGTTCAGAATCGAAGGAGTATATACAAAATGGGAGTGCATAATAGGGACTTACCAACACTGGGGCATTGGCTATTGCCTGTTTGATTTCTATAAATGTAGCCTTAGAGTCTGAAGTCCACTCTACCTTAGCATCTTGTTTCAGCATAGCATTCAATGGGTGAACAATATCAGCAAACCCTATGATGAACTTGCAAAAAAAAATGATCTTACCAAAATATGACTTTAATTCCTTCTTACTGGCTGGGAGCTGGATCTTGAGAATTGCTTAGACTCGATCAAGGTCAATTGATATACCCTTCTCAGAAATTACCTGTCCAAGAAATTTTCCTTCAGTCACTCCGAAGATACATTTCTTGGGATTAAGTGAAATCCCATAGTCTCTGCATCGCTACAGGATTTTTTCTCTAGTCTGCAACATGATCTTCCCTCTTCTTAGAAAATATAGTGAGATCTTCCATGTATATAATGATGCATTTTATTACAAGTCCTTTTAAAGCTATATCCATGGTGCACTAGAATGTAGCCCCTGGGTTAATTAATCCAAAAGGCATCCTGCGGTACGCATAGATTCCCCATTTGCATGTGAAAGATGTCTTCAATTTGTCTTCATTTTCTACCATTACTTGGTTATAACCTGAATAACCATCTAGAAATGACATCATTTGTGATCCATTGGCTATTTGAGGCACTTCGTCCAGGGATGGCAGTAGGTAATTACCTTTTTCTGAGGCCCTATTCAAATTTCTGAAGTCGACATAGACCCTGATCTCCCCATTTTCTTACACACTAGTACTAGATTTGCTACCCAGGCGGAATGCCTTATGGGAAATATAATTTTGGCGGACAGCAATTTCTGTACTTCTTTGGAAATCAAAGGTTCTAGCAGAGCATTTACTGGTCATTGTCTTTGCCTGAAAGGTTTCGCTCCTAGCTTAAGAGGTATTAGATGAGTTATGATTGAGGTGTCATATGTCTTGAGATCTTCATAACTCCAAGCTATGACTTCATGATAGTCCCTCAATGCACAGATAATTCTTGTCCTTTCTTCAACAGTGCTAGCTTTCCCAATGGAAACATTCTTAATATCCTTGAGAGTCCCTAAATTATATCCATGTTCACATTGCGCACTAGGGGATTCTCCTTATTTCTTCTGGATTCCAAACTAATCTAAATCAAACAATTATTCTAACTCTACCATCCCTCAAGGAATAGTGTTCATTTTCAGGTTGAGGACTCTTTCTAAATCCATTTCAGCAAGCTCCAATTCCTCCTCATCTATTATCTGAGCAGTAAAAACATCTGATGAAGTGAGAAAATTAATTATGTGCTTATCATCTTCAAAAACCTAAAAATTTGTGATGTTATCTGGTACATAAGGGGTCAAGACCAATTCTATGGTAAATTTCTTCAAGTTTGTCATGGACAGCAATTCTAGAGAGCTTGTTGCCTGAACCAAGGCATCAACAACATGGTTTTACCTTTGAGGAATTAATTGGATGTTAAAACCATCAAAACATTCGATCAAATCCCACACATGATTCTGATACCTATTCAACCTTTTATCATTGCATGAATATTGCCTTCTCACTTACTTGATGACTAATTTAGAATCACCAAATACCTGAATAATTTTAACCTTTTTCTGGAGTGCCATCAGCAATCCGTGCACCAAAGATTCATATTTTGTCACATTATTTGTGCAAGGGAATTACAATCGATATGCTGCCAAGTATGAATCTCCCGTGGGACTAATCAACTCGAAACCTGCACCAGATCCTTATTTGTACCTAGATCCATCAAATCTTAATGTCAAAATGCAAGATTCATTGCCCTTAACACCTTATGCTATTTTTTTGTTTTTTATCTGACTGAGATTCCTGACGAATCGTATCTGGAGCATACTCACTTTCCTTTGGGGTTGCTAGAATCCTCAAGTGCTTTTGTGCTTGTCTTACTGCTTCTTGACAGAGCCTGGAGCATGTAAATTTAGAATGAGAAGCATCATGAATATGACACCAGTTTGGTAGCAACAATTCATCCATTTGTATCCTCTTTCTTACAGCCAACTGGTCACTAATGAATTTAGCCATGAAGTTCTTGAATCCTTCAAATATTCCTGGCTCTTCGTCATCTGAGGAAAGGCCATAATCAAAATGAACACATGCCTCTGTGTTTTCATTCTCCTTAGTGAGGGTCGGTTCATTGTTTTGACAATTGCTCAACATGAGAATTTCTTCTACTTGGTTTATTTGCAACAGATAAACCCCCAAGTCAACTTATGAATATAGTATTTCATTGGTTTGGTTGTACTCTGTGATCATATGTTTCATCTTGGGTTCCCTTTCAATTCAAATAAGATTTGCCAGTCCTCTCCATGGCAGCCACATATGGGAAAAGTCTGTTGCCATATAATCATTCAAAGTTTTGGACCAGTCCCTACTTAAAAGCATGACATATTGGTCAGGGATATCAACCACTTGAATATCTATATATTGTTGCACCCTAGGATCTGATGCCAGTTGCATATGAATCCGATTCAATTTGCCCATCACATTTACCTCAGTTTTGTCTAATTGTGTAACTTTCCTGGAAGATTTTGCCAGAGTGAGACCTAGTGCTTTGCATACTGACAAAGGTATCACATTGGTAGAGGCCCCTGAGTCTACCAGACAATTATGAACATTCTTCCCAAATATCCTAAGAGTCAAGAGGAAAGGAGGACTCTCTTTTATCTTTATACAATCTGACGTTTTGCTTAGCAATCGTTACATGGACTCTATCTTTTCCTTTGCCCATATTGTCCTTTGGTGGAGTTTCCTTTTGGGAAGGATCTATCCTAACACTTGCTCCCATGTCCTGAAAGAAGGCGGTCCTAACTTCTGGGACTTTCAACAGTTCAAAGACCGACAAGCTGACTTTCATTTTCTTGAGCTCATTGGCAACGTACTATCCTAACTTGGCTATTTCAACCCTTTGGGAATTTTCAGCTATGGATCCTTGATGCATTAGCTAGGGTGTTGCCTTGGGAGGCTCAGGATTGTTAGAGGCCTTAGGGTCAGGAAGAATCTGATAGTTGTTTGGAGGAATGGAGGTGGTGAAGGGACCTTTTGGCTTATTGCTTCTAAGGTTGTATGGGGTCTTGTTATACTGTTGGCAAGCATGTACCTCCTCACATTCTTCCTCCTCAGGCTGATTTTCATCTTGGAAAGGAAATGTGTAACTATCAAGTACAAGGGCAATGTCATACCTCTGTGTTGGGAACAGTTCATACCCGGTAGGCAGTGAATTCTCCTATGCTTCTGCATTCTGAACTTCCATTTGAAAGATACTAGAGGCGATTTGGAATTCTAGGCAGTCTAATTTAGAATGAGCATTGGTATTGTGAATTCTGTGCACCATGAAGAAAGTGTTGCCTCAACTAACATAACTTTTCCTAGAGGACGACTATTAGTATTATGTCCTTCCAAGGGTGATGGGACTCCACCATTGTTTGGCCTAGTATTCCAAGCCTTGCTCAGTCGTTGGAAATTCTAAATTTGGTACTGATTCTGGTTTTGACTTCTCTGCTGCAAATAAGCATTCTGATTCCTCAAATGAGTTACCTCAGCAGTTAACTTCTTCATCTGTTCAACTAACTCTCTTATATCTTCTCTATCATCTTTCTATTTAGTTGATTCTACAGACTAGAGGAAAGGTAGATGTGCTGGGGCAGCCTCTGCTATTGGTGTTCTTGGATGAACAACAAGGGCTTGGGTTATCAGAGGTATCAGCACAAGGTTCAACATTGGGGTGTGATTAGCAAAGGCATGATTTATCAGAGGTATTTGATTGGGAAATGCAAGAGGACCAAGGTTGACTGGTGGTCCAGCAGCGACTTGACCAAGTTCTGCATTTACTTTCACTGCTTCAGTATATGTTGCTACTAGGTCTGTTGGGGCAGGATTTGCTCTCCTCGCAAACATAGAAGTAAGCCTATCTAAGGTTGTGTAATAAATTAGAAGAGCAGATACTGAAGTGAGTACATAGGGAGCCTGAAGATGACTGAAAGCCTTATGGAACCTATTGTTGAAAGTGTTGGTTATTTTCCTAGATCAGCAGAGGGTTTGCCAGTTCCTATGCACGAGTAGATCTGGCCAACAGAAACGGGAGGTTGCGTGAGCTACCTCCCCTTCACTTCTGGTTCTACCGCACCAAGGGGGGTATCCCTATTTGCTAAAGATGTAACATTTACTCTCCAAATGACAGAAAGATTTAACTTTGTAATAACAGGCAGAATACTCTCATGTGTGGACCAAGATTTGTGTGACAAATCACAAGGTTAGCAACATTCTTGGACATATGTGTCTGGTTATGGATGAGAGTATGTAGGGGCTCCTAATCCTACTCCTACAACTAACGGGTTTTGGATGGTTTAAATTTGATGGTTTAGATGCGAGACAAGGGCTTTGGATCATAACTACTTCACAAGAACAAACCGATGCCTATCTCAGGGCAAGGAGTCAACTAGACGTATACATAAGAATGGCTTGCAACTGGCATTCAAGTTTCAAGGGGTTAGGACTAATATTTTCCTTACAAACACCACCCAAGGATAAGTATTTAACTGTCCATACTTACAGATATCCCAGTTGACATACATTCTTCTCCATACCTTAACCTAAAACAATTTAATCCAGTCCTTGAATGGAAGTTACAGATTAGGCATGTGGTACAGCAAAACTATACCCTAGAATCTGAGAAACCCTTAGCAACCAGATTCAGAAGAAGAAAATGCATACAACAAGTGGAGACAAATAGATAAACACATGTAATAACGCATTTTTCATATACAATGACAAGAAACTGAATATATGTGCAAGATACAACTCAAATCCAACACATAAACTCCATAGAGATAAAAATAGACAGGAAATGCTCTGTATTTCGTTATTCACACAAAAAATTGCCCAAGTCTTCAACCACCAAATATGAGTGACACAGTTTGCACTTTATAGCAAAACTGTGTACTCAGCCAAAATTACAACTATCAACTCAAAAATTGCTAGATACAATGCATCGTGAGAAATGGCACTCAAAATAATAAATGCAGCAGCAGGGGACACAACAGGAAGAAGCAAGAGAAGGACGGGGAGTAGTAGAGCTCGAGCCCTGTGCCACCGCTGGAAAACTCCCCATCATAAATCAGGTACTTGACCATTCAACCATCGGCCCATGCCTATTTGCAATTCTGCCATAAATGGCTCAGCTACCTGTAACTCCTCTCGAAATGCAGCAACAAATGCATCAGAAATTTCCCACCTGAAATGCAGCCACAGATACAAAGAAATCATTTGCTACTAAGAGTTTAAAAGATGGTCGTCGATCCTGCTTCCATCGCTGAAATAAATGGCTCCAAAATACCTTGAAAAGTCACCAACCAGTGAAAACATGCCACATAGGCACTTCATGCTCCTATCGCTGACTTTTCTAATCACCATTTTGCCTTTTCACCCCTGTATATGCATGAACATATGCATATACAATCACCCTTCATACAAGGCAAACCCCAAAACATCATAGAACAAATTGAAAATCAACTATCAGGTCTGCTTTGCATCTTTCCTCGCATATCCTCTTTGCATATCGGCATGTACAAATGTCATATACATGCATGCTACGGACCCCAAATGCTTATGAAGCAACTTGAAATCTTCATCAGGTCTGGATTATATGTCTTCCTTTGTATGCCGAATATACAAACTCGTTTGTATATACCCGCGGGCCCTACCACATGTATCTTCCCCGCTGCACTGCAGCAAATGCATCTTTGCACCTTTGTATGTTTCGCTTGCATCCGCAAATATACAAACCTCTAATATACAACTGCGGTATCTTCAACAGAATATTCTGGGAATGTATCTTTTGCTCGCCACTGTAGCAATTGTATATTAGCACACCCTTGTATATTTTGCTTTGTATATTTCCGCTACATACAAACAGCAAATCTTCCCTGGAATATGCCTGCAATGTATATTTTTCTCTTGTATCTCTAGCACTGTAGTAAATGCATCTGCGCCCTTGTATATTTTTCAATGCACCATTACATACAACCTGATATACAAAGCGGGAATATTCCCAGGAATCTGCGAAAGATTCCCCCTTTGTATATGCACATTTAGAGCCTGATATGCACTCAGAAATGCATCTAACTCAATTTTCCAAAGGGCGATGGAGATTTTGCAAGCCCGCCAATGCACATTTTGACCTGTATGTACATACAAACCCCTTTGTATATACAAAGACACCTGCACTTAGCTGATTTTTCACAATTTTACCACTGCAGAGGCTGAAAGTGTTAGAATTTTTGGATTTTTTGGGAAGGGGCCTGCATATTTAAATGCTTAAAACTTGATTGCTTATGCAGGCACCACCAGAAAGTACTTATCATTTCTCCCTCGGCTCTACACATCTCCACGAAAGACCTGTACAAATCTATAGGGGTGGTGGGCATTCAGAATCGATTCAAGAATGCATCCCTCAGCGTCTACCAGTTCCTTATAGATGCAGTAGGCAAATTGATAAACTAATAATATGCTTCTTCCTACAGCGAATAGGGAAAAATTCTGCAAATCACATCCTCATGTTATACCTGATGAATAAACATGTTACTTTCGAAGATCTTGATGTGTTCATGTGCAGTCCTTCCAGGATCGTTGGGATAAAATTTAGTGCAGAATTTATCAGGATTTTTAGGCATGTCATGATAGGTGTTGAACTGAAATGGTGAAGGGTTAATGGCTGCAAAGAAAGCCATTGGGACAGGGTTGGCTTGTACGACAGACTGAATTGTGTTGGCTGGTATACCAGGTGGGTTTCTTGGAACTAAGTGTGCCCTAGGAGTCCTGGGAATTCCCTGATCTCTTCTTGTTTTTCTGAACTGAGTTGATGATAGTAACTCTTTTCTAGCTGAATTGGACTTGGTGTGTTTCTGTCTAGTCCCCAAACTTGTTGATTCTATGGAGGATATTCTGACTTGGTGGCCCTCCTTCTAGCACCAATTCTGTTGATGGTGTTTTTAGCACACAACAATGTAGGTGAAATAAGGGGTATCCCACCTCTCTTGAAAAGTATCTTACCCTAGGTAAGACTACTCCAAAGATTTTATAGCTAGGACTTAGCTTGCAGGAATAACTTAGTTGGTATGTCTAGCTGTGCCAACAAGGGGTTTTACATGAAATGATAGGGTTTATATAAGATAATAGCAATGCTAGTGTAGAAACCCTATGATATTTCTAGCAAATTTGAGATTTAATTGCTGCTATGAAACCTAAATCTAACAAGAGAAGATTCTAAGTGATAATCACAATATTAGAGAATGGAGTAGGTAGACAAATGCTTATTCATTAACCACGTTTTATTTTACCAGGTTACCAAAACCACAATGCTGCAAAAAATGATGCGATCTTCAAAGGAAACTAAGATTTTCATATCACATTCGTTCATTAAATACCCAAATTATGGTGTCATTTAACTTATGAAATGCAACTGAACTATACTCAATTTAATGGCCCAGGCTAACTATGCATAACTACTTACAATCAGCAAGCAACTCATAGTATGGACCTTAGCATTCATCAAATACCCTTAACATTCACTTAACATTGCAACAACACATTTAACTAATTGTAGATCATGAAGCGAACCATGAGAACCAAATAGATAACACAAATAGACAAATTCTTAGGAAAACTGCAGAAATTTGCTTTGTATTAATCTCAAATGGCAGAGTGTCAATAATTTAGCATCAAGGGTCTATTACAATGAGAGAATTGGCAGGCCTTTATATAGAGGAAGCTCCATACTAAGTTTTTGAATGAACGGTGGAGATTAACTCAACACTGACGATCCAGATTTCATGGCATTTAATGTGATACAGCAGCTAATTGCATTTTTTGTATTAGCATTTGTCTTGTAGGAAAAAGACAAAATACAGCTTCCAAATACATTGAATCTAGACAAATTGAATACCCATTAAGTTGTACATAGGGAAAAGCCAATTTCCAAGACATAATAAACACAAAATAAGGTCACATGACCCTCAAATATAGAATTAATTACAAATGATGGGATTTACATGTGATTTTAAGTATTCTATTGCTCATCTTCATCTAAATCGATTTTGTCTTCTTCTGCTTTCTTGTTATTGTATGCCACTAATGCCGAAAAAGTTAGGTTGATATCTGCTAGATTTGGGTGCTTGACGTAATCTGCTCTGAATCTCAAGTTGTCAATCTCTGTGGAAAATTTGCAGTATACGGCTTCCCTTGATTTCCTAACCCTCATGATTGCCATAAAAGCAGCCTGGAGGTCACTGACTTTCTCTAGCTTTCCATTCATATTTTTAATCGTGAATCTCCATGAATGACTTGATATAATTTATCTTTGCGTTGTTGTTTATTGATTGGAGCCAAGTCATTAAGACTAGTATTTATTCAATCCTTCAATGTATTATTTATTCCATATATTACTTCCATTATTCTAGCCCTTGCTGTTTCGAAAGAGTCTTTCACCTTATCAAAAATGTCTTTTCTCAATTTCATCCATTCATGCCATTCCTCAGGTTTTTTCAGCCTTTCCTTTATCAAAATATTTTCTGCCAGAAGAACCTCCTTAGATAGTCTCCTCATGGCATGTATTCTCGAGAACATATGGGAATAATACTCTTCATATGTCTAACATTCATCATGCAAATCTTCCCATTCTTCTTTCAAAATATGAAAATCTTTGTGCAATCGAGATGCATAGGCTATCATCTCACAACCTTCATTGTACACCTTATTAAACCACTCTTGCGTAGCCGCAACAGTTGTTTTGATGCCATCAAATTTGGCCAATTCCTCTTTTGACAATAGGGCAGGAGCTGCTTCTGGTTCCCTGTCTGAATTCGTTGGTTTCATTAAAAACTTAATGCATGCCCAAAGCTCTTCTTTTTTATTGTTTTAATTGTTGCTTCGTCATTTCATCTCTATTTAATTGATCCAAAATTGTAGATACTGTCCCCTTAAATTCATCTATCTTCTGACCTCTGGTGGTGGGTCCCAAATTGACAATAGCAATTGTATAATCTTCAGTCCTTACTTCACCTTTGTTTGCCTCTACAGGTAGGATAGCTATCTCTGCAATCCTAGCCCCTGTTGCATCCTTATGGATTCTTGTCTGAATCTTAGCCTTTTTTTATTTCTTGGGTTTCTCTACTCTAGCCAAGAGTGCATCCAAGTCAAGTTTCATTATTTCAACTTGTGGGGCCTTATTTTCTAACCTCTGCTACAACCAATCTGGTACTGAAGAGGAGGAATCCTTAGGAGCATTAATGTGACTGTCTCCTTTATTAAGTGGTTCATCATGAATTTCCAACTCATTTTCGATTGTTTTATTTCTATCATCCCCTTCATCATCTGATTGCTCAATGTTTTGCAGATTTTCTAATATATTATGTTAATTCATTCCCAAAACTATGTTTGTTGTGTCCTTCTCCACTAAGCTATCTGACAGTCACTTCAATGTTTGTAGAGTCTGAAATGAGATCTTTAGTCATTTCTATGGTTGCCTCATTTTCTTGGGATTCTAATTCTGTACATATTTTCTCAATACCTGGCAATTGTGGGATAGCTAAAGGGATAGACTCTGAGGAAGCAATAATTGAATGTGCCAAAGAATTATTTATTTTAGATAAGGAATGGGTAGCTATAGGAAGCAAATAAGCATGAGATAAATTAACAAATAAAGCAAGTCCTAGTGAGGGTGGTATGGAAGGGGTAGAAAACATGGAAGAGATAGTAACATGTCAAGAAAGACTAAGTGATGGGAGAGGGAAGGAAGGCACTAAGATTGTGGAAATGGGTGGTAATGAGATTTGAGTGGACAAAGAAATAGATGAAACAAAAGGCAAGGACATGGTAGAAATGGAAAGTGATGAGGAAATTGGAGGAATGATGGTAGAAAAAGCAAATGAAGAGGAGGTACTAGGTATGCTTACACTTGCTACTAATAAAGATGATGATGATGCTGTAACTGAAGCAGAGGGAGTAGAAGATGCTGTATATTATGAGGCAAGGGGCATGGAGGTTGCACTTGCTGGAGATGGGGAAACTATAGGGGCAATTGAGGTTTTGGCACAGGTGGTAGTGGATGCATTTGTTGCCTTGGCCTTTGGCTTCTTAGTTTTCAAACTCTCTCCTTTGTCACTTGGTATATCTTTCCATTTTGCTGCTCTGGTCCTCGTGGCAGGAGGAGGATCTTTCTTTTGTGTCTTGGGAGCAATCTTCTTAGCTTTCCCTTTCTTTGCCAATGGCACATGCTCCTCACTGTCGGTATCCTTTACTAGTTCTTGTTCTTCTGTACTCATTACCTCCAGAGGTTGATCTTCTTCATCTTCTAACTCCTTCTCTGAATATTCCTCTATATACGTTAGTGCGACTCCTACTTATGTCAACAGTGCAATTTGGCCTCTAACCTAAATTTTGCTAAGTTTTATTGGGTTCCTCTTTGCCTCATCTAATGAAATCTCCTCTGCATTGGCCCAATTTGGAGGAGGGATTGGTTGGCTAAGTAATGCTTCCCATGGCCCTCTTTGAACTATATTACCATCTTCCACTATCTAGTCAGGGACCTGTATGATACGAAATCTCTTTATATGAACTAGGGATAGCTGAGAGTAATTTCTTCCTATCACCTCATAGTTGTCCACACAATTTTCCCAAAAGTCTTCAAGATGATCCTGATGGAATAATTTCTTACTTACATATTTTTCCATAGTCCCGTGTGGATCAAAGTGTTTCCTCCTTATATACAGATGAAGATTTAGCAACTACAATTCTTTCTCCGAGTGTTCTGTTGCTCCTAAGGTTGTGCAAGAATAGTGGCCTTTGCCTAGTAAAATTGGGAACTTAATGTTAACCCTGTGCAAGTGTTTCAACCTCTCTGCACATGTGAGGAGTTGCCTTGTTAGCTCAAGAAGCACCACCTTGTCAGTTGGATACTGAGGCAGTCTATATGGTGCCCCTGTAAAGCCCTGGATTCTTAAGTACGCAAACTTTTGAAATTGTAAATACCATCTACCATATTGTTGTACAACATTCATGGCTTCGGGAGTTATTCTCAATCTAGTGCTATCTTGGAGAAGCCTGGTGATATGCATAGTGAATGCATCATTTACTCTCTTATAATGGATCAGTGATTGAGAGATTGTCAATTGGTGATAGCATTCATAAACCTTTAACTTTTGATCTTCGTTCCCAACTTCTCCTATCTTAGATAATCCAAGGTATTCTGTTCATCTAGCCAAGGCATAGACAACATAGGAAGTCCACCTAAAAGTTTCCTTTGTCTTGTTGAAGTCCACAAAGGCCTCATGCATGTTGTCACTGAGGATTTGGGCCTAGTGAAGTTTCTTATCTCCATGTATTATCTCCTCAATAAGAGTAAACGTCCATTCTTCAAAGGTGGAGGCAACAGGGAGTCCATAAATTCTGCTCAACAATGCTACCAAGTCCCCAATTTCATCATGAAAGTCACTCCTATATAATGTGTGAGGTAGCTTGATTAAAGTGGACCTTTTTTTCTTCATCCAGCTTTCATTGAGCTATTTCTTGCACTTCTCCACATCTTTCTTGTACATGTCTTCTGCATCTTTCTTATCTAGGATTGAGAGCACTGGGAAGACATGTATTCCAAAGATTTCTGCAAGAGACAACAAGCTCAAATCTACCAAAATTTGCCCATTTGAGGTCTGAATAGTTCTAGTCAATGGATCATGCCTTTCTGCACATGCTACAATGAGATTAGGGCACTGTGCATAAGTGGAAAAAGCAGCAGCCTCTGTAATGTTGTTGTCTCTAACCTTCTTGGCTAGAGGAGTGGGGTTTTGGCCCAAACACCCTGAGCGTGAAATCCTCTAGGTCTATGTGCCCTAGGTCGGTATCTCCTATATTCTTTCATGCATATGTGATCTTGGTCTCTAGAGGGATTCCTTTGAACTCGTACTTCATTGTGTTAGCTTGGGAAGACATCTATCCTGCAGGACAGGACCTAATGAGTAAAGGTTGTAATAGAGTTGTCCTAGATGTCCTTAGTTCTAAGTTCAAGTGAATGGCTACTATTTTGATGCCTTAGTCAAGTTTTCTCATAAAGCACCAAGAAAGTCCTCTCTAGAATGCATACGTTTGAAATTTGCATGCTAACTTACTCTATAACATCCATTACATAAGTTATGTAAAGAAAGAAATGAAAACAACATTTTTAAACAAAATCCTACTTAACTCATGCAATAAATGCTCATTTTTTGAAAATTTAATCCAAAATATGCAAATCCTCTTTATTTTACCTTTGAATTGATTAACTCGTCAAAATAGACCTTTTGCCTTTTGAAAATTTTGGAAAAATCATGCTTTGAGGGTGTTTTGCACTGATTTGGACCTTTACTGACTAAAGCACTAAATTTGGTCTCTACTAACCTAATGCTGAATTTAGGATCGATTGACTTAAGGCAAGAGGGGTGGTTCTTAGCGCTGGTCGGGAATGATGGATTTTAAGTGTAGGATTTACAAAATGAATAACCATAGGCTTAAGCACTAATTTTAGTCAATACCAACTTGCGCGGATTTTTAGGGATCACTGACCAAAGTTGGTTAGGGTCGAACCTAGCGCAAGTCAATCAAAAGTGATTTCAACACTAAAAGTATGAAGGTATGTTGGCGGGGAACTTTGTCGAAGGTGACTTGTGCTGGTTTAAGGAGCTAGTGCATAAGGTTAGTGAAGGCCATTTTTAGAACAGGTCAATCGGACACATTTTTGGCGCAAAGGCTGAGTTCTAGTTTAGCAAGAATTTGCAAGGGTCTGACCAGCGTGCGTTTTAAAGGTCACCAACTAAAACCAGTAGGAATGACATTTGGTGCAAGTCCACAGGGAAGATTTTTAGCGCAAAAGTGATGATTGGGTTTTCAGTGCAAGGTGTATGGTAAGAGGGTCGGTGTGGTTTTTGGCTCAGACAAACTGATGCAGATTTAGAACAGAACCTTATGAGGTCGGTCGAGAATGTTTTAGCACAAGTCAGTACCCATCAATTTCGGCGCTAGGGTTTTGAAGAGCAAATTTGGTGATTTTAACTTATATTGTTGGGCACATTTTTCAAAGGGTAATGCCAAAAGGAAAAAAGGAACTATTTTGACACAAAGGAAATGAAACTCATTTCTGGCGCAGCTTAGTTTTGACTTTGGCAAAGACATTTAAAAGATTTTGCAGAGTCAAAATGAACTTCTAGATTTAACTACGTGACCTAGGCTCTTTCCCTTTGCAGGCTAAGGTTTGATTTTCCTATCAATTTTGGAGACACTGAAACCATTTCTAATGTAGTGAAAGAACAAACGATCTCCAAAATTTATTGTAAGATTCATTCCACAAAACCCTAACCTTATAATTGTTTTGAAGGATAAAAAGATAAATGATATTTGTACAAGATCTTTCATAGGAAAAAGACTTTTAAAACCCTAGACCGCATTGAAGGAAATAAAGTACAGTTTGGTGCCCTAACCTAGCTCTCAAAGCATTTTAGAAATGGGAGAAATTTGTCTGACGTACACTCTTCAATCAGATTCTCGTCGTCTTGAACTTGATGATTGTTGTTGCTAAGCTCCAAATAGTTTATCAATCGTGAAATGAGCTTAAAATCAATCAAAAACCTTATATACTTTCCCCAATTTCTGCCATTAATGCAGAGTACCCTATGACAACTCAACGCACAATAGGCTTAGTGGAGTTTTTCTTTTCATTGACTTGGCAGGGATTTGGGGGTTCGATGGACCTTGTGTGGTAATTACTTTCCACCGACTTAGTGTGACTCTTAGGTTCCTCTGACAAAATGTAGTGAAACACCATTTTGGCATAGGTCGGCAATGGTGAGTCTTAGTGCAAGTCAGTGAAGTGTGACTTTAGCACTTTGTCCAGTAGGCTTGATTTTTAGCACAAAGTTGGTGACAAGAGGTTCTAGCGCAGAGGCAGTAAGATGTAAACTTAGCGCCAAGTCAGTAACATGAAGTTCTAGTGCTAAGGTCTGTAGTGCAAGTTTTTAGCACAAATGACCCATTGGACTTGAATTTTGATGAAAAAAGGGGACTTGACTTAACCATTCGAAAACCTAAGTAACCCAAACACTCCCCATCAAGAAATAAAAATATGACCTTGACCTTTAGAAGGACTATTTGATAATGCGAGTAGAACATCTTAGGACCAATAGAAACTAAGCTAACACTCTAAGCCAAAATAGAAAGAAAAAAGGGGGTCCCCATTCACTGAATGGGGTGTGTGTGCAAGGCACAACACGTGTTTATTTAGTTGATTGTGGAGAAAATGTAGTTTAGGGGTGTCTAGAGATGAATAGTGATGGTTTAGAGGAGTTTGGGGATGAATTAGGGATATTTAGGGATGACATGAAGAGTGGACAATTTTAGGTGTCTACAAAAACTATTACAATCCATATAGTCTTCAAGGTTTCATCCCACATTAACACATTTCCTTGCTAGGCGCAACCTCATCAAGGCTGGTTGTCCCTTGAATATGAAGTTGGAGATTATGCTCAAAAGGTTTTAAAACCAAATTATCCCTTAGTTGTTTGTATCAAGAAATAAAAACTAAGGATTTACTAAAATTTAAATTTCCCAATACTAGTCGACTTTTTATTAAAGATGATATTTAGTTATAAAATACGAGCATGCTAAAACTCTTGCCACCCTTACATAGTCAAGAATATATAACATATATAAATTAAGCAACTTATAGGGGTGAGGCTAGATTTCACAACCTTTCCTCGTGTCCTCCCTGCACAGACATCTAGATGAAGTACATGTACTTGTTTGTAGAACCTCAACGTTATTCCCTCTCTTGGAATAAAATTCCTGTAGGATCTCTTCCCCCCAAAAATGCATTTGTTGTAAATACTTTTAGAAATTTTAAGCAATTACAACAGGCAGGCGTAAATCTAGACACCATGACCTTTATTTTCTTGGAAATGTATGCAGAATCTCCCCACACAAACAAGGAATGTCCCTTTCCTTTACCACATGTCTCGAAGAGGTGTTATCACATGGAATGCCCCCCTATTGGGATATGCACTAATTCCATTTATTGAAAAGAACTTACAGGATAAAGTAATTTCATCTGATGTTGAAATTGTAATGCCACAATAGACAAGTGTGCAAAATATGGAAGAACCAACGAGGCATGTGGACTAGTTTCAAGGTAACAATGACACACCAAGTCTTGAATATTTCTAGGCACATATGAGATTCATCTTGAAAATCCATATTAAAATAGATTTATGCATAAATATGTGAGCATGAATGCCAATGCATATGACATACATATTCAAAAGTTCTACACTATACATATTATATCTCTAAATTATTATAAGATGTCCTCAAGCATTTTTGCCCCTTAAAACAAAATTGACAAATCAAGCAAATCTAGGTAATTAATTGGCATAATTACTTTGCTTGCCATGAGCCTCACTAGGAATACACATTTACAATAAAAGGATTAGATTTTTTTTTTTTTTTTTTTTTTGTGTGTGTGTGTGTGTGTGTGTGTGTGTGTGTATACATATATAATGCATATTGGATTTCTTCACATGCCAATATGCATGAAATGATGAGACGATGACCATGTCAACAACCGTCATTCCTCAACTATTCTAGAATTTAGTGCTTCGATTTACTAAACCGGGCCAAGGAAGTATGTGAAATGGGTTCCCATGAATTACAAAGAATCCTAAAAAAATGAATATTTAAATGGGCAAAACAACAAGATGTGATAGTATAGGATAAATTTACCACATTTCCTATTTTCTGCTATAAACACAATGGCTGACAAATACCAACAGGGTAAAGGCCCAATTAAACACCATGGTCTTATCTTTCTTATCTGCAAGCATTATTTCATCTCCAAGAGAAATGGGGAAACCCACCGGCAAGCCTTCTTGTAGGGATCATACATAGAGAAGAAAAAGGGAAAGAAAGCTAGGTTAGAGGAGTCTTCTCTGGCTCAGGAGAAGAAAAAGGGAGGCAAAACCATATCACAAGCACCTTCTCTAACTCTAGGGGAAATGAAGAAATGAAAATTTGTAATTGAAGAACATTCCCCTACTCTAGAGAAAAGAATGGAATAGTCTTTGAGGAATCTCCTCAGTCCTTGGAGAAAAAGAAGGGCAAAGTGCTAGTAACTGAGGCATCATCTCTGACCTTGAAGAGGAAGAGAAAGGATGTAGAAGGAACTCCTCAAACTCTAGAGGGGGAGAAAAGGAAAATACAGTTGAGGAGCCATCACAGACTCCAAAACAAAAAGGAAAGAAAAATGGGAGAAGGTAGAAAGAGAAGAAAATAATTGAATCAATAGATGAAGAGCCATCTCCATCTTTAAGAAGAAGAAAAAGGGGAAAGATAACTTTGGAAGGTCCCTTGGAAAACCCTCCATCTACTATCTCTGAAGCACTTGAGGCTACAACAAATGATCCACATACCATTTCTTTTGAAACAGAAGAACCTCAATAGTCACCAAAGACAAATGCACAATAGTCACACAAAGGACTTTGGAGAAGCAAGTGTCAGAAGTATAAAACTCAATAGGAAAGGGATTATGAGCTTGTTGCATAAATTATTGTTGAACTCTAGACGTCAGTAATCCTTCCTACCCCTCAAGTTGCTTTAGAAGAAAACATTGAGAGACCTTCATGGGATGAAGCTGGGCCATCTAGCATGCTTATGAATTTAGTATAAGCAAAGATGGAAGCAGGGGAAGAGACAAGGGTAGGAGAGGAAATGGAGGCTGATGAAAAGGTAGGAGTAGAGGTTGAAGTAGGAGAAAAAATAGACATTGAAGTAAAAGCAGGATTTGAAACAGGAAGTCAATTTCAGGCTACACATTATGAGGATATTGAAATCCCCAAAGAGCAGGAGCAACAGGAAGAAATTGCTAACTTGAAACAATTGTTTTGGGATAGACACCTCATTATTTTAAATTTGAAACAAACTATGAAGGAATAAGAGGCTATTAGTCAAACAAAGGACCAAGAAATCCTCACCCCAAAGGAAAACATAAAGGAAAAGGAAGACATTATTGGAGCAAAAGACAGGGAGATTCTAATGGGACAAGATGTCCTCAAGGGAAAAGATGTTGAAATTAGGCAAAAAGAAATATAAATTTCTGAGGCAGAACAAAAATTAGAAAAGAAAGAGGTTGAATTAGCTAAAACAATAGCTAATTGTATTATTCTAATAGTAGCACTAAAAGAAAAAATTGACAATCAAGCCTCAGAACTAACAAGTGCGAATAATAAGGTTTATGACCTTGAGGAGCTGGTTAGGGAATTATTTGTCAAAATGCCTACAAAAGATAAAGGTACCTAGACTGACATTTCTCTTAGGACATTCCAATTAAATGTCCCTAGAGCTTTTTACTACTAGGAATAGAGATGCCATGCTTTGGAAAGTCTATTTGATCGGCCCACGTGGGCAGAGGCTCAATGATTAGTGGAGGTCTGAACCATATCCCTATCCATTACTGTTTATATCTCTCCATCAACCTTGCAATAGTTTTGACTTTCCTCAAGAACCATTTCAGGTTTTCTAGAGAAACCAATTCTTTCATTTTCTTCTCTATAGACAGACTATTCCACCTTTTCTTGCAGGTTGTCAAGACCTTCTTAAATGAGGACTACACATATAGGTCAAATTCCAAAACATGAGACTCTAAATGTGATTTATAGAGAGACAGTAGATTAGGAGTATACACACATGCATGAAATTGTGTCCTGAATGCCAGTGAAGTTGAGCTCATCCCTGATATAAAGTCTAGCATTCTCTTCATTCTGAGTATATTCTTCTATCCTTTGTAACCAAGCCTCATGATTTTGGATTAGTGAAATGAATGCCCTCAATTGGCATTCCCCCACAAAGATTATTAAAGAATGTTGTATGCTCATCCATGATGAACTTGTGAAGAAAGAGTTCAGATAGTAGATTTTGATTCTCAAGGGTGTTGTGTTTGTATATCTTCATGAATTCATGCCCATCCTTAGTGGAGTCTATGAGACTAGAGATATTCTGTAAAATTTTCCAAAGAAAGAATTGTTCTCTTAAGAACATGGTATAGCTGCCACTAGGTGGCCTACATGATAGTGCATTAGAAGCCAGGGTTGTTACTGTGACTAGTTTCTCTTCCAATTTGTTTACCTTTTCTATTAAAGAAGAAATTTCATTATGAAGTTGTATTGTCATAATCTACTATGTGAACTCTTTCTTCACAAGTTCATCATGGAAGAGCATACAACATTCTTCAATAATCTTTGTGGGGGAATTCCAATTGAGGGCATTCATTTCACTAATCCAAAATCATGAGGCTTGGTTACAAAGGATAGAAGAATATACTCAGAATGAAGAGAATGTTGGACTTTATACCAGGCATGAACTCAACTTCACTGGCATTCAGGACACAATTTCATGCATGTGTGTATACTCCTAATTTGCTGCCTCTCTATAAATCACATTTAGAGTCTTGTGTTTTGGAATTTGACCTATATGTGTAGTCCTCATTTAGGAAGGTACTGACAACCTTTAAGAAAAGGTGGAACAGTCTGTCTATAGAGAAGAAAATGAAAGAATTGGTTTCTCTAGAAAACTTGAAATGGTTCTTGAGGAAAGTCAAAACTATTGCAAGGTTGATGGAGAGATATAAACAAGAATGGATAGGGATGTGGTTCAGACCTCCGCTAATCATTGAGCCTCTGCCCACGTGGGCCGATCAAATAGAGGAATGAAAGTTTGAGGAATGGTTAGAGCAAGTGAATCAATTTTAGGGCAATGCATATACAACAAGGAGGACTTGGAGGACATTCCTATCTAACTATAATATTACATAAAAGTTGTATCTCATGAATAGGGTAAGGCTCCAAGGCAGTGTAGGAGGACTTGCAAACCCTTAAGCTCGAGGGTGATGATGAGCGCCAGAGAGAGCTCACCAGAGTTACAAATGTACCTCTCTTTCTTGTCCTGAATCCACTACATTCTTTGATTTGTACATAAAATTGTTAAAAACCTTGTTTAAATTATGTTAATTATAGGTGCTATACTAAAAGTAATTTATGGGATTAAGAGGTTTTATGACATGGGTTTTAACTGTTAAATGGCATGCAAAAATACATTTTTGTTGCAGGGTCCCTAAAATGTCAACAACAAAATGCTACAAGAACTCTAGAGATATTTCTTAGAACTCTGGATATTTCTTAGAACTCTGGAGCTGTCAGTAAGGGCTAAAATTCATAGAGCTCCGGAGATGTCTTCAGTACTTCAGAGTTATATAAGGAGCTCCAGGGATTTTTGAGGAGACTAAAATGTACTTTTTGCTAGCACACGTCCCTGAATTCTTATGGGATAGATCGATTTATCTTCCTTCCTGAGATAATAGATCTAGTCTGAAGTAGAGGAGGCAATAGAAGACTGTTCATGTAGAAGTTGCATAATAAATCGCCAACCGCTATTTATGATATTTTCTTTTATTAATGCCAATTTTTATGGCCATTGAAACATAACATAACTCTTTGTTTAAGGGCGCACAGTGAGTGCTACCTTATGGTTTTCTTCAGTATTGCATGTCTTTTCTTAGAGTTAGTAGTTGCATGATAATTGAATTGAATAAATGAGTTTGCATCTCTTACAAAACTGTAGTTGGAAAAAAAAACTTTAGAGGTATCTGTTAGCAAAGAAATGACTAATATATATTTGGGAGTCATACCATAGAAAGGATATAGATTAATTATTGTTGAAATCAAAAGAAAGAACTCTGTTATTTTTGAGCACATACTGTGATTTTCCAAATTTAGAAATAAAGAAAGTTGTTTGCATATTTGTCATTGTGACCTAAACTGGTTTCTTCTTCGGAGGTGGAGCAAGGGCCCACTCTTACCAAAGGACAAGGACCAATATTTCTTAGTTAGCTTTATTTGCTTTGTTCAATTATGAGTTTATTAACTAGGCCTATTGCTTTGATAGGGTAGCTGTTTTAGATCTACATTTGAGTAAATTTGTTGTCAGTTTGTAATCTTTAAGATTCCTTAGATTAAAGTGAATTCCAAGGAATCTTTCTTTCAGTAAATAGTTTGTTGCTTAATTAAAATAGAGAGTGAGAATATCATAGTTTAAACTTCAGATTCTAGTAATATTGTTAGAGATGATTGCTAATTAATATTCTATTGTAAATAGCCATGGACATGTCCTAGATTTGACAAACTAAAATATTCAAATACAAAGTGTACGACGATCCTTGTCATGTAACATACTGATAACCTTACCAAGATATTTATAAATTCTATAAATATGCCAAATATCAAAGACAAGAAAAAATTGAAGTGAATCAAACACACTAAGGAACAAAAATCCATAGATTCCACAATACAAATTTACAATGTAAGACAAATGCATGGTTACAAATTAAACTCTAATCACCCGGCTCATCCTATATAAAGTCAACAAAATATTTTAATCAATAGTACTTAGTTACTTGCTAGTTAAATTAATTTACAATCCAAATGGTCCCAATTTCATTCCACAAAGATATTTATAACTGGTCTTAACAAATTTCATTTTATTTCACCTATTTTCAAAGTCTATGTGACTGGGCGGGGTAAACAAAACAAATCTAGTGTTGCAAGGTTGAGGTCCAAGCATCCTCAAGGATTTGCCACCTGCCTTTAAAACATACATCTACCTAAGAATGGAATTGGATTTGGAAGAGATGCGCATCGGAACTGGAAGACAGTTATTCCAAACCCAAGCACAAAGGTTTGGGATCTCACCTGCCAGGATTTCATTCCATCGTGATATTTGAAAACCATAGATATATTATATCTGGTGTGAATCCATGGCCACCCGCAGGAAGCTCTCCTTCGATCTCCTGCGCTACGAAGATGGTCCCTCTCTCAATGAGGACGCACTTGTCGTTAAATCACACAGCCGGAGACGCAGACACAAGAAAAAATCGGCCAATTTAGCCCACGCAACGCTAGACAATGGCCAGATTTACAGTAAAGATGAACTTCATTTGGCAGATTCGTCCAGTCTGAGGAAATGTGTCACTTTGGACATCGGGTGCCTCGCAGATCTGTCTATGGACGCAGCCCAACAATCAGCCGTTTCAGATGTTGTTGAAAAGGCCGATGGAACAATTTTCAGATACTCACATGACGTTAATGGTAATGAGCCTGACAAGCCTAATGCCCTGTTAGGGCACGCCGACGGACCAAACGGAATTTTGCATTTCGAGCGAGTTGATTCAGCTGAATCGGAGGTCGTGGATGGGCTGGAACGCTCGCTTTCGATCGCATACTCAGTTGTTGAAGATGTTTCAAATAAGAGCGAAGCAGGGCTTTTGGAGCAAATGTCTCCCGTTGAGAGTAATTGCAAAGTAGGGTTTTTGGAACAGATTTCCCCTGCTGAATTGAGGCAGCGGAATGTTAATGTTAACGCCGACGCTGTGGAGGGACATGCAGATGAGATTGTGGAAGGGGTGAAGGAGAGGGTGAGTGGTGCTTCGAAGGAGCCGCAGCAGGAGAAGAAAGCTTCTCACGCAACCCCTCAGTCGTTGGATTGGGAGCGTGTGATGGCTGAAACTTCTGATTATCCTTCATCCCCTGCCATGTCCCCTCTGGGATATTTTTTTAGGGAAATTAACAGGGGCAATTCTTTGCACAGTACAACATCGGTGGGGAATGACAAGGAAAGACAGAAGGTTTACAATACCATGTTCCATGTTCCCTGGCGATGTGAACTGGTAAGCAGCTACGTTTAATAGATTTACTCCTTAATTTTTGAGTTCTGATTTTTGAATTTACTGGATTTTTGTTAGCCCAAATAAAAAAGGATCTTGATACATCAAAACAAAGCATGAACGCTCATAAACTAAACCACTGTTGTGAATCTTCTTACCATGATAACAGCTGTGAAAACTATACCACTTCCTAGACTCGATACTTGACCATTATTATGATAACAGCTGTGAAAACTAAACCACGCTTTAGAACTACTTCCGCAATGAGAGAGAGAGAGAGAGACATCGAATTATGAAGTACTATAATATTCAAAAACTGCTTAACATAGCCCAGAACAACAAACTATTAAGTATTAATTTTCAAAAACTGCTTAGCAATAACAACCCAGTACAACACACTATAAAGTAAATCTGACTCACAATTATAGCAGCACAATTAATTATAAATATGGTATCAACTTCAGAAATTGCAGTTTTAACAGTTTATTTAAATTTGAATATAATATTTAGAATATATTTGAGAAAAGATGGGACTTATCCTTTGTATCTGCTGATAATTTTTCCCAAATCTGCAGTGATCTATCTTCACTAAAATGCCTTTAAAATGTCGTTAAATCTGCCTGAATCAGGGTTTTCATCCACTAATTCAGCAATGGAAATTAAGGGGTTTTTGTCCTTTAAGTTCAGATCTTGAGAGGTTTCATTTTAAAGTTGCTGAACTACAGTTCACACTCCATAAGAAGTAATAATTGGATATAAGATGTATTCACAAATTCATTGTTGGTTCCTTCCCCTTGCTTGATCTTCTTTATATACCTTTTCCCTCAATCCACATAACTTCTCACATGTCCTTTGGCCTCTATTATAACTTAAACTTTAATTTTATGTTTTATATTTTGACTTGGATGAGCTTAAATGACTTGGCTTGTACTTTGTAGAAGCTTCAGACCCTCAAATGCCTTCCAGTCCTTGACATTACAACCATTCTTAGTTATCCTCTCCCAATTTGCAAACCCCAGACATCAGGTTAGAAATACTTCCTATTACTAGCAATTCAGAAGAGAGGATTTTATTGCATTACTTGAATGACATACTAACTAATCCCTGATATAAGTGCAACAAATGTGAACCTAGAAACTTGCCAGGTTCCCTGAAGCATATGAAAGCGATAGGAGACAGAGCAAAGCAGAGACAAGAATGTGGTCTTATATTGATTTACCAAGCAGACATTCAAATGCAATAATAACAATAACTATAATAAGCATAATAACAAAGTAAACTAGGAGATAAAAACTCCTAACAGCTGTAACTTAAGAGCATTTGAGTCTAAGTAGTACTAGGATGGGTGACCTCTCGAGAAGTCTCGATGCTTCACACTTGTGAGCATCACTTAGATGGAATGAGTGCTAGGTAGACCATTCATGCTCATGAGAGATGGGTTCGTGTGAACCACTACTAATGAAATATGAGTCAATGAGTTTGACTCACAAACTACATAGTTGAATCTTGATAAAACATTCTAATTTGATACATTGCAAAAAAAATACCTCCTACTTGTCAATGGATGAGCTAAAGGGGCTCTATAATGAATGGTCCATAAGGCAAAACACTTGTTGAAGGTTTTGCAAATGGGGCTGTAAGCTAAGTAGGCTTGATCTTGGAGGAAACTCCATGGTTAAACATGCTTGAGTTGGAATTTTTATTCAAAAACTTTAACATTTAATATTATTATAAATTTAATACTAATATGATATTATTTAATTCAAATTTATATTAGATGAATTTATTCACGATTTTTTTTAGAACTTATCTCGTTGCCGAACTTAATCCTAATTTTATCGAACACGAACTCGAACCTTGTGACATAGGTTAAGAGCATTTGAGTCTGAGTAGTGTTGTGACCAAATCACACATCGCCCCATTGCAAATGGGGACCCCCCCTTTTTTTGAGCTCTGATGCTTTGCATGAAGTTTTGATGATGTCTTTAGTTTATTGCATGATGAAGTCAGTGGTGTTTGAGTCCTATAGTCCCCTGATGACCTGATCCTGATGTTTGAGATCCTGAAAATGACTAAGTCTGGTATCCTGATTCTGAAAATCTTGAAAATTGGCTAAGTCTGAAATCTGGTGGATCCTCAAAAATCTAGAATTTGCATGTTAAATCCGATGGATCCGAGACCTATCTCAAACATCCTGAAAGGTATATTGAAAAATATTTAAAGTATAAGAAATTCACTTGGGCGCATTTCTCTACTTGCACAACCTCAAAACTCCGCCTAGAACTCAGGGCGCCTTTTATCATCTAGACAACCTCAAGATTGCGCCTTGGGCAAGGAGGGCTTCAAACCAAAGCGCCTTGATTGAAATTGATGTTGGGAAGCATGAAACACTGCAAATTTGACAAGAAAAAGGCATTTAGGTCTAGGCGCCATTTCATGTTTTACTCAACCACAGAAGTGCGCCTAAGTTGAAGGCATGAAAATAAGCAAGTAAAGTGAGGTGCCCTTCATGCATTAGATTATCCATTTTGGCGCCTTAGCATGAAAGAGATGTTTAAATTAACTCCAAGTTGTGCCTTAGGAAGAAAGAGCATGATATGATATCATTAAGTGGCGCCTAAGTCCATAAACTTGAAGTGTTTTCTCCCTTAAGTGTTAGGCGCAATTTCACACTCCAATCATCATCAAATTGCACTTAGAAGAGAAATCAAGTTGGAAATCACCAAATTTGGCTTAGTGAAGGTGCTTGAAGTAATGAAATGCCAATCCAACAATAAGTCTCTCTCCTAGAAGTTTTTGCTTTATAACTGGAGGTCTCATTTGAAACATGAACTTGCAGTAATGAAGAGTCTTGATCAAATCCAAATAATGAACACTGAGACCAATCCTGATGTATGTTTGAGATCCTGAAATGACTAAGTCTAGTAGCCTGATATCCTGAAACATTGAAAAATTGAATAAGTCTGAAATCTGGTGGATCCGCCAAATTCTATAATCTACATGTTAAATCCGGTGGATTCGAGACCTATCTCAAACATCCTAAAAGGTATATTGAAAAATATTTAAAGTATAACAACTTATACTTAAATATATTTTTCAATATACCTGTCCTTGGGGACTTTTAGTTTTGGGCGCGAATTTGCTCTAGGATCTTAGGCACATTTTCCAACTTGCAGAGACCCAAAAGTGCACCTTAGGTGGAGACTTATATGTGCGCCTAGAGGAAAATCAACTTTCAACCACTCCAAAAGATGGCGCCTTGATTGGAATTGATATAAAAGGCCTTAAACATCAAAAAATTTGATAAAGGGCTGATTCAAGAGTCTAGGCGCCCTTTCTATGTCCAAATGATCATCAAATTGTGCCTTGAGTTGAAGTGGATAAGTTTAGGCATCAGTCCTTGTTGCTCTTGTCATTTTGGGCACCTTGATGTGAGATGAGGTCTAATGATAAATGGCGCCTAAAGAGATATCCCCCTCTTCAAGATTCTAGGATTGGTCTAAGTCCACAAAAGACACATTTATGACTTAGGTGCTTTTCATGATTCAAACCATCAACAAATTGCGCCTTAGATGAAGTAAAGATCTCTTAGACCTTGGGCGCCATTTCCTATTATTTTTGCCAATTTGAGCGCCTTAGAGACTGAATGGTGTCAAGGCTAAGATCTAACGCCCAATTGAATGATCTCTTGCAAAGACAAGATAAGTGGAAGACTAGAAGGTTTGGGCGCATTCCTCCACCTCAAAAGCCTTCTCTAAGCACCTTGATATGAATAATGTGAAGTGAATGAATCTAGGCGCTCTTTCAATCTCAAAACAACCACAAAGTGTGCCTATCAATGAAACAAGTTTGAAATCATCATCATGAGCGCCTAGCAAGGTAGGTTGGACTCCACACGTATTTGAATATCTTCTTGAACCTCCATGATGACTTAGAATCATAAAACCTTGAAGTGAACACCCATTTGAACTTAGGCGCCATTTCCTACTCCGAGCATCACATATTTGCGCCTAGGCATGGGGAAGCTTAAAACCATGCAATTTGATGTTACCTTGATCCAAAATTGAAGCAATCAACTAAGTGAAGGCGCTAATTGCCATTTGAACAACCCAAATGGGCGCCTAGGGGGAAGTTGCATCTAATGCACTTATTGAGTAGGCGCCTTGAAAGGAGAAATCATTTTAAGCTATTTTAATTGTTTGAAATCATCCAAAATGACAAGTATGAAGCTATCATGTGTTAGGCGCACTTTGCTCCTCCAGACACCTAGATATGCGCCTAGACTTGAGACAAGTTATTGACATGTTTAAAGTGATTCTTGTGTTGTAAAGTGATCAATATTGTTTCTCGTCTTGTAGGAACATCAACAAACCTAACGAGCAAGCGCCTGGAGTCACCTTCATGCAAGGAGTGAAGTCAAGAAATTGTCATTGCAAGAAGAAACATCATGCTAGCCACCCTTGGAGATCACTTCAAGATCATCCTGTTAGAACGCTTCACCTTCAAGTTGCAGAGGAAACACCACTCCAAAAGGCTCACATCAAGTTCGACATACTTCATCAAGTTGCATCATGTTTCGGAGACCTTCATCTATCCCTTCAAGTTCCATTCATCTTCAAGTATCAATTAGCTTCTTCATCAATCATTACTTCAAGGTCAACATGGCAAGTGTACTACTTCATCTTCATCATATCATCAAGCAAAGACATCTACTCATAAACCTTCAAGTTCTTTCAACTTCAAGTCTAAGAGAGATCTACTACTTCAAGTCATGAAGGAAGCATCATCATCATCATATACAATACTCTACATGAAGAAGCATCGAAGAAGATCAACATCAACCTACCTGCAAGAAGAAATGTCACAGTGTTAGATGAATGAGCAACATGTATTATACTCATCCAGTTTACAAGAAGAATGAACAAGGCAAGATCATTGAAGATACATTCCCAAGCATACAAGTTCAAGAAATCATATCGAAGATATCACAAAGATGATACAATTTGGGAATATGCCCAAAAGCAAATTGAATTAACTGTTGAAATCCATAAGAATTGCTGAGGTGGCACCTATGTGGCATGTACCTATCATCATTCAATCATAATCAGCCACATCATATGACTACATTCAATGTATCATTTAATAAAGAAGAAGCCGAGAGGATGCCTATGTGGAAGATGCTCTAAAAGATTTTATTTCATCCTTATCTTCTTAGAAAACGTGTCTTCATTGCCTCCCATATGTACTAAAAATAACAAGTTGTTGTAACTACCTGTTGAGGTGGCATGATCTAAGCCCTTGGCTACATGAAATGATCTTAGCCATTCGTTGTATTCCCGATTGTATATAAAGGTCTTGTTGCCTCATTTGTAAAATCATCAGTCATTAGTTAGTAGGAGTAGAGTAGAAGAGACTCTCGAAATTCTTTGAGAGGACTAGAAGTTGTAAATATTTCTCAAGATTAATGCAAAGACATTGGAACTCATTTGGTGTTAAGTGTTGTCTTGTGAAGTTACATGGTTTCTTATACTTTGAAGAAGTGGAGAGATGTTTCAAGTAGATTAGAAGTAGATTAGTAGCTCTTTGATGTTATGTATGTTGTATTGAATATTTGATCAACTACTAACTCATGCTTTTAACATTCATTGCCGGTGAAGTGTTGTGTAAAGCTAGTTTGAGCCTTATCATTTGCATAAGTTCGATTGTGGATGTTTGTTTGAGTTGCACCGTTTAATGGGTGCTTGCATAAGCCTTCATGATTTGAAAACCATTCATTTACCTTAGGAGATTGCACCAACTCCATGTAGTTGTGGGCATCCTTGGCGAAGTGGAGTTAGGTTTATCAGGAGTTTGTCTATTCACGCATCATCATTCCTTCATTGACCTTAGATTAGTTTCTAAACCCTTATCTTTTTTCTTTTATTTATCATTGAGACCTTGTACATAAATCATCCACACTGAAAGGAGGAATAAGCTAAGGAAGTATGAAGAAGTCTAATGTAAGTCCCTTTGTGATTATCAGCAAGATCACATGTAAACATTGAGTTATCCATCATAAATCATAAGAAAAGGAACCTTGGAGTCATCTTCACTGGATCACATAGTTCAGCCTTTGAAGAGCTTTATTCAAGAGAGAGTGGGATATTCTAGTGTTTTACTCTATTGTTGACTTGTCTAAAAACAATCATCAACAAGTAGTACTGGGATGGGTGACCTCTCGAGAAGTCTCGATGCTTCACACTTGTGAGCATCACTAAGATGGAATGAGTGCTAGGTGGACCATTCATGCTCATGAGAGATGGGTTCGTGTGAATCACTACTAATGAAATATGGGTCAATGAGTTTGACTCACAAACTACATAGTTGAATCCTGATAAAACATTCTAATTTGATACATTGCAAAAAAATACCTCCTGCTTGTCAATGGATGAGCTAAAGGGGCTCTATAATGAATGGTCCATAAGGCAAAACACTTGTTGAAGGTTTTGCAAATGGGGCTGTAAGCTAGTGGGCTTGATCTTGGAGGAAACTCCATGGTTAAGCATGCTTGAGTTGGAGTAGTATTGGGATGGGTGACTTCTCGGGAACTTTTGATGCTTCACCTTTGTGAGCATCACGTAGATGCAATAAGTGCTATGTGAACCATTCATGCTTATAAGTGGTGTGAGCCGCTATTTATGAAATATGGGTCAATGAGTTTGACTCGAAAACTACAGAGTTGAATCTAGATAAAATTTCCTAATTCAACACATTGTGAAAAATACCTCCTACTTGTCAATGGATGAGCTAAATGGGCTCTATAGTGAATGGTTCATAAGGCCCAACACTAGTTGGGTTTTGCAAATATGACTGCAAGCTAAGTGGGCTTGATCTTGGGGGATACTCAATGGTTAAGTGCGCTTGAGTTGGAGTAGTAATGGGATGGGTTACCTCTCGAGAAGTTCCAAAGCTTCACCCCAATGAGCATTACCTGGGCACAATGAGTGCTAGGTGAACCATTCATGCTCATGAGAGATGGGTTTGTGTGATCCCCTACTCATGAAATGTGTCAATGAGTTTGACTCAAAAACTATGCAGCTGAATCCTGATAAAACATAAAACATCCTAGTTTGACGCATTTCGAAAAAATGCCTCCTACTTGTTAGATTTTTTGTCTTAGGTTTGGGTATGGGTTCGTATACATATATAAATATACAATTTTATTTTTTATTTTTTTGATGCGTAAGATGCTACCTAGGGGGCAACTCCCATAAATTAAATAAGAGAGTTTACAGAGCCTCAAAAAGAGGTTGGCGAACCACAGTTACAAACCAGATACATATCCACCCTTGAAATCATTGGACAAAATATATACAAAGCCATCAATCAGCTCATTGATCCGCTCCATTTCCTGCTGAGAGAAAAGTATAGGATGCAGGTTCAGGAAGCCTCTAAAGTCCTCCAAATTGCATTTCACCAAACCACTTCTGAGGAGGCGGAAATATTCCTTTAGATCATTGTTAACTCACATAGAAGCTACATTAAACCCCCCTGCCCACCGATTTCACTAGCAACAACACTAATCAAAGTTTATTATGGCGTTAATTGCAGATCTTTGCAAAGGTTTGTGGATGTAGTTTGCAGCTGCCAACTTTGCTCACATTTTTTGACCCAAGATGTCCACAATATTGGTCAGGAAGATTTCCAACAACAGGTAATCATGGATATGTTCGCACCCAAGCCTGGCTGAGCCGATGATGGCTTTGATGGTGCTCTCAGCTTTCTCTGAGCCAATACAAAAGAGTTTATATAGTTGCTGTGACTTTTCTTCATTTTTGCACTCGTAGGTGCATTCGCTAATTACTAGTCTTCTGGCCATCTCTGGATAGAAAGCCCAAAGGATCGCCCTTTAAATCCAATGGAGGGGAGGTGGTCCTCCCCAAAGCCTATAAAATCCTTCACATTAACACTTCCGATGTACTTGTAAGTCGAGGTTGTTCCACCCATTCTGGTTATCAAAGATGATCACTTCTTGGGATTGATCACAAGCATAATTAGCCGATAAATCTGCCTCACGATTTGCCTCCCTGTAACAATGCTGAATTGAGTAATTATTCATATCGTCTATAATTGGCTATATTGTGCCCAAAATATTCCTTAGTTTCCAGTTTGAGATCCTCTGTTGGCAGAGTGCATTGATGCAAATCAACAAATCTCCTTCGATATCAATGTTGGTGAGTTGCTTTTGCTTGCATAGTTGGAACCTGGTGAGGAGTGCTGGCAATTCTGCTTCATTGTTGGTTCCATTCGGCAATTTTTTGGAGATAGCCCATATTAGGTCCCCATTTTCATTTCTTATGATGCCCCGGGAAACACCATTCAAATTCAGCTTGAGACAGCCACTTGCGGATGGGAACCATTTGATTTTTGCCCGCATACTTTTGGAGTTGGGAGTTAACCCGTCACCCCCATTAACCGGGGGACCAATTTAATATATATATAAATTTTCATAACTTGCAAAAGAAAAAAGAAATATTCATAATTTATTTGTTTAAATTCAGAAGGCAACATTATTTAGGAAAAAACAAAAAAACATAAAAACATAAAATCAGAAGGCAACATTATTTAAAATTAAAAACAAAAAAACATAAAAAAAGGCCCAATAAATAACAAGACATGAGTTGTTTAGAAGTTTAATTTCGTAGTGTAGCAGATAAGGAAGAACAATGATTTGGAGACAACGTAGCTGTAATATCCCATCTTTCTCGTCGTTTTTGTTCATCCACTCTCCTTGATGGTTCAAACAAGGCACAAACATGGCTAAAAATTGACATAACCTGGTAACATAGAATTAAACAAATGAAACAAAATGTGTGTAAAACTCTATTTTGTTTAAAAATTTGCTCAATGAAGTCAAAATCTGTTAAAAAGGGCTAAAAATCGGCATAGCCTGAGAATACATGCAACCTGGGCATTTAAATCGTGATTAGTCAGGGAAAAAGCTGCAAAAAATTGTGGCTAGCAAGCTCTTCATCAAACTGTGATTTTTTGGAGGAAAAAATCGCCAAACCTAACGATTCATGTATGCTTGCGATTAGTTGCGATTTTTTGCAGATGTTTGCTTCTATGTACAGGTTTGGTTAGCATAAAAACGGTGGACTTGACAAGCATAAATTGCATTTTATATTCTCTGTTGGTTGTTTCTTGGATGACTTTGTACTTTATAATATTTTTGTACTCCATAACAGTTACAGTAAACATCGTTATTATCTAAGACTATAGTTTTTAGGGTATGATATGGCTCATGGCATTTCTGGTTTTGGATTCTACACTGAAAATGCATTTGACTGTATGATAAAGATCATAAAATTTGTGTATTGAGATTCAGATTAGATCTCACACCAAAAACTGTTAGCCAGGCTTCATAGCTGTTGGTTAATCATATCAAGGGTTTCAATTTTGTTTTGATTTTCAGCATGATCTAGTTTATTTTGATTGTTACTACTAAGTCCTTTGTGACTTACCAAGAATTATACTTGCTGTTGCAGCTCATTGATGTAGGCTTTTTCGTATGTCTTGATTCTTTTCTTTCATTATTGACTATCATGCCAGCGAGGATATTAGGATTCTTCTGGAGATGCTTGTATGTCAGGTCAGTGTACAAATGTTCAATCTTTATTTATGTGCTCTTGCTTGTATTTAGAGAACAGTTGTCTGTGTTCCTTGATATGCATTAGTTAGAATAAATTGCTGATAACTCTGAGAAGTCAGCTCTGTCAGGAAGTTTTCATTTCCTTGAGTTATAATGGTTTATGAGCCTTTTTTGTTCTCCTGAAGAGTATGAAAAGTGAGGTTCAATTTACGAAAATCTCTATTTTTACTGAGAATTCTAGAAGACATTAAAATATGTCCTTGAGGGAGAGAAAATTGGATACATGGGCCACTGTTTCTTGATAGACGATGATAATTTCTTGAGAAAAATATATGCCTGCCTTAAACAAGATGGGCAACCAGAAGTGACCATTCCTTTTGCTGTATCATTTCAGGGTGTTTTTTGGTATGAGGCAAGATCTTTCCATGCTGTCCTAGGCTCCACACTTGTTTCTTTCTACCAATTCTTTGTTTGTTCCTGTTGCTATTTGGCCCTGTTTGCTATTCTCACCTAGTTGTTGTTGTTGTTGATTGGAGATCAATGCTTGAACCTTTTGTTCATCTGCAATTCTCAAGTTTACAAGTAAATGGTGGAAATGAAGAGATGAAATTTTGTGTTTCTTGTATTGAACTTCAAATTAACAGAGAGGGAATGGAATTTAGTGCTGGAAATAGTGTTCCCAAGTTGTTGGAATAGAACAGGATTGTAGTTGCACAAACCAGGAAAACATGGACATTAGAAACAACATGAAACAGAAACCACAATGAGTATGACACAAAACAATTTAATCTGGAAACCTCAGTGTTGGAAAAACCAGTTGGAAATGGAAATTGTTCAACTTCCTTTCTTCTTTTGGCCAGGGCAGTTCTAAATGCGCTGATAGAGCATGTTACAGCAATCTTCCTTCTGCTATTCGCTGCACTGACAGTTTTGACCCATACAACCTGCTAGAACTCTTCAATTCTCACCCTCACGTTCTTATGTCAATATTGAGCTTTTGCTGCATATAAATAGGATTACTGGGTGCATCCGTTCATGCATTGAAGCCTGAAGGACCTTCAAATGCCAAGGAACATGAAGAGACACTGTCTTCTGCCTTCATTCTTTTTTTTTTGTTTGTTTGAAACAAATGAAACTGTAACGAACAAGAGGACAAAACTACCTTGCCACATACACAACTGTCATGCCACAAACAGAAACTCAATGACATGATTTAAATCACCATGCCAGTAATGCAACCGCCACCATGCTGTATCTAGTGGTTTTGTCTCTGTACAAAACTCTCTCTAAATCTTTGTTTTTGAGGGGATTCTTGGTTGTTTGAGGGTGAATTTTTTTCCGGATCATCAGGGTTGTGTGAGGTGAAGATAAACTTTTTGTGGAAATAATAGACTGTTTTGATAGAGTTTGGATATTTCGTTTTACAAGAAAATATATGGTTGATTAAAAATTAAATGAGACACCAAAATGGAATGAGAAGATTTTAATATTTTATGAGTTACTGTGGTAACTGATAATTGTACAGGTGATTAAGGATTTTATGGATATTTAGGGGTTCTAGGTGGAGTTTAATGTTGTAGGTAAATTGTAATAGACACCCTGCCATCAACTGAAAATGGGGGATGCACCATAAAACTACATTATTATGCTTGCAAGCCACATACAAGGGTTTTGATTTTGCCAAAATTCACCTGGGATTGGTATGCATCCTTGTCTACTAGTGGCCTGCTTTATCAAAATCGCTGTAATACAGAGAGCAAATGAGCATGAAGACTGCTCTGCCTTGTTGGAGAGTTATTGGTGGCGTTGGTGATAGGAAATCAATCTTATTTGCACAAATTCTGTAGGATTAACTATTTGCAAAAATACTACACAAACTGATTGTAGATCAGCAATATGTAGAACTTGTACACACCTCTTATCATAACAAAGAAGGATAGAGTAGAAACTAGAAAATGAGAAATATTGTAAACAAAGCACTCACACAAGTCAAACTGATTCTACTGATCTCATACACCATACAAGGGATAGATATACCTATTTGTACATCAATATTTGCATGTAGCAAAAAAATCAAATAAAGATGTAACAATTCATGTTAGGATCAAGGATCCAAACAACACAAAATGACAGTATAAAAACCATAATTTGCAGGTCAAATATCTCATTTGGAGAAGCTGATTCTTTGTTTTTGATTGAGGTAAGCACTTTTGACCGGAGCTATGAACCAGAGGGGACAAGCCCTTTACAAGAAAACACAAAACTACAATGACCAAGCAACAACACGGAGCACCAAGAAACAAAACACAAAGACCAGAAGCAGCACCCCATGCAGGGGGTGAAAAAAGCTGATTCTTTGTTGAGTCCATGTCAGTTTGGCATATTGGTCTTGCTGAGTCTGTGCCAATTCCCGGTATCATAAGTACACATTTGACTGACACCATGCTGTTAAAAAAAGATTTTTGCATGATAAGCTAAATTGGTCCCTTCCTACCAAGGAACAAAAAGCTTTTCTATTTCAAAAATGGATTATTGGATTCTAAAATAAGCAAACCAAGTGGTGTTTTCTTCCCTATAATTATGGGTACCAATCATGCTTGTAATGATTTATCATCTATAACGTCACCAGATGAACTGACAATGAAATGGGCAGGCAGTTCCAGATACCATTGGCTGATGAGCTTTCAGACTTTGGATGCTTTGTGGTGTTGATTTGGGGAGTGACACTTTTACAAGTTACAGGTAAGTTTCATGACTTCTAGTGCTTTTGGATTCAACCGTGTAAGTTTTATTGCATCAACGTTTTGGTTCACACTCAGTGATACATCATCAGGATGAGGAAAGAATAGTCAATTTCTATCAGTCATCAATGAATGTGAGGATTAAAGCTCTTTCTTTACTAGACATTTTGCAGCTTAGGTAGTGGATTGTGTTTTAGCAGTTGCAATAATGGTAATACTTGTAATTTTTATGTTTCACTTAAGACTTACCTTTTCTTTTTGCAAAATCACAGATATTAGCCTAATTTACCATTTTATCCGAGGACAGGGCACAATCAAACTTTACGTGGTGTACAATGTCTTAGAGGTGGGGTAAGATTTCAAGCTTTATGCAGCACATGCAATTTTTTTTCCAAGGATTTGAAAGTCAATTAAGGCTAGTCTTAATTTTTTATAGCCTTCTTAGTTTGTGGTGTGCTAAGTAAACCATATGGCATTGAAAACAGATATTTGATAAACTGTGCCAGTCATTTGGAGGGGATGTACTTCAAGTGCTTTTCAATTCAGCAGTAGGAGTTGCAAGTAGTTCGAAGGAGTATATGGCAATGGAAATTGTGCGCTTTATTTTGGATCAAGCTATTGCTGTTGTTGCCTTCGATATCCTTTCCAAGAGCAATTTTGTGTTTTAATGTGTGTAGTGACATGAAATGCGCATCTGTAATCTCATTTCACTTTCCAGTTAGGTGTCTACATTTTCATTGCCGATTGCATCATAGTAATGCCCTTAACTGCTTTTACTTGCCCATTCTTTCATTATTTTAGCTCAAGCAATTACTCTATCAGCTGCAATAATAGCCCATAACAATGCATTGATGGCACTACTTGTATCCAATAATTTTGCTGAGATTAAGAGCAATGTTTTCAAGCGTGTGAGCACAGAGAATCTGCACAAGATGGCCTGTTATGGTGAGTTGTCTTACACATTACTTTAGAGGGACCAATTCCATTCTTTTTTTATTTATTCTGTATAACTCTCATACATACATGGAATGATACTCATGGGCGACCCTTCCTCCGATGTTTTTTTAAGCACTTAGACTATGAAATAGCTTTATTGACAATGAAGTGTCAGTTTAACTTTTGAGATATTTTGGTTGTGCTCTTTTTTTTTTCCTCCAAATGAGAAGAATTGCTTTGGTAAAGCTACAAAACAATCATTTGTCAGTGAAATGGAATGGGTATGCTGTGTTTGCCAATAAGTCCTGTTGGACACTCCTGTGTTGGAAACTTTAATTTAGGATGGGCTTGTTTTTATGCAAGTAGAACCTGAGATCTATCTGTATTCATGGGGGCAGGGAGCATAGTGTTTAGAAGATGGATTAAAATGTTCCTTCAGGTCCAACTCCAAAGAAATACCACCTCAGAAATTAGATGACAGCTGTGACTGTATTTTTTATTTTAAAAAGTTATTGAAGTTCATGGAATATTTCAGTTTAGTCCTATGTTTTTTGAATGCTTCTTTTCTCCCTCCTTTTGTTGTCTGTACTCTGTAGTCCTAACTGCGACTGTGATCTGTTATGGTTCCATTCCTTGAAAAGTAGTGTTACACTGGCATGTTTGTCCATAAATTTTGTAAACTCAAGACTACTGTAACAAGTTCTGTCAGTGTTTTATTGGAATATAAGGAAGTTCATGCTAATGGGAATAGGGATTTTGGGATCTTTTTTCTGGCAACAAGAAGCGCTGGATAACAGATTGGGGATTGCTAATACTTTTTCTTAGATTGATGAGATTGATGGCAGTCTCGTGGAGGAATTTTGTAACTCAAAGAGCTGGTAGACTGTAAACCCGAAAAAATGAAAGATATAAAACCAACATGATATCCAAAACTTTAAACATGGTATTATTTTCAAAAGATAGAAAATACATGATTCTGTAAATCATTTTTTATTTTGATAACATTTTAGTCCTTACTAGCAGAGAATACTTAGTTGCCTGAAATCTGTAGCAATAGTTTTTATGGATGTTATAGTGGGGTAAAAAGATTTTCATACTAAAGGGAACAGGTTGTTTGGGATGAATATGTTAGAATGACAAAAATACTGAAAGTGAATAGGAGATTGCAAATCAATATGCTTTTTCTTTGATTGGTGTGAGCAGGGATCATGAGGTTGAATCTTGTAACTCAGATCTTGTAAAACTGAGAAATGAAGATCTAAAACAAAGAGGGTGCCCACAAGTTCAAATATAATATTTTATTGGAAATAGAGGGAATAAATGATTCTGTGATTCTTTTCATTGTTGATTACCTTTCAGTCTAAACACCTACGTAAGTCTATGCTTTATCCTTATAAAGTTATACCCTATCTGATATTGTAAGAGCTTGTTGAAGCATAAAAACTTTTACACCCTCTCTTTTGTTACTTTTCTATTAACTGTGAGAAGTAATGGCTACACATCTAGTCAGCTAGCTCTTGTTTTATATTTATCTTGTGATTCATGTGCAAGATTTTTATTACTAAAATATACGGAGATCATTATTTTGTTATTGTCCTTGTTTTTTTCTTCTACAGATACTGTGGAGAGATTCCATATCATGGCTTATATCATATTTGTATTGGCTCAAAACATTTTGGAAGCAGAAAGTCCATGGTTGTGGAGATTCGTGGTGGTAGGATTGCTGGGCAACCATTGATGGTGTATTCTGTTGTTATAATTGAATTTTGAGTTCCAAACAAATAGCTTAGTATTTTTGTTGTTTCAAATTCCAGTATTGGATTGAAAGAAAATACAGGAGGAACTTTGAAGTTTAAATATCATGACTATGAAGTTACAGTTTTATTTTCTGTTACGATTTCAATTTCTAACCGCACTCTCATGGATACAGAACTCATGCATGATATGGGGCTGTGAAGTTCTCGTGGATGTTATTAAGCATGCATTTCTTGTGAAGTTTAATGAGATAAAACCGGATGCTTATTCAGAATTTCTGGAAGCTCTCTGTAAACAGGTATTACCTTGGGACATATCAAGTCATGTAGATATATATGCTGTTCGTATGGAAG
The DNA here is from genome assembly GCA_027924645.1 of Cunninghamia lanceolata. NCBI lineage: Eukaryota > Viridiplantae > Streptophyta > Pinopsida > Cupressales > Cupressaceae > Cunninghamia > Cunninghamia lanceolata. The sequence continues at coordinate 912,622 of BSBN01000905.1, forward strand.
CAGCAGTTGTCATTTTAAACTATGAAACCATGAAGGGACATTATGAGATTAAAAAATGGGACGATCATAACAGATTTATCCATCTAGTTGGCTTTCTGCTATTTTGAGTTCTGTTTCTTTATTTTCATTCTCAGTGAACTAAGATTCTCTTCCACATAATGGATGCAGACTTTAAACAGTCAATCACATGAAGTTCATAAGACATTGACCTTTATTCCTCTTGCACCAGCATGCGTGGTATGTTGTATGACTTCATATTGCAGATTTGTTCCTTTTTGAAAATCCATATATAAATAATGTGAATTATTATGCTACCCCAGCTTCTAAGAATGGGCTGGTTGAACAAAAAGATTTTAAAGAAGAATACTTGTATATTGTATTGAAAGAATAGGTCTTAATTTTTTCACTTGGAACACTTCTGATTGTGCTTTAAATTTTACTTTGCAGGTTATTAGAGCCTTGACACCAATTTATGCTTCACATCTTCCCTCTGGCCCAGTTTGGTGGAGATGGTTCTGGGTTGCTCTGCTATTTACAATGACATATTTCATGTTGGCAAGCTTGAAAGTTATAGTCGGTCTTGGCTTGCAGGCTCATGCTAGATGGTATATTCGTAGGTGCCTTCGAAAACAAAGACACTTACATGCTGATTAGTTTTGTATATTTTATATCAATAGTTTTTATTCTGGTTGGCATTAATATGAGATATTGCTAATGATGAAATTTTGGATACAAAGCAAGTTAACTAGAACCACCATTACATGTTATGTTGATCCCGCACCCACAAATAGCAATGGGCAGTATTGCCATATTCCCATTTATTTTTTAGGTGGGCGGTGGGACTCAATTCCTATTCATGGTTTTCTAGTTATTCAGAAATCAAGATGATGGGATACGTAAGCAAGCTTGAAAACAATAGAGATGGTTTTGTTAGTTGTGTTTTATATATTTAATTTCTTCTTTCATGATAATGTTTAAGCTAAAATTTGACAGATACATCCAGATTGTAAATATTTAGCTATTTTTCTGTAATTATGTTCCAGGAGCAGTGTAAATAAACCTTGTCAACTGTTTAAGTGCGAAGGGCCCAGTGTTCGGTAAGAAATGAAGCCTTGTGTGTTGGCCCACATTATTTGCATGTGGGCCTTATTGGCATGAGACAAAATAGGGGGTTGATATATTTAAACAAGGCACATTCTGAATCATACCTTTTAAATTAGTATGCATTAGCTATTACAACTCCCTCCCTTTAGTAGACCCTTATGAGCTTTAAAAGATGGAAGGCTCTTCATAATCTCATTTCCACCTACTGAATCTCTTGGGATGTTGGAGCACATAATGGGTAAAGGGTGTTGTGGCACATAAAAATTGGTAGTTAGGAATTTTACAAAAGGGACTCGAGCCTGTGTATGGGGGCTTTATAAGTTTCTTATGGGCTTTACTCGTTACAAAGAACGAAATTCATTTCCTTCCCAAACTTCTTCTATACATATTTTCAAAATAATGATAATTACATCCAACAGCCACACGCCCCACATGCTACCAAATAGTTTATAATGTAAACAGTGGGCCTACTATTTTGTTATATTTTTTTCCTAACTGCTTGTCAAGTTAAATAAAAAAAATAATTGGGTTATGAAACTTTTCTAATGATTTAGAGTAAGGTTTCATGTGGCTGTTTAATTTATTTTGTTTACCAGTTATTCTTTAAAATTTTTAGTAGTTTTTAGTGGAGCTAGTGATTCCATAATTTTTTTTAAAAACTTATTTTTTGAACAGTTGTTAAATTGTACTTTCTTTTACCATATAAATTGTGTTAATAAGGGGAAATTTAGAGGGAAGTGTAAAAAAAAGGGAAACAAATGTGTGCAGCCACATGACATATTTTTCATTATGCAGAGGCTGCATAATTTCAACCCAACTGTAACAGATCCATTATTATAGAAAATGATTCCAAATTATCTTGTATACTTATTTAAAATTTACATAAAACTATTTGTATTGCTAAAATTTATACAATAAATTTAAATAAACAACGGCCTGGACAACTATAAAGTTACCACATGGCTCTATGCACCTTATGAAATGCCTATACTTGGAAAAGTGGCTAAACAATCATTTTCGTTAAGAATGGCTGTCCATAAATATGAATATATGACCTTAATGTTACATGAAACAACCAAAGATGTGGCATAGATGCAGATAATGTGCTCTAAGATGCATTGTATGCTTTTGCTATTGATAAAAAGCGAGATTTTGAAAGGACTCAAATCCTTTTACAAGAAGCAACCAAAAGGTAAACGAAACTAGTACCATGAGATATGGGACAATTAACACAAGAACAATAGCTTTGTTGCAACACAACAACAACACAACAAAGCAAAACAAGAAGATCTACAAAACTCTAGATCTTGATCTAGTAAATCTTACTCCCTTGACCTGAGGGTGCAAAGCAGAGACTAATTTAGAGAGTCCTTTCTTCTTTGAGCAACCGTCCAAGAAAACCTTGAGTTAAAATCTTCAAAACGAAGGGAAAGGAGGGAGTTCTCAATCGATGCGTCAACCACAGTTGGCACAAAGAGGGGGATGGACCCGACTAGGAAGTTGGAAGAATTGAAGATAAAATTGGAGCTGGGATCTCTGCACCGCCCAACAAGTGGGGGGGGGACAACAACCGATGAAGGGGTAGTTTGGACCCGATTAAAAGATGATGACTTAGGACGAGTCGAGGGGCTCGTCGTAGCCTCACCTACCAACACCTCCACAGAATCGTGCATTGTCGAGGGAACAGGCAGAGATGACTCAAAATCTTGAAAAGGCTCATCATTATGGGAGGATCCATCCATCGGAGAGTCAGAATTGATAGTCAAGTGATCATCTAGGGACATTCTTTTGTCATGTAGTCACACCCTTGCGATGAGAGTGGAGACAACTGGATGCCAGGGGACCAATAGAAAAACATTGCTTATATCTAAATGGGAGGCCCTCATAATCTAGCTGTTGTGTCCAAGGCCTTTTCCCCATCATCAAAATTACATCTCCATAATGAGGTTTGGAGATATTAATATCCACCAAAATATGGGCAAACGTAGTGTCCCATGAATGAGGTAGTGGAGTCAACCTTGAGGAAGTGACCAATTGCATTACCAATGGCCTCATAGCATGAATCTTCCCAAAATTGGAGAGGGAGATTTGGGAGTTTAACCCATATTGGTTTGATGTTGAGTGGTTTGGTAAGAGGGTTAAAGGAGGAAGACCATGCTTTGAGGGGTTTGCAAGAGTCCAGGCCCATTTGTGAAGGTTGGAAAGAGAAGGCCATAAGCTGTTGAACCTGCAAATCACCCCGTGTTGAAGATAAAATTTTTCATTCTCTGAACATGAACATCTTGGCCACACACCACAACCGGGGAAGAATGGACACATGATAGTGGCCGAAAATTCCCACTCGGTGAGGGGCAGGCATGAGCCCTCGAGTCTATCATAGCCAACCATCGTTCACGCCACCATTGCCTCCATGCCCAGGAAAAGACGTAGCCAGAACTGACCCCTGCACCACTCTTGAGTACGTAACAGTTCATAGAGCGCCTCTAGAACCAGTACTTGGCTCAACGCCTCCAAAACCTGGAAGGAGTGTGCATAAATCGGGAAAAATGTGCCCACCAACGTTGTGAGCAATGTCTTCACCACGACCAGTACAAGGTGCAACAACCGTCGAATGCAGAGAGTTTCCATCAATAGGTGGGAGAGTGGCATTTTCAAATAGGATGCACTATATTTTTCATACATACAAATAAGTTGATTATTTAAATAGAGTAACAATAGATGTTGAGGTCATGCCAAATCATCGATGGAGACAATATCTTCCGAGTACCATAAAAATAATTTTTATTAGATGATTAATCAACTTTGTGCATGAACCATATTTAATCAATGAGGAAATAAGATTTTTTAAAATAAATATCGAGTCAAGAATTCATACTTTAGAAGATTCTCTAGTATTTCTAAACTTCTTAAAACATAAGCTCCCTTAAAATTACCCTGCAAATCTTCACTAACCTTGATGCCCCTGCAAATCTCCAGTCTCAATTATTTAAGGAGATTTGTAACTTCATGGGGGGTCTTGGAATTATAGAGGGCACAGACACAGCGTAAAGCTAATAACTATTAATCAGCCAAGAAAGATATCCCTATTGGTTTAATGATTTTCAAGAATTAAAAATTTTCCGTGCTTCCCTTAGTTGAGTTGCTAAGGATGTGGCCTAGTTTGACAGATTAGGATGTGGCCTAGCTATTAACTTAAGGAATGATAGTTAACATAAGGAAAAATATGACATTGCTATTAATATTGATACTTAAGTATGCCATTAATATTTGTTATACTATTCTTACGTGAATAAGAATCAAAGGGAATATCTCTCGTTTGCAAGAAATAGTATAGTTAATTTATAATGTGATTACATAAAATATTTCAATAAAATATTTCAAATTTTATTTATATTAGTTTTAAAAAAAAAATGGTGAGAGTTGCATATCTATGCCTTATGCCTTTTTCCTTTATATTTGGGCTTGCTTTGATTTGAGTGATTTTTAAACAATGACAAGCATATAAATAGTGCATTTTTAGTTGAGAGTAGGCACACAACCTGAGCCTTATCTATTTTTATCTGCACTTTCATAGAGATTGATCTTAATCTTTAGTTATGCTATTTGCACACATTATTAGGAGCACTTCAAAGGGAATTTGAATTGCACAAGCATCTAGGGTATCTTTATATTTAAGAGTGTTGTCCTCAATCTTTTATCTAGTTGTTGAATTGGTATCCTTACATCGTTTCAGCATAATGAAGTGATTATCCCTATCATGTGCAAACCAACAAGAACGACAAGTTTTTAAGCTAGGGTAGACTAAGAAACTCTAGGTGATCCAAAAGCGACAATTTGACAGAGTTTAGATCCATAGGCATAATTTAGATTTGTGAGTTAGATCAAATCTATACTTGCGAGATTGAATCTATAGCCGAGAAAGTAATCTAGAGTGACATATAGGTCATTAATAGACTCCAAAGCATTCATTTGAACTTCATTGAGATTTTTACATTATGGGTGAATCAACATTTGATATCTATCACATTTTCTAGATAAGTATCATTTATTATCTTTATATATTTTCAAAAATATATTTACATTTATTACATTAGCATGACAACATTTAATCTAGGGCGGTTCCTAAACATTCATATCATTTATGTATTTACCCTAAATTTATGTAAAGGGGATTTTATTCTTCCTTTAGATTAGTTGAGGGTGGTTATATTTTCCTTTTCATTTTGGTGAACCCCTTTGCTCTTACATCTCCTTAGGGGTTTCTCTTTAATTATTTAGATCTAAGAGTGATTTAGATTGTTTTATCCTTTTCTCTCTTTTTGCCATACCACTTTAGGGTTTGTTTATCTCATGAGCTATTTGAAATCCTCATCTTTCTTTACAAAGTAGTGCTCATCTAAACCCAAATACGACTACCCACTCAAATGAAAGTGATCATCTTCTTGACATGAATGCCAATAATGCCCATACTCAAAATCATATTGAGGATCATGAAGACCAACAAGATTATGATCATGATGTATGTGGCTAAGCAAGATCTATCTCTCATAGAACATATACTTGTTGATGGACTTACTAATGCTCAATCTCCTCCACAGTTAGCTACTACTTTACATAGTGCATTAGTAGGCATTCCTTAAGGCACACATTTTCTTCATGGTATTTGCACTCTCATGGCTCTTGCCAATGGTGTGTTTATTCATCCTTCCTCCTCTTCCATTCCTTCTACCATTGCCACTTAGCTTCTACCACCCACATTACCTCTCCTAGCATGACTCCTATTCATCCCTCTAGTGTTACCACCACTTTTCCATCCACTATTGTTCCACTTATCTCTCATCCATCCCATATACCTACTACCATCAACCCCTATACTCATGTTTCCCACACCCCTCCTCATTCCATCACCACTTTTCTTCATAATGTGGTATTGCTATGACTTTACCTCTTACCACTCACCGTCACTATTTTTTATCCATTGTTTCCCATGCTCCTCATACCACTACCATCCCTACTTCTACCTTGGATACACTACTAAAAGAACTTGGGCAACTTAAAAATAAAGTGGATGATATAACTACTAACCACAACTCTATTATATATAGTCCTCCACATTTCACACTTTTCACACCTCTTGCCTTTGAAGTTGATACATTCTCCTTACCTAATGGATTTGTAGCACCTTCATTTGAATTATATTATAGAAAAGGGATCCTCATGTTCATCTACAAGTTTTCAATGCTACATGCCTAATTACACATGATATCAAAGCCAGGCCCAGTCTAGGAGCCCCAAGCACACGAGAGGTGTGGCTTAAGGGGGGGTGTTGGTGTTGGAAATAAGCCACACCTGGACCGACGATGGGCTGGTCCAAGAGGGGCCAGTAGCTCAGTGGTAGAGCACTCCAACAGCGATGGAAGGTCCTAGGTTCGAGTCCTAGCTGGTCCATGTCTCAACATGGTATTAGAGCCAAGTTTCGATCCTGGGACCTGTGGGGTATGGGCCCACCACACGGGCATTTGTGTGTCGTGTCTGCACGGGAGATGCGGGCATGACACATGAAGATAAAGTTTTAGCTAAATTGTTTCCCCAAACCTTTAGGGACTATGCCATTCAATTGTTATATTCTTTAGATCCCAATTTTATCCATCTTTTGATGAGTTAGCCATTGCTTTCTTGTGACATTTCCATGTCAATATGGGCTTGTACATGATAAAAATTGAAATAACTAAGTTATTCTAACTAGCAGTCAATTCTAATCACTTACACTTTGGTCCTAACCAACCTCTAAGAAGAGTAATCTGCTTATGTCCACTTAGGAAGAACAAATTAACCCAGCTAGGTCTAGTTCGGTTCTCTACTAGCAAATTGATTAATAAAGAACTATAGGAGTAAATAGAAAACTGGAAACTAACAAAGATATACAAATTATTTCAAAAATCAGATTAAAAAATAAGAAATAAGACACAAAGAGGAACCTGGTGCTAGAGCCTGGCACCAGCGTGTCGCGGGGATGTTAGTGTGCGACATTGTCACCCTGACAACAATAAAAACTAGAAATCCGTACAGTGCGGTAAAAATGCAAATATGTAACATTACCCAATTTGCATAATAAAATAAGGTGACTTCCCAGATAAGGTATTTGAAATGAAATATCTAAAGTAAAGCATTTAACATAAAAAAATGAATAAGAATAACAAGGGAAGGAGGAAACAAACTCCCGTGCATTTGATTTTCCTTTACTTGGTACAACAATTTGTCCGCATAGAATCACCGACAACTCTCCCTATAGTCTACCCATTGGTTGATTTGGTTTGTCACTGAGTCAATGTTGCTTGCATTTGAACTTTTTAATTTTTGAATTAAGTTTCAAATTGTTTTTTATTATCTTGGATTTTCCCTAAATAGTTTTCTTGTGTGTCACGTCGCTGGTGAGGAAGTGAAGGCGAAGTTTGAGGAGGGTTTTGAGCCTCCTCTTCACATGGAATCTCATCTCCTAGATTGGGGTTTTGGGCTAATTCATTAATTGAAAATTGAAAATAGAAATTCAATTAAAACAATGAAAAACAAATTCAATTCCTTTGCAAATGTAGAAAAAAGATGAAAACCCTACCTTCTTTAGTTTGCTGACTTTGTTGTGCTCATGCACGACGAGAATGGTGATGTGACATCGTGTTAGATGGATTTCTCATTCAAGATTCTCAATATGCGTTCACAAAATAACCCTACTTGCGTTTAATTTGCTTTAGAAATGAAAATGAAAATTGAACCACGACTATTTTTTATGTTTAGCAAAAAATAATGCGACCGCGTTTTAATTTGCTAGGACCAAAAAGTGGGTTGGCCACTTTTTGGTCCCCCATCTTCATGCGCACACCCATTTACCAAAATAGGGAAAAAATTAATCCATGCACTAAAGTTTCGAGTTATGAATACATAAAAAAAATAGAAGGAAAATAAATGAAATTTACTATATAAAGTGCAACGTCCCATTCAACTTTATTTTTTAGCGTTTTATCAACAACTAAATTATAGTGTCAATTTTATAAAACACTATATTTAAATATTTTTTTAATTTTTTTTAAAAATACAAACATAAAATACACTAAAAAATCTACATATATTAGTTTACATCATTTTAAATCTACATTTTATTAATTTCCATAGAAGGAACCCCTTCTTTAAACCCAAGCATAGGGTTAAATAAAACTCAACCCAATTTCACAAACTCTTACCAATCAAATGGTGATGTTTGTCCATCCTCTCTTGAAATGAAGCCCAATCCAAAGGAAAGTCAACAAAAGAAACTACTTGAAAATAGTACACTAAAATAAATAAATAAATAGGATAAATACAATTATCCTATATAGTAAGGGAACGTGGTGTAGGTATAAATACAATTATCCTAACAATATAGCATCCTAACACCTAGTGATGAGGTAGGATAAATAAAATTATCCTATCATAATCAACATTTATACCTAATGATTAGGATAAAAAATAATCAACATGGCATGCTAACACATAGTGGTGAGGTAGGATAAATACAATTATCCTACCAAGCAATGCCAAAGTTAACAATGGCAACTCCACTCAACAAGTGGATGACCTAAATTATAAAATATTAAATTTCTTACAAGGCCATGTGAATGTCACATGGGTTCATTTAACCAATGTGGAGTGAGAAATACTCAACTCCCAATATATAAAATAATAAAATTTCACTCAAGTGGGTAAGAAACTTGGGTCAAATAGAAGCTTCCTAGGATCCCAAGATTCTCTAAGCATCTTTCAAATTAAATAATATAAAAATCATAATTAAAACAATAGGAAAAGCTAATAATTAAATAAAATAAGTTAAAGATAAACGAATCTTAAATTCAACACGACCAGGTTAAAACATAAGCACATAAATCCAAACTTTTCCAAAAAGTGTATAACATATAACAATTTTGCATGCATTCAACTAAATAATGAAGGGGAATACATGCATAGGTACTAACAAGGGTTATTGGGTTTACCAAAGTGATAAGGTATTATTGGTTAAACATGAGTAAGGGTCTCATTACTCCATGAGGTGGAATGGGATGGTAAAAGATGATCAATGACTATAGCTTCTTCATATGCCTTCCATTGGCTAATACCAATTAAAATCTTGCACACTCAATTACACACATTGAATCTCATCTTGGATGTCATAGTTGAAGCAAGAAAAGTTAGAACAATATATTTGCATGATCATAGACATGGAATTCAAGGCATGTGAAACACCACATAGTAGATTGCTCAATGCCCACATAGTCACACTATGAATCACTATGATCAATCACATCATATAAACACTATATAATCTCAATAATGTTGCATCTTAATATGTTAATCATAATTAGTCTCGTAATCAACATCTCAATGATTCTCTAATCATGCTTAGTCAAGAATTCAAAAAACACCACAATTTCCATGCATGGCTCTGAACCATAATCAATAAAGCATGGTTATACTTAATGAACATAAAATCAACATGATATATGGGGTTAACATTATACATGATCACAATCATTTTACATCATTAATACATTACACACACAGAGACTAACTATCATACAAATAGGTAATGAAACATGCTACATCACAATAATAATAATTAATAATAGTATGACAAGAATTATAAAATGGTTGGGTCTTACATTTATGTACTTATCAATGATGTATTTCCCTTTCCTTTGGTGTGCTTTCCAATGTATATTTTAAGTTTCTCTCAGCTATGTGCATACTCTTCCAATTATTCTTCACTTATTTTGGCCATAATTTTACACCTAAGCTCAATTTTTATCTTGTTCAAAGAACTAGAAAGGTCTTTTAATAGGGTACATGATGGAATGGTACTAGTTTGATTCTAGGATGTAGAGGATATGAAATTTTATAATTGGAAACTATGCATGTTTCTTCACAATAGTTAGGAGACACAGGTACTACCTAGTTTTGATTGGGTTCAAGAAATATTTTATTAAGGAACAATCATTTCTAGAGATTACTAATGTTCTCATATACCACAAGTATGTGTCATGGTCCCTAGACATAGCTCATGTTGTTATCCTCATATAGGGACAACCCCTTCAATCACCCCATATCAACCTTATTTCAACACAATCATAGATTGATTATAAACACGGGTTCTACTTTTCCAAAAAGTGGAAGCCTAGTAGCATTAAGAAAAGGGGTTTGTGATATCAAATATGGTTCTTACATGAATCTACAATGGTTATCTAACTCATTAAATACAATTATTGTCTATTTTCTTGCCTAATAGATAAGGTATTGGATTGAAATTTTTCTACATTAGTGGGTCTTCACACATTCTCGAGTGACCTAAGAGTCAAATCATCACTTCAAGTTGGTCAAAGTTGCCTAGAAAGTCTAATTGTGCACTTAATGACATAAAAATGTCCCATTCAACTATTATTAGTCCTTGCTCATAGTAAAATTATTTAATTCTTTTTGGAATTAATGAATTATAGAAGTGTGCAAATATATTTTATTTTTAGATTATTAAAAATTGTAATTTAATTAAATAAAATGGTGGAAATAATATGCTAAATCTCCACCAAATTTATGAATTTAAGTAAAAGTGAGAGTAGAGGGATTGAATGTAGGAAAGGAGGTTTTATTTTTAGGACAAAAGAGTGTTGTGCAAGTTTCTCCAAGTTGTGTTTGGAAAACTTTACTAATAAGTGCTACGCCACATTGTAAAAGGAACTTCTCTTCTTTTAGAGGGGAATTTTATTATTATTTTTAAAATATAGGTGATAGAACACCTATATTGTATTAGATAAGTAAAATTACAAAAACCAGGGATTCACATCCTGGCCTATACAACTGTATGGGCGGATAGCACCTATGATCAATAGTGAAAGCTAGAAAACAACAAAAAAGAAATAGTCGGATTGGCAAGTAGCCGAATAGACACACCTAATTAGACTACCTAGTCTGAATTGGAACCATGATGTTCCTTTGGAGGAGGCATAGCAAAGGGGAGGGTGAAAACTAGCGTTCCTAGTGTCCGTAGGGGACATGGAGCTAAATTTGGAGCATGGTGCCGTAGTAACCTCATTGCATTGAACACTTCCTTGGCTCTGTCTGCTATCCCTTCCGGGAGTTGGAAACTGTGTGCGTTGAGGGCTCTGTACATTAGAGTAATCCACCCAGAGTCCTCTCTACATGGCAATCTATACATAGGCCGCATGGTGAGATGTCTGCAAGAGATGGCTATCAAAAATCCCACCGATAGGGGCCGACCCCTCTTGGAAGTCATAGACTGCCAACGCAGATCACCATCATTCTGAATTGAAGAAAGAAGAATGCACTAGCCTGAATCCAATTGCATGCGCTTACTCATGGTCCTGCATGATGTCAACGATGTTAGAGATGAACATTGAGGCAATATTGGACCCTTTCACATGTCTATCCTCAGGCTAGAAGAGATAATACCCCAAAACATAATAAACTGCAAACTCTGCATTGTCACAATCTATTTAAAAAATCTCCCCCATGTAGACTATATTCACCACGCCATGGTAAGTGGGCTCTCCTACTAGGGGGAAGAAAAATGCAGATTTGTTTCCCAAGTCACCATTTAAGCTTGATTCACTAGTGTAGAAGCTGAGGAAAAAGCCAAAGACTTGATAGGAATGGAAAGCGGAGGAACACCTTGAAGAGATTAAATAGACTAGGCCATAGATTTAGATATGGTGCCACCATGTTTATAAAGAAAATGGAGAGGGTGGAGGTGGCAACCATCTATCAGACTAAAGATAGAAAAGTATCTTCCCAAGATAGCTAATAGATGCTCACTTGTAGGAAGGTGAAACCTCATAACCCACTCACCTAATTAAACATGCTTTATGAACCTAAACAAGATTAATAAAATGTGTAGGAAAAACCTAAGAATAAAGGGAAAATAAATAACCCAACTAGGAAATAAAAACCTACACTAACACTCCCCCTTAAGTATAGCTTAGGTGGATGAAAAGATGGCTCTTTTCAAATCAAGCTTGATGAGGTACCCATGTACATAAAATTCCCCCCAAAGATAAGAAGCCCCCCAGAAAAGAGAGAATAGCCCCCCCCAAGTAGAGAGAGAAGAGACCCCTCGAGAGTAGAGAGAGTTAGGACTTCAAGTGAGAGGATGAAGACCCTCCAAAAGATGAAGCTTCCCGCATCCCCAGAAAATCTCACAAATGAAGGAACTTTCTCTTAGTGAAGGGTTTGGTGAAGATATTAGCAACCTACTTAGAAGTCAGACAGTAGCGAAGGTCGATGATCTAGCCATGGATGAGCTCCCCATATGTAGTGCATGTGCACCTCAATGTGTTTGGTCTGTTAACGATGGACCAGATTCTGTGAGATTTGAATGGCACTATGGTTATCACAAAATATGACCGATGGCCATCTAATCTGGATACCAAACACAGTGAGAAGATTTTGAAGCAAGATGACCTCACTGGCAGCACTCACAACCCCCGATACTCAGCCTCAGTAGAAGATAAAGTAATAGAAGACCGCTTCTTGCTCGACCAACAAATAGGACCTAAACCAAGTGAGAAGCTATAACCTGAAGTAGACTCGCAATCCTGAGAACCGCCTACCCAATCTGAATTTGTGTAGCCCACCAAGTCAAGATTAATGTCCGTTGCGTAGTGAATCCTAAAACTGTTAGTACCATGAATGTAGTGAAGTATCTGCTTGGCTGCTTTCCAGTGCAACTCATGGGGCTCCTACATGAATCAAGAGACCATGCCTACAACATATCAAATGTCAGGTCTCGTATGAGTCATATAAATGAGACTCCCAACAAGTTGTCGGTACAAAGTGCCATCAAAAAATGGTGAAGAACACTGAGCCTCAAGTTTGACTCTAGAAAGAAAGGGAGTCAGAGCAGGCTTATAGTCAGCCATATAAAACCGCAAGAGCAAATCTAGAGCATACTTGGACTGTGTGGTGGTGATCCCGGAAGTAGACTGGTAGATCTCAATCCTAAGAAAGTAATGCAACAAGCCCAAGTTAGTCATCAAAAACCTGTCACGAAGGGCAGATTTGACTACCCCAATGGCGAATGAAGAACTCCCTATGATCAACAAGTCATCAACATACAAACTAGAAATAGGAGTGAATCATCCTGCTGCAAAATGCAAACATTGGGATCAGAATGGCATCGAGTGAACCTAGCTATTAGAAGGAAGTAGTCCATCTTCGCATACCAAGCTCGAGCAACCTGTTTGAAGCCATAGAGAGACTTCCAAAGATGGCACACAAGTGAAGAATCATGAACAAACCCTTGTGGCCACTCCATGTAGATCTCCTCCTGAAGGTCACCATGAAGAAAGGCACTCTTCACATCCATCTAGTGTACTTCCCAACAATTGGTTGCAACAATGGCAAGAACAAGTCGGATGGAGTTTATTCTGGCAACTGATGTAAAAGTCTTAGAGTAGTCAACCAGGAACCCAAGAGAATCCTTTGGCGACCAATCAAGCCTTATGCTTACCAACTGACACATCTGCTGCAAACTTTGTTTGATAGATCCACTTACATTAAACAAGTTTTCTTCCCTTAGGAAGAGGGACAAGATCCCAAGTGTGGTTCCTCATCAAGGAACTATACTCATCCTGCATAGCTATATCCCACTCAGGAATACTAGAAGCCTCTCGAAAGGACTATGGATCGGAGGTAGTAATGATGAAGACATGTGGAGCATCCTAGAATTGTGAACGAGTTTGCCTAAGTGTCTGATGGATCCCCAACCCAATCGCCTACAGACTGCAAGGTATGTCTATCCCAAAGTGGACCAGAAGTCAGAGAATGCGGAGGAGAATCATCACCCTCAGAATGATGACTAGGAGAGAAAGGAGATGAATCCTTTGAATCGCTCTCAGCATTAGAAGTGGAGGTAGAATACTTTTTATCATCAAGAATCTACTCAGGTGAATCTAACTCATCAAAAGATCTGTCATGTAGCCCAAGTGACTCCAATGTCAAAGTAGAAGGAGCTGGAGAAGTGATAGGAGTTGAGCTTGAAGAATCCTCAAACTAAACACTCCTCTCAATGAACAACTTGTGTGTAGTAGGGTGGAGAAATCGATAACCCTTCACACCATCAGGATAGCCTACAAATATGCAAGGCCTGCTTTGTGGATCCAAGGCCTTACATTTCTCAGCAGGAATGTGGGCCCATGAAGGAGAACCAAAAACTTGAAAGTGCTTAATTGATGGTTTTTGATCGCTCCAAGATTCAAAAGGAGTGATTCTCTTCAAGGCTCAGTGAGGAACATAGTTCTGGATATAACAAGCATAGTTAATTAGGTCTCTACCCAATACTTCGGTGCAAGAGATCTGAAGTGAATCATGCAATTCACCATTTCCTTCAAGGACCTATTCTTCCATTTTGCAACACCGTTCTGCTGAGGATTGTATGGAACTGAATGCTGCAAATCAATCCCCTCTGAAGTGTAAAATTGCTCAAAATATGATTGACATATTCAACACCATTGTCAGTGCACAAAACTTTGATGGCTTTCTCAGATTGCTTATCTACAAGTCTTGAAGTCTTGAAAGGGATCAAATACCCCAGACTTCTATTTGAGAAAATACACCCAAGTATAGCGAGAAAAGTCATAAATGAATGTTAGAACATATCTAGCCCTGCTGAAAGAAGGATGCTGAAATGGACCAGCCAAATCACCGTGAACTAACTCCAGTATCTGCGAAGCTCTCCATGCCTTACATTTGTCAAATTTTTCTTTATGATGCTTACCAAGAATGCAACCTTGGAAAACACCACCTGAAAACTGAACTGAAGGCAACCTTGTGACCATGCTCTGTTGGTTGATCTACTGTAAGTAGAAAAAGTTAAGATGGCCAAACCACTCATGCCATAACTTACTCACATCATCAGAATGAGTGAGAAAAATAGTCGAAGGAGGATCAAGAACAAAGTGAGAAAATAGATAGAGTTGTGACTGATGATCTGCTCTCCCAACTGCAACTGTAGACTCACTATGGAACTCATGAATCTCCACTAAATCAGAAGTGAACTCAACCCACTTGCGTATTAAACCCATGTGAATGGTTTGATATACTGACATGAGATTAGTTGATAATGAGGGCACACAAAGAACATCATGAAATGTGTCATCCCCCACATCAACAGACCCACTCCCACACAGCTCAACAAGAGTGTCTTCACCCATCAAAATAGAAGGCATAGTACACAGCTCCAAAGATGCAAGTTCTTTCTTAGATGAAGCCATGTGGTGTGAAGCACCCGAATCAAGAACCCAAGTGGATTGTTGTGAAGCAACTGCTACAAGGGACTTGCCCTTTCCTTTCCTCTTGCTATTTTCTTTTGCCTTGTTAGACCCCTCATTTGAATTCTACTTGATAGACTCAGGAACACTAATATTTTTCTTCTCAAGAATGTGTGTCAAGTGATCAATTTGTTTCTTCAGATGCTTATGATCATCATGACTAGGTATTTTACAATAGGCACATTGGACCTTCTCTTTCTTAGGCTTGTTGCCTTTAGAAGATTGGGTCTCATTAGTTGCTTTTGAAGCAACTGGTATCTGATCCTTCTTCTCCTTGCTATTCTTTTGTTTCCTATCCTTATTGTTACTACTTTTTCCTTTCTATTCTTTTGTGCCTTGGTTGGTAGCCAGGATATGTGACTTAGAGGATTTTAGAGTGCCCATCTGGATTAGCTTATCCTGCCCCTATTTGAGAGAGATAGTAAAGTCATCCAAAGATGGCATGGTGAATTGAGTACCAAGTGCACCCTTAGTAGCATAGAAGGTAGAAACAAATACAAAATATTTTTAACTTAGCTTAGAGAGAATACTGAGAATCAGTTGTTCATCTTTCTTTTCAATTCCACATTGTTTTAACTACAACCTTAGTGATTTCAATTTTGTGAAAAATTCCTAAATTGTGTTTAAGTTGCCTGGACTTAAACTAATTAATTCACTTTCCAACATGTATGACCTCTCATTGAATCTTGTGTGCCAAATAGTGTTTCTAGCTCTGTCTAGATTTCATTTGGTGAATTCAAAGACTCAATGTGAAAGAGAAAATTAGGAGAAATAGACAAACACAATGTTCGATAGGCCTCTTCACAATTATTAAACCACTTAGGCTTATCTTTATCTTTAGCAGGTTCAGTTTCAAGTCCCATTGTTATCCTATGTAATCCAACTTTACTTAAGTAGATTGTCATGCATGATTTCCACTCAAAGTAGTAGTAGGGAGTTAAGATGGGTATTGTTGTTTGATCCATGATGAAGAAATGCAAAAAAAAAAAATGCTGAAAAGAAGAGAACACACACAAGACAACCCTCCCTTTTTACTCAATCAAAGAACCCCCCAAGAAAAGATTATTTGGCACTTTATAATTAGTGCGTTTACAACTGCCACTAGCAAGAAATACTTAGTGGTCTTGATCTCAATGCTTTACAGAATCCTCACAAATTGGGTATATGCTGAAAGTACAATACTAGAATAGACCCAAGTGAAACTAACATCACCACTATAATCTACTCAAAAAATCATGCACTTTCAAAAAAGAATCATCTTGATACGAGGTTGTATGAGAAAGTTATGAGTCTCCAAAGTTCCAAAAACCTCAATCCATGCAATTTCTAGGAAATCCATGCACCAGAATCAAGAATTGTCTGCACCATCACAAAGAGCGTGGAAAAATAGCCAAAATAAAAAAAAACTCAAAATTGGAGATCGTGAACCTAAGTTATAGCCTACAAAAGTTGGTATTCAAAAAATAAAACTCCAACGGAAGGGGGTCGGATTTGCAAAAGAATAAACTCTGCCAAATTTAGACAAAATGCCTCCAACTTTGGTGACCTGCTAACTGTAGAAGTTCACCATTTAATTAGGAGCTTTGCCAAACAAGTCAATTGAGACTAAAAATAGTCAAGGCCAAATGTAACAAAATCCACCAATTATAGCAAAAAATGCCAAATATAGTTGATTCTGCCAAATATAGTTGATTATGTTTAAATTAGAGAAGGCACCAATTATAGTGAAATGCTAAAATGACAGATAAAATGAAACAAAGGCCAAATGGAGGCACGTAGGCTGAGGCAAGATCAAATTAGCAAAAAATTTCTTTGAAAAAATATTGAATTGATGGTGGTTGGTGGGCCAAAGGCCACACCCCAAACACCAAAGAAGGGTGTTTGGCCTTTTAAAAAAAATGCAGGCTATTTAAAAAGGGGTCAATGCCTTTATACTTGGCCGAAACCCAAGGATGGGGGCTCGGCCCCTAGAGTGGGCTTAAGACCCTTGAATGTTATAAAATATTTTTAAAGCGCTTTTCAGTGCTATGAATCGCTTTAGAGATGAGCGCTAATTTTATTTTTTATATTTTTTAATATTTTTTTGAAATTTTTACAAAAAATGCTTTGAAAATCGTGTTGTGAGGCCAAAAATGACCTACGATAAACTTTTTTTGCCTTTCTAACTTCTGACACTGAAACTAGGCAAATTATATATGAAAATTCATCTGCGAGGCCTCTTGGACACAATGGAAAGGTCTATTTGGCCTGAAAATGCTCCAATTGAAAACTAACTTCCAAAGCTGAGCTTGAAACCTCCGTTCCACAACTATGTCAAACGATCTCTGAATTTAGTGAAACGAAAACCAATTTTGACTTTCTCGAGCCTCCTGGATGCATTGGAACAACCAAAAATGCTGAAATCACCCAGATCTCACAAAACACATATGCACAACACATAGGTTAAAATGTTTCTATCAAACTTTTCTGATTCTCTAGATCATCCGAAGATGCAAGAGAAGAGTATACTGAGTTTTTGGAAAAACCTGCAACAAAGATTATTAGTCCCCCCCTCGAATCTCTCAAATATAGAAACTAAAATCTGTTCTTGCATATAGAAAAGCTCTGATACCATGTTATAATCTGAAAAGATTAATAACCCAGAAAACTAGAGCAAATGAATAGATATTAGACTGCAAAAGCAAACGATTCAAGATCAAAATAACAACATAGAGTTAGTCTACATGAGAGTAATGAAAATGCTCAAAATCAAAACACCATTATGAGGATGCAAAAGCAAAGATGCTTAATACAAGCTAGGTAGCTCATGTTTATATATAAAAGGGAGAGGGTGGAGGTGACAACACCAACCAATAGGAAGAAACCATCTATCGAACTAAAGATAGCAAAGTATCTTCCCAAGATAGCTAATGGATGCTCACTTGTAGGAAGGTGACACCTTATAACCCACTCACCTAATTAAACATGCTTTATGAACTTAAGCAAAATTAATAAAAGGTGTAGGAAAAACCTAGGAATAAAAGAAAAATAAATAACACAACTAGGAAATAAAAACCTACACTAACAGTGATTAGATTGCATGGTTGAAGTTACCCGGGTTCTCCTAGTAGAGTCCTTGCTTATAAATATACATAAAGCCAAGGAATATTTAGAATATATAGATTTGAGAAGATGTTGCATCTCCCAAAGAGATATTAATGTCTGCCTCTGTGTACTTAAATCCACATCAAGTGAAAAATGTCCCAACGGCCCACTTGACATGATGCTTTGGGGAGCTGTTAACCTTATTCATGACTGACAGAGAATTAAGATTGACATGCCTCCAATTTGTATGCTCATTAAGAAGTCTTGATGGAGAGGATTGGTGTATCTTTTGCCATTAAATGCACCAAGTGAGCTGGTCCCTCATTCTGACGAGGTGAAAATGTTGAACTTGTATCCACCTGATCGATTGCCATGTTGGCAAGTAGATCCGCCACTTGGTTCACTTCCCTGTAGCAGTGACTAATCTAGGGCCTCTCGAAATACCTCAAAAGATCAATTGCTTGATGCAAAATATAATCTAGTTTCCAATTAAGGGCCTCCCTCCTTTTGAGACTATTTATAATAATCAAAGAGTCACAAGTTCAATCCATAAGTTTTTCACCTCATGTGAAATTGCAATTCTAATCCTGTAGAGGAGGGAAAATGCTTCTGCTTGATTATTTGTTCTTGATTGAATTTTGATTGTTTGTGTTGCCACCAATTTTCCTTTGGGATCCTTGATGATACAACCAATGCTTGACGGACCTGAATTGCCTCTACAGGCACCGTCAATGTTTAATTTTAGTTATGAAAAAGTGGGAGGTGACCATTTAACTGAGGCTCTTAAGACCTTAATTGGAGCAGCTATCTATTTGACTTGTAGGCCTAGAAGCTATAACTAACTCCATTCCTTGAGAATTAAGCTATCCTAGTTGGTGAATTTAGTGTTGGTGGAGATGCTAGCTCTTAGTCTCACATTTACAATCTTTGTAATTGCTATGGACTTAGGTCTTCTATCACCTTTTCTAAGGGGCATCTAGTCTTTCTAAATATCCTGAAGTTTCTCTCCTTCCAAATACCCCAGATTAGTAATGAAAGACATACCTCCCACAGGCACGTAAATGTGGCCTCTTGGTGCAATGTTGGCCAACTCTTAAAGAGATCAAAAAGGGAATTAGGTAGGGGAACACTCCAATTAAGTTTCCTCATACATCAATTCTAGCATGAGATACTAAAAGGACAAAGAAGCAACAAGTGATTAACATCCTTCTCTTGTTCACCACATAGTACACATCTAAAATTAGGATTGAGACCAAGTTTATGCAATCTATCACTAGTAAAGATTCCATTGTTGATGGCTAGCCACGAGAATGCCCCAACTTTTGGTAGAGTATACACATTCCAACACAAATTATATGGCCAATATGATTTGGCTAAAGCTGATAGGCATTTATAACCTTATTTAACTAAATACTTCCCTGATGGGTCCATTGTCCAAACTAATTCATCATCCATGCTAGATTTGAAGATCTTTCTACTCAAGAGGATATCTTGTTCTCTCCTTCCAAATACCCCAAATTAGCAATGAAGGAATTACCTCCCATAGGCATGTAAATGTGGCCTCTTGATGCAATGTTGACCAACTCTTAAAGAAGTCCAAAAGGGAATCAGGTAGGAATCACTCCAATAAAGATTCCTCATACACCAATTCCAACATGAGATACTAAAAGGATAAAGAAGCAACGAGTGATTAACATCCTTCTCTTGCTCACCACATAGTACACATCTAAAATTAGGATTGAGACCAACTTTATGTAATCTGTCACTAGTAAAGATTCTGTTGTTGATGGATAGCCACAAGAATGCCCCAACTTTTGGTAGAGTATGCACATTCCAACACAACTTATATGGCCAATCTGATTTGGTTGAAGTTGATAGGCATCTATAACCTTGTTTAACTAAATACTTCCCTGATGGGTCCATTGTCCAAACTAACTCATCATCCATGCTGGATTTGAAGACCTTTCTACTTGAGAGGATATCTTAGAGAATTTCTTTCTGCTCTAAATGAAAATTGTAGTTCGTGCAGCTCTTCCAAGCAACTTCACCCTGAAAGGATCCTTGGTCTTGATCCCAGTAATCCCTAACCTTTGACCCCCAATTTGTTTAAGGAAAATCTTTGCTTCATTGATATCTAACCTTGTGGATAGTTTTGTGCATCCATTCCATAAATCCTCTCGGAAGTCTACCTTTCTGTCGTCATGAACAATCCATGAGAGATGAAGTCAGGTATTAAATCCTAGCTACTAATGATGAAGTTCTACATGATCCTTTAAGGGGTTCTTTATTGTGAAAATTTTCCCCCTTTCCCTATTATCTAGATACTTAACTTGCATTCACTTGACCCATCTTGCATTCAATTTAGTATACATGTTCCAAGCTAGCTTGGCTCCTAGTGCTTGATTCTGGAGTCTTAGATTGAGGATGCCTGCTCTGCCTTTACTCTTTGGTTAGTAGATCTTCTCCCAAGCCATAAGATGTATTTTCATTTTGTTGGCCGTCCCCTGCCATAAAAATTGCCTAAATGACTTTTCCATATGGGTGAGTGCGAGATCATGATGGGCCAAATAGTGGTAATGACAAAAAAACTCCTTGGATGAAAATGTGTTAGTAGTTAGACTTATATTTAGATTTGGATGGGAAAAGTTTTAATATTTCTAGCTCAAATATGGATTACCTTTAAAACTTCCTTGGTATTACCTTAGATTTAGGAAAGTGAGAGTCCTAAAACTTACCAAAGAAACTTGTAAAACCAACTATTTAGTGTTATCCTAAAATTTTCCACCACTTCATCCTTGAAGCTGACAAACTTTTTTATAAACAATTTAATAAAATGAAAAGGGTTAGTAGAGGAAACTATCAAGATTCTAAAAATATAATATATTCCTCATTATAATTTTAATAGAGAATTATTAGTAGTTTTTTACATACACTATGTCTCATTTCCTGATAGATATACATATTGAAAAACATTCATAAATTTCAAACTATTAATTTTTTTAAATAAAAAAGATGCATCATATTCTAGGATTTATTAGCTATAGGTTGAAAAAAATAAGTTTTAAATTTCATTTTTTTTGACCAAGTTAGGTTGGTTGGAAAATTATTTTTTAATATTTTTAAAAGGTTTCGGTAAAAAATTCATAAATAATTATTTATTTATTAAAAATTTTTAAAAAATATATGTCACATCTGCTTATGTCTCATTTACTTAAATCCATATATTGGAGGAAAAATATTTTATTTTTCTTATACTTAGGCTAGCCGGAATGACACCTACTTTTTACATTTTTTTGAAAATTTTAGTAGTCCCTCATTGAAATATCTGATTTTCACCAAACTAATTTTAGAATTTTCAAAAAAGAAGTAGTAGTTCATAAACCAAATTCAATTTCCTACAACTCTTATTACTACCTTATTTTCAGATTGTGTCGATAACTCATTCAATTTTTGACATGAAATTACTTAAGCATGTATTTAGCATTTCCATTACCACTTAGGGGTATTGTTTGGCCCATGTCATGATCTTGCACTCACCCATATTTTTAGTTACACATTTAGGCACTTTGAGTGTTGAACATATAGATTGGTATGGCTACTAGTACTGCTTTGAGCATGGTTAGCCTTTTTGCCAATGAAAGCCAATTCCCCTTCCAAGAACCAATCTTATTATGAATATTTTGAAGCATTTGACACCATAGGTTCATTTTGTTTGTCCCTTTGAACATCGAAACTCCTAGATAACTGCTTGGTAGTGAGTCGATTCTAAAATTAAAAATCTTGAGAATACATTTTTGTACCTCTGGATCTGTGTCGAAAAGCAAGACCTTTGATTTGGAGGGAATTTTATTGTTAATATTTTTTTTCAATACAATTCTTGTGATTTTGTTAGTTTCATGAATTGTGAAAACTTATATGAGTGATGATTTGTTATATTGGATACAATTTTTTGATTAGATCATGTATGTACAATTGTATTGATGATAAAAAAAATTATGTTAAATGTAAAATTTATTGTTTACCCCTATGTTGTAGCCTTCTATAAGATTTTACAAGATTTAGAAAAATAATTGATAAATTCAAGGTTTGTATAAGGTTGATTGATTATAAGATATTATTTGTTCCCTAGATTGCCATTCCCTTTCTTTAATCTATAAAATTTCATGCATTGGTGTTTATTTCATGTGTGTTTGTGTTTCCAAAAGACCTAGAAAATCTTTGCATGAGGTGTTTAGCATTTGTTTTAGCCTAAGTCTAGTGCAAAGGACCAAGAATATTATTACATGTTTATTTTCTTGTGATATGTCCAAAACCCTTCAATCAAACCCTTTTAAATGAGTCTTGTGCATAATTTATTAGTTTTTGCTTAAGAGATCTTCCTCTCAACCCAAAGGGGTACATATTTTTGTGATCTTCCCACATGCTTCTTTCTATCTTAAAAAATGTATAGGATCCATCCATTTGGAAAATATAATTTTCAAATACTAACAATATATATTGTTGGAGAAATGAGCTGCACTCTAAACATAAGTTGTAGCCAAAAAGCCTCCATCACAAAGAGGGTTGGTAATTTAGTGGTAAAGCACCCTAGCATGTACATGGGAGGTCCTTGGTTCAAGTCCTAGTTGGTTCACGGAAAATAACACAATATTAGAGCTAGACTAGGAGCCCTAAGCAATAAATTGTGGCTTAAGGAGGAGTGTTGGAGAATTGATCCACCCAAACCATAATAATGAGTTTACTAAAAATCCTTGGTCATAAAGAAGGCCAATAACTAGTACCAAATTACGGGTCAAGGTGATTGTTGGAGAAACGAGCCACACCCAAACTATAATAAGAACCCTATCAAAAAGATTGAGTCATAAATAAGTAGTATCAAGAGAGTACCTCAACACGCACATAGAAGATCCTAGGTTCAAGCCCTAGATGATCCATGAAAAATAACATATATTATTGTCATGGTGAAATTTGCATACCCATGTTATTTCCCATTTAGTTCTGTACTCATTTTGGGAGAATGTATTAATACATGTACATATTAACAAATGACTCAATCTTGTGTGAAGTTGGGCTCATTCCCCTAGCCTTTACCTATCCCTTTACCTATCCCTATACACACATTCACACACATTTAGTCCCACCTTGTCCTTATACATACTCTAATACACTCATGTTATCCTGACATGTATTGCACTTATTCATACACCTACCCTAGTATAGCCATTATCCACTTGAATTTGATTGTTTGTCCACCATGGGCCATTTTTGTGGTCATGAGGTTGACCTAGTGGTTGCAGATTTGACCCTCACCTTTGTAAAATTCAAATTCAAAATTTTGACCAACCGACCCACTTTATTTTTCTACACTGAGACATTCAATGCATTCATTTAATCATCCAAGGATCTCCTCATCCTCCAAGCTCCCTTCACATATCATTTGTATTACAACACTTCAATTGGTGCAATAAAAGGAATCAAGATTTGCACATGCATTTTAAGAACATGTACATGTTTAAATATTATTGTTTTTAAAGTTATACACATTTTTGTGGGTTGAACTAGGAGAACATGTTCCCTAACAACAAAATGACAACATTTCCAAGGTATTTCTAAATACTTCTAACCCTTAGTTATCAGAAAAGCGTTGAGTAGGCAAATATGAGTTGGAAAAACTGTAGAGCAAAATTCCACATTACATAGGGTTGAATCTAGAGGCGGAAGATGAATCCACGAGTGTGGACTTACCTAAAATTAATCCCTAATAGAGCACAAATTCAATATAGGTTCCAAGGCATTTCATGGATAAAGATCACATTTACTAAATATAAACAATCAAAATTCATAAACTTTATCAAATATAATTATTCTTTAATCATAGAATTAAATATGCTTATCCATTATATTTACTTTTGTAACTTAACATTTAATTTCATAATATATCAAGCCAAATTTATTAATCTAAGTTAATTTATGCTTATGTATGCATCTCAATGACTAGATTAAACCTACATTTCATAATATATCAAGCCAAATTTATTAATCTAAGTTAATTTATGCTTATGTGTGCATCTCAATGACTAGATTAAACCTATATTTCATAATATATCAAGCCAAATTTATTAATCTAAGTTAACTTATGCTTATGTATGCATCTCAATGACTAGATTAAACCTACATTTAACTTTACTAGTAAATAATTAGTTCATTCTAATTAATATAGGAAATCATTATGCATATCATTGAATTGGGTAGATTAAGCTTTAAGGAAAGTCTATTTTCTCCCAGGTCACCTACATTTAACTTTGCTACTAAGTAATTAGTTCATTCTAATTAATATAGGAAATCATTCAAGTAACAAGTAACAAATCATAGGGACGATGAAATTTTCAAATGTTTCTTAGACCATTACACTAAGTGTGTAATGTCTAGATTTCGGAATCTTATCTACAGAACAAAAACAAAGGCCAATCGGTAAGTCTACGATATTACGAATGGACTTTTAAGTTGGCGGTGGCTCCAAGTTGAATCCTTGGTAAGAATTTGACAACAGTGCAAAACAAATAGCCACCATGGATATAGCAGACAATGCACCAGCTAAACTCTTGCTTAAACACACCCTAGACATGGATTTAGAAGTGTCCGCTACTGTAGGAGAAAGCTTTCGCTGATCTTTGGCGGGCATGGTCAGAAGTGCATCTATTATTTGCTTGGGTGCGTCATGCATGCCTGATGTCGCATTCGCCTCAGACTGAGCATGTACTGCTTTAATAATGGCAGCTGCAAGCTCCATATTACTCGGAATAATTGTTTCTTCACGAATTCCATTCTCTTTTTCCAACTGCAAGTAACAATTTCGGGGTTTGAGATCACAAAACATCAAATTTATTGAATTCAAACATAAATTTCATTTCCTTACTGTAGATTTGTCGCTCTCAGTGCGGCAAAGCCGAGGCTGGTACTCAATTTCTGTGACGACGGTCTCCAGGTCTGCATTCCTTCGGTCTACAGCAACATTTTCGTCCGTTGCTGCTGGAAAACTATAAACCTGCAAGGTGTCAAGGATATTGCCGTCAATTACCGAACTTTCTGCCGTCAGCTGCTCATCCAGTAAATATTCGTCTTCGAGCGGTGTTTCAAGGGGCTCTGAAAGGAAGATCTTAGCAGGCGCAGTAAAATTATTTCCATTCTCAATTTCTTGAATGATGACTTCTTTGTCGTCATGAACTCCTCCATCATTTGTAATGACGATTTCTTCTGGTAAAGAAGCCGCTGCAAAAACATCAGATTTCTTCACAGGGACATTTTCCTCAGAGACTTTCTCATTTTGTTCACTACAAACGCTCTCCGCCGAAGCTTTCTGCAATTTTTGATGAAAAGTAATTTAAATATTTTTCAAGCTCAAAACAGCAAGCATTTACAATATTTATCATCAATCCAGGATCAAATTATTCGGTACTATAAAATAGGCAAATAATAAAGATTTGACCATCACGAATGTTTGCCATTTCGCATTTTGTTCGGATTTGTTCTCAAGCGAAGAATAAAGATTAGAGAAAAATATATTTGAAGGTTTGATGAGCTTTACATGGAGGTTTGGCGTTCCTCTTTTCTCGATATTGCGAGCATTTGCCATGACATTCCCTGCAACTTTCTTCGCAGAAACTCGTCCTGACTTGACTGAGACTTTCGAAGAAGGTATAGTATTTTTAGGAAACTTGTTCATTTTATCACTAAGCCAACTGAAAAGCTTTATTGTTCCTCGAAATCTACTGCCTGCAGAAAACTCAAAGGCCTTATATTTTGCCGGTTTCACAAACACAGAAATTTAAACATGATGAAGCGAAAAATTTAGAGTTTAAAGTTTGAAAGCTCCTAAGTAAAAAATGATTCTGTGAAAATTGGGGAAACAATTTATTCACAGGCGTTAAAGATCTATCTTTCACACAAATTTATTTCCCCTAAAACGAGCTTCTGCTCCAACTTGTGAAAACCTGAGAAGATCCGCTCCTTACAGTTTGAAAAACCAATGCATTTGAGCGCAAAGAACATTAAAGATGAAATTACTTCGCTCAGGGCATACTTCATTTATATTTCGGACTGTGATTTTCAATATAAATAGTACATGGGAAAAGAAAATCCCACCGAGGCTTAAAGTCTCTGTTTTATCATCACGGCTGGAGGTCAACTACTTCATAGACAATTTTTAATTAGAAAAATAATCATTATTCTCATTTTGTGTCGTCCCAAAAAAAAAAAAAGAAAGAAAGAAAGAGGGAAAAAGGAGCATTTCAAAACTTACTTCTAAAGATTATACATTAAATATTATATAAATGAAATATATAATTTAAGGTTTACAACTGTATTGGTGAAAATTATATACTCATATTTTATTTTTATATTTTCTAAATCTGACCTCAAAAGTGATGATGTGGACTTAGAACAACACATTTCACTACATCCTTGTTTAATGGCCAAAATCTAGTTACTTCTACTCTTGTGGCAAAAGTCAATCAAGTGACAGAAAGTTGAATTGACTACCCTCTTCTTGAGTTTAGGAAGTATGGTGAGTGACAATGTTATCATTGATGGGTATATGTTAAAATACAAAACAAACTGAAGAACAATGCATCAAAACAAAAAACTTATTTCATATCTAACAACACCTCAAAATTAAGCAAAGAGTTAGCAAAAATCAATGAAAACTAGAATTCTCTCACAACACCAACCCTTGTTGCACCAAATGGTGGTTGTGCTCAAATGATTTTTATTGTTGAGATGATGTATGTTGATTGCTCACACTAGCAACATAACTTTGCATTCCAAGAGCTTGTTGAAATGACTTGGGTGTGGTTGAATTTATAGATTTTTTTTATTGTGGATGGATTGATAAGGATAAGATTTGAAGATGGATAATATTTTGTGGATTTTAGAAAAAGAGGATCACAGATAATTAGCTTGATTTGTTTCTAATTAACCAGAAATGGATCATGACAGAGATGTGATATATGAGTAGATATGAATTAAGAATAGAAAGGAATCATGAAGAAGATACGATAGGATTAATTAATTAAATAAATTATAATTTATTTAGTTAATGTTGGAATACTAGAAATTTTTTAGATTAACTAATTAAATAAATATAATTTATTTAATTAATGTTGAACCATTAGAATAATAGATAAATTAATTAAATAAATATGATTTATTTAACTAATTCGATGATGTGAGAAAGTTAGTGTGATGCTAGAAAATGATAAGATTTAGGTGTCTACATTTTGTCCCTCGTTGAGATGGTGTTGAGACTAAGAGAAGTAACATCATTTAAAAAAAAAAGATATAGGAACTAGGTGGGATGGCATTAGCAATATCATTCCCCACACATTGAGATTTTGATTTTGGATCAAAATGATTTGGGTTAGGGATGCCCCCTCAAGAAAATAGACAGGTTTGAAGAACATAGGTGTGCTCTCAAAATGGATACAAAAGACGTTTAGAAAGATGCTTAGTGATGAATGGAAAAGAAAGATGTGGATAGAAGTGGATGTTAATGATGGATGAAAGGTATTGGAGGATAACAGATAGAACTAATTAAAGGATGAAAAGATCAATTGAGAAATGGAGGGGATGGGTATATATTTAGGAGGATGGATGATAGGTCATGCTATTTAGTTGAGCAACTTGGTGTTTGATGTAGTACTTGATGACATTATGCACCAAGGTATAAAGACCAGGGTGGTGATGTGTCTCGTGTAGAAAGGATTGACTCAAAAGAAAAGGTCACAACCAACCATTTGTCATATGGTACCATGATATAGAAGACCATGATGTTATTGTGGTGGTACACTACGAGGACTAATGTAGATGCAAGAAAAAGTATAACACACACAAGGAAGCAAGCATGCACACATAAATGATACAAAGACAAATAAAGTGTTGCCCCTGGTCAAGTTGAAGAATGATGATGGATTGATTGATGATGCAGATAGTGTTGTTGATGTGAGAATGATATATCCTAAGAACAACACAAGGATTGGGAATAATATATCTCGATCACGATTTTGTTTGAGTTGATCAAGGTTTGTAGCAAGGCTAGGAACAAAATTGATGTATACTTTTGGATGATTTTCTTAGATTTCTTAATAACATGGGAATAATGGATGTTATTTGTGTGGATTAGGGATTACTTGCAATAGATTGGGCTCCTTTGTGATTTATTGGGATTAGTGCATTGATGGGTGTCTGAGTAGCCGTCTAGGGGAAAAGATGAAGGGAGAATTGGATGCTAGGATGAAGGGATTGTCAATTTAGTGGATGAGATGGATGGAGAATTCATGATAAATGGATTGAGGGGTTTAGGATTGATCTCCAAGGACTATGTTGCATAGGAATAACATGCTTCACTCTAGATATACTACTCATGACATGTTGCATTACAATGCTTATGATGATAGGGTCGTAGGATTTGTTGTAAAAGATTGGGTATACCAAGAGGTGTCCAAAGCATGCTTCAACATTGTGCCCCTATCCTTATCAAGGTTGAAAGTAGGAAGAGAGGATGGATTAGTGTGATGGATAGGTATGTGGATATAATGGATGAACTTGTAATAGATGGTTATGCTAGGATGGGAGAAGCTTGCTCTCAAATATAGGGTGGTCAAAGATAATAGATTTACACATGATGCCTGAGAATGAGTATTTATCATAGTACTTGTCCAAGGCACCATAAGAATGGTTTTCACCATTGGATGATTTTTTCTCTTTACTTATTTTATTTTATTTTTTCTTTTCTTTTTTTCATTTTTATGACCTTTTCTATTTTGTTTTTTGTTTCCATTTTTTTGGAATTTTTGAATATTGGATGTTCGGATGGAATGGATGGATGAATTTGGATAGGATTAGGATCAATGGGTGGATTAGGATTTAGGATTTAGGATTCAAGGATATGCTTCCATACTAAGTTAATAGTCTCCCATTTTGACTAACTATTGCACACAAACCATGTCGATTTCTGTTACACTCATAGATGTTGGTAGAAACCATGTTGATCATTAAGTTAGATTCTCCATAATGTAAACATGGTATCATCATAGCCCCTACGTTAGAGGATGCTGCCAAGAATAATAGAATGGAAGGTACGTTGGAGGAAGGAGGGATGGATTATATGAAAGATAGGATGAAAGAGGTGTGATTTTAGATTTATGGTGGTTAATAGATGCAATTATAGAAGGATGGGATGGTGGAAGAATGAAGAAATGATATGGGGCCATTGGGAACTATGACCAACATTTGCACACACCATGATGGATGTTGTGATTGGATTTGCATGGGATTGAATGATGGAGTTTGAAGTTTATGATTATATTTGGGATGGGTGGGATTTTGTGATTTTGGATTGTGGGATTAGGATGAGGGATTTTTTAATTGCAAATTTTGGCATTTAGGGACTCAAAAGGATTTGGACTTGGGATTGTGATGTTAGATTCTAGAATCAAATTTTAGATGGGGGAGAGGGATTTTTAGATTTATGGATGGATTGATCCTTTGGAGGTATAGATTTGGATGCTTCACTTAGATTTGTTGCTTTGGGAGCCACATTATTTTTGTGTTTCCATTTTTATTTGCAAGCCTTTGTGACCATTTTGATCCATTTTGATTTGATATTACATGTTGATGCTTGGTGACATGGTGATCCTTAGATTCTTGTGGGCATGTTGCTTCATGTGCTAGAGCACCTAAATTGATTACAAAGGTGATAGTGTGGTCCCATGGGGAAAAAAGATCTTGTAATCCCATGGCTTTGGTGATAACTTCATCATGTTGGAATAAGTCTAATGATGTAAGCATTTGTTGATCCTAATTGGGGATTTTATGTGATGGATGGTCAAGGTTGGTGGTAGGGATAGTGGTGTTGATGAGTGGATTGGTGTAAATGACAAGATTGGTGTCAACAAACACTTTGTAGGAGTGACAGGAGGCACCTACTTGGATGTTGGAAGAATCTTCCTTAGGATTTTTGGAGGTGTGACCAACATCTTTAGATTGTTTATCGTGAGATTTATAGTTGAGGCCATACACTCCTAAATTGGATTTGATATGTATGGGATCCAAAATGCCTTGCTCATGGAGACCTAATCCTTTGCCTTTATAGTTCATGTTCTGAAACTTTCAATTTGTGATGGGATATTTGTTGCTTTGGAAACAAGACACGAATTATCCATTTTTAGATAGGGAGGGATTGCTAGTAGATGGGGATGCTCTTCAATTGTGAGAAAACCTCTACAGGCAAAGATAGTGGAACGATGATGATATGGTTGTGGTTCAAGGATGGTATGGATAGGGGTGCTTCAATCTTGAGGGCATATGGGATCATGGAAATGATTATTGTGGATGAATGGAGCTTTATTTGGATGGGGACATGTTTGGGAATGCTTTAGAATAATCTCTTGACATATCCTAATTTGTTTATGTAACACAATGGAGGAGTGTTATTTTGCTTTGATATCACCATTAACAATTAATGCATGGACACACTTTGCTAGCATTGTAGATGTATGGTCAAGGGGTTTTTTGACACTTGTGGACTTATAATTTGATGGATTTATGAAAAGAATGTCATCTATTGTCCCACATAGATAGACTTGTACGGATGATGGCTTTAGGAGGTTCTTGGATTCTCTTCATAGGCATTGATTTGATGACCTTTTTGACCACATGCTTGCATTTAAGATCCTTTACCAATAGTCATTGCAGAAAATTTGAAAAGGATGACTTGTGTGTGGTAGGATTAGATCATGGATTAGATGTTTGGATTTATTCATGAGGGGATTGATCTAGTTGAGTTGATTTGTGAAGGTTTTGAGGATGAAGGATTTAAATAGGAGGTGGAGGCTATAAGGTTCTCAAGTGAGGTGGGGATATGAGATATAGGATCGAGATGAGGACCTTGGCCTAGAGTGGTGTGCTTCTCTTGTCAATAGTAGGTACATAAGGATGACCAATAGATATGTGATTATGATTTACAAGGTAGCTAGTGATAGCCAATTCTTAGTCTAGAGGTTCTTGATTGCTCATGGTTGGGAAATGTAAGCTTATGGAAATATTTCTTGAAATTATGTCATCAAAGGGATCATTGGAATAGTTATATTGATCCACAAGACCATCATCATCATCATCATCATTAACATGGTTTGGATATTTGTCATGGTCCAAAAGACTATCATGATAATTATCAAAGGGGTTTTTATATTCTTCTTTATCCACAAAATAATCATTGTTAAAGGGGTCATGATATTGGCTATGATGAGTGGACTCATCAAAATAAATTAGAGTTAAGGTTGCCATGATTTGCAGTTTAGATTTTTGATGATTTCAAATTTGAGGTGCTTTGATTGGGGTTTTAGTCATTTTGATTTTTAGATGATGTGATTATGGATGATTTAGTTTGGGATGAAAAAATGGAGTAGACTAAGATTGATTGCATTTGAGTTGGATTTTTAAGGATAGGTAGAGTAGGGTTTGGGTGAAAGATGTCTTGATTTATGAAGAGCACCTTACATGTACCACCGATCCCTCCCTATATAAAGATGGACTCATGTTTTATTTCCAAAGTAACAAGTATTCCATCACAAATAAAATATTTTAGAGCATGAACTATCGAGGCAAAGGATTAGGCCTTCATAAGCAAGGAATCTTAGAGCCCATACATATCAAAGCCAATCCAAGAGCGTAGGGCCTCAATTATAGATTTCATAGCAAACAATCTAAATATGTTGGTCACACCTTGACAAATCCTAAGGAAGCTTCTTCCAACATCCGAATAGGTGCCTCTTGTCACTCCTAAAAAGAGTTTTCTATCACTAATCTTGTCATTCAAACCAATTTGTTTATTGAAACCACTATTCCTACCACCATCCTTGACCATCCATCACCTAAAATCCTTGATTAGGATAAAAAAATGCACACATCATTGGACTTATTCTAACATGATGAAGCTATCACAAAAGTCATGGGATTCCAAGTTCCTATTTCCCCATGGGACCACACCATTGAATTTAGAAGTAATTTGGATTCACTCACACTTAAAGAAAAAAGCCCACGAGAATCCAAAGATCAGCATGTCGCAAAGCATTGGCATCCAATAACAAATCCAAATTAGATAAAAAATTAAAATGGATCAAAAAGGCCACATAGGCCCAAAAATAAGAAAGGAACCACAAAAACAATGTGGGTCCCAAGGAAAAGAAAAGCAATAAATCAAAGTGGAGCATCCAAATCCATGTCTCCAAAAGATCATCCCATACCCAACACTAAAAATCCCTATCCCATATCCAAATGTAATCCTAAAACCATAAATCCAAATCCCAATATCCCAATCCTAATTTCAAATACATTTGGGTCCCTAAATCCCAAAATTAGAAATCCAAAAATCCTCTATCCTGATCCCCAAACGAACCATCTAAAAGTCCTACAATCCCAAGCCCAATCCATCATCCAATCTATGACAAATCTAATCATATAATTCCACATGATGTGTGCAAATGTTGGTCCTAGTTTCCCTGGGTCCCATACAATTCCTCATGCCTCCATCCTTCCATAATCACATTCATTATCCAATATACATCCTAAATCACACCCATTTAATCCTAGCTTTTGCATAATCCATCCCTCCTTCCTCCAACCTGCCTTCCATACCACTTTCCTTGGAAATATTCTCTAATGCTGGAGCTACGATGGTACCATGTTTACATATTTGGAAAAGCCAACTTAGTGATCAACAAGGTTTCTACCAATGCCTATAAAACACAATGCTAACCAACATGATCTATATGAAACAATTATTTAGAATGGGATACTATCATCTCACCATGGAAATAAATGATTGAGTTCAAAAATCCAAATCTAAATCCCCCATCCCAATCCCAATCCAAAAGTTGGAAAAATAAAAAAGCCATAAAAAACAAAAAAAAATTAGAAAAAAATCAAAATAAAAAGTAAAGAAAAAATCCTCCAACCCAATGAAAACCATTCTTATGGCACCTTGGAAAAGTATTATGATGAAAACCCATTCTCAGGTGTCATGTATAAATCTACTATCTATGAGCACCCTTCACTTGGGGGCAATATTCTCCCTTCCTATCTATCCATCCTATCATACCCATCCATTATATCCATATATCTATCCCATCATACCCAATCCATCCTCTCTTCCTACCTTTGACCTTTATAAGGATAAGGGAACAATGTTGAAACATGCTTTGGACACCTCTTGGTATACCCAATTGTATGCATGCAAACATGAAACACAAACACAAGAATCAAATCTATGATCTAAATCCTATTTTTACATCTAAATGCAACCTTTAGATTAATCTAAGAAACTTGTAACAATGGAAAAACAAATGAAAATCTCTTACCCACAAGATCCTTGTTGCACTAAGATGGTAGTTGTGCTCAAGGATTTATGATTGAGAGTAGGAATGTTAGGTGTTAAATTTAACAACATAAGTTGGCATTCATGATTGCGGATTGATTAGGGCTTGTGAGAGGTTTAATTTATAGATGTTTGGGAGAGATGATCAATGGTGGAGATTGATTTGGAGGGTTAATGGCTATGGTTTCTTGAGAGGATTTGGATGCATGAGTAAATGACAAGTGTCTTTTTGTGACATGGATCAAGGGGACAAACAAGTCCTTTCTTTAAGTCTTGTGCATGCATGCATGTAGTTAACTTGTGCATGATTTAAATTATGCAGATAATTAATTAGTTTTAACTAAATTTTGTCTCTTTTAATCAACTAAGGAGTTGAAAGGAAATTAGGGGATTGAACAAATAAATTTATTTATATATTTTGGAATTAAATAAATAAAATATTGATTTTATTTATTTGAGATGGAAATTTGGAATTAGATTGATTAATTAAATAAATTACATGATTTAATTAATTAATACTTAGAAGAAACGTTAATTAATTAACTAATTAAAAATCATTTAATTAATGTGGAGAGAAGAAATGGAATAATCAATTAAATAAATAGGATTTATTCAATTACTTTAGAGGAAAATGATGTAGATGAAGTGTTGATGATAGTGGAATTGCAATAGGCAATTTTAGGTGTCTACACCAATCTTTTACAACAAATCCTACCACCCTATCATCACAACAATTGTAGTGCAACGCCATGAGTGACATATCTAGAGTGGGGAATGCTATTCCTTTGTGATGTAGTCCTTGGAGATAAATCTTGAACCTCTCCATCTATCCATCATGAATCTCCCATCTATCCCATCTACTATCGACAGTCCCTTCATCCTCTCATCCAATTCTCCCTTCATCTTTGCCCCTAGACTTGGTTTTCCCTTGTCATTGGTATCAAACAAAAATGCCCACCAATGTACTAGTAATCCAAAGCAATCACAAAGCAATCCAATTCATCACAAGTAATCCCTAATCCTTACAAATCTTGCTAAGCAATCTAATCAAATAATCTAGAAGCATACATTAGTTTTGTTCCCAACCTTGTTGCAAATTTTGATTAAATCAAATAAAATCATCATTGAGATATATCATTCCTAATCCTCATGTTGTTCTTAGGATGTATCATTCCCACATCAACAACACTATCCTGATCATCAATCAATCTATCATTAATTAGTTATTAGCTTGACTAGGGGCAACACCTTGTTTGTCTTTGTAGCATTTAAGCATGCTTGTTTGTGTGTGTTCTCCTTTTTCTTGTGTCTTCATTAGTCCTTGTAGCATACCACCACAATGACATCATGGTCTTCTATATCATGGTGTCATATGACATATGGTTGCTTGTGACCTTTTCTTTTGAGTTTGTCCTTTTTGAACGAGACACATCATCACGCTAGTCTTTCTACCTTGGTGCGGCATAATGTCTACTGCTATATCAAACTCCATGATTTCTCACCCAATGCAACATGACCTATCATTCAATCACCTCCTACATCACCTCTCACTCTTCTCCATTCCTCAACTAATTTTCTCATCCTCAACATTCATCCTATACCTACTTCTATTTATTATCCTCCAATTCTTTTCATCCATCATTAACATCCACTTCTATCCACATCTTTCTTTTCCATTCATCACTAAGCATATTTATTAACATCTTTTTCATCCATTTTGAGAGCACACTTATGTTCTTCAAACTTGCCTATCCTCTCAAGGGAGCATCCATAGAAGCCAAATCATTTGCATCCCAAATTAAAATCTGATCAACCATCAAGTGTCACACATTCTTAACCTTGGTTAAATCATCATCCAAATCAAAATCAATTCCACCCCGATCCAAATCAATTCCACCCCACTCCATATCAATCAAATCAATCATCAATCCAATCATTATTGAATCTCATCCAATCCAAAATCAAATCAAACATCAATTTTCATGAATCCTTGACCTTGATCAATCCAACATCAAGCTACCTAAGGTCTTAGACCTAATCCCTCAAATCCACAATCCCTAATATTTTGATATCAAAGAAAATATAAGGTCTAAGCCTTAACACTCTAAAGGAATCAAATCATCCAAAACCCCAATCAAAGCATCTCAAATCCAAAATCACAAAAAATCCAATCCAAAAATCATGGAAACCTCAACTCCATTTTATTTTGATGAGTCCTCTCATCATAGACAATATCAAAACCCCTTTGATGATGATGATGTTGGTATTGTTGATCAAGAAGAATATTGAAACCCCTTTTATGATGATGATGAGGATAGTCCTATTGATCATGATGAATATCCCATTGATCTCATTGATGAGATTATTGCAAGAAAACTTTCCATAAGCTATAATCTCCCAATCATGCATAATCAAGAGCCTTTCAACCAAGAGTTGGCTAGTACTAGTTATTCATTCAATCCTACATGCATATCTATTGGTCGTATGTCACCTTTGACAAGAGAAACACCACTCTAGCATCTGCATCCTATGTAAATCCTTCATCCTCAAAACCTTCATAAATCAACTCAACCCATCAATTCCCTCACTAATCAAGCCAAACATCTAATCCATGATCGAATAGTACCACATACAAGTTGACCTTCTCAAATTTTCTCCAAGGACTATACTAGAAAAGGATCTTAAGCACAAAAATAAAAGAAAAATTATGGAACCATGAAACCCCAATACCCTAATGCCATCCTTCTCTAGCACATGTAAGCATGTTGTCAATGATAAAGTCATACAACCCACACCTATCAAATGCATCCAAGAGCCTCCTAAATCCATCATCCCTAGTCTACTTATGTGGGAAACTAAATGTCATTCTTCCATAAATCAATCAAATCCGTCAAACCCAAAATCCACAAGAACCAAAAACCCCTTACCCATTCATATGCAAAGATAGAGGATTCTATCCATGCTTTAATCACTGATGCTAATGTGAAAGAAAAATGACTCTTTCATCATGTCAGCCAAGAAAATCATGCTATGTCAAGAGTTTGTTGCAAAACATGCCCAAACATGTCCCCATCCAAATCAAGATCTAAGAATCCAAACTAATCCCTTTCATGATCCCCTACTCCCTCCAAATCAAAGCACCCCTTGCCATTACCACCCCTAAACCACAACTCTATCACCATAGTTCCACCACCTTTATTTGATCCATTTTTCTCACTACCAAAGACCACCTTGCCTCTACCACCAATCCATCCCTATATAAAGATGGAATCATGTCTTATTTCCAAAGCAACAAGTATTCCATTGCAAATAAAATATGTCCCACCAGATGTCCTAGAATGTGTATGCTAAAATATGAAATAAAATGAGGAATAATGCATCAAAACAAAAAACCTGTTTCATATCTTTGAACCTTTACCCCTCTTTAATCTTCAAACCAATAACACCTGCGTACAAAACAACTCTATCTATTACTCTCTCACTACCTTCACTCTCAAGTCTCATATTTATACAAAATGAATAACCATCAAACAAATTCATGGTAGATGGGCAAAATCCAACATCCCTATCTTGGGAAACACCAAAATTATCTTCTTATAGATTCCCTTACACATGTCATAGGCATCTTCCCAATATGGGTACCTAGAACCAAGAATAGGCAGTTACAAGTCAATAATTATTGTCATATGCAGTCATAGAATCTCTTACACCTTATGACAATTATAATTTGTCATAGATGCTCTTACAAACTTATGACACGTCATAATAGTCCAAATATACACCTCCCAAAGATGGGCACCAAGATTCTCCACTTCACCTCATTTACTATTTATTGAGATTCCTTGAGCAGTGAAAGTAACTCTATAACAACCTGCTGACCTAACTAATTAACTATTGAGGCCAATAAATAATTATTTATCGTACTAGTAAAAATAATTTACTGCTGATGGTGAAACCTTCATCCCTTATGAATAAATTTGCAAAATTAACACCCTATCTCAAAGGATGTTGGAACTCTCCAAGAACCTTGGAACTTTCTAAGACCAGTGGAAACCATGTCATAGGATTTACAAGGTTGATGACACCTTAATCCCAACATCATGGCCTTAGTAGCCCCTATAATGGATCATTTCTTTCGCTATGTAACCCCATTCCATTGTGGGTTGTACAGAATTGCCAACTCCCTCTTTATCCTTGCTTCCTTGTAGAAACCTTCAAATTCCTTGGAGGTATACTTTCCCCTATTGTCTAATCTTAGAACCTTGATATTCTTCCCTGTCTAGTTCTCTACTAGAGATTTGAACCCCTGAAACCTACTAAAGACCTCATCCTTGGTCTTTAAGAAGTAGATCCATGTCTTGCAAGAGAAATCATCAATGAAAGAAACATAGTACATGCTTCCTACAATTGATCTTGCTAACATTGGTCCACACACATCTAAATGCACTAAGTTTAAAATCTCTTTAGACCTATGCTCGTTGCTTAGGAAAGTAGCCTTGGAAAACTTGCCAAGTGTGCATCCTCTACAAACTCCCTACTGTTCAATGCTAAACACTATAAGTCATATGACAATCTTCCTCAAAATATGTAATGTTGTGTGATGTAGATGCCCCATCTTCTTATGCCACATCTTACATAGATTATCACTATTATGCACTAGAGATGAAATTGGTTCACCCTGTAACCTATAAAAGTTTCCTAATCCCTATAACCTATGCTATAATTGGGTTAGAGTCCTTCAACTTGATAAGAACTTGTTGATCCTTGAACTCAACTGCAAAGCCCTTATCCTCCATTATCAAAACTAAAAGCAAATTTTTCCTAAGATCAAGAACAAACAAAATATTGTCAAACTTTGACAAGTTACCTAACTATAAATGAAAAGAAATTTTACCAACTCCTAAAGGGTACTTGGCATCATTACCAAGCTTAACATGAACTCTAGAGTTGTGTTCTTCCAGTTTGGTAAAACATTGTTAGGATGATGTCATATGTCTAAAGGCCCCACTATCCACATACCAAGCATCCTTTGAAATTGTGCTACTATAAAGACAAGAAACCATTAAGAAATCTTTCTCAAACCTAGTAGCAAACTCATTCATACGAGTCTCTACAGAAGTTGCCACTTTCTTTTGCTGCTTCCCTTGGTTCTTCTTGTCCAGACATCGTTTTGCATAATAACCAAACTTATGACAAGTAAAGCACTTGATTTTACTCAAGTCCTTCTTCTTTGTCTATGAGGATGAATCCTCATTGTTTCCCTCATCCTTGTTGTTCTCTTTTCCTTTATTTCCCTTTGTCTATCCAAAGAGAGTTAAACTTTTGTCACCACCCTTCTTGCTGACTTTTGACTCCATCTAAGTTTCCTCCTAGATAGAATCATTCCATAGTCTCCCAAAGGAATGAAGCTTTACCTTGGCACAAATGCCCTGAACAAAAGGATGCCATGAAGATGAGGACCCATTCAAAGCTAAGTTCACTAGCTCTATATATTCCACTTTTTCTTTGACTATTGTAAGCTAATTAGGAAGCTGAGTGACCTTTATCAAATAATTGGTAACTATATCCAAACAAGACATCTCTACGGATATGAGTTTGTTTCTCAATATCATTTTCATGTTAATGTTCTCACTTTGGAAAAGACTAACCAAAGCGTGAAACATCTCCTTCGATATTTTCGTCTCTAACAAATAAGAAATTAAATGATCCTTCAATATATCGATGATCATCCACTTAGTTTAATTTTTTTTTTTTGTGAATTGCCAAATCCTACAGATTTGTTGGTGGAGTCACCTAATCCTTTATGATATCCCAAAGATAATTTCCTCGAGTAACAAAGTCACCATGACTTTCCAAGGTATAAAATTTAATGCGTCATCCAACCTATCTTTGAAATGGAGACTAAGTGACACTATTAATTTTTTTTCCCATAAAACAAACTCTCAAATTTGGAAATAATAAACTACTCAAATATTTTGAAAATACTTCTTTAAAACACTAGATTACATCTATAAACCTTAGTTCACGTGGCTTCCCTTTCCATTGCTTCTGCTACCATATTTAGTCCTTAAAAAAATGGTTTAGTTAACTCTACAAAACCTAGTTTAGAAATTGAGCTTGCTAATTTTCAAACCATAGTCATGGGTTTTAAAAAAACCTAGCCATCCTTCACAAAACCCAGATTGTGGGTATGCTAGCTTAAAAAAACTTTTTAAATCTACCTGTACCTGTACCTGTTGGCCTTGGCTGATAAAGACCTTATCCACCAAAAAAAATTGGTCAGAGTTTTACAACAATAAAAACCACATTTTTTTACTTTGACATGACTCTGCAACAGTTAATTCGTCATGTGATTTTGTTTCTTGAAAAAAAAATGCTTGAATAGGGGAAAAGACCCAATAGGTGAGATAGTTCCAATGGTTGAGATAGTATATGTGCATTTAAGGCCCAATATTTTTTTAAGTTTAGTACTAGTAGTTGTGACTTTAAGGTTGTTAGTGTTACTATAAGTACTAATAATTGAATGAAATGTGCCTTTTAGATTTAAAAAGCAACCAATCATGTGATGCCACATCAGCCCACCAACAAAACATGACTTAATGCACACCTATTGGTCCACCCTTTTTTTAGGAACTATTTGATACCTCAACAAAAAGCATGCTGATATGGCATCATATTTGATAATGTGGCCCTGAAACCTTAGTTATAAGTAGGGGTGTTGCCAAATAACCTACTGTAAAAAAAAAATTGGAGTGATTCAAAATTGCCATGTGTGATTTTGAGAGGCCTGAAGTTACGGTGCACCACTACTGGATCGGCTCCCCTAATAAATTTAACCCAAACCCTCATGCGATTTTGTTTCCCTTTTGGTCGCAAATCTTACCATGAAAAAATATGAGATTTCATAATAGAAATCGTGCATGTATTTTTCTTTTTCCTGACCGAATTTTTTCTTG
The DNA here is from genome assembly GCA_027924645.1 of Cunninghamia lanceolata. NCBI lineage: Eukaryota > Viridiplantae > Streptophyta > Pinopsida > Cupressales > Cupressaceae > Cunninghamia > Cunninghamia lanceolata. The sequence goes on from BSBN01000905.1 coordinate 953,559, forward strand.
AAAACACTTGCTGATTTTTCCCTTCACTTAGACGTGAGATTTTTTCCAAAAAATACTTGTGCATTTTCACTTAAACTGGCCACAAATCCTTCAGAACATGGTTGCGCGATTTATGCCTACAAATGGTGCAATTTTTTTTTTCAAAATTCCTGCACAATTTGCCCTTGAATTTCCTTCTCTAGACTATGCAATTTGATCTTGCTTGAATTGCTTTGATACCATGTTACAATTCCAATCACAATAATTAATTATCTAATATTTTGAAAAAATTGAATCAATCACACAAGTCATTGAAATTCAACTTGCAGAAATGAACACAAGCACACAAACAATTTACATCTTCAAATTAATTTTACACTGCTTGGAAAGCTTACAAGAAAACATCCACAACTGTCAAACTAATAGCTACATGAAATTATTATACTATACTAAGTTATTAAAATTCTATCTTACATCTATCTTTATACTATTCAACTAAAAATCTAATCTTCCAATAACATTCTTATCTCTAAAATCACAAAGAAATAACTCGAACTACTTGCAGTTCAGATTTGAAATTGAACTTAAAAACTCAACAAACAAGCAACAGCCAATTCCTGTGTAAGAAGCAAATTCTCCATATTGTCGAGGACTGTTATGGTTTATACGGAAAGCCATAACCTCATCCCTTAAAATGAAAATGCAAAAACCAAGAGATCAAAACTTGCCCTAATTATTCTTTTAAAGCTTTGGAATTGATAAAGATGTAACTGTGTTAAGACAACACTTGTGTGACAATTGGGGCTACTGTTGAAACTTACAATGTATTTGTGTGTTGAATATCTGCTTCCAGTGTTTTGGTGGATTTGGGTTGCCTCTGATTCTCTTGCTGTTGCATGACTGCAAAAATATTTATCAATCTAAATCTCTGATAATGATGAGCTTATTTTATGTATTGCCAAAAAGGCAAACTAACTAATAGAGGATACGCTCTGCGTGAGGATATACGGTTCCCTAATTAATTATTTGCAACAAACTTAAAATGCAACAGAAAAGAAAAAAATTACGCATACAATACAATAGCGAGATCTTCTGCTGAAAAAATTAAGATAAAAGAGGGAAATATGTTGGAAAAAGTAATCTCAACGACCGTTTCTATTTCTGTCCTGTTCTGCTGTAGCTCCTTATTTCCCAAATAGCTCCATTTAATGTATATAACTTTTGTTTTTTTACTATTTTCCTTTCCCCTGCCTCTGTCCTGTTTTTCATAAATATTCATGCAGGGAATGCTGTCTTGGACGTATGGCTCAAGGCAAGATTTTATCTGAAATCTAATGCCATTCGATTCCTTTTTGGACAGGAATTTTTATATCTACAAGTAGAAACTGTTTTGATAATTAAGAAGTTTGGATTCGTGTGAGCTGCCCTGTCTAGGTGCTCAGCATGTATTTTCTGTTTTAATACTACCATTTTGCTGTTTTTTTTTCCTGCTGCTCAAAAGGTAGTTCTGATATATATCTGTTAGTTTTGGAATGCCTGATTTATATCAGGAAGTTCTGAAATGTATAATCTGCAGCAGCAGTTCATATATATAGTTTGTTTGTCATAAACAAAACTCTGTTTTTGTGTTTGCACTGAAATGAGCTCAAGAATTAAATCTCTGAAAGAAGTTTTGTTTATCAATACAAGTAAGGTTGTGTGTTTATCCTTTTGCTATTATTCTCTTTGTATTTCTCTCAAAATATTTAAGAAGGGTGAGGCGGCCAAAGAAAAATTCCTCCATGCATTATGCTTTGACGTATATCCGTACCCTGTTCCAAAGCTCCTATAATGGCACAGCCAGCAAACATGTAGAATTTGGCTATGCACCTGCCAATTGCATTTGCTTGAAAGTTTCTAAGCCTTTTCAACAAATCCATTATTTTCATATCCTGCAATCATTGCAGTCCATGGCATTACATTCATTTGAGGCATTCTATCAAAAATTCACTTGCCTTGTCTATACTTTCACATTGTGTATACATTTGAGCATCTGATCAAATTCGTCTATCCATTTTTGAATGGATGTCCTCATTCTATTCCAAAGCTCCCATTTTGGCACAGGCAGTGAGGATGTTGGCAAAGGTTCCGGATCTTTGCTTTACAACTTCCAATTGCATTTGCTTGAAAGTTTCTAAAGCCTTTTCAACAAATCCATTATTTCATATCCTGCAATCATTGCAGTCCATGGCATTACATTCATTTAAGGCATTCTATCAAAAATTCACTTGCCTTGTCTATACTTTCACATTGTGTATACATTTGAGCATCTGATGAAATTCGTCTATCCATTTTTGAATGGATGTCCACACTCTATTCCAAAGCTCCCATTTTGGCACAGGCAGTGAGGATGTTGGCAAAGGTTCCGGATCTTTGCTTTACACCTTCCAATTGCATTTGCTTGAATGTTCCTACAACCTTTTCAACATAGATCCATTTTGTGCATACACTGCAAACACAATAGCACCTGCTTATAACCTAAAAGGCTAAAACAATAAAAAGGAAAGAAAAAATAGAAATAGGCCGCTTCTCCATCCAGAGGCAATAATAATTAACATTCCAGCGCTAGAAGAGCCACAGATGTTGGACACCATTAACCTTTATATGGATTTCACAGACACCTAGCTATGAAAAAGATTAAATGAAAGAGCATTTAGTATATTTCGGACGGTAAAGCTTAAACAGCCCGTGGAAAACTAATGGACTGATAACCAGAAATCCACTATAGACCAACCCCAAAAAAATGGAAGGATTGAAGCAGTTGAAAAAATTGTAAACAGGCATAGCACGAACTTGTTTGAGAATAATTTGACGCCATATGCAAACGTTTTTCAAGACATCACAATTATTTGGGCATTTTTAAAACTGTGGCAACGTTCTTCAAACTATTGCGAAGGTGACCAAGCATCCCAATTATTTGGGCTCTGCACACTTTCCCAAACAAACAATATTAGAAACCTTAGAAAATCATTCATAATATTGCTTTCAATACAAATTTTTTTGTTTATTTTTTAAAATAGATAAAAGGAAAACTCAAATAACAGGGCAATCAAAATTTAGAAAATCAGTTTAAAAAATAACATTTTTTTTTTTCTTTTATTTTTTAGATTTAGATTTTAGGGGTGTTTTTAGGGTGGGGTTGAAAGTTTTCCTAACCACCTTTCTAAAATTTTGTTCTTATATGTTATTTATCTATAATTTTTTAAATTTTTACTAATGATTTTCTAGATTTAACTATAGATTCAGTATTCTTTGTTACTAAAAATATCATGAGACTACCAACTTCTTGAGCTTAGAGTTTTTAAGTTTACCCATTATTACAAAATTCATATGACCACCTGCATATGAAAACTTCTAAAAATTATCAGCAACACCTTGGGAGATTTTTGAGGAAGCCCCCTCCATGGGACTGCAGCCTAATAGTTCATGGAACTCAATCGAATCTGTTATGCCAACAACACTAAGCCGCTTTAAGGGGCCCGATTACAGAATATGCAGTCGAAAAAACACCGTGTTATTAGCTATTTTAATGTCTAACTAAACAAAATTAAAGAAGAAAGAAGAAATGTGGGAAGTGATTGGCTCTCGTAGTAGCATGATGGTTGGAACACATTCGGAACAGCGGTTATTACTAGAGAAATGGCATGTAACTGTAATGAAACTACCCAACGAGGAATATGGACATGGAGGCCGTCCGCCCTAGCTTGGATCCAAGTAATTCCAATAATTTTGATATATTATTGAAACTGCGAAATTATCTGTTTGGAGTTTGCAGGCTTGGCAATCGTCGTCTTGTCCCTCGACATCCACGAAAGCCGGCAAGCCAGAGGATAGGTCGGCTCAACCTTATCAAGCCATCTGTTGCATGCAGGCGCTTGCGCCTTCATTTCCGTCAAAGATCTAACGGACTCATATATACTTTCCTTAACCCCGATAATCTTGAATCTGAGCGCAAGGGAAGGATCAGAGATGGTGTGGTTGCAAAGAAAACTTCGACAAACTCTTGGCAGCGTCAAAGACCAGACCAAGATCGGTCTGGTTAAAGTGAGCCTGAAAAGCAATCGGAAACGGGAATTAGAGATCGGAATTGTGAAGGCCACAAGTCACAATGCGGAAGTCCATCCTACAGAGGACGATAAGTATGCAACAGAATTCCTCCGGATTCTTTTCAATGCGCCAGACGCTGTAAATGATGCAGCCGAGGCAATCAGCAAAAGATTTAACAAAACGCGACAATGGGTAGTTGCTCTCAAATGCGTGCGCCTCCTTCATCGTCTGTTACGCGTTGGTGATGGCCGTTTTGAAAAAGATATACGCCATGCCAGAGCTGCAGGTCTGCTCGTATTTAGCTTCTTCGACTTCAAAGACGACGCCTTTTTTGAGTTTGTGCGTGCTTATTGTTCATTTGTGGACGAAGCCCTAAATTTCTCTGCCGCGGAGAATGAGTTTTTGCAGGGCGCGGAAGCAGAGGAAAAAGCTCTGGTAAGTTTGATGGACAGAACCCCCAAATTTCAGCGCCTTTTGGACTGTGCAATCGCTTGCCTTCCAACTGGAGCAGCTCAAGGTAACCGCTTGGTGGTGGTGGCTCTGGAGCCGGTTGTGCGAGAAAGTTTCAGGCTTTATGCCCAAATCTGCGCCTGCGTTGCAACTTTGCTCAACAAATTCTTCGACACAGAGCGCTCAATCTGCGTTTCGGCTTTCGAAATCTACAAGAAAGCCGCCTTTCAGAGCCATCAGCTCGCCGCCTTTTACGAGTCTTGCATGAGCCTGGGCGCCTGCCGATCGTCTGAGTATCCCACGGTGGAGACGATCTCTGATGCAAACCTCGACACTTGGGAAGAATTCATGACGCAAATCACAGAGAAGCCCTGTGTTGAACCAGAAAGGGAATCCTGCGGCTATGATTCCTTGTGCTCGCCTAGTCCGGAACGCCGTCTGCCATTAAATGAAGCGCAGAGAAGGAATTGCAATAGAGATTTGATAAGTCTGCCATTAAATGAAGCGCAGAGAAGGAATTGCAATAGAGATTTGATAATGTTTGATATGCCCAATTCGCGTCTGGAAACAAGAATAACCAACGAATGGGAGAAGTTCGATTCTCCTAAGGCAAGACCGGAAGAGAGCTTAAATTCTTGTTCCTGGGAGCTTGCCCTGGATATCTCTGCAGCTTCGGCTTCTTCGTCTAACTCTTTCGAAGACCCATTTGCAGCTTCTGCAGGCATTGCTCCTCCATCGTATGTGGAAATGGAGGACATCAGAAGGAAGTATGCGGCCATGCTACAGGAACAGCACTTCTGGCAGACTTATCACAACTTAGAGAAACGTGGATGCTTCCAGATGCAATATTACAATCCTTTCTGTGTACCCGGGATCCAAAACGTTCCCTTTGGAATGATGGGCACTCATGGGACGTTACAGGTTTATAACACGGGAGGTTTTGCCTGATTTGGGGTTTTTTTTTTCTCTAATTTTTCTTCACTAAACTGTACTCGGATCTGAGTAGGTATAATATTTTGAGTTTCTCCACGAGACTGAACTGTTGAGGTGTTGTTAAGAGTAGTACCCAGAGAAAACATAAGCCTGGTTGAGGCAGGTTTTCAGTGGTATGATTTTCCCCAATGAGTGCTGCAACTTCTGTTATCAATATCGACAATTTGTTTTGAGTATTTTCTATTGTAAATATGATATTCGAGTTTGCCTGGATGTAGAAAAAATACCATTTAGTTTTGATCTTATTTCAGTTTCTGTTGGTTTTTCTTGTTTTTGTTAAGATTGTTAGAAAAATGTAGAGAAGTGATTGAAAGGGCAGTGCCTAACTAGTACCGGGTTTCGTTTTACTTGATGTGGAGGTAAGTTTGTTACAACTAGATTTGGGAAACGGTGCAATTAGGATTTATGTTACTTAATGCAATTGGGTTCTGGAAACTGCACAGTAATTAAACTTCAAATTTAATGGGTGAACATCTACACTAGGAAATTGTGGGAAACTTCATTTAATTTTTTTTTAATCCCTTTCCCTCTTCCTCTCAGTTAATCTGAAAGGAAGGTAAAATGTTAAAACATATTATTGTGAGCACAGATTGTTAGAACATATCTCAATTTTTTTTAAATTTTTTTTATATTACTTCTTATATTATAAATTAAATAAATATGCACATTATATTTAAATAATTATTAGATTTTATTAATTCAAATAATTTTGCAATATTTGATATATGATAAATGACAAATATTTACTTATTAAATTTTTAAGTTTAGTTTTATTTAATTTAATAGAATAAGCACAATTAGCTTGTAGAGTCCCATCTTAAATTTTTAAGGGGTCATTTATGGAGCTAGTGGTCCCATGAATGTTTTATTTTCTAGTAGTTATCTTAAATTGTAATTTTTTTAATTATATAATTTTAAAAAAATATATATTAATAAAGAATTATTTATTAATAAAGAAAATTTAGGAGATAAAATTTGGAGGAAAATGAAAAAAAAGGGAAGGAAATATATTTTCAATCCCTAAAATGTAGCTGCAAATCCACTTATGTAGCTGCATGGGACTATAGGAACAACAAACAAGCCCTAAATGTAAATTATTTACTTATTTGAAGCACCAAATCCAACTATGTTGTTATTGATTTGTTCTTTAGAATGATCTGCTTTTAATAATGAATATTTAATGATGAGATAAGAGATTATTAGAATTATTACAAATGAATGTCTTTAAATACTAGCACATCATTTAATCACACAAATATGTGTAGGAAAAGTAAGGGGCTAATTAACCAGATTTGAAAATTTAAATTTCATTTTTAGGTGGGTTGAGTTCATGATCATGCACAAGAGGATGAAACATCCAAGATGGCTAATGTACAAGAGAAACCTTGGCTATATAGGCCAAGGTGAGACAATCATAATATATGACATGAGATGCAAAGAGATAATTATCCTAAGTGTGCCCTAAAATGCCCTAAAAGAGAATAACCTTGTTCACACCAACAATAATGACTATTAGGGATTGGTGTATGGATAAGCATGATAAATAGGTCAAATATACATTAGGAGGAATAAGATAAAGCAATTAGAATAGGATCATGTGTGAATAAAGCTATGTAAATAGGTCCAACTTTGCACAAGATTGCACCATTTATTATCATGTTTATATATTAAGGCATTTCCTTACAATAGACACAAAACTAAATGAGAAATAGCACAAGGGATGCTAATTTCACCATTAGAGTGTTTATTGTAATTAATCCATATGCTAAAAATTTATAATCAAGGTATTGTTCCATAAATTTTAAAAGTACAATATATGCATTTAACTTATCTAATTGATTTTATTTCCTACCAATTTATATTGCAAATATAAAATTTTAATTTCTAATTTATTTTATTTTCTAACAATTTGTAATTTATAAATTTGAAATGAAAAAAGACACTCCCTAATGTTGATCTAGGCTAATCCAATGAAGTGCATACACACAAGCACAATTAAATTAGATTAAAGTAGATTTACTATTTTTAGAAAAGCAAATAAAAAGGATCTATCACTTAATTCTATGACTGAAAAATATATGTATTTTTCACCATTACATTTCCCCCCACTTTGAGGTACATGTGAATCCTAAATAAATCATGCAACACCAAGTATCCAACACTCATAAAGATGCATGTGTAGTAAAATAAATATTCATACACTCAAAAGGTTACACCTCTGTGGGCTTTTGTATAAATTAATAGATCTTGTAAGATGTGATCATGCCTTTTGTGTTTGTTCTCCCATGAATCCTCCAAGGGTAGCATTTGAGTTACAAGATAATCATTAGTGATCATATGTGCACCCCTTTAATTGATTTACTTTTATGCCACATGGTCGCAATCTATTCGCTTCCTACCTCATGAGCCTTTTTGAGTCCACCATATATTCAACCCCTTTAGCACTACGACCCATATATACACACACACACACACATATGTATATATATATATGTATATATGTATGTATATATATACATATGTATACATATATATGTATACATATGTATACATATATGTATACATATGTATACATATATATGTATACATATGTATACATATATATGTATACATATATATGTATACATATATATGTATACATATATATATATATATATATATATATATATATATATATATATATATATCATGACACTTTTCTCTTAGTCCACATTGCATAGACCCATATGAGTGATCCATACAATCCCCTTTTGACCAATGAGGCCATGACATATTAGTTCAAATGTTCATTAAAAGAAACTCCCTAGGCTTTTAGCATTGCTACTAGGCTCACTAAATATTTGGTAGATCAAATAGCCTAGGTTGATCTTCTATAGATCAACGATTAGGGGTGGAATCTTTCTTAGTCTTTGACAATTGTCTACATGTTATGACCCTAGATATTGTCATATCCTGCTTCCTATAACTAATAGCCTGATCCTATAGTGGTATATCACACTTTTAGAGTTACCTATTGAGATAATCTTGTAATATCACTCTTCTTGAGCTATCATCTTTTTACTTTGTGTCTTCATTGCTATATCAATAAATTTGGGGGAATCATGTTTTTTCTCATTGCATTTGAGCTTCTATTTCCACATATTTACATTAGGGGCATCATGCCTTCCTCCTTAACATTTTCTACCTCCATAACTTTACCATCCTTTCACATTGAGGGCATCATACCTTCTCCCTTGACATTACATACCTACATTACCTTACTATCCTTATATACTGGGGGCATCATACCTTCCCCTACACGTTATCCTTTCCTACTTACATCCACTAGTGACCTATCACCTTCCATCATTGGGTGTCCATGCTCTTGGATGCCACATAGTTGGGGGCACATTCGTATCTTAGTTCCCTACATACCTAGATGGTGTTTTGGCCATTGAGGACCACATCACCATTTACACTTGGCCATGTTGTAGGAAACATATCTTCCTTGATGTTATCTCCAACCCACATGTGCTTACAATGTTATTACCATTCTAGTTGTTAACATGTTTATTATAGGATGTCTTCATTATTACTATTTTATATGATTCCATGATTACATGCTTTTGTATAGATTACATTTACTTTCATGTATAGTCTTTCCACTCCAATTTTTCATGTTTTATGGATATGACCAATTTAAGGGGGACATATATTGTAATGAACAATCCTATGTTGAGCTTTTAAGTAGTGACAAGTGCTATAGAGGCTCATCACCATGACCTTATAGATCACTACCACATGGCCTAGAGCATTCACCCCATGCACCTTATCATCCCCTGGCCATTGAGCCAAATACAACATTATCATTTTTTGAAAAGACAAAATTTCCTAACTTTTCTCATTTGCTATTTTTCCTATTTCCTAGACAATAAAGAAAGCTCTTATTTTGTACCTAATTTTCACTTGTGAGATAAAAGCTACTCATTGCATATTTTCCTTAGTTTTGCATATTTCCATGAAGAGTACATACCAAAAGATGAACCTACATGGTGATATCATGCTTGGTCCATTATTTTACATGGACCCCCATGATATCCTTTGATGTTTGAATATTTACTTTAAATGCATGTTTGTGAGTGCTACATAGTTTGAGATAACTAGTCATTTTAGGATTCACATGCACCTCAAAGTGGGGGCAAAATATAGTGGCAAAATTTGCATACCCATGTTTTTCCCATTTAGTTTTGTACTCATTTTGAGAGAATCTCTTGATACATTTGCATTATTGACAAATTACATAGTCTTGTATGAAGTTGGGCTCTTTCCCCCATGTTCTTACTCTTCCATGTACACACATTTATCCCCTAACTTATCCATATTTTACCATATTCCCATGCACTCTTCATTTATTATGCATATCCATGCATTTATCCCAAAGTATGTTATTTCCATGTTGATTCTACCACCTTTTTGTCCTAGTGCCCAAAAATAGTTATCCACTATTTTGATCATAACTTTTGAAAATTAACTCAAATTTGTAACTTTTTATATGTGTTGGAAGAATAATAATGAAATTTGAATTGGGTTTCCCTCATAATTTGATGGGTCGAGTTTGCACTTGTAAAATCAACTCTGCACCCATTGAATCCCACCCATTCCTTTCTTTCCTAGAGCTAACTAAACATATTTTTATGTGATTTATTGATATGTACTTGTATTTAAGGCATTCAATTACATCCATTTGATCATCCAAGAATTTAATCAAATATCATTCACCTTTAGGGAAGGATATCAATTGGTGCTATAAATAGAATCTAGATTTGGACAATCATCTACAGTTTCAAGAAATTTTTGTGAGAATGAAATTGATGTTGATCCATAGACTCGACCCCACACTAAATACACAGACTATTATGATCACAAGGCAAATAATAGACTATCACAATCCTCCCTCTATCTTGAGGAATTTATATATATGTACCATACTAGATTGCATTCATTCTTTGGTTATAGAGCTCTAAGTACCTATATTTATTACATTCACTTTCATACTTTTAAGATTTAACTTTAGAAAACTTATGCCCTTAGATATACTTCTTTTAAATTCAATCTAGGTTAATTGTGCTCATGTGTATGTATGTTATTGGATTATCCTAGACTATTCTTAGGATACCTGTTTATTTTCCTTTACAAATTTATGCTTCATAAAAATTTAAAGATAAATTGGGTAAGTTGTTTTTTAACCATTCACTTTAAATTTAATAATTGGCAAGGAAAATCAAATTTGTAATTCATAAATACTTGAAAATTTGAACAAAATATTTTCTCACATGCATTGTAAGAACAAAGTCTTTCATATCGTAAAGTTATTCCCATAAATATGAAATGAATCCTAAAACACAAACTTCCACTAGAGTACCTTTAATTAAAAATGAACATTTTACATGTACTAGCAGTGAAACTATATGATGTCACGATATGTTTCCATTGTTTGCACTACACAAATCACCTAAATTATATTCATTTCTTAATATAATATATTATTTATTGATAATTCTCTATGCTCCTTCGGGATGCATCCCCTGCCAAATTTGACCCCATCCCTCATAGGGGACATGTTAGGGACATGGGGATGGATAGGAAAGGTCCCCATCACATCCTTGAATTTGTAGAAAAATAGGAAACATTCTGGGCACTTTTTTTTAAGGAAATGCCTAAGTGGGCGAGTGCACCAAAATGGGGAACAAAAAAGTGGCCAAATCAAAAAAATTGAAGAAAAACGAGCGCATTATGTAAAATTTCACATAATATGCTCATGTTATGACTTGGTAATTACCAAGCCATGTAATGTGATCATGTTTTATAGTGTTAAGAAAACACATTTTAAAAATAGACATGCATTTATATGTTTTTCAATCTACATAAATGCATGTATATACATTTATATATATGTATGTATATGCATATATACATAACATGTGTGTATATATGTATATATGTGTGTATATTATGTACATATATATGCATGTATATGTAGTATATATATATAACGCGCTCATATTTTATAACACGAGCACGTTATATAGTGTTAAAAATTATATAATCAGAGAGAGAGAGAGGTTAGGGTTTAGGGGCATTATTTAGGGTTTATGAGTTTAGGGTTGCTTAAGTTTAGGGTTTAGGGTTTATGGGTTTAGGTTTTAGAGAGAGATAGAGAGAGGGGACTGCTAGAGATTGGGAGAGATAGAGGAGACACAGGGGAGAGATATGGAGATAGAGAGTGAGGGACATGCCCATAGACATAAGGAGAGAGATTGAGAGGTAGAGGGAAGATAGAGATAGGGAGATAAGGAGATAAAGGTTTAGGGTTGCTTGGGTTTAGGGGTTTAGGGTTGCTTGGATTTAGGGTTTAGGGGCATTATTTAGGGTTTATGGTTTATGGTTATGGGTTAAGGTTTAGAGGTTTAGGGTAACTTAGGGTTTAGAGAGAGAAAGAGGACTGATAGGGAGATATAGAGGAGACTCAGGGTAGAGATAGGGAGATAGAGAGTGAGGGACATGGCCAGAGACATAGGGAGAGAGATTAAGAGGTAGAGGGATGATAGAGACAGGGAGATAGGGGAGAGATATGGAGATATATGTTTAGGGTTACTTGGGTTTAGGGTTTATGGGTTAGGGGTTAAGGTTTAGAGGCATTATTTAGGGTTTAGAGTTTATGGTATAGGGGTTAGGGGTTAAAGTCTAGAGCTATAGGGTTTAGGGTTTAGAGAGAGGACTGATAGGGAGATATAGAGGAGACCGAGGGGAGAGATAGGGAGATAGAAGGTGATGGACATGGCTAGAGACATAGGGAGAGAGATTGAGAGGTAGAGGGATGATAGAGATAGGGAGATAGGGGAGAGATATGGAGATAGAGGTTTAAGGTTGCTTGGGTTTAGGGTTGCTCAGGTTTAGGTTTTATGGGTTAGGGTTTAGGGGCATTATTTAGGGTTTAGGGTTTATGGTTTAGGGGTTAACAGTTAAGGTTTAGAGGTTTAGGGTTTAGAGAGAAAGAGGACTGAAAGGGAGATATAGAGGAGACCAAGGGGAGAGATAGGGAGATAGAGAGTGAGGGACATGGCCAGAGACATAGGGAGAGAGATTGAGAGATTGAGAGGTAGATGGATGATAGAGACAGGGAGATAGGGGAGTGATAGGAAGATAGAGGTTTAGGGCTTCTTGGGTTTAGGGGTTTGGGGTTTAGGGTTTAGGGGTTTAGGGTTGCTGAGGTTTAGGGGTTAGGGATTAAGGTTTAGGGACATTATTTAGGGTTTAGTGTTTATGGTTTAGGGGTTAGGAGTTAAGGTCTAGAGGTATAGGGTTTAGGGTTTAGAGAGAGAGGATTGATAGGGAGATGTAGAGGAGACCAAGGGGAGAGATAGGGAGATAGAGAGTGAGGAACATGGTCAGAGACATAGGGAGAAAGATTGAGAGATAGAGGGATTATAGAGATAGAGAAATAGACGTTTAGGGTTGCTTGGGTTTAGGGTTTAATAGGGGTTAGGGTTTAGGGGCATTATTTAGGGTTTACCTAGTTGCTCAAGTTTAGAGTTACATGTCAAAATTAGTCTCTCTATCTTTATCTCTCTCCCTTCCCTCTTTACCTTGTCTCCTATCTCTCTCTCCTCTCTTTACCTCCTACCCTCTCCATCCCCTCTATACCTCCTACCCTCTCTATCTCATCTCTATACCTCCCTCCTCACTTTCCATGTACTTAAAACACTTATAAGTTTAAATGCATGACAACACTTAAGACTTTTGATGCATGAGAGCTCTTAAAACTTTCCATGCTTGACAAAATGCTCTTGCATTTTTGTGAACCAAAAAAATGGACAAAAAGTATGTGGGATCCATGTTTCAGTCCCACATGCTCTATTATTCCCTACTTTTCATGCACAATCGGACAACAAAACACTTTTTTAACTAGATGACATTTTGACAATCATTTTTTGCTTAATCCACCACCTTTTTTTGTTTTTTCAATGTAGAAGAACTAAATTGCATGTTTTTAGATAGAATTTGATTATTTAAACTAATAGTTTCATGTTTCAAATTGTTTTAATATTAATTTTAATGTATTTAGATTGAATTTGATGATATATGTTTTTTTTTTCTTAATTTTCACTAATCCTATTAGAGTTATATAGAATTCAACATTGAATACAAAGGAACTTGCCAAAACAATCAAATTTTTGAGGATTTTGAAGCCAAATTTTTTAGGATTGGGCAACTTGAATCTCAAAATCTAAGGTAAGTTCTTTAAATGTATTCATTTACTTCATTTTACAATAATGCTAAAGCATGAAATCTCATGTTATAAGACATTCATGAGGGAAGTGAGAGGATTATCATTTTGACAAGTTAAATTATCATGAGAAAGTGAAAATTATCACATGTTGCTATTATCCTGATTCAAACACTAACCTAAACAATTAGAAGGATACTAAGGGAAATCATGTTAGTCAATGAATTATCATCATGCCAAAATCAAGCTAAGGATTGTCACTTGAGCATACTCACTTGGAAGAACTATCATATCAGCCTAAAGACTAAATTATACCACAATAGCTATCATGCAACCTTAGGAATAGTTATGACCTCTCACCCATGGGTAGGATAGTAGCTGATACACAAGGTGGCAATCAAGACTAAATGATAAGTCAATTAATCTCAAATCCATGCAAAAATATATCCATGAAACCATTGGAAAAATTGGGTTTGAAATCTCTGAAGAGGTCATAGCCATGGCGACTGGCCTTTCCACCAAGGGTACTAAATTGTAAAGGAAGGCTAAGGTGGCCGACCATTAGAACCAGAAACTTTTTCTGGGTGAGGGAGAGGAATTAGTCCCTTACCAGGGAGGGTTTGAATGTGCTAAACTGCTAAAGCCGTGAGATGAGATGTGCTTTCTACTGATGAAATATTTCACCGTAGAAGGTCAGTTTACCAGGTTTTATAATTATCACCTCCCCCTGCTTAATCATTTTAGGTGCAATGCTTTGATAAGTTTTCCTTTTTATCTGTTATCTTCCCTTGAGCACTCTATTTTTTGGGTTAAAGCTAAATTTGACAAGAAACCCTCTAAACACCCAGTTCCTTTGCATCAAGGTCTCATTCTTCGTCTGTATAATTTTCACCTTGCCTTGGACCCACCTAAGCTAATCTAGCCCTCCATTGTTGAGGTCCCTGCTGACACTTCCCCCATTAATGCCACTATTTTTGAGGAACCCTACCCTACCCCTAATTCCCAAAAAATGAAAGGGGTTTCCTTTTATGAGACCCTTGAGGAGACCATGGTGAAGGATATGCATACTCTTGTTTCTAAAGGGAGTGTGAAAAGTAAGAAGAGGAAATTCAGGGAGATGGCTTCTACTGGGGAGGTTTCTGGGGACACAATAGGGACCCATAAGAATCTAAATAGTGACTATGTGGGCCCTGTGAAAAAGCACAAAACCAAAATGGAGGTTAAATGTAAGTATGAGGGTTTCTCTTCTGGGGTGAGAAGGTTGGGGAGAATTGCTGGTAAACTGGCCCCGTAGGCCAAGTTAATTGATTATTCTGAAAGTGATTCAGAAGCTTCCACTCAGGGGGATGATCAGTTGAAAGATGGAGACATTGAAGTTCAAGAGATTTCTGAACATGATGCAGATGAGGGAGAAGACAAATAGAGAGAGGATTCTGGTGGTGGTCCTATGGATAATGCTAGGGAAGGGGAGAAGATGATTATGGAGGAGGTGAAGAGGAGACTAAGGAGGAGGGGGTTGGCTAGGGGAATGATTTTGTTGTCCTCAGGAGTCAGGTGGATGATATGGAGCAGAAAGTTTGATCTATGGGAGGCTTTATAAGCAGTTTGCTATGATGCTCGGTAATTCTCAACCTAACTCTACTGCAGGTACATGAGACTCAGGCTAATGACAAGGATGAGGATAAATTCAAGAAACTTGATGAAATCATGGAATTTTTGGTTAAAGGCTAGGAGGATGTATCTCCTTAGTCTTGTTTCTCTTTATGTTTTATGCTGTCTATCTGCTGCTATATACTATCTTTTGTTAATCGGCTGTATTTGTTGTTAATGTTGTAGTTGGTTTTGGTGGCTCTTTTTGTCCGTGAGCCATTGCTGTCTCTTTTTGTAATGTTGTTGTAAGGGTTCGGCCCCTGGTTTTTGCCACCTTATATAATAAAAAACATATCTAGGTGGTCTTGAAAGGATATTCATATGGTAGGGAAGATTGCCGTCAACTAAAAGATAACCATACATGTCATTGGCATAGGTATTAGGACAATTATAATCACAATGAGGTTGTATTGAATAGATGGTGGCTTGTCAAGGAGTTATTAGATAGTTAAGGAAGATAAAGTATTGATATTGGTGGGTGCATGTACTATAATATAGTCAAGGAGGGTATGATGCTGTCGGGACAGTATTGAGTAGAGCCTCCTTGCATGATAATATAACTAGTCCTTTGTGATGTACTTGAATCTCTATGAGGGTGATGAAGTTTTAGGGTGGATGAAGGATAATATAAGTGTCTTAAGCTGCCCAAGACTATGACAATCCAGAAATATACATATGATCTACACATGTTCCCTTATACATTGCATGTTAAATCCATCAAAGTGGACAACAAGTTCATTGTTTTCAAAAAGATAAGAACCCTTCCACATTTAGTACAAGCTACCCTAATTCATTGTCATGATCAAATCCTAGACTATCATAATTTGATCAAGTTGTCACTAGCCTCTTATTGCACATTTTAGGGTTAACTAGATGATTTATGAAGCATCAAAGACACCATTAACAAAATCACAAGAAAATACATCTATTAACAAAACATCCCACCATTGTTCATCCATAAAACTCTCATAAGAACACTCACAATCACTAAAAGTGGAACTATTTAAGTTAAAAAAGTCATCATTACATGCATTAATAGAATTAGAATCATTAAAATATGATATACATGATTTTTTTTGTATCTTGATTAGTTAACCCTAAAGACTTTTAAACATTGTCAAAATTGTAAGTACACATCCCCGATTCTTCTTCTTGTCAATGTGGAAGTGAACCATGACCTTGAGAAACAACATCATGGCATTCAAGACTCTTTTGTACTCTCTCAATTTGAACTATGTCATTGATACCTCCATATAAAAAAAATATTATCATCATTCTCTCTAATGTAACTAGTTGTATCAACATAAAATTTTGCAAGATTGATGCTACAAATCTGATATAATTGGTCCTCATTTAGTAATGAGTTGTCACTATCATCCTTTTGGCCATTTACCTCTAAAAAATTAGTTTGAGTTTTGTTTATTGGACCTATACTAGATAAGTTCTTTGTTGTTTGAGTACCCTCTAAATTTTTTGGACTGCCATCTCTAGGTTTCTCCAAGAAATTAGACTAGTTAGGCTGCAGTAAACTCTATATTTTAGTCTTTTTGTCATCATAAAATTCAGTCAAAAGATCACCAACAACGTTGTCATCATAATTAGCCTTAAAATTACTCCTTTCTTGATGATTTCACCCCTTGGCTATCTTTAATAGCTAATTCAAACTATAATTGATTATCTTTGTGTTCACCATGATTTTCTTCAAGTATTGCATCATAAAGCTAGTTTCTAATGTTACTTAGTATTTTGTCTCTTAACATTTCAAACATATATGTTGAAGGCAAGGAATCTTGATTAGTGTCTTACCACTTAGACCAATTGTCACATCATGCTAGTCAAACGAAGGATATTCTCCTAACTTTTGAAGATAATTCAATACTTTCGGTCCTTATAACGGTAAAATACTTAGCTTGTTTGTCATAACAATCATCATGATGATTATTAATTATTCTTCTAACATCATCATTGTGTTCCTTGTCATGAAATCCATTAGTTTTTTCAGATTTATAATTAGCTAGTATTCTATCTCTTAACATTTCTTTGGACATATCTATTAAAGGCAAAGAGTCTTGTTTAGTGTCTTACCACTTAGACCAATTGTCACATCATTGCTAGTCAAACCAAGGACATTCTCCTAACTTTTGAAGATTGTACCATACTTAGGATTACACAAAAGAGCTGAAACTTTAAGAGTTTGATCATGGTAGAATATGAGATCAACAATCAACATGTGCTCATCTATGTCATCAAGAACATCTAGGCCTAGACTGTCATTACACATTTCACTTCTAATCTAATCATATCAAAATCAATAAGTTTGGAGTCATTTATTAGAAAAACCTAATCATAAAATCCCTCTTCATTTCCACTCTCAATAGTGACATATAAGCCATTCAACTCATGCTCGTCATTAGGACTAGGTGTGCCATCATACTCAATGTCTTCCTTATTGCCAATTGACTAATTTGTATTCATTGATTGTGATAATTCAATACTTTTAGTCCTTATAATAGTAATATACTTAGCTTGTTTGTCATAACAATAATCATGTTGATTATTCATTATGCTTCTAACATCATCATTATCATATTCATGATGAATATAGAAATCATCATCATGCTGAGGAAATGAGCAAAGACTCTAACACCAGAAGAGCATGAAGCTAAGAATGAGAGGAAAAGAGAAAGAATGAGGTGAATTCACAAAAGTAGGAAATTGTCAACCATACAAGAAGACATGCCACCATTGCCAATTGAAGAGGAACATGACACATCTAATCAAGATAAGAGAGAGATGGAATTGGTGGAATAAAGGGAATGAATGCAAAACCTCTGTTCAACAAGGAAATTAAATCTCGAAGTTGGAGGCACTCCATCATTCACATGTAAAGTTGAAGGAACACAATCATTCTCTTCTCAAATTGGAGACACTCCATCTTTCACACATGAATTTGAAGGTACATCTTCATTCTCTTCTCAAGTTGGAGGCACACCATCATTCACATGTCAAGTTGAAGGTACACCATATTCTCCATCTCAACTTCAAAACTTTTCATCTTTTCCATCTCCAATTGAAGGTATGCCATCTATCCCATCTCAAGTAAATATTGAAGAAATTCCTAATGTTGAGTCAACTTTACCAATGAAAACACCTCCTAGAATTTTGCATAGAAAGCCTAAGTTTCTAATTAATATCGATGAGAATGTTTTGAAGCCCATGAAGGATAAGATTCCCAAGCGTACTTGCCAAAGATATGCCCATAAGATATGGAAATCATTCTTTGAAAACTTAAATGAAATCGAAAGATGTCAACTATTTGTTGAATTGATGAGAAATCTAAAATTTAGGCCCATTATGAAGATTCTTGGCCTAAGAACATCGAATGCTTCAAGTGAAAAATTAATTGTAAATAATCTAATGAGTGCATATGAGAGTGTGGGTTCCAACTCATGCATCAAGGATAGTAATGCCACACGATGTGTAATTACATCGACAATAGTAAGCCAACAAACAAAGAAATCTTGCCTCATTAGAAAGACAAGTCAAGCATTGAACATAAGTAGAAAAACTCTAATGAGAGTCGTTGGAAGATGTGAAAGAGTTGAGGACCCAAACACCAATGAATTATGGGCATTCTCTAGGAGACTCCGATGAAAAGACAAATTTGTTGTTGAAGCCTTGAGATCCCTCATCGAAGAATTTTGGAAAAATAACACAAGGGTATCTCCTAATGTAAGAGATGTTGTAACTTATCTCTAGGGTTGCATGGCAGGGCATTACACTTGGTATCAGAGCCTAGGTTGCAACACTGAGACCTTTGGATTGTTGTTGTTTCTCTAGGTTAAGTGATTTTCTCTTTGTGGTGAGTTGGTAATGGAACCTTTCACCTGTGTACATTAGTATGACATTAGAAGGTTGATAAGTTTACAGACTTGTTCTTTGACTCTAGAAGAAATAAATTCTTAATGCCTTGTTTTACTTATGTATCTACGATGTATTCTTTCTTCTTCATTTCTGAAAATGTGATGATATATTAATATGAATTTTCTAAATAGTACATGTAATTAAGTATTGGAATGACTTAATCATTTGGTCAAACATGTGGTTATGTGATGTTGTCATGTGCAGGGTATCTTAACATGGTTGTTAATAACCTAACATTTATCACCTAGTTGGTCATGACCTCATATGGAAGAATTGTTATTATTTACAAAAGTTATCATTTTGTATGCCTGTGTGAGAACCGTGTGCAGGGATCAAATTGGAGCTTGTGTTGGACCCATAAGATCATGAATGTGATACTGTAAGTCAATTATAGTTATCAATTATTCTTGTGTGTGACATCATACATGTCCTATGTGAATATCTTCTTACATAAGCAAGTAATTGCATATTTTCATAGATTAATAAAAAGAAATTGTACTGTATTAAAGATTGAAGTTGTTTGTAAATAAGTAGTGACTATGTTGCCTTAAATATCTGTATAAACGATGCTTAGATATGAGAATGTAGATAACTTAACTGTCTGTGTATATGGTGTACGTTCTCTAACGCATTCTAGACCTTGTGTCTTTGAGTGTTGTGTAGCGGATACTCCCTTTTTGTGGCTAAAATTAGTCACATCGTGATGTGAATTTGTTTTGTAATTTGGTTGTTTTAGAATTTTTGACAGTTGTTTCATATGTTGTATGGGGGTTAACAATGAATTTTCTTTCTTTGAAATTTCTTATGACAGGAATGGTCACCAAAACTCTTTTCTTTGTACTTGATTTATTGTTGAAAATTGCTGGCACTTTGTGACTTAAGGTTGGATTTGATTATTTCCCCACTTGGGTTTGCATCTATTTTTAAAATTTCTATGGTGGCTATTCTGAATGTTTGTTTTTGTTGGCCCCATTTTGTGTTAAGTGTTGTTTCTATCATGTTCATTTCAAACCTTTGATAGTATGTTCAAGGGAGGACTCTGCGGAGAATTGCACTTTGCATGGTTGGTAATTAGTGGAAATAAGATATGAGATGAATTTTTCTTTGATTATATGTGAATGCAATTCTCTAAATTGGATGAAATTCTCAAAATATGTGTGATTAGATATAAGAAGATCACATGATACGCCTTAGAGGTAAAGAATTGATGTTCTTCTTGTCTTTATTGAATGATTGTGCTTGTCTTGTGAATAATTGCTTGATATGGATGCGTATGTTGGCAATATAAAATTGCAATACTAATATGTTATGTTTCTACCCTAGTCTGTGACTTCTAGGAGGAAGTCAAGTTTTAGGGGGGGGGAGGATGTAGTGCCCCTCCATTTCACCTTGGATGAGCAAGTGGTCGGGCTAAGGATCATGAAGAAGAGGGTAAAATACTCGGAATACTTAGGGTATGATAGACATGTTGATGGTAGGTTTATTGATATGATGTAGTTGATGACACTCATTGATGTTTACTATGATGACACTGTTGATACTTTATGATTAGTACATTATGCTTATGTTGTGATCAGTTATGGGTTAACTGATTATGTAGATTAGTTTTATTGCGTGATTTATGCAACTATTTGACTATGTGTTATCTGGTTGTTTAGTTACTAATGAATTTGTTTAATGTTGATATTTTTGATGTGTTTTGTGAAGGGACAGTGTAGTATTACTCGTAATGAGTACCCTACTACGCTACGATTCCCTGTCACTATGTGCCTGTTTGGATGATTAGATATATGTTTGTATTCAACACATTTATTTGTTGCAGGTTGCAGGTACCAGGCATCGACTCCACCTGAATTGGCAAGTCTGAGTGTGCCTTCATACCAAAGGAAGTTGTGGAATGGAGATAACATGAGGTCCCTTAGTTGACATCATTCTCGATGAGGATGATTTCTTAGTCCTAAGTTTCGTCAGTTCGGTCGATTGGTGCATGACTGTGAGTCTCTGTTATTCTTTGGTATGTTGTTGTTGGAGAATGTTTGGTATGTAGTTTTGAATTTTTTATTGTTGGTTTATTGCTTCAATATTTTGTTGAATAAATAATGCTAACTTTGAGGAATATTAAATATTGTTTTCAAATAGAAATTAAATTGATAATTTTAATAGATAATAATAGATAATTTTCAGGCCAAGGGCTATTTGTCACCAGTAAGTTTCATAAGATTTCCTTTCGATGTTCCATCTATGCATAGTTCTTGCAATCTTTTCTTTACATACATTATGTGAGGCTTTGTCAAATGGATCATATGCCTTGATTGCTCATCAATAGTATTCTTTCACTTGAATGCATATGTCAACCCTATTTGATTTTATCTCAACCATCTTCTTGTTGCAATTATGGGCCTAACTGGTGTTGTTATTGATGTCAACATACTCCTGTTGCATTAATGATAAGGATTGGATGAGCTGTGTGCTGAGGATATTGAGAAAATTAGTCCTAATCAGGAACAGAGAAGAACAGTGAAGACAGTGAGGTAAAGATCCTAGTTAAGATGAAGATCAGAGGATGCGCTTCAAAGGGTCTATAGATATGTGTCTTGAGATGATCCAGTAAAGATTTCAGAGGTCCGCATGAATATCTGAAGAAGTTATGGCCACTTAAGTAAAACTAGTTTTGGCAGGTGTTCAGAGGTGACAGAGTGATACAGATAGGTCCGGTGAGATCCAGAAATGCAATATCCTGTTCTGTAGATTTGGTGGAGTGATTAGGAAGTCCATGTGAAGTGACAACTCAATTGGTTCATGATCTGGAGGTTTGCAAGCATCTATTCCAATATGACAGTGATGCCAGACTGTGTTCTTGAGGTTCCAGATGAAGGAGAGAATGATTTCAGTAGTAGTGTGAATGTTCTTTGTGATTCAGGTAAGCTTGTGGAGGTCTTTGGATTGTGTCTAGTTTGTGTTGGTGGTCCACATTAAAGATTGAGCTAGTAAATGAAGAATTACTTCTGGATGATGATGTTCTTTCTGAGTATGGCCGACCGGATGAGTTACACACCCTGTGGATGATCTTGGAGATGTTCTGTGAAGAATGGCGCATTCCTAAAGAAGTATTGGAGTCTCAGATCTTTGTGGCCGATAGTGTGTTGATCCACATGAAGTCTTTTTGTAATAAGTCATGTTGTATTTATGTATTTGCTTTGTAATGTATGTCGACTTGGATGATAATTCCTAAGTCGATGTCTTGTATAAATAAAGAGTTGTTAAGTCATTTCAAAGGTATCTTGTGGAGATGAGAGTGTGGTAGAGAGGAGCAGAGTGAAAGGTAGAGCAGAAGTATTGAGCTTAAATGGAACTGACTCAAGCATGGTAAAGATACTATTCTCTAGTTCAAGTATGTGATACTTATTATTTTGTAGACAGTGTGTCTCTTGTAGGCAGTGAGCCCTAATTGGCATGTGCCATTTATTCTTTCTATTCTTCTAACAAAGAATACAATCTTGGGTTAATCACCCCGTGGTTTTTCCCTTAACCGGGTTTTCCATGTCAAAATCTTGGTGTCTTGTGTGTTAATGTATTTCTGCTCTTGATTTAATGCATTATGTTTCCATGATTGATCTATTATTATACTGCTGAATTACAAAGTGGATTTAAGTGTTTGATTGGAAGAAAGTTTCAAACAACTGATTCACCCCCCTCTCAGTTGTCTGCCCTAAATCCAACAATTGTTATCAGAGCTAAGTTCCTCTAAAAGAGCTTAACTGCTTGAGGAGATCCAGGATGTCATCCTATAAGAAGGATAGTCTGAGGTTTGATGGAACCAATTTTATTCTTTGGGAAAGTCACATGCAATGTCACTTGCAATGTATGAGAATGCAGTATTGGACCATGGATTCAAAGAAGTATACTCCTCCACAGAATGGTCCAAGATCCATAGATGAAATCACAGATGCTGAAAACAATCTGCAGACTAAAGAAGCTCTTCTAAGTGCCTTGTTTGATTCAGAGCTGACAAATGTTGTTGACCTACAAACTGCTTTTGAGATTTGGGAAAAACTGAAACTTCTACATGAAGGAGACAAGTATGTTAAATGTGCCAAGCTACAGAGTTTGAAAGGAAAATTCAAAAATCTTAAGATGAGAGAAGATGAAAATATCACTACTTTTATGCCAAGAGTAAATGAGCTTGTTTGTGGCATTAGATGTGTTGGTGGAGTCTTGGATGAAGATGAGATCATTGGCAAAGTTCTCAGATCCCTTCCCGATTCTTACAAATACAAGGTTGCTGCTATTGAAGAATTCAGATCTTTCTTAGGTATCACAAGAGATCAATTGGTTGGTAAATTGGCTGCATTTGAATTGACTGAGTTTGGAGATGCCCCCCCAAGACTAAATCTGCATTCAAAGCTAGTGCCTCTGTAAAAGGAAAACAAAGGTTTGATTCGGGAGAGAACTCTTCAAGGAAACTATCATGGTATGAAAAAGCAAGAAAAGACCTGGAAGAAGATGAAGCAGAAGCTACTCAACTTGAAGCCCTTATTGCAAAAAGGCTGCCAAGAGGATTCGGTAAGTATGAAGGAAAATTGTCTTTTATGTGTTTTAACTACAATAAGATTGGTCATTTTGCCTCAAGGTGTCTGGAAATATTTTCAAGGCCAAATCCTAATAGATCAAGGTTCCAGAAGAATTGTTACTATGTTCATGAAGATGATGATAATGAAGGAGTAACAGATGATGAATCAAAGATAGGAAATAAATCTGGAAGTGACTGGGTGTTTATTGCCATAAAGGAAGAAGATTCAATGCCTTCTGAATCTGTCAATCATAAAATTGTAGAAAGAGCTCTGGCTACCCAAGTTGAAGAAAAGGATGATTGGGTCATTGACAGTGGATGCTCTCACCATATTACAGGTGACAAAAATTAGTTCATAGATTTGGAAAGGTATGAAGGAGGAGTGGTAAATTTTGGTGATAATTCTGCTGGCAGAATCAGAGGTAGAAGAACTATTTCTTTTGATGGAAAGAACAAAATTGGTAATGTACTGTATGTTGAAGGCCTAAAGCACAATCTTCTCAGTGTTGGACAGTTGGTGGAAAAAGGCTATGATCTCTGATTCAAGAATGGAAAATGCAAGATCTTTGAAAGTTTCAGAATAGAGATTGCATCCGGTACTCAAACTAAAGGTAATATCTTCCACTTGGTTGGTACTGGTAAAAGTTGCTTATTTGTTCAAATTGATCAGAGTTGGTTGTGGCATAGGAGAATGTGTCATGTGAATTTTGATAATATCATCAAGATAAGTAACACTTAGGCTGTAAGAGATCTTCCAAAATTGGTGAAACCTATAAATAGTTTGTGCAAAGAATGTCAGTTGGGTAAATAAAGCAAAATCTCATTCAAAAGCAAGGGGCAATCTTCTATTGGATTATTGGACTTAGTTCATACTGAGCTATGTGGTTCAACAAGGATTAGGAGTGTACAAGGTGATAGATACTTCATGTTATTAATTGATGACCATTCTCGGATGATATGGGTTACTTTTCTGAAAGAGAAATAAGAAGCTCTTGAGAAATTCAAAATCTTCAAGGCTATGGTAGAGAATGAAACCGAATTAAAATTAAAATGTCTGAGCTCTGATAGAGGTGGAAAATTCACATCCGGAGAGTTCATAGAATTATGTGAGAAACATGGAATAAAAAGACAGTTGTCTGCTCCTAGGACTCCACAGCAGAATGGAGTAGTGGAGAGAAAGAACCAAACCATCCAGGAAGCATCTAGAACCATGATGATGGAAGAAAATGTTCCTCAGATCTATTGGAGAGAAGCTGTAAGCACTGCAGTCTATACTCTCAATCGAGTGTACAAATCAGAAGCAATACTAGTAAGACTCCTTATGAACTTTGGTTTGGCATCACTCCCACTGTGAGGTATTTCAGAGTCTTTGGTAGCAAATGTTACATTAAAAGAGATGAAAATCTAGGAAAATTTGATGCTAGAAGTGATGAAGGAATATTCTTGGGTTATTCTACTCAAAGTAAAGCATACCGGTGTTATAACAAGAGATTAAGGAAGATTGTGGAAAGTACAAATGTGAAGGTTGATAAAGGTATTGAAAAACCCTCAAGGTTTTATGAATATGATGAAGATGATCAAAATGATGTTATTGTTCAAGAAGTCCAAGCTCCCTATGAAATTTAGATTCAAACTGATCTAGTAAATCAGGAAGAAGAAATAAGTTTGAATGAACCTATTCATGAATCAGAAGTGCAAGAAACTCCCAAAGTTCCCAGGTATGTAAGACTGAATCACTCTAAAGATCAAATCATAGGTGATAAAAGAAAAGGTGTACAAACAAGAAGACAGATTGCTCAAGATTCAGAAGAGTATTGTCTGATCTCAAAGATTGAACCTAAGACAGTGAATGAAGCTTGCAATGATGAAAATTGGACTAAAGCAATGGAGGAAGAGCTGATGCAAATTGAGAAAAATCACACTTGGGATCTTGTTCCCAGACCTAAAAATAAGAATGTGATTGGAACCAAATGGGTCTTCTAGAATAAATTGAATGGAGATGGTGAAGTAGTTAGAAACAAAGCCAGATTGGTCTGCAAGGGTTACTCCCAAGTAGAAGGAGTTGATTTTGAAGAAAGGTTTGCTCCGGTGGCAAGAATTGAAGTAGTTGGATTATTTCTTACTTTTGCTGCCTTTAAGGATTTCAAAGTATATCAGATGGATGTCAAATCTGCCTTCCTAAATGGTGACTTGGAAGAAGAAGTATACATTGAGCAACCAGATGGATTTCAATTGTCTAAACATGGTGATATGGTCTACAAGTTGAAGAAAGCACTGTATAGACTGAAGCAAGCCCCAAGAGCCTAGTATGAAAGATTAGATAAGCATCTTTTGAAGATTGGTTTCAACAAAGGTACTGCTGACAGTAATTTGTATTTCAAAATTGATCATGAAAATAGCTTGATAGTTGAAGTGTTTGTTGATGATATCATTTTTGGAGGAAGTGATAGTATGTGCAAGACTTTTGCAAATCAAATGAAAAGTGAATTTGAGTTGTCCATGTTTGGGGAAATGAATTTCGTCTTGGGTCTACAAATCACTCAAACAAAGAAAGGAATCTTCATTTCTTAGACCAAATATGTGAAAGAATTGTTGAAGAAATTTGGGATGGAAGACTCAAAACCAATGAGTACTCCCATGGCAACTGGATGTAAATTAAGCAAAGATGATGACTCTCCTAAGGCTGATTAGAGAAAGTATAGGTCAATGATTGGAGGACTATTGTATCTCACTCAAACTAGACCTGATATTATGAATGCTATTGGTCTTGTTGCTAGATTCCAAGCTGATCCTAGAGAATCTCATGTCATGGTAATCAAGAGGATTTTTAGAGATCTAAAGGGGACAGTTGAGTATGGTTTGTGGTATCCTAAAGATCATAATTTCTCTTTTCATGCATATACAAATGCGGATTGGGCAGGAGATGTGGATGACCGAAAGAGTACCAGTGGTGGAGCATTCCTTTTGGGGAAGAGATTGGTTTCTTGGCTAAGCAAGAAACAAGAGGCAATATCTCTGTCCACAGTTGAAGCAGAATATATTATAGCAATAGGTAGTTGCACTCAAGTTTTGTGGATGAAGCAAATGCTAAGATACATCAGAGTGGAGTATGAGGAACCTATCACAATCTTCTGTGATAATTCAAGTGCAATAAATATATCTAAGAATCTGGTGTTGCATTCAAAGACTAAACATATATCTATCAAGTTTCACTTTTTGAGAGAGCAAGTGAAAAAGAATGAAGTCAGATTGGAGTTTGTGCCTTCCAAAGATCAAATTGCAGATATCTTTACTAAACCTCTACCTAAGGTCTCTTTTGAGTATCTTAGGGAGAAGTTAGGGGTTATTACCCCTTCGGTTCTGAATTAAGGTGCACTGATGTGCATCAATCCGGTGGATCTCACAGTCATATCTTGTGATCTAGATTGATGATTGGGAAGCTGCCACTTAGGGGGAGCAACTGGTATGATTCTGAATTGATGCAAGTATGTGCCCTTTGCCATTGATGTCAAAGGGGGAAAGAAGACATGTGAAAAACAAGTAATTGCTGATCAAAGGGGGAGTAGGAAAGGAAGAGAAGACATGTGAATGGTTGTTGCTGATAGGGGGAGTTGTGACAGTAAGGAGAAGTTCTTGTCTTGATGGTTAAAACAATTTTTCACATCATATGTTGCCATCAATGACAAAGGGGGAGATTGTTGCAAGTATGGGCCTAACTGGTGTTGTCATTTATGTCAACATACTCTTGTTGCATTAATGATAAGGATTGGATGAGCTGTGTGCTGAGGATATTAAGAAAATTAGTCCTAATCAGGAACATAGAAGAACAGTGAAGACAGTGAGGTAAAGATCCCAATTAAGATGAAGATTAGAGGATGCGTTTCAAAGGGTCTGTAGATATGTGTCTTGAGATGATCCAGTAAAGATTTCAGAGGTCCGCATGAATATCTGAAGAAGTTATGGCCACTTAAATAAAACTGGTTCTGGTAGGTGTTTAGAGGTGACAGAGTGATACAGATAGGTCTAGTGAGATCCAGAAATGCAATATCCTATTTTACAGATTTGGTGGAGTGATTAGGAAGTCCATGTGAAGTGACAACTTAATTGGTTCATGAGCTGGAGGTCCGCAAGCATCTATTCCAATATGACTGTGATGCCAAACTGTGTTCTTGAGGTTCTGGATGAAGGAGAGAATGATTTTAGTAGTAGTGTGAATGTTCTTTGTGATTCAGGTAAGCTTGTGGAGGTCTTTGGATTGTGTCCAATTTGTGTTGGTGGTCCGCATTAAAGATTGAGCTAGTAAATGAAGAATTACTTCTGGATGATGATGTTCTTTCTGAGTATGGCCGACCAGATGAGTTACACACCCTGCAGATGCTCTTGGAGATGTTCTGTGAAGAATGGCATGTTCCTAAAGAAATATTGGAGTCTCAGATCTTTGTGGCCGACAGTGTGTTGATCCGCATGAAGTCTTTTTGTAATAAGTCATGTTGTATTTATGTATTTTCTCTGTAATGTATGCCGACTTGGATGATAATTCCTAAGTCGATGTCTTGTATAAATAAAGAGTTGTTAAGTCATTTCAAAGGTATCTTGTGGAGATGAGAGTGTGGTAGAGAGGAGTAGAGCGAAAGGCAGAGTAGAAGTATTGAGCTTAAATGGAACCGACTCAAGCATGGTAAAGATGCTATTCTCTAGTTCAAGTATGTGATACTTATTATTCTGTAGACAGTGTGTCTCTTGTAGGCAGTGAGCCTCTTGTGAGCAGTGTGCTTGAGCAGTGAGCCCTAATTGGCATGTGCCATTTGTTCTTTCTATTCTTCTAACAGAGAATACAATCTTCAGTTAATCACCCCGTGGTTTTTCCCTTAACCAAGTTTTCCACGTCAAAATCTTGGTGTCTTGTGTGTTAATGTGTTTCTGCTCTTGATTTAATGCATTATGTTTCCATGATTGATCTATTATTATACTACTGAATTACAAAGTGGATTTAAGTGTTTGATTGGAAGAAAGTTTCGAACAACTGATTCACCCCCCCTCTCAGTTGTCTTCCCTAAATCCAACACTTCTGAGGTTCTCCTTTCTCAAAGATATATTGTTAATGGTTGTTGTGCATGTATAAACCATAGCATGTCTTCTAGAACTATTTTCTAGGTCACTTATTTAATGCTATCCAATGAATATTGCTTTTCAACCCCAGTTCTATAGTTCAAATGCTTTGCATGAATGGTGAGGAGAAATTTTGCATCAGTCTCATTTTGAATTTAAGCCAAGGAGATCTCACTACATCACTATCCCTATAGTTTTTGATTCTTGTGATGTTCTCTCTCTGATCTTTTTTCAAACCCTTGTAGGGATAGAAATGGTCAAACCTAGATCTTGCACTTGACTCTAGTCCCACGCCTGACATCTGCATAAGGGCTCCTATGGTGTTATCACATAGTCCTTTCACTTTTCTTATCTGGCTATTATCTTATCATTCTCTTTAGACAATTGGGAACAGTTTATGTGCATGGATGGCTGCTAGAACAATTGCTTCATTAGATATAAATTTTTCCTTTCTGTTTTGATGGAAGAACCCTCTTTTATTTTAGTTGGGTCAAAATATTCTCTTGTAGAAAACCTCCACTCCGTAGCTTGATTTCTTTTCTTAGTAAAATTTTAAGATGGAAACTTGTAAATCATGCAATAATGGTGAATTGAATTTTCTGGCTCCTCGCTAGTAGATACTTCCTTAGAATAGATTTGGATATCATAGGTTAGAATTGTAGTTATTGTGGGAATCTTTTTGTATCAGGTTGTGTTTCATCGACCTAACCTTTCTTTACCTTGAAATAGAAACTACCAATCTATTGGTGAACGTTACTACAAGCTATCTTATATTAGTTAATAATTTGGTTAAAATGAATACAATTCGATGGGAAATTGGAATATATATAATGTCAAGCTCATAATAATAGGGGCTCTTGAGTTTCTCAGACTGGTATTCTTTGCATTATGAGAGGACATTATCTCCTTGTGTATGCTTTTGGAAGTTTCTAGATAAACTTTCTTATCCATTCACCTTTGCTACATGATGGGAGGAAACAATGTGTGTAAAAAGAATGGAAAGGATCCTATTTCTCTTTTGGCACTCAGCGAGATTCCTAAAAAAATTGTTTAGCTATGGGCATTGAGACCCAAAACTGCAAAAGATACAGAAAATGGTTGAAAGCAAATAACTCAGATGAGCATATCAAATCACAAGGTTTGGGGTGAACTGAAGGGGACTGCGAACAGAAAACCAAAGAATCACCTTCCAAGGAGTTGATCCAAGGCTGTGGAGGAAATCTTCTTTTTAAAAAAATGAGGTATTTGCTCCAGTTATTTGTTTTTCTAGCATAAAAATTAAAATATGTTTGCGCTACCTCTGTTTTGCATTAATATTATAAGGACCTTTAAAATAAAATCTTTGAGTGGCTTGTAATGACATCTATTTGAGACTATTGCCACGGTTTAGCTTGCTACCAATGCCTTCATCTACAGCTCTTAGAAGGTCTTTTCAACAAATCTATTTTTATTAATTCTAGAATTAGTGCATACTTGAATATTGTAATTTCATTGAGAAATTTGTTTTTATAACGGTTTCACGTCTTGTTTAGGAATCTGCTTTCGGTTTGCATGTTTCTAGGGGCACTTGTGACTTCATCATTTGATGAAATTTACCCTTTCCGCTATGCTTTAATTGATGTCTCTCAGTTATTTTTTGGAACCAAGTCTTATGTTGTTTCATTGCATTTTCTTGATAGTTTCTAAAATTTCTCATGGTCCATAACCAGTTATCATTTTAATGCTTTGATACTATGGAGTTTGTGGTTTTGGCTTGTGACAGAATGGTTCACAATGTACTTGAAATAAGCTGACTTAAAACAATTAATCTCTTTTGAGAATCTTTTAGTCTCGATATATTTTGTTAAGCACAGTTGAATGTCAGGACGCCTGCAACTAGTATTGCAGACATGTTTCAAAAGTCTTCTTAACGAACCCATTTTGTGTACATCTTGGAATTATTGTCTGACACTTTTGAGGAATTCTGTCAAACAGTACATGTATTTTATTTGTGCACTCCGCTTGCTAAGGTTGTCAAATTTGACTTTCCTCCAACCAATTTACATATGTTTTTATATTTATTGCTTTTCTTAGTCTATATTTTGTGCGTTGTTTTACACCACTACTTTTGCAATTGATTATTAAATTATAGATACTTTTTACCATTTTAGCAATTACCAAATGCCCACATATTTGTCCATGTCGATAGATCCCTACTACTTTCTATTCTTATCATTTCTTAACCAGAATAGAATTTTTAAGAGTATAATTAGGGAACACCTCATTGTAACGTACTTACTCTTAGAACATGGTATTGTTGAATTGATGGCTGTAGTAATTTATTGCATGATTATATATAATGTGTACGCAGAGATATAATTGCTTTAGCTACTCCTTTAAATTAGTTTTGAAAGTAGAGGCTTGAAATTACGGGTCGTAGCTCTTACTAGGAAATAATTATATTCTTCTCTAAATTATTCTCTTGAACTCTGTGAACACCTACACCCCTTGAATTAGACTCTTCTTTATGTTTTCACTTCATAAAGTATGAAATTTGTGATAAAGAGAGATGGATTTACAAACTAGTTCTTAGTTAAAGAAATATATGGAATTTGAACTACATTACTCCTTGTTGCATAGATATGTATTAGCATATTATTAAATCTAGTATGATACTATTCTATATCATTTTGAACTTGAATCTTCCTATTTATGCTCTTTGAATCCATATGATTGTTGATGTAGTTAGACTATGTAAAAATGTTATGACTTCTCTTATTCCCTAAGACATAACAATATAGGATTATGTTAGATAGAATTAGAACAAGATGAATATGTGAACTAGGATATGTTTAGCCTTAAATTATACATTGCTTTTGTAATGCCCTGTGGCCTATATCTTTCTATCTTTTCTAGTTGCACCTTTTGGTGCTTGTAAACCACTTAAGATATAGACTTATGGGTACTTTGCTTTGGTATTGACCTTCAATGTTATCAAATGTCTGTCATGAAGCACTTTTCGATAGTCTAGCCAATCATTTAGATTGCTCCCTTTAGCATTAACAAGAAATTCATCCTTGATTAAGACTAGTTCTCATTGCCTTCTTTATGACTGGTAACTTATGTTTGCCTTGTGAGAAGAGTATTATAGAGGAAAAAGATCATTCTTAGACCTTATTTATGTATGCTAAGAGGGTACATTATGATTCTTAAACCCATCTTCATTTTGCCTTAGTTTGTTGCAATCTTCTTGTAGCTTTATTTTAATCGATGTTCAATTTATTCATAACCAATATTTGTAGCTTGACTACATTTGCCTCTAGTTTAATTAATCTCTTGGGAAGTTAAATAACTAGCCTCTGGACTATAGTTTAAAGCTTTTATTGCTTCTAGGTAGCTTTGAAATGTTAGAGCTTCATTACATAATAACTTTTCAGTTAGAATTTATTGGTAAGATTTTGCATGCATAACCTAGTTTCTTCTTGGGATAATTAATTAAGAAATTTATTTTTCTCTTTGATAATGATTCATCTATTGTTTGCTTGTGTGATTGTATGTTTCTAGGAATTTGGACTTTATCTTTCAGCTATTGCTTGGTTAGTTAAGGGGTTTCAGGTGGAATAGATTAATAATAGTACAAATATCATCCTTTTTCTTATTGCATAAATAAGGAAACTATTGATGGGTGTTTTTGCATTCAACAACGCAGACCTATGACTGTTGGTATTACACCTCTCTTGAAAAAGGTATCCTATCCAAGATAGGACTACCCCAAGGATAATATAGCTAGGTCTTAGCTTGCTTGGAATAACTTCAGTGGAATGTCTAGCTGTGCCAACAAGGGGTCTTACACGAAATGTAGGGTTTACGAAAGGTGGCAACAATGTATATGTGGAAACTCTAGTGGTTCAGACTGTAAAGTCTAAAATTTCAGCAGATGATCAATGTAATGCTGTTCAAATCCTAAATCTACAAAACTTTACGTAAATAAAATGCAGAAGAAAAAGGAGAGGAAGAAGGGATAAGAGATCCTATAGACAATTGCAGAAATGATCAATAACTAGATAGGCAAATTCCCAACAATAAACAAATCTCTGCTTAACCAGGCAGCCCACAATGCCACAAAGAATGTGCAATCTTCTAGGGAGATGTAATGATTTTCAAATTGTAGAGGGTTCATCAAACACCCAATCCTTGGTGCATCTCAATGAAATCATACAATCAAACTTATCTCATAAACTATGCCCAGACTAACCATGCACAATGACATACAATCAACAAGCCATTAATGGTATGGACATGAAATCCATCAAATATCTGAATAATTAATCACAAGTGCAACTGAATATCAACTAATTTCAGATTGACATGACCATGAAGACCAAAATGAGACAACACATAATCACAAATTCCTAGCAACTTGCAAAACTTGCTTTGTATTGACTGTATTTCGACAGAGTCTTAGCAATTCATTATCAAATCTTACTTATAATGAGAGAAAAGGATGGCCCTTTTATAGACAAGGCACCATACCGAGTTTTTCAATGGACGGTGAAGATTAACTCGGCACCAACGGTCCAGATTACATGGCATTTAATGAAATACATCAGTTTGTTACATTTTCAAATTTGCCTTTGTCTTGTAGGAAAAAGACAAAATACAGCTTGCAAATACATTGAATCTAGATAAAATGGATACCCATTTGGTTGAATAGGATGAAAAGTCAATTTTTAATGCCTAATAAAGCCAAAATAGATTCACATGACACTTGAAAACTTGAGCTGATGTGGATTCACAGGATTCCAAGTGTTGACTGGATCAAAAAAGAGTATTTTGGTGAAGGTATATGCAACTAGATGCTTGCTGGATTGATTCTTGATGACTGGACTGCTGCGACAGATGTACACATGTTTTGGTGATCCAATCCAAGGTCATGTGAGTGGTATTTTTGGGAAAATATCAAAAATATAATTTTTGGTATTTTCTAATCATAGTAAATTACATTTTCAGAGGCCTTCGAAGTGGAATGGGGGCTCAAAACTTCTCAGTTGCATGGTGTTAAGCCTTAGTAGTCAGGTAGCTCAAACTAGATAATCAATTTATCTTTCCAATGAGTCCAAGAAGTTTAAATTCTGATAAAATAGCTAGGAGTTACGACCCCCGGACTGGATCTGTAGGAACAACAGTGATTTGGCATGATCTTCTATGTCTTTTAGCTCCTGAGACTCATCTTTATCATCTTGGACATTATACTAACTTCCTTTTGCATGTGCAACAGCAATTTGGTTGATAGAATGTCGATTTTGCATCTCTGGATCAGCAAGGTACCTCTATATGTTCATCCTTCCAAGACGGCTCCAGTTAGCTCCTTTGTGCTCTTAGACCTACAATTCACAATGCAAAGCATCACTTTCATCTTAACAAGTCATTTTTCATCAATTTGGATCAAAACATGTCCATTTGCAGTCATGGATCAGTCAAAAACAACCCATTGTCAATGTTGCTTCCTTATAGACAACTTCATAAATCTAGTGATTTTTGCATGATTTTCTGCATTTTTTACCATTTTCAAGGACCCATTTGGCCAATATATTGATCTAGGAAGTTTTTGGGGTCAATAGAATCTGTTTGCAAACTTTCATTTCATGGTTTTCTAGCCTTTTCTGTAAAAAATAAGATTTTTGGGGGTCACAGACTTTTCATGTGTAGTAGCATTAATTGTCGTAAAACATGCCAAAAATCCACACAAACTTGGTAAAATGTTCATTGTGATGTGACAAGTAGATATGCAATTCAAATCCATCAAGAAAATCTAATTTGCTCCTTGAAAAACTCAAATTTTGGCCCAAAATACCAAAAGGCGCGGGTTTTGGGTGTCACGGACTAAAAGTCAGTGGAGGTCAAATTTAGCGCAGGTCTGTGAGGTGCAATTCTAGTGCAAAATGGTTTTGGCACTAATTTGGGGTCCAACCGACCTTAGCACGGATTTTAGGTCCGACTGACTAAAGTTAGTGAAGGTAGTTTTCAGCGTAGGTCCGTCAGGTCTATTTTTAGTGCATGTTCGTGAGGTCTATTTTTAGCACTAACTTCATTGGCAGAGATTTTCAATGCAACCAACTAGCATGAATTTGTCTATCTACCGACCAAGTGCAGTGAAGGCAACTATTAGCACAAGTCAGTTGAAGCCCGTTTTAGCACTTTTCTTTGAAATTGTCTCGGCGAGGATTTTTGGTCCGACTGACTTAGCGGTAGCTTGGAGGGAGGTTGGTTGGAGGCAAATTTAGCACAAAAGTCAGTAGAAGGCATTTTTAGCACTTTTTGTAGTAGGAGGTGTTTTTAGCGCTAGATTTTGAATTGGCCAGGGTGAAAGTATATTTAAAAATATATTTAAGTATCTTATACTTTAAATATTTTTAAATATACTTTCAGGATGTTTGAGATAGGTTCCAGATCCATAGGATTTCATATGCAGATTCTAGAATTTTAAGGTTCCACCAGATTTCAGACTTAGTCATTTTTTAAGATTTTCAAGGTTTCAGACTTAGCCAAATCAGGGCTTCATGACCATGCGTCGGAATGAAAGTATATGAACCCCTTAGTGAAATCTTTTGGAATTTGACATGATTTTGTAACTCTAAGACTTAGAAACTAGGAATTTCAACATAACACATCCTGTAGTAGCAATTTCAAGGCCAATATCCGTGACATAAGATTTTTGAGCAAAGTGCAGTAACACCCCATTTTAGTGCAAAAGGCAACAAATGGCAATCTTTTAAGCACAAGACCACTCAAGACACTTCCAAATCAATCATGCATAACATCAAATGACTCCAAACATGCAAAATACTCAAATCTGGAACAAATCCTGCACTCTAAGCACAAATTCACTTTCTCATCATCATAAGGCAAAAAGGTTGAGACTTCAAGCCAAAGCAAAAGAGGGGGTCTCCATTTGGCAAAATGGGGCATGTATGCAAGGCACAACAGAAACTTAGGGAAATATTTGTCGTGTGTTAATTTGATTTTATTATTATTAAAACTCATGAAAAATGTGTATGATTAGTCTTATTAAGCTTGATTCATTAGCATAGGCTGTATAGAACAATTAGTCTACCAATGGGAGATTATGCATGGTATCTTAAGAGTATGGATAGATTATTTGGTCAAGATGATAGTCTATGATTAGTTATGGTTTAGGTGTTTATGAAACTGTTTTGATGAATGTCATCTATGTAAGCTTATGTAAGATTTTTATGATATGGGGAGATGAGTTTAATAGGTTGATTCCAGAGGCCTAGGATAGTGTGATTGTGTGGGGGTTGGCTATGTGTGCATCTTGTGAGTTGAATGAAATGCATTCTTGAAATATGGTTTCTTATTCATGTTGGAATGACACATGTGCAAGATGGAGAATGCTTTGCTCAGTGTACTTATTCATGTGATTATGATGAGCATGCAAGATGGGAATGCCTTGCTTTGTGTAATGTGAAATGATGTATATTTTGAAAAATGTGATAGGGCATGCTTGGTTTATGTTTTGTGCTTTGAGAATCTAGATACAGTGAGGGGGGAGTGGCTTTCAATGTGGGGATGATACTGAAAGTGGCTGTCAGGGTAACCCATTGGAAGTTGTTAATCCAGTGATAACTTAATAATAAATTTAGTGGGTTGGGTAGTTTTCACACTAATTAAGATAATTTAATGCCTTACCCATGCCTGTAGTGCTCATTTAGGCTAAGGATGGGATGATATGGCAAAATCAACATCCTTGTCCTCATGAAAGGAATGTTGGTTCCGCATGTGTCACGCTATGGGGACGATGTCTAGTGAGAGGCTGTCAGGGTAACCATAAATGGGGGCTAGCGTCTAGTGAGAGACTGTCAGGGTAACCATAAATGGGGGCTGGTGTCTAGTGAGAGATTATAAGGGTAACTCATGTTAGGGCCATGCGATGACACTCTTCCCTACTACAGCCTAGTAGTCTTTGATTGTGTTCTCCCCATTTGTTGTGTGATTGCCTCTGGAAGTGTTGTTTAAGTTACTTGTGATGTTCATGTTGACCTATGTTATATTGGAGTCATGTGTAGTCCTTGCACTTGTTAGCCTACTATCTTCTTGACTGTTGTCCTTGTGGGACCTCATTGTTATCTCCTAGAATAGGGGGTGGACCTCAGGGTTCCACATGGTCGGGTGGTTGTGCTTTATTCCATTAGTTTTCTGGCATTGTGGCTTGTGTGTAAAGAAGATGTAACTCTCATGATTTCAGTTTGCACCTGTATTTGAAGATAGACATTTGTGCTATTTGTATCTAGATCTTTTGTATAAGTGGAAATCATTATGTAAATTGATGTATCCAGAAAAAGAGCTTTTGTATCAGAAAAGTTATGTAATTTCTCTTGTAAGATAAACTATTCTGCACTTGTAAACATTATTGCAAAGATGTTGATGTATGTATCTGATGATGTAATCAAGTTGTCAGTTTGAGTTATTTGAATAAACTATGAATGTTGAATATTGTTTAATTTTTAATAATGTAGCTATGTAATGCCTAGAGATGTTAGTTTAACTTGTTTCTATCAGACTATGTTATGCTTTGTTATCATGACTTCTATTTAAAAAAAAATTGCCATTTTTTACGTAGTTAAATTTATCTCTAGGGTTGCATGGCGGGGCATTACACGTTCTAAGGCATATTTGTTCACGAGGAGACCATTTCTTTGCATTGGCAACCATTGTTGAGGGTTTCAAAGCTTGTTATTGCAGGTTTAAAGAAAATTTTTGGGCCAGCAATATACCTAAAGGGCAGATTGAGCATTCCACGACACCATTTTCTTCATTCTCCTTCATCCCAAGGCTCATTTTCATGCACAGAAGGCAGCGCCCAAGTCTTGGAGGCCATTTTTGGAGATTTTTCAAGATTTCCCTTTTCTGGTTATGACTATTCATGCCCAAAATCACCACCTATAGCCAAAAGAAAAGTGATTTTTGAGGCCTATATGTCTAAAATTTATCGTTTCTATCACATACCCACCTCGGGAAAAGGTGTTTTACACCATTCTTAACTGTCTAAAGCTCAAATCTGACAACTTTTTGAGGATTTAGCCTCATATTTTTACTTTCCAAGGGTAAAATACACTTTTTTTAACAAAAATAAGATTTTGGGTAGTGAGAGTTAAAACTTGATTTTCTCGAACATCGAGCATACAGAAGCCTAATTTAATCTTTTTAAAGTAGAACAGTGAAGAAGAAAGGCTTTCCTTGAAAGCCTAAAAAGCCACCATGCCATACTCCTCGGTCACCATTGAGGCCAAATCCTTGCTCAAACATGAATATTCCAAAGTTAGACAAATTTGTGCCAGGGTTCACTTGAAGGTTTTGACTTGGAACCCTTGATAAGCTCAGACAATGTGGCTGCAAGGAACTTGAAGAA
The DNA here is from genome assembly GCA_027924645.1 of Cunninghamia lanceolata. Taxonomy (NCBI): domain Eukaryota; kingdom Viridiplantae; phylum Streptophyta; class Pinopsida; order Cupressales; family Cupressaceae; genus Cunninghamia; species Cunninghamia lanceolata. The sequence continues at coordinate 991,995 of BSBN01000905.1, forward strand.
TTCAGGGCTCATTCAAGTCGGTTCATTTTCCATAGCTGCTCATAGTCACAAATTTGTGCTTTCATGCATCAAACACTATAATCTTGAGTCAAGAGAAATCAAATCAAAGGATGGAAGATTGATTGCCAGCTTGAAACCTGATGATATAGAGTATGCCCTCGGCATCGAAGAATCACTCAGCCTTGACCTTGAAGAAAGTGATGGAGTGTTGAGCTCAAGTACTGATAAGTCTCAAAAGATAGCTTGCAAATGGCTAAAAGAATGAAGAAATATACTCCTGAGGAATGTGGGTAGAACTCAGTACAAGGACGAGTATGCAATCATGATCACATTGCTCAACTGCATTATGGGCTAAGCTAAGGGGAGAAGTTTTAGGACATGGATGTTCTACGTCATCAGCACAATAGCCAATGGAAGTGCAACCTATGAGTGGTCTACCCTCATAAGTAATTGTATTCACCAATAGATCACATAGTTTTCTCAAACTCGCGAGTTCAGGATGATATCCTACTTGCTATTTATGGTGGCTAAGCAACATCATTTTTCTGGATTGAATTTTGTGGGTTCTCTACAAAATACCAAAATGACCAAGCTATATCCTTAGCTAGAGATTTCAAAGTCCCAAAAGAACTTCCGCTGAGTCAATGATACATTCCTAATGTTCACTGTGCGTGACTTAGAAAACTTGATGCATGTCAGGATTTCAGAGGAGGCTAGAGCAGTGATCTTGGATTGGGTAGACTGGTATATTCAATTTCCTACCTTCTACATTCGAGTGTATGGGTTCACATCTTTTCCATATATGCTACCAAGGTATCCTTCCGATGAAGTGGTCTTCATGGAGTTCCTGCGTCAGAGTGAAGAAGTGCATAGTTTCCTACGCAATAGGCATAAGATGGCAGTGAACTTCCCTATCCAGCTTGGCATCTTCAAATGCAAAAGTGCCTCCAATACAAAAGTAATTGGGGAAGAGATGTCAAAATTTGGTCTAAAGACCTTCAAGGAGAAACACACTTGTGATCCCAAGGAGGTGATGAAATCTAGACTCAGCAACAAGTTCGCTCACATACCAACTATGGAAGATTTCTGGGTCAACTGTGAGGATGAATACGAGGTTCACTGAAGGAGATTCAGCTACTTCACTTTGGAACAGATACCAGTTTTTCTTGATGAAAACACCAAAGGCTTACGCGAGAATGATTCAATCCTCTCTCTCAAATTCATTAAGGATGGAATTGATTTACAACCTTTACCATAGATGGATTGGTCTCTCCAAGAGATAACCTCTATTGCTGAAAGAACCAAAGGGGTAGTGAAGTGAAGCTAGATGTTCATCAACAATCAAAGGAATAAGAGGACTAAAACATCAAAGGACCAGACCTCTATAGCAGAGCCACCACCTTCACCCACTCACTTGACCCCACACCTGAAATCCAAGGTAGTGAGTGGGAAGACCAAAGAAGTGAACATCATCAAGGAAGAGCCCTTGAGGGTGACCCAAAAGAAGAAAAATCAGTCTCAAGCCCCAGTGCAACATCAACCAAAGGTAGTCCCTTTGCCATCAGTTGAGCCAAGTTCACCGACAACTTCCATTTCATCTTCTACCTCTTCTTCATCTTCATCTTCTTCAGAAGAGGGGAATTTACCTACTTCACAGAGGATACCTGAACCTCATAAGTCTCCCATACCTGTCACTTCTACACCATTTAACTCATCAGGAGTTGATGAGGTAGGAGAGCCAAAAGTAGAGCAGATGGTTGAACTAGATACAATAATGGAGGTTGATCTTGGGTTAGAGCTTGATATAGTGTTGGAGTTTGATCTTGAGTTAGAGACACATTTTACATCTCCTGAGGTTGAAGTCATGCCAGATCCGGAGGTTGAGAAGGAAAATCATCCAGAGCCAATGTTTCAGGAATCTACTTCAAATTGGCTTCATACAACTATTAGTGAGAAAAAGAAAAGACCATCTTACTAGTTGGATTTCAGTGCTCTAGCCAAGACATTCAAAGAGCAGTCAACAAAGAAGCTTAAAAAGTTGTCAAGGATTTTGAAGTCTAGTGAAGTTGAATTGATCCTAGAAACCACTATTCCTCCTTAGGAAAAAATGAGCAAAGAAGTTGAGCCCGATGATTATCACATTATCAAGACTAGCTTTGGTCATAGTACTCGACAGATGATAGTAAACATTTTGGAAGCTGCTACTAATACTGTGAGGAATAGGGTGTTCAAACATGGAGAAGACAAGGCTGCCCTCAAATCAAAAAATAAGCAGCTGCATCAATATATTTCACAACTCCTACATTCACCTCCTCCACCTTCACTCTTTTTGCCACAGGTAATAGAGTCTACTAATGAACAGAGGCAATTAAGCCAACTAGTGGTATATGGCAAACACACCAAGGATTGGGTGGAGCATTTCATAGTAAAAGTGTTAACTTTCTAGCAAAGTTGACGGTAGTGGTGTCTAATTCTAAGGATATTCTCCTAGGAATTCAAAACATGATAGAATGCATGACAAATATGGAGCCTATTTATGATAGGCTGTTGGTTAGATTGCAAGCACTCAACATGGTGAGATGCTGAGGGCATACTCTATATCATCAGGTTTCAGGCTGGCAATCAATCTTCCATCCTTTGATATGATTTCTCTTGACTCGAGATTATAGTGTTTGATGCATGAAAGCTCAAATTTGAGACTGTGAGTGGCTATGAAAAATTGATCAAACTTAACATAAATGTCTGCATAATCTAGTTAGATATTGTAAGATTTAATGTCATTTGTTGAGAATTTACACAGAATAGGGAAAATAGAGTAATATCTGCATAGCTGGAGACAAATTACTTAAAATTCATGCATAAGGCCCCTAAAGGATTTAACAACAAACTGACTGAGACATGTTTTGATCAACAGAGATTTGGAATCATCAATTCATCTGGAATTGCTTGTATTCTTCAGGAAGATAAAGGTTTTCTTTGTGAATTTTTATCATTGTTGTTATGACCAACATCATCAAAAGGTCTTACATATAATGCCTAGATGTCTTATTTATGCATGTTAGATCTTACATATAGATTTTATCCCCTAGGAGGTGTGATTGATATGCACACTGCCTGTCAGTGGTAACTCCTTAAGGCCAAGTGTTGATCTAAATTTGGATAATTTGTTACTACACAACAATTTGATATGTGATTGCTGGGATTTCAACCTAGGTATTTTTTATCATAGCATATTTGCCACCTAATAATTAGATGAACAAAACTGGAGATAAATTTTATGATTGAAAACTTGCTCTTGAATGAAGTGTGCATGATCTTCAATGTTCTTTTCTTTTTCTTTTTTCTCAAAATAGGTGTCTTTGGTAAGAGTAGAATAACTTTGGTTATCATATAATAAAGTGAGACTTTTACTAGTATCCAGATGAAACTCTTCCAATAATCTTCTAATCTACATTGATTCTTATGGAGCTACTTTTGTGTTCAACCTTTTGATTAAAGATCCACAGAAGATAGCTTTCTTAAGTATTCATCCATCCATGGGTAGCACTTGCACCATTATTTTGAAGACATAGTCTAAGGTAGAATTCCTATAAATAGGACCACTAGAATAGTTAGTAATACAATAATTTATTCTTTGTGTAGGAATAATAAAGACCATAATAAATGATACTTTTAACGTACATTTGTTATTTTTCAATGATCATGTAGTATTCTATAGAAATCTAGATGTAATACATATTCTAAATGTGGTAACGTAAATCAAACTTATTACAAAGTAAGTTTGATCTTCTTATATGATAGATTTATGGTTTGATTGCATACCAACTTTAATAGGTATAACAACTAGTTTGATCATATCACATTTTTAATTGTACACTTTATTTTGAGATACTTGTAATCGATCCTAGAATATAGCCAATATAATGGAGCTATAATGATATGACAATACTAGAAAATGATGACAATTTATTGATCTTTATGAAAGAGATCATTGAGGCATGCGATTTTCACAATCAAATGTAGTTATAAATTCCTATATTTATTTAATGAGTGAAAAAAGTTATTTGATTAAACATATTGTAACGAGTGAGCTATCCTTTCTAGGTTTGCTCCCCGGATGGTTTCTTAGGGCGACACCCACCCTTTATAAGTAGGTGTGTTAAATCTAAGAACTTAAAGACCATATTATTGAAGATAATCACATGATTACTAATACTTTCATATATTTCCTTTTCAAGGATTTAACAAGTAGTAAACTCAACAATACAATAAACTTAGAAAGATCTAGAAAATAATGAGCTCATTAACACAAGTAATTGGCAATTTTTTTCAAGGCCTCTATTCCCAAGAGCTTTCTTAACTTACTCCCAAAGGATTAAATAGTTATGGCCTAGGTTTAAGACAAACATGAATATGTGGAGATGGAAATTAGCATCCTTAATAATGAAATTATCACCTATGTACTTTAACAACATGTCATCATCTTAGATCTCTTTATCCATTTGGACACACTTTTTCACTTGTAATACCTTGTGCTTCTTAATCTTTAAAGATGATAGAAGTCATCATAACTATTAACATTTAAATAAATTAATAATATGAAAGCATTTACTTTATAATGTAATGATCAACAAGAAGGAAGATGTTCCAAAGTGTTTGGAGAACTTTTTTAGCATTAGACTCAAAGATTTGGGTAAAAATAATCATTTGACTAGAGATATGAATATCAATACCTTAACCTTATCGATCTCAAAAAAGGCATTGATTTGCATGATAGTGCTTGATTTTGGACAAGGATGGTACTAGGAGACTCTTTGATAGGTTCAAGGATAGGCATTGGAGTGCATGACAATGTTTGATTTTGCAAGTTACTAAGTGACCTTTGGATAGGCTTGATAGATGTGGGCTCTTAGATGCTCTTGAGAGATGGTGGATTGATGAATCTCTTGGTGACAATATGTGTGCATGTTCTCGAGGGGGATGGCATTGGTTGAGTAGAGTTGTACGACTCCATAAATTTGCTTTTCCTTTTGTACTTAGGATCCTTTGCTAGTAGTCCTTAGAAAATGATAAAATCTAAATAGGACCATTTGGATGTGTTAGGACTAGATGGTGAATTAGACTTTTTGATTGGGTGATGGTTGACATGATGAGAGGAGTTAGATTGTAAAGGCTATGAGGATGGAGGATTTAAACATTTGGATTGATGGGAGGAGTTGGATTGAAAAGGCTGTGAGGATGGAGGATTCAAACATTTGGATTGATGGGAGGAGTTGGATTGACAAGGATGTGAGGATGGAGGATATGCATAGGATGTAGAGGCTAGAGTGGTGTTTCCCTTTTCAAAGGTAGCATAAGGATGACCAATATATATTTGATTTGGATGTGAAGGGTTTCTTGTGCTAGGATCATTGGTATATTTCTCTTCATCTACAAGACTATCATCATCATTGGTATATTCCTCTTGATCTACAAGACTATCATCATCATTGGTATATTCCTCTTGATCTACAAGACTATCATCATCATCATCATTTGGATAAAGGAACCCATCTAATGGATTCATGGCCTTGCCTTTGACTATGATTTTGGACTTTGTAAGGGTATTATGTTTTGATTGGCTGCCTTCAACATATTCATCATGATCTATGAGGCTATCATCATCTTCATTTCAATAAAGGACCTCATATACGAGATGTATGGCCTTTGATTGTGATTTTGGGCTTTTTATGGGAATTATTTTGTGTAGGTTTTTATATGGATGTTCAATGATATTAGAAGAAGTAGGAGGTTGTTGACATGTGTTTTTGTGGGAAATAAATGGAGGATGGTGGATTGGTATCAAATAATGGGATAAGTTGATATGGGATTGGTTTGATGTGTGGATGGATTAGGTGTTATTATGTGGTGAATGATCATGTAAAAACCCACTTTTGTTAACCACCAAAGAGACTTCATAAATAGCAGCTGGAGAAGATGAAAAGCCATGAGTCACAGTTGAGATTTTAATGTAGCATAATAGTGGTATTGAGCTGCAAGATTATTGGTTGTAATCGGTTTAATTTGATAGATAATAATATTGGATGGCTATGTTTGTGGATGTAACCCACATTGGGTGAAGCACGTTAAATCTGTGTTCATTTGTGTTATTCTTCATTGTTTATTTCTGTGTATTTAAATCTACATATAATTGGTAATGTGTATTGCTCTAGTCTGCCTAACATAATCTTAACAACTGATATCAGAGCCGTGAGATTTTGATTAATTGGTAGAGAATTTCAGATTTGAGTGGGAGCAATAGAAAAAGGTAAATTCGAGGCCAAGAAGTTCAATGAACAAAATTATCAATTATGGAAGATGCAGATGGAAGATTACTTGTATCAGATAGATCTGTGGTGGCCATTGCAAGGAAAAGTGAAGAAGCTAGCCGTGATGCTAGATGAAGAATGGGAGATACTGGACAGTTAGGCACTAGGAACCATTTGGTTGTGCCTGACACCATCCGTGACATTTAATATATCAAAAGCATCGACTACTGATGGATCGATGACAACATTGGAACAATTGTATAAAAAACCCTTAGCCTCAAATAAGGTATTTATTATGAAGCATTTGTTTAACATGAAAATGAGTGAAGGAGGATCTGTAACAAATCATTTAAATCAATTCAATACAGTCACTAGCCAATTAAATTTTGTAAAGGTGAATTTTGATGAAGAGGTGAGGGCTCTCTTGATATTATGTTCTTTGCCAAAAAGATAGAATAGCTTGGTCATGGATGTAAGTAACTCTATCTCTGGTTCAAATACATTAAAGTTTGATGATGTTGTTGGTGTTATCCTTACCGAGGAAATGTGATGGAAAAGCATAGGTGAGACTTCAATATTGAGTAATGTTTTGAATGTAGAGAACATGGGAAGATCAAAGGAGAGGAAAAATCCTTGCAAATCGTGGGAAGCCACAAGGAAGAAAGGCATATCTCAATCCAGAGGAAGGAAGGATTGTTAGCACTATGGAAAGCCAGGACACCTGCAAAAGGATTACTGGTATTAGAAAAGAAAACAAGGAGATGGACAACAAGATGATAATAAGGAAGCTAATGTTGCAAGTAATAAATTACAAGATGCTTTAATTCTATGTTTAGATAATGCAAATGATTCTTGGGTAATAGATTCAGAGCCTTTGTTTCATGCCACACCCCACAGGAAATACTTCCTAGATGATGTTCAAGGTGATTTTGGATAGGTATATTTGGGTGATGATGAACCCTGTTAGATTGTTGGAAAATGGAAGATAAAAATCAAGTTACAGAATGGAAATCAATGGTTGCTGTAGGAGGTAAGGCATGTTCCAAATTTGAGAAGGAATTTAATTTCTGCAGGACAACTGGGTAGTGAAGGCTACATAGTTACCTTTTCAGACAAGGTTTGGAAGGTCACTAAAGGTGCATTAGTAGTACTAAAGGTGAGAAGATAGGCACAAATGTGTATTTGTGTACTGGTAATACTTATTCTATACTTGCTGCTATAGAAACAACTGCTACAGGAACAACTATGTAGAAATAACTATTGTAGGGACAATAGAGACACTTACAATAGTTGCTATAGGAACAGATGTAGAACTGTGGCATCATAGACTTGGGCACATGAGTGAGAAAGAGATGAATAGGACAATCATGGAGTGTGCAAGGAGCATGAGGTTGCATGTTGGACTGCCTTTATATTTCTGGGTAGATGTTGTACATACTGCTATTTATTTAATAAATAGAGGACCTTCAAATCCTTTGGATGGTGGTATTCTAGAGGAGGCATGGACATGTAAGAAGTTTAACTATTCTTTTCTAAAAACCTTTGGCTGTGAAGCTTTTGTCCATGTTGACATTGAAAATAGAACCAAGCTTGATGCAAAATTTCTAAAATGTACCTTCATTGGATATGGCATATATGACTTTGGTTATCAGTTATGGGATTATAAAAATTAGAAAATTATTAGGAGCAAAGATGTTATATTTAGATCAGCTATAGGAAAAGAAGCATGAACACGCAAGAAAGGAATATGTGGTGTTGGATGAAATTCTAGAAAATAAATTTGGTACCTGATGCTCAGCAACAACAAGATATCCCACAAACTCCTGCAAGTGTTAGACGTTCTACAAGGTTAAGTAGACCTCTGGAAAGATTTTCTCCTTCATTATATTCTATTTTATTAACTGATTTTGGTGAACCTAAAGGTTATGAAGAAGCAATGCAAATAGATGCCAAACAATAGTGGGAGAAAGGCATGAAAGAGGAAATGGATTCCTTGCTGCAGAATCAGACTTGGGAATTAGTCCACTTACCTACAGGTAAAAGAGCATTGCCAAACAAATAGGTTTATAGGTTGAAGGAAGAGGAAGGAGGCAAGAAAAGATATAAGGCCAGACTTGTAGTAAAAGGTTTTGCACAGAAAAAGGTATATACTTTGATGAGATATTTTATCTAGTTGTAAAAATGACTTCAATTAGGACTATTCTAAGTCTTGTGGCTGCAGATGACTTGCATCTTCAATAACTAGATGTGAAAACAACTTTTCTCCATGGGGATTTGGAAGAATCTAGATCTATATGTAGCAAACATAGGGGTATGAGGTGAAAGGTAAGGAGGATTTAGTGTGCAAGTTAAAGAAGAGTCTGTATGGCCTAAAGCAAGTACCCTGACAATAGTATTTAAAATTTGATAAGTTTATGGCTAAACTAGGTTACAACAGATGTCATTCTGATTATTGTGTTTATTTTAAAAGATTGGATAATGGAAGCTAAATTATTTTGCTACTTTATGTTGATGGCATGCTTATTGCTGGGTATAATATGCAACATATTATTGGGCTTAAGCAGAAATTAGCAAAGTCATTTGCTATGAAGGATTTGGGTGCATCAAAACAAATCCTTGGTATGAGGATCACTCAGGATAGGAAAAATAGAAAATTGTTTTATCACAAAGTGAGTATATCGAGATGGTGTTGAAAAGAGTTAACATGCTGAATGCAAAAGTAGTTAGTACACATTTACCTAGTCATTTTAAAATGACTAAGGAGATGTGTCCCAAAACACAAGAGGAGGAAGACAAAATGTCTAAGATACCATATGCATCAATAGTTGGCAGCTTAATGTATGCAATGGTATGCACAAAACTAGATATTGCACATGTTGTTGGAGTTGTGAGAGCAGGTATAAGAGTAATCCAGGAATGGAACATTGGCCTGCGGTAAAATGGATTCTTAGGTATTTGAGAGGAACTGCTACTAAGCACCTCTATTTTGGAGGAACAAACTCTACTCTAAAAGGATATGTTGATTTTGATCTGCCAGGTGATATAGACAATAGGAGGAGCACTACAGGGTATGTTCTTACTATAGGAGGTACACCAGTCAACTAGATCTCTAGACTGGAAAAGGTTGTTGCACTTTCAACCACTGAAGCTAAGTATGTAGCTGTTACTAAAGATAACAAGGAGATAATTTGGTTATATAACATTTTCTGGGGGAATTAGGCTAGTAGCAGGAAGATAGCCCATTGTTTACTGATAGCCAGAGTGCCATTCATCTTGCAAAGAATTTATCTCTTCATTTGAAGACTAAGCACATTCAGCTCAGGTACCACTTCATCCGGTCAGTTTTGGAGGATGGTCAATTGAAGTTTGAGAAGATTCACACAAGTGAAAATCCTACAGATATGTTCACAAAGGCTGTGACACGGGAGAAATTAATTTCCTCATCAGTCTCTATTGGCCTTCTTGACTGGTAATGATGGAAATGAGCAACCATCTAGTCCAGGCATGAAATCTAGTGGGAGTTATAGGTGCAGTGGTGATGCTCCAGGATCAATCTCCAAGTGGGAGGTTGTTTGGTGTGGAGCTTGATCAGTTCCCAAGTTGGAGATTGTTATTATGTGGTGATTGATCATGCTATAGGTGCTGTGGGTACATGCAACAAAGCAAATTTTGGTGACTTTATTAGCCACGATTTCCCCCCAAAGTAATTAACAGGGGAGTGTAGGGGGGCAGAGTCCCTCCTTCAGGGCCCAGGGGGCTTGTCCCCCCAACGGCGGCCTAGGGGTGGAGCCCACGATGTGGGTCTAGGGGGGCAACGTGCCCAATGGGGGTTACTAGGGGCAGTGCCCCCGAAGAAAAAAATGGTCTATATTTAATAAAGGCATCGACATTTAGTTTGTTATTGGTCAACATGTAAAAACCTAGTTTTATTAACTGCCAAAGAGACTTCATAAATAGTGGTTGGAGAAGGTGAAAAGCCATGAGTCATAGTTGAGATTGTAATATTGAGTTGCAAGATTACTGGTTATAATTGGTTCAATTTGTTGGATAATAATATTGGATGGATGTGTTTGTGGATGTAGCCCACATTGAGTGAACCACATTAAATCTATGTGTTCATTTGTGTTATTCTTCATTGTTTATTTCTGCGTGTACTTATTTTTTCATATAATTGGTAATGTGTATTGCTCCAGTCTACCTAACATAATCCTAACATTAGGTTGGTATGATTTCTGTGTTGTTTGTGACAAGGTGAATGGTGGAATCATGGGTTGAGATGAGGGAATTGGATATATGGACGTGGGACCAGGTTGATATTTGGATGGGTTAGGTTGGTGATGTTAATGTGTTAAATGTGAAGTGGTTGGATGATTTGGTGTGGATTGATGTGAGGCAGTTGGATAGATAGATTCAAGATGAGGGTGCTATGTTGATGGGTTAGGTTGGTATGGAATATATGGTGGTAATGTGGGTTGGATTGGAGTCATTTGATGAGGGATGGAGATAGGTGGAAGGGATGGAATGAGGTTTGACATAGAGGGAAATGAACTTTTAGGGTGGATTAGAAAGTGTGGAAATGAATTTTATGATGGCTTTATAGATTTGATTTGGTTAAGTTGATGTGATTAGGGATGATTTGATGTGGAAAATGGAGTTGACTAGGATTGATTAGATTAGAATGGATTTGGATGAGGTGACAAGGATGGATGGGTTAGGGGTGATGGACCTTATTGGATAATTGGATGAAGAATGATTGGAGTTGGGATGAAGGCACATGACCTTGTTGGATTTTGATTGGGAAATTAGATTAAGGCACAAGATCTTAGATTTTAGCTTGGACAAGATTTTTGAATGTTTTGTCTTTAAAGAGATAATGCATAGACTTCACACAAATGAAGACACACCAAACACATGAACACCCTAGATTATTGAAGTGGGAGTTGTAGACACTTAAAAATGTCCAGAGCCTGCGAACAATATTTTCACACACATTTTACTTAAAATCCTGCATTCTGCTATTAATTAAATAATTTTACATTATTTAATTTATTCATCATCTTTGGTACTTCTTAATTAAATAAGCTTCACTTATTTAATTATTAAGGCCTCTTTCTTCTAAATTCTTCTATAATTAAATAATTTAATTATTATTTAATTATTCACTCATCACATGCCAATATTCCCTTTAATTTAAATAAATATTCATTTATTTAAATTATTACCATGGCCCCAAGGTTAAATAGGTTCACTTATTTGATCTTACCCCATCATAATCCCACTCTCACAAAAATTAAATAAATTCCACAATTTATTTAATTTTAAAACATTGACTCTCACCCCATTTTCCACCATTTTAAAAATCAATTTGTCCTCTTGTGGGAGAAAAACCCTAATCATTGTGAGCCATTGATCTTCCCTCCAAGTCAACTTCTAATCTTAGCCCTCCATTACTTTTCACTCTCTATAAAAACCATTTAACCTACCCATTTTCAACCATCTCATGAGCATTTTGACTTGTGCCTTTGTCAAATAGCTTCCATTTTCCCATTTGCAGCTTTGCAAGTCTGAGTACACAGCCATAGCTAGCTTAGAATAGAGTAATAGAGGAAATGCATTAGGTAATCTAGGGTTTCTAGGCATCCATGTTTGCATTTTAGGTTGCTTAAGGCTTCCATTGCATAGGTAGGGTGATAATCTATCATTTTAGGAATGTTACAAGCTTTTTTACCAGCCCACAGGAGTATCAATATCTGTGGGCCTACAAATATACTATCTACAAAGTTTTGGATAGCTAGGGAATGCAAGGTCATGTACCACCTATACACCCCTTACCATGGAGGCCAAGGCCCTTCCCACAATGAGCTCTATCTCTACAAACTCAAAAGTATGGCATGAGTAACTTCTCAGAGCTAACTATTTATGGGTGCACCATGGAAATGGATGGCTGAAATGTCTTAATCTAGGCTATACAAGAAACTAGGGGATGTCCTTGTTATACACTAGGTACGTGAGGCCAAAGTTTGTGAACTAGTACATGTTGTCTAAGGCATGTGATTGATCATTTTTTTGAGACATGCAGGCTTGACGTGGGCCAAGAATGACAGCTCCATTTTTTAGGTACAATTTTTGCTCTCCCCCCTTTATATACCTTGCCGAAACACGTGGTTGAGGTCGTCCCCTAGGGTGATGAAATCCTTAGGCAGGTCCCCTAAAGAGAAAGGAATTCCAAGTTCTTTTGATTCCCAAGATCACCTTTTGACATAAGGGAAGAACATACACAACTTGGGTCCTTAGATTTATCACAACAAAAATGTAAACTAAGAGGTGTTTTTGATTCCCAGATCAGCTTATGGTGCGAGGAGAGAGCACAGACATCAACTAGCTTACACAAACACCACAAAAAAAGATTAATTAACCCTTAAGAATATCAAATGTACAACTAATCTAGTGAGAAATATAGTCTTCAAAAAATGAGCTGCACAAAATTAGTTAGTAGTTTGATAAGGATTAATCTTGGACAAGCGAATCTATAAAATAACAAATCAGAACACATCAAACAATAGAAAAAGATGATCTTTGAAATCAAATGTTAGCATGTCTCAAAATCAAAGATATGTTATCATTGGACTAAAACACAAACGTTAGAAAAATTATAAAATAATTTCACCATTGTGTAGAGTATGGAAAAATATTAACTTAAAAAAAAAGAATCACCTTAATACGAGTTCGTTTGTGAAAGTTATGGAGTTTTTTTTGTTAAAAAATTGTAACAACTTAGAGATAGTAATATTTTTGTTTTGAAAAACCAGAGAACTTTTAGAAAAAACCAGTGACTCCATGATATAGAGTACAAAATTTCACCCCATTTATAAAAAATCACTCAAAAAGATCTTCGTATGACCAAGAAAATGAGATTTGAGAACTTCTCTCTAATTAAGAAGCCCAATGGAGTGGGGTCTGACTTAGACTCCTATAGGGTGACCCTTGGTCACCCACATGACCTAGTGCTGGGTTGAAAGCTAATTTATTAAAAAGAGTAAATTTATATATTTTTTTTTAAATTTCATGTTTTCAAAACTTTTTAACTTTTAAATTTTTTAATTTTAACTTTTCACTTTAGAATTTTTATTAAAAAATTTTCAAACTTTTTCATGGAAAAAGGAAAAAGAGTGGCGAGAGTACTATAGTCCTTGTGTAGCATGATACCAACTCTGCACTTTTTTTGGGGGTTTTGTTTAAAATTTTTTTACCTTTGATTTTTTTTATTAATTTTTTGAAATTAAAAATAATTTTTTTCAATTTTTTTTTAACCTCCTTGTGTCATATTGTACAACCTCGGGCTGTGTGCTTGGGGTCAAAAATTTGCTCTAATTTCACTTGCACCAAAATATGTGAATTTATATGTTTCTATTCACATGTTGGCATCTTCGGACGTAACCATGACCTCTGTTTTTGCCTAACAAATTTTTTGTGAAAATTCACCTTGATATTTCTCCCAAAAAAGTGTTAGAAAGTTGTGAAATCAAGCCAAAACAAGTCACAAAATAAAGGTTAGATTAGGACTATGGGGTCCCATTCGACATGTCAAAACGTATGCAATAAAATTTGAAATCAAAATGTAAGAAACACACCAAAAGATTTAAATCCTACTTTCAAATTCAATTACTAACCTCTAGATTGAGCCTTAAAGAACTTGCATAAAAATGAATGAAGATGTAATAAACCAAATTCTCACCCACAAGCTCTTTGTTGCACCAAAAGGTGGTTGTCCTCCAATGATAGTGTTGTTAGGTGCTCAGCTTAGCAGTATAACATTGCATTCAAGTTGTGGATGATTATGACTTGTGAGAGGTTCAATTTATAGATTTTTGAGAGGGATGATCAATGGTGGACACTGATATGGAGGATCAATGGTTGTGGTTGCTTGAGAGGATTTGGATGGATGAGGAGTTGACAAGTGTCTTTGTTCTCACATGGATTAAGGGAGTTAACATATCATTTTTTGTGCATGATTTAAATTATTAAAACAATTAATTAGTTAGCTAATTGTCTCTTTTAGTCAATTAGATTTGATTGATTAGTTAACTAGGTTGATTACCTCAATTAACTGATTTGACTGAGAGTCAACTAAATTGATTAACTCAGTTAACTGATTTTGATTGATGAGTGAAAAGTGGAATTGGATAGTGTATAATTATTTATTTATTTTAAATAATTATATGTGCATGAATAAAATAGGAACTTAATTAATTAATGGTAATTAATTAATTAAATGTGAGATGAGAAGAAATTGGGGAAATAAAAAATAAAATTAATTTTATTTATTTAAAATAGATTGTGGAAATTAAATTTATTTAATTCATGAGAATGAGGATAATATTGGAACTAAATAAATAAAATTAATTTTATTTATTTAAAATAGATTTTGGAAATTAAATGGAATAATTAATTAAATAATTAGGATTTATTCAATTAATTTAGAGGAAAATGATGTAGATGAAGTGTTGATGATAGACAATTTTAGGTGTCTACAATAAGAATATCATAAATTGTTTGAGACAAGAGAATGTAGTGTTCCAACATCACCATCTTTGATTACGCAGTGGCTTTTGAACTCTATGAAGTTCAAAGAGGCGTATACGGATATCTATAACTCATAAATGTTATTCATGACTAGTGTCATTTGTAAATATGAAATAGTCTTGAATTTTATGATGAAAGGATGTGCAAATTATTTTAAAGAGTTATTCACTTACAATAGATAATTTGAAAAATTACAAGTCTACGCCATCTTTCACAACATTTTGGAAGGAGGGGTGGCACATTCTACTTACTACACACAATCCCCTTGAAGACAAATCTACATATCTTTAGTTATTGTATACTTGTATTCTCAAGAACATGATTTCACAAGGAGTTTATATCTATTCTATCATTGCTCTTAGGTGATATGCTTTTGTTACATGCACAATTTCCATGATAAGTTTATTTATATGTATGCCAAGTACAAAAGTTTGGTGGATGCTCAAAAAATAGTTGGATGTTTTTGTATTTTTGTTACAATTTCAAATAATGCTCCATTAGAATGTTTATAAAAATGAATCTTAAAGATATGCATTAGCGTTGTGATCTAGTACTATTGTTTACTATTATCTATGCATACATATCTTCTATTCACATACTAACAACAACAATTAGAAAGTTATACCCAAATTATGCTAAATAAATCTCTTATGACCATAGATAGTCTGCTTAGGTAGTCATTACATCTAGGTAATGCTCATAGTGGTGAAGCAATATGACTTTCTATATTTCATATTTCCATGTCTTCATCATGTACTATTTTTTATCAAGAAAAAAGTGTATTAATATTGAGTCAATATTCATGACCAATATTTCATTAGAAGTAGTTTGAAAGAACTTATCTTTCATGTGCATGAATGTTCCACTAAACACTCATTGCTAGTACAATACATGATGCAATAAAGAAGATAGTTGTAAGTATAGAAATCTCAAGTTATCAATTTATGAGATTTAACATGCAAAGCTACACTTATCTATTTGATCATAATTCAAAATCAAACAAGTCAACTCAAATGCTATAATAATATAGAGTTCACTTTTATCCTTTTAAAATTATTCATTCAAAGTCACCTTTTAAAATTTATCAATTTATGAAATTTAACATGCAAAGCTACACTTATCTATTTGATCATAATTCAAAATCAAATAAGTCAACTCAAATGCTATAATAATATAGAGTTCACTTTTATCCTTTTAAAATTATTCATTGAAAGTCACCTTTTAAATGTTAAAGTATGTTAACTCAAATGTTATAATAATATAGGGTTGACTCATTCAAAGTCAACTTTTAAATTTTAAAGTATGTTAACTCGAATGATATAGGGTTGACTTCTATCTTTTTAAAATTATTCATTCAAAGTCACCTTTTAAATGTTAATGGAAAACATACTTTAAGAAGAAACCATAAACAATAAAGCATGTATTTAAGATTCAAGCTTCAAAACCCTTGTTAGAAGTAGAGTGGAGGGTCAACACTCTCCCCACTCTATGCTGCAAAGGAGAGAGCTTGATGACCCGCCATAAGTGGAAATCCTTCTATTGAAGATGCCCTTGATTAAGGCCTATAAATACTAAAACAGAAATGAAAAACAACAAAGAACAACAATATTAAAACAAGAACTCAGAATGAAAGAAACAGGACAGCACACACAGAGCAATAAGACAGTTTAACGTGGTTCGCCAATGTTGGCTACATCCACAACGAAGGGTGATCATATTATTCACAATACATCTCTCTCTTACACTCTATTTACAAAGCATCCTGTACA
Organism: Cunninghamia lanceolata; assembly: GCA_027924645.1. Classification (NCBI taxonomy): domain Eukaryota; kingdom Viridiplantae; phylum Streptophyta; class Pinopsida; order Cupressales; family Cupressaceae; genus Cunninghamia; species Cunninghamia lanceolata. The sequence goes on from BSBN01000905.1 coordinate 1,008,655, forward strand.
TCACTGTATATGACTGTATATTTGAATAGCAGCAATGCAAGTCCTTCTATATGCTCTCACCATCTACCTCAAACGTTTTCTTCTACAGATAGATCAATCCAACCGTTGCCAAGAAGAAGGCAGTTATAACAGCGGTTGCTAGAAGGGAATAAGTCTGAGGATACAGAAGAACTGCAGATCCGTTACACATTGGGCTTCACATAGATGCCACGTGCCCAACAATCTCCCACTTGAAGACCAATGGGATCGGTAATGAAGCTGCTCTGAGAGAGATCCCCTTCGTGAAGTTCAGTGTCACAGAGGAACAAGACCGAGAGAAGATCTACAGAATTCAAACTTCTCTCGAGGAACAATCTTTGTTAATGCATCCGCCAGATTAACCTTAGTGTCAATCTTTGTGACCTGCAACTTGCCTTCGTCAATAAGATGGTGGATAAAATGGTAACGAAGGTCAATATGTTTTGTTTGACTGTGGAACGCTGCATTTCTTGACAAGTGAATAGCACTTTGGCTATCACAAAATAATGGAAATACTAATTTCAGATAGCCCAGTTCTGTCAACAAACACTCAAGCCATATCATTTCTTTGGCTCCTTCTGAGAGCGCTATGTATTCAGCCTCTGTTGATGACAGAGCTACAGTTTGTTGCAATCGAGAGACCCAAGTAATGGCTGCCCTAGCAAATGTAAAAACATAACCAGTGGTAGATCAGCGTTTGTCTAAATCTCCGGCCATATCAGAATCTACATAACCACGAAGCTGAAAGTCAGTACCTCCAAAACATAAATAGAAATGTGAAGTACCTTTCAAGTACCGAAGAATCCACTGAACTGCCTGCCAGTGAAGTTTGCCCGGATTACTCATGAATCTGCTCACAACAGCAACAACTTGTGCTATGTCCGGATGAGTACACATCATTGCATACATGAGACTGCCGACTGCAAAGGTATAAGGAACAAACCTCATATGTTCTTCTTCTTCCTGATTTTTTAGACACATAGCTGAAGATAAGTGGAAATGATCAGCCAAAGGAGTAGATACCAGTTTAGCATGAGACATATTAAATCTGTCCAACACTTTGGCAATGTAGCTTGCTTGGGACAACCTGAGTTCTCTTTTATTTCTGTTTCTGAATATGTGCATCCCAAGTATTTTTTTGGCTGGTCCGAGATCTTTCATGGCAAAACGAAGAGCCAATTGTTGCTTCAGCTGAGCAATAATCTGAATACTAGTACCAGCTACTAACATATCGTCAACATAGAGCAATAGTATGACAAACTCACTAGTATTGAGCCTCTTGTAGTAAACACAAGGATCTGATTCACACCGAATAAAGTGGTTATCAGTCATGAAGCGGTCAAATTTTAAATACCATTGTCTTGGAGCTTGCTTCAACCCATACAAACTCCGCTTCAACTTGCAAAATAAATGCTCCTTACCTGGTTGAGCAAAGCCTTCAGGCTGCTCCATGTATAAACCCTCATCAATGTCTCTATGTAAAAACATTGTTTTCACATCGAGTTGCTCAAGTTCTAAATCCCAAATGGCAACTAAACCCAACACAGCACAGATAGTGTCCATTCTGACAACTGGAGAAAAGATTTCAAAAAAATCAATACCTTTTTGCTGATCAAACCCCTTGACGACTAATCTGGCCTTGTATCTTTTACTTCCTCCGTCTTCGTCTTTCAAGCGATAAATCCATTTGTTCTTAAGAGGCTTTCGATTTGGCGGAAGAGGAACCAAATCCCAGGTTTGATTAACGCTCAACAACTCCATTTCTTCATTTATGGCGGCCATCTAGTTTTGTGCATTTTCATGCTTGCAGGCTTGTTTGTAAGTTGTCAGCTCTACATAATCAGAGAGCAATAACTCATAGTCATCGTATTTTACCAGTCTCCGCTTCTCATGGGTAGACCTCCTCAATTGTGTACCTTGCTCTGGTTGGATATTGGAATCCAGATTGAGTCTTTGGAGTAAGTGTTGAACATCATCAACCTCTATTTGTAGAGGCCCTTGCAGAAAACTCCCCTGCCTCTGTATTGTGCTCTGTGCACCTTTAGTGCTTTGCTGAGTCAAACTACTCTGTTCAGGTAGTAATCCTTGTATCTGTTCAAGAGAAACCTATGCATTTGTTTGAGGCTGCGTGGGGCCATGCAAAAGGTGTGTTGTAACTAGTGAAGGCAGCAAAGGCTGCGTTGGAGGGTGTAAAGGCAGCGCTGACTGATGAAGTGGCTGCGTGGACTGTGCAAGAGGCAGCGTTTGGCCATAGGGAGGCAGTGTTTGGTGAGTTAAAGGCTGCGAATGAAGTTCTGAAGGCAGCAAAGGCCGCGTTGAGCAATCAATAGGTGGCATTGACCAAATTAATGGCTGCGTTGGCTGTTTAGGAAACAACGATTCAACTAATGAGGGCAGTGGATGGTCATTGGAGACATTTGGGGGTTGCGTTGGATGTAATGAAGGGACTGGCTATGTAGTATTAGTTGATGGCAGCGATTGGGATGTGGACTATGTAGCAACTAAGCTGGGTAGACCACTTGGGGACTGGGTGAGAATTGTGCACCCAACTGAAGGCATAGCACTTGAAGTAATAGGAGCTCCAGACAGATAAGAATGTATAGTTGTAACAAGTGGCTGGGAAAAAGAGATGGTAGGTTGCTTGGCCTTACCATTATCAAACAAGTCGACATCAACATATTCTGGTAGAGGTGAATTGCAAGAGTGCAAACCTGGAAACTCCCGCTCGTTAAACACAACATCGCGGCTACGAATTATAGTCTTTGCAATAGGATCCCAAAGATGAAAGCCAAACTGATCTTCACCATAGCCGAGAAAAACACATCTTTTTGACTTAAAATCCAACTTAGTTCTCTGCTCTTTTGGAATGTGAACAAAAGCGGCATAGCCAAACACCCGCAAATGCTGATAGGAAATTCGCTTTCTGAGCCATGTCTCCTCAGGTATGTCAAAATCTAGCCTGGATGAAGGAGCTCGATTGATTAAATACACAGCAGTATTACATGCCTCTGCCCAAAACTCTTTCCCCAATCCGGCATTGGAGAGCATACATTGAGCTCGCTTAAGTATCGTGCGATTGAGTCTTTCAGCTGCACCGTTTTCCTGAGGTGTATAAGAGACGGTTTTGATCCGTCGAATACCATGGTCTGTACAAAAAGAATCAAACTCCGAAGAGCAATATTCTCCACCATTGTCTGTTAGTAGGCATTTAATTTTATGCCCAATCTGGTTTTCAACTGAAGCTTTAAACATCTTAAATTTTGAAAAAACTTCAAATTTTCTATTCAACATATAAATCCAGATTTTTCGAGTGCAGTCATCTAGAAATGTGACAAAATAATTTGCTCCACCGAAAGAAGTTACCTGAGTTGGACCAAAGACATCGGAATGAACAAGTTCCAACGGAGTGGTTTTCTTGTCATGCCCCGTTCTCACGAAACTGGTCCGGCACTGTTTGCCATAAAGGCAATGTTCACAGAATTCTAAATTGATGGAGTTGAGGCTTGGAAGCTGATTGCGCTGAAGCATAACTTGAAGACCTTTTTGGCTCATATGACCGAGCCTCTTGTGCCATATTTCAGACCCACTGTCCATAGCCGACAAGGCAGCTCCCACTTCACCGAAACAGTCCAGAATGTATAGATTACCTTGCTTCTTTCCTCTTGCCATTACTAAAAGCCCTTTTGTAATTTTCCATGAGTCAAGAGAAAATTTAACATTGCATCCATTTCCTATAAGCTGACTGACAGAAATTAAATTTCTTTTTAATAGAGGCACATATCTAACATCCGTCAAAGTTAGTTTGTCACCATTTTTCTGATTCATTATTACATCTCCTTTTCCTAAAATCTCACATTCTTTATTGTCACCCAGAAATACCTTACCGAATGTGCCTTCTTGAAAATTCGTGAAAGCTTGACGGCATGAAGTTGCATGAAAAGAGGTGCCGGAGTCAAGGACCCACGAATCTGCATTTGTATCACTTGCTGATAGGACCAAAACACCATCACTTGCAGTGTTTGCTTGATTATTTGTGCTCACGTTGCCTTGAGCTTTCTTATAGTTCCAACAATTTTTCTTATTGTGTCCAGGTTTTCCACAAAACCAACATGAACCAGTTCTGCCCCTAGACTTCGATCATGGACCAGATTGTGACCTTCTCCGGTTGTTGTATCTACCTCTTTCATGGTTTCTGCCCCTATTGTTTATGCTTACAGCTGTTAGAGCATCGCCGGATGAAGGTTCCTGATGTTTCCTTCTCATGTCTTCGCTGAGAAGAGTAGCTGCAACTTCATCAAAAACTAATGTACTCTTGGCTGCTACAGAAGTGCTCACAGCCATGACAACACCTTCCCAGCTATGTGGTAAGGAACACAGCAGCAGAATCGCTTTAATCTCAGGATCTAATTTGATGCTCACCGAAGCTAATTGAGAGACTAAGGTGTTAAACTCATTCAGATGGTTGGACATCACCCCTCCTTCTCTCATTTTCAGGTTATATAATTTCTTCATAATAAAAACCTTATTTGACGCCGAAGCAATTGCATACATACTGGAGAGCTTTTCCCAAAGCGCTTTCGTATTGATCTCATTTGAGACATTAAATAAAACATTGCTTGACAATGAGAGAAATATTGTTGCCTTCGCTTTCGAATCCAGTTTTTCCCAGTCTTCATCCGTCATAGTACCTTGTCCTTTGGCTTTCCCTTGTAAGGCGAGAGACAAGTCCTATTTGATGAGAAGAGACTCCATGTGCACTTTCCAAAGACCAAAGTTTTGACCTGTAAACTTTTCTATTTTCCATTTCTCCGAGTCATCCATTCTGATTGCTATGCAGGTTCCCCAAAAAAAATTTTACAGTCTCCTAGATTGAGCTACACACAAGCTTTGATACCAATTGTAAATACTAAAACAGAAATGAAAAACAGCAAAGAACAGCAATATTAAAACAAGAACTCAGAATGAAAGAAACAGGACAGCACACACAGAGCAATACGACAGTTTAACGTGGTTCACCAATGTTGGCTACATCCACAACGAAGGGTGATCATATTATTCACAATACATCTCTCTCTTACACTCTATTTACAGAGTATCCCGTACATCACTGTATATGACTATATTTGAACAGCAGCAATGCAAGTGCTTCTATATGCTCTCACCATCTACCTCAAACATTTTCTTCTACAGATAGATCAATCCAACCGTTGCCAAGAAGAAGGCAGTTATAACAGCGGTTGCCAGAAGGAAATAAGTCTGAGGATACAGAAGAGAATAAGTCTGAGGATACAGAAGAACTGCAGATCGGTTACACATTGGGCTTCACATAGATGCCATGTGCCCAACAAGGCCTAGCAACTGATGATATCTGGTTAATGACATGACATAATAACATAAGTGGTCGTATCTCTCTCCACTCTTTCCTGCTTCCAAATTTGGACTCTTGGAGATGGGAAGGTTGAGGTCAGAATAATGTGAGTTTACTTTGTAAAGTCTGGAAATGGTTGTCCTGCTGTTTGCAGAGGTTAGTTATTTTGTAGCAGTTCATATGATAAGTCTTGTTCGTAAATATCATCTTTTGGAAGGTACTATCCAATTCTTTGTCTTGAGATTCTCTGTCATGAACCGTGGATGCCAAGAATAGTAATCTTTTCACTTCTCAATAAATTTTCTTGGAAGATTTGGGCTGTTTCTGTGTCTTGAAGAGCGTGGACTTTTATCCCACAGTAGAAACTTAAAACTTGTCATCTCTGTTACAAAATGCTTTACGTGGGTAATCGTCTTACGTTTATCAAAAACTAATTTATGGAAAAGCAATAATGAAGTTCATTTAAAAGCAGCATAACATGTGCAATAGACTGGGACAACGATGACAACTAAAAAGAATAACATAAGAGGTCTGCTCCCGTCTTATAATATCATATATATAGAAAGATTCTTTAGTAGGTAAATTGGTTGGACACACTCTATTTAAATATTATCCACTTCAATGGTCAAACAATCAATAGCAATTTTACACCTCATTCACAACAAAAAATGGTAAATATTTGTCTTATTTTTATTGGCCAAAATTGACCTTTGACTTTTGAAGTGGATAATATTTAAGAATAGCCGGTTGAACAGACGCGTGGTAATCACTTGTATTGAACACGTTATAACCTAGACCACGACTTATAAAATAACCAAATATAGCTATACAAATACATGCTTGGTGGAAAACACACTAAAAATTCACCTAGAATTTGCAATATCAATGGGCTCCATTCACCTTTTAAGTGAGTTGAGGTGCAAAAGTTATTCATTCCAAGTTATTGCCTAAAATGTAACGACATTCCTTAGCATTTTTTTTTTTTTTTAAAAGACCATAAAAAAATGTAATCTCCAATGCATAGTTTGAAGCATATTATTGAAATTATTTTGTGCTTTATTTTTATGGTCTAAAGTTTTTAAGATAGTGTTGTTAGTATCTCATTGAAATTAACTTATTTTTGAGTGGTTTTATTCTTAATAAGGATGTGAGTATCCCATAGGCATGAGTGCTCCATTCATCTTAGGAATTGAAGAGACTTGGGGCTTTGGATTAAGATCTTGAATTTATTAAGAACATGTTTAGAAGCAACTTACGATGAATAGATTGGATTATGAAGTATTTGGAGGATCGACCCTTTCATATCTTATAGGTCTTGAATTTATCAAGTACTCCTTCATATCTTGGAGTATGTTATTTCATATCTTTAAGAAATCTTATCCATTTATCTCCTTCATGTGTTTCATTAAAAGGAATTTGATCAGCAAAGAAAATTCTTATCATAATTTAGTGAAGAATAAGGGGCCAAATGAATGAAAACATTTGCAATTTAACACCACATAAAGTGAACCTAGTTGCTACCTTCTATTATGGCCTTACATCTATCTATCTATCAATTTTGAATGTCACTATGGGTTAATGGTAGTTAAATACAAATATTTGCTTAATGAAATCTTTTAACAAGAGAAAAAATCTATTAGAGGGAATTTCTTGAACATGTTAGGAAAAATGATTAGCATGAAAATTCATTGATATCATTTATAAAATAAATTATTAGCATTTCCTAACCTACTTTGATACCATGTTAGAAATTAGAATCTTAGGTTACTAATCATCGCAACTAAAGTATAAGATAAATGAAATGAGAATTACAAGATGCACATATTCAACACATTACACAATGTGTACATGAGGAAAACCTTTTTAGGTAAAAAACCTCATAAAGCATCATTGATTCTAAAACACTTACAAAATTATTTATAAATATATAGGCAGAATCTGGGGATATAACTTCTCCTCACATCCACATTGCTAATAATACCTTTTGTGCATAGTGAAAGAACTCACTATAGAACTCCAAATTTATTTTCTTCTCAATGAGAGAGAACTCCATAAATATAGAAGGGGTGGAAAAATACCTGAAGGGGTGTTATTCACACCTATTCAAAACTACCATTTATAAATAATTAATAATCTAATAGTTTATTACTTATTATTAATAATTAAATGATATATGCTTTTTAAAACATACAATAAGCATAGGGTTTTACAACCTTATATTAGAACAATATATAAATGCTATAAGGGTATTGACCCCTAATAACATTATGTTCTAACAATGCTACACAAAATTTAGTGTAAAACAAAAGATAAGAAGACCTATCAATTATTCAGGGTTTTATAATACTACCTATGGTTGATTGTGCATCTAGAACCTCAGAGGGGTTATCTTCCATGGAAAGAAAGGGTTTTAATATATACAAAATCCTCCTTAAAACTAGATCATTTTTATTTGTGTAGATTTTTTCTCAGACCTCCCAATGACCATTTTTAAAGAATTTATAGTCTATACAGAGCTCAACAAATGATGATCATAGTGATGGTGGGTATAGTTGGAGGTGTTCCTACATAGGTTAGTTACAAGTGAAAAATCTCTTTTACATTTGAAATGATAATTTTTTAAAAAATCTAGCTTAGATTTGATTGTAATAAAAATGTTCATTTAGATGTTTAAAATGTGTTTATCCAATTTGAATTTGAAAACTTGAATGTTTTGTGTGTTTTAAACATATTTTTAAATCTTTGGGTGTGACTAGAGAAACCATCATTGGGAAACCTGTGGTAGTTGCAAGATCACTAGTGTCATAGATCAAAAATCATCATGATAGTCTTACAAAAGCCCTAACAGTTCTAATCAAAGAGAAAAAGTCTTAATTTCTTTTTATGTTTTAATTTGTAAATTTTAAGGATTTTGATTGAGGAGACATTGTACTGACTCCTTTTAGTGTTGATACATTAGGTGGATTAGAGCCAAGGAGTAGGAGCGGCTCTCAAAAATTCTCAATGTACTCACAAATGTAGATTGGGTTTTCCTAGAGGGAACATGATTGAGGAGGACTACTAGGAACACACATATCCCATTGTTCAACATCATCTTTTGTGGCATTTTGACCTTCTGGGATACAAATTAGAAAACCTTTCAATTTTTATAGGTTCAAGGAGATTAAACCATCACTCTCTTTGATTCATACAAAACTCTTGAAGTGTTTGTTAGAAGGCACATGTTGGTTTTAAGTAATCCTAAATATTGAAGAGAGGGTGATCTAGCTAGGTTTCATATTTTGGGGATCAACCAAGGTAGGAGGACATTAGCAGGATGTGGGGCACCTACTTATTTGATACTGAGAGAGAGCTCACATTTAGACCTTTTAGAAATCCATTATTGGAACCCTTGCAACCAGACTCATTAGTGACAAGGGGGGATAAGCAATTGTAAAGATGGTCTCCTAATATTTTAGAGGGAGGTCATGGGTGTAGGTTCAATTAGGGTGTTGACATACTAACCCTTAGATAGTTGAAGATTTATATAAGATTGCACAATTGGGAGAAGAGTCGATGAACTTCCCCTCAGTGGTCGTGGGATGGTTTTTGGAGCATGTGAGTTGATATCAAAGGGGATAGGGCATCGATGGCATTGCGACACTAGGAGTAGCCAAGTGGGGAGGACTCCCATGTTTCACTCTTGGCCTAAGGATGCGAGTAACCCTCACTGCGACAAACGTGATAGTAAAGCATTGATGACATGGTATGTTTTTAAACTTGTACTTCCTTATAGGGGATTGATTACAACCAAGACAAGTTTATGTCTTCACCTCTTTCCTCAAGGTAAGCCCTATTATGCTTATCAACACAACAATTTTTCAACTATGCACGTTAAGGGAGAAAGGTGCACGAATTATGAAAGGTACATTAGCATTAGACCAAGCTAAGATAGAGGAACTAATCTACGCATCATGACCTTATCCGCAACAACACAATTTTCAACATTTTTTTTCTAAGCTCATCTAACTATTGATCCATACGTCAATTTCAAATTCTAATTATTTATTACAATACATTAAAAATAAATTAATCTTAAAATAATCAAAGTCTTCACATTATTGAAAACAACTAAATACTCTTATCCTTCTTTGACTATTTAATTTAAAATTCTTTAATATTTATTTATTGTTTAATCATTTCTATTAAATCTAAATCATATTGTAATAAAAAAACATTTATTTTTTCCCACAATATTTAAAATTTCAGTATATATATAAAATTAAAATAAATTGGTAGTTATTAGTATTAAATATATTTTCAAAACATAAACATTTTCTTATGATCTAATGTTATCATATGTATGATGTTAGAATTAATTTTAAAAATAATATTACACACAACTTTTAGGTACCTTGAATATTTCATCCCATCTCCTTTAATAATTTTGTTTTCCACACTTCAAAATTTTATTGTTGGGATTTATGTGGGGTGTCCTTAAGCGCCCTCTTGTTGGGTCTCACCCATTGTCTAAGTTCTTAATTGGAAAAGATAGTAGGTATTAAGGTTTTTAAAAGTGAAAAGTTTATATAGATGTATGTATGTGTATAAAGTATTTTTTTTTAATTATTATTTTTTATTTAAATTACTCTTTTATTAGTTTGGTTTGTGTCTAGAGAGATCATTTATGGGGATCTTTTCTCACGATTTTATCGCCGAGACTATTATACTGGGGTCTCAGTCTCCAAGGCATTATCATCTTGTCTAAACCCACAAGCTCATCGACCCAGTGAAGCAGGTTGTGAGCACACCAGCCCAACAAAGACCCAAGGCCTGCGAGCTCATTGACCCAATGAAAATTTGAACCTTAATGACAATCACAACAACCACATAAACTCACCACCACATTATGCTCTTATGAACATTATATTTTTAATTATTATTATTTAATAACTTAGTGTATAAATATGTGCATTGTACTCTTTACGAAATTTATACTAGAACCAGACTTCAAATACTTCAAAGTGAACGTGTCTTGACTCACTTGGTGTTTAGACTTTTTATATATTTAAAAATGCGTATTCTCACTACCAATAATTGAGAAATGTTTCTATAATAAGTATGTAAATGTTTTTTTTTTTCGTCAACGTTTCATGGAATTTGACCAGCAATATGGTCTGTCATAATTTCTTTTATATATGGCAACTTGTATTGGAGTGCCGAGGCCATTGCCGGGGAAATTGCCGTTGTCTTGTATATGAGATAAACATAATCTTGTTTTATAATTAGGTATTCTCCTAGATGTAATTCTCATACATCTATTTAAGGAAAAGTATCCCCTGTTGTAAATCCCAAAGCCATGGGCGCTCCGTGGGTTTTACTGGTTATTTTCATTGTGGTGATTTGTGCGGGTGAGAGCAACGGTCAAGAGCAGAAGACAGTGTCTCGTCTCTCTTCTGCTCTTCTCAATTCTTCTGGTTGGAAACCCAACGACAACACGTACTTGGTTTCTTCAGATGGCACGTTTTGTGCTGGGTTTTATAACGTGACGGCAGATCGTTATGCCTTTGCTGTCTGGTATGCCAACGATTCGCAGCGAACTATGGCATGGATGGCCTACTCAACTTCTCTTGTGGGCGGCAACTCTTCTCTGACCTTACAACACGGGGCTCTCTCCATTTCAGATGAGAAAGGTGTAATTGCGTGGACGAGTAAGAACACACCTAATTCTAAGGATGCCATGGATCTTATTTTGCTGGACTCAGGCAATCTGGTGTTCAATACAAGCCAGACCCCTCAGTGGCAAAGCTTTATGGAATTCCCCACATTTAATCTTCTTCCAACACAGAACTTCAGCACAGAAGATGCCTTGCAGTCGAGATTGGCAAATGGTACTTATAGCAGAGACGGCAACTACTATTCTTTTTCTATAGAGAAACTGACCAACAAACTTTCCTTGTATTATTACACGAGGGAAGAGGAAGGGCGGGCACCGAAATGGTACTGGCAGTCAGAAGGCAGCTTCCCGACAGTTACTCTGGACAATTCTGGGTTTCTGAATAGCAGCGTGATCGATACAAGTATCTTGATCATGGCGTCCGACCGGGGCGAGGAGGGGTTGTTGAGAAGATTGACTTTAGATGGAGATGGAAACCTGCGCATATACAGTCGGAAAATAAATTCTTCTTCTTCATGGGATGTAGTGTGGGAGGCCGTCTTAGCACACTGCCAAATCCATGGAGTTTGTGGAGAGAACGCTGTGTGTAAGATAAACTCGGCCTGGGAACCAACCTGCAAATGTCCGCCTGGTTTCGACCAGAGCCCCGTCGATAATCGAAGCTGCAAGCCGCACAATGATATCAAGAATCTCACCAATGTAACATTTGTGCCGCTTGATTTCGTTAATTATGACGGATGGAATTCAACACAAGTGCAGGCTACAAGATTACAAGACTGCATAGAGTTTTGTAGGAACAACAGCAGCTGTATGGGTTTCGCATACTACCTGGACACGGGAAATTGTGCGTATCAACTCGGCAAATTGGTGAACGGATATTGGTCTCCAGAAGCGCACACGCGCATGTATTTGAAGATCTCTGCAAGCGAGGAAGAAGCTCCGAATCTCTTTGATGGATTGGTCTCAGTAGTCGAAAATGTTTGTCCGATCCTTTTAAAAATTCCATTCCCCCCGAAGGTTTCAGACCACACAACGCAAGATCTCATCATAATCTGCTTCTTGTTCGGCGTGGAGCTGCTGTGCGGGGCTTACGCCTTCTACGCTTTTCTGAGGAAGTACTCAAACCTCAGAGACATGGCCCGAATGTTCGCGCTGGATCTTCTTCCTTCCGGCGGGCCTAAGAGATTCTCGTACGCAGAACTGAAAGCAGCCACCAATGACTTCAGCAATATACTGGGGGAGGGAGGATTCGGGCCAGTCTACAGGGGCCTTCTGCCCGATCAGAGGCAGATTGCAGTTAAGAAACTGGAAGGGCTTCATCATGGAGAGCAACAATTCTGGGCAGAGGTGACCATCATAGGGCGAATCCATCACCTGAACCTTGTTCGCATGTGGGGATTCTGCGCAGAAGGGGAACACAGATTGCTGGTGTACGAGTACATACCCAACGGGTCGCTAGAGAAGCATTTGTTCAAGAGGGAGGGAGCGAATGCAATTGAGTGGGGCGTCCGATACCGCATAGCGTTGGGAGTAGCGAGAGCCATCGCTTACCTGCACGAGGAGTGCCTGGAATGGGTTCTTCATTGTGACATCAAACCGGAGAACATTTTGGTTGATGAGAACTTTTGTCCTAAGGTTTCTGATTTTGGATTAGCTAAATTGGTTGAAAAAGAACGCAGCCTGAATGTGTCTAAGATCAGAGGAACGCGGGGATACTTAGCACCGGAGTGGTTTGAAATCCATCCCATCACAGCAAAGGCTGATGTGTATAGTTTTGGAATGGTACTTTTCGAAATGGTTAGTGGGGAAAGGAATTTGAATGTTTCCAATTCAGCTGAACGGAACAGTGATTTCTATTTTCCTGAATGGGCATTCCAGATGGTGATGGTAGAAAGAAAAACAGAAGAGGTGGTTGATAAAAGATTAAGCGGAATAAGAGAAAACCAAAGTGAAATGGAAGCAGTGCAAAGAGTGGTGAAGACAGCGTTGTGGTGTATTCAGAGTCGCGCAGAGGAAAGGCCTTCGATGGGCAAGGTGGCGAAGATGTTGGAAGGCACCATAGAAATTGAGGATCCTCCTAAGCCCTCACTATTCCAGGACAGTGGTGGAGGTTTACAACCACCTTATAGCGGCATGAACTTATCCATCAAGAGTTCTGGACTTAGCCGCTTCTAATTGCTGCTGAGGAGGCATTATGTTAACCACTTTTGGCTCTGAATGGTGAAGCATTTCTCACTTTCTACCTAATCCATCCTTGTGCTCGTATGTGGGTCTACACTTTTTATTGTAAGCTTTTAAATAACAAATCAAAACGTTTCTTATAAACAATAGTGATAAATAAATAATTAAGAAAAAAAAACATTTCTGGGTTTGTAGTGTTTCTAATGTTTTTTTTAAGTTAAAAATAATGTGATTCTTATAATGAAACTTGTTACAAAGAATTTAATTTGTGACTCTGATATTGTAAAAGTGTATATTCTATCCTTTTATAATTAGTTTTGGTATTGTTGAAAATGTATTGTTATATTATTCAATTTATTTTGTTTAGTATATAAATTGACTTTAATCTTAAATTATTTATTTCTAATTGATCTTATATCTAGTTTACTATATTCAAACTTTAAAAACTTTTCTTCACAAGGTTAATTTCTTTAGAATTTAACTATTATTTCATTGACTCGTGCACTAAATATTTTGAGTTGAACGACTAGGATCTTGTAATTATAGACAATCCTAAGTCATTAGTCATGATTGCTGAGTAGGAATCCTCTATTAAAAAAGCATTTGCACTAAAACATTACATCAATACTACATCAACAATAACATCCTAAGCATTCTATTGTAATTGATAGTTTGCATGTTTCTCAATTTTATATATTTGTAAAGGGGTTTGACTACCATCAAGGAAGTCACCAATCTTCCCTTTGCTTTACACTGGGCCTTGTTATTCTTTTTAGCACAATCCCTTATTCAAAAACATGTATCAAAGGTAGAAGTGAAACATGAAATGACACATCATTAGAGGAGAAATCTGCGATGTACAAACTATACCACATGGAGGAAAAGTCTCCTAGACCAGACCATAGGCTTAACCTAGTCTTGTATCAATTTAGATCTTAGTTAAGGATTCTTCATAGGTCATAAAGTGCATCAATCCAATTTCATATTCCTAATTTTGATTGCCAATCATAGTGAATTATCAGAATGATCAATTATTAAAACAATAAAAATTGACAAAACCTAACCCTTCTTGTCCCCATGTCATCTTATCATTATATTTATGTCTTAACTCTAATAATGTAAGTTTGATTGTGTTTATTAATTGATCATTTAATTAGACTCTAAATTAATCATAAGATGATTTATTTCCCTACATTTTGGTGAACTTGAAGATTCGTACCCAACCTACTACTTTGCACTATGATTTTAAGTGGATGCAAGATCATCATGGGCCAAACAACAACCTTAACTAGCAATGAACATGTTATAAATTAGACTTATGTAACTTCACATAACAAATCAAGGGACTTATTCATAAAATCTAAAAAAATAGTAATAAAAGTTCTAGGAAATTGAATGTAGTTTATGGAATCTCATTTTTTCTTAACTAATTTTAAATTAATTTGGTAAAAATTAGATATTTTAAAGTGGTGCTACTAAAATCTTTAGAAAAAAGAAGTAGATGACTTTCTAACCAACCTAATTGGAAGGAAAAATTATATTTTCATCAAACCTTGTATACAAGTAAATGACACATGGGCAGATGCAATACATATTTTTGTGAAATATTTTTATATAGTAGGCATGAGTTTTCCACAATCCATGATAATGAGTAAAGAGCTTTTGGATTCAACTGTGTATGTTTTGTCTCAACATTTCATATCATGCTCAATGATCCATCATCAGGAAGAGGATAGCAAACATATCAGAAAGCAGACTTGATCTTGTTTAAAAAGAAGTTAGAGGGAGAGGATGCCCAAGGAGAGGAGGAAGGAGAGAGAAAAATTAAAAAGAAAAAAAGCAAAAAGAGAGTGAAAAGAAAAAGGAAAGAAGCTAAAAAAGACAGTGAAGAAGCCGTGTAAACATTTAACAAAGCAACTTAATAATTGTTTTTATATAATTATTTTTTAATTTTAACGAGACTTTTAAAAAACTTTAAAAGTTTATTTTTAGCCAGCGTAACATAGTCAGAAAAAGGAAATTCAAACTTTTTTCTCTAAGACTACAACAAAAAAAGCCTAGAGTATGACACAACTTTTGGATTTGAAAAATGATACACACATTGAAAGTTATGAGTGTTTATTTATAAGAAAAATTTATACATAGTGCATCTACAAAACAAATAGTTAATTATTAAAATTGTAATTATCTAAATGAATTACATTAGAATCATGAGAGTTTCCTCTACAAACCTTTTTTTAATTAATTTTGGATTAAAATGTTTCTTATCTTTGAGGAATAAGTTGTGAAAAATTTCAAGATAACACTAAGAGTGTGATTTTGTAAGTTTTTAGCAAGTTTTGGGACTCACACTTTGCTAAATCCAAGCTCAACCATTGGAGTATAGACCTATTTAGTGGTGAATCTTTGTCAAATGGTGAATAGTTCAAATCAGGGCTTCCATTTTTAGAAAATAGGACAAGCTATAAGGGGAACTAAATTGCCACACTTTTATAAAAATTTAGTTTAGTGCTAGTTGAATTTCCTAAGCATTATTTTATTAAACTTTTAAATTGAATTGTTTTTCCATAATAAACAATACTTGATTGGAGCCTAATGGCCTGAAGTTTATAATACACATTACAAATTTAAATCATATTCATCATTGATATTATATTCCTTCTTATTTTAGGGGCCATATTGCCATTACTATTAAATTCCCACTTACTTTTGGAGCAATATTCACTTTAAAATTAAAATTTGGTAGGATTTGACTCTTATAAATTGTATATAATTAGGTTTTCAAGGGTTGTGTTGTGGCCTCTTAGTGTAGGCTAAGTTGTAGACAAACCTCATAGCCCTATGACAATAACAAGACCATCGAGCATGAGTTGCCAATATTGTGTTGTGATATGTACAACACTTGTATTCTTATTTCTCTCCTTTATTATAATGGACTCTAAAACTGGCCTCAAATCTAATGATTACAAAGAATATAGGTAGTGTAGAGTTCAATTACTACTATTACTTTTTTAATGTTTGTATGGATAAGAAATTTAGATCTTGTCTACAATTTGTGATAGGTATCCACTTTATAGTTTATACAATGCTTACAATGGCTCTTGTGGTCTTGTTCCTCCAAGATAAGGGATGAATAGGACTACCGACCCATGTGATCAATAAATAAATCATGGCGATTCATATATGGATTTCAAGCTTCTAATGAAGTGTATTTAGTTGATAAAAGGATTGTTCTTATTGATCTTTAATTTTTAGATGAATTTTGTACAAAAATTTACATGTTAGAATAAATCAACTTGTACATTACTAAATCTTTAATTTTTTTCCTCCCCAAATATGTGAAAGGATAAATCTTCATTGAGCACCATTAATTTCCTCTCTAGGTTAATGGTTCTAATTTCATTTTGGGGGGTAATAAGCACATTTCATTTAAAATATTTACCCAACCCATTACTTCTTTTGGGTTGTTTGATTATTTATTGATAAATGGTTGTTAAATAAATAATTGAATGATCTAAAATAAATACTAGGTTGAAGATTTTAAATGGCACATACTTATTACCTCTTAAAATAGAATCATAACCATATGGTCAATAGGACAATATAAGGTGTTGTTTCATTCATAGCCTAGAGTCTTCTTTTTATGGCATGTAATTTTCAAAATACTGCCTTCCCAATAGTAGATTTGTGTTTCCCCCTTGACCTCCACAAGGGGGTACTACCCCTTGACACTATCAGTTGCTGCTACCCCCCAAGCATCTACTCTAGCATTATGAAAAATAAAAGAATATATGGGGGACTATGCTAACCAATTGTGTAGATATTGGACCCACAATTTAGATAACATTTAATTTTATGGTTAGCCTATTGAATGCACAAGACAACTGAGAGGGGGGGGGTCTGAATCAGTTGTATCATAAACTTCAAACCCTCACAAACATTCAAGGTGTCAAGCAACTAATCTTTGGTAAATTGATTCAAAATTTCTAATTCTTCAATAGCAAAAATCTTATGACTGTAAGCTTTAGGAAGAGTTATGAGTACCTCCAAAATCACTTCTTTATCATCTATACATCCACTAAGTCCTTTTATGCCATTGACAACTTGTAATGTTTTCATCTTTAGACATTCGCATGGTCTCATATGTGAGCTTCAAATTCTACATTTTAGCTTGTTTAACCTTATCATCTCCTTCATAAAACTTTTCAACTCTTTCCAAATCTCATTAGTAGTTTTCAAATTCACAAATTTCACCAATTTAGAATTAGTACTTGACCACTCAAAAGAGCATGCTTTGCCTTACCATCGATTTCATGAGCTTTGATTTCTTCAGTAGTTCTTATACCATTCTGAGGTATAGTGTAATTAGACTCAATGGATCTCCATATCTCATAACCAAGAGAAATCAGAAAAGCTTCCATCCTTACCTTCCAGAGTGCAAAGTCAAATTCATCAAATAAGGGAACATCCTTCTTGTGCACCATCCCAGATCTACCTCAAGCTGTTAAGCTCTCTGTTGGTGTCATCCACCTCCCAGGAGCACCATCTGCAACAAACCTTCATAGAAAATGAGAGAGGCAACACAAGGCCATTTCACCAAATAAGGAGTGAATAAATTTGAGATACATAATTTACATATTGTACAGGCTTTTTAATGCCATGAAAATTAGGTGACAGGTTTGAAACTTCCTGATACGAGAAACACAACTACCCTAATTGATTAAATGCACTATTAAACTATAATGCAAGCCTAAGTAAACTTAAGCGGGTAAATGGTAAAAACTATTTACTCCAACACCCCCCCTTAAGTGCAACTTAGGGAGAATTATTATGCAATATGAAGATACAATATGGGTCCTAATTACACAACCATGTTAGGTACCCATTTACAATGCAAAAAAAAATCTCTCACAATTGGAGAAAAGGAGAAAAACCTTGTGGGAAAAAACCCCTCCCCAAAAGAGAAAGAAAAATAAAAAATGATGCATGGCGGATGGAGGACTTAATCACATCCCCCTAAGTACTACATACATCATGTCTATATAATCAATGGCCCCCCCATAAGAGGGAAAGAGAGACACTATGTAGCCCCCCCATAATGTGTAATCACCTACAAAAATGGTAAGTGCTTGAAGATAAGACATAATCCAATGTCGACAAACAACTTGCCTTCATTTTGGAAGAAACAAAACCAAGTACAAATGTAGGTATGCTTCCCACTCTAGATAGGAATTGAAAGAAAGAAGAATGAAAATGTATGATGATGTCTCTAAGATCTGTTCATGTGTCTCCAAAAGCTTGGAAAATGACACCACGAGCCAATTAGGAACATGCCCAATCACAATAGAAGGTGACAAACAAGGTACCACTGGAAACTGATCTTAAACATTCTCCAAAGACAAATATGGAGTGACAACAGTTGTACCACAACTATCATCAAATAGGAGGGATATACCCTCAAATGTGTCTTCCAAGTCAGAAATATGAGATTCTACGAACAAGGAACTAATGTCCAACAAATACAAATCCTAATCAGGAAGACAATGATACACTAGTTGTGATGAATCACTGGATGTGCTCAATGAGTCACCATCAAGAGATGAATGGTCCTCCTGAACATGAATGATAGGAGCCTCAATCAATGACTCTGTACAAGGAATCACTGAAGGTGAAGGTACATCAACTGTCTTTGATGGAGAAGGAGTTTCTGAAGAACCCTTGTCATCCTCATCTGAGGATTCAAAGTTTTCCAAAACTTCAAACTCCTGCATAGTAGCATGATCATAGGGTATCCTGTCTGAAAAATGAAGAGGCACAAGACAATCTAAAACAAGGTCATTTGGGAATAACTGAGTATCAGGATCTCCATGTATTTCCTAAATTTTAGTCCAAAGAATATGAGGACACTCAAAATGATCAATAGCATTCAAAGTGGCATTATCAATATGCATTGCAATAACTCCTAGGACATGATCCCTTTTGCAATTCCATGCAAATTTCTTACCATTAGTACTAGGAAGGGGAACTAGATTATACAAATGTGGCAACAAATGAAGCCATCTAATATGTTTTATCATACCATCTCCCCATTGTTTATAATTTCCCCTTTTCAACATAATCACAATAGGATGAAGTGAAAACCCCATAATGAACTATGACTAATCTCCAAAATTACAAAGACATTAACCTTCAACAACAAAATTAGAAATTTCCAAATATTGCAAATGAAGCCTTCAAATCAACAAAATTAGGCATATTTACCTAAACCACTATGAGCTTGGCAAAGTCAGCTTTCTGATGATATGTGGAATGCTAAAAATGGACTCCAGATGCCAAAGATATGCTCTGTGGAAGAAAAGTCACATATGGGGGCTTAATGCAACAATGAGGGAGCCAGATTAAGCTCTAGGTCATCCATTTGACCACCTTCTGCAAGTGAGCAAAAAATACACAACAAAGATGTTGCAAAATATGATGGCAATCATGCTAATCAATCATTGATCTCAAAGCCAATTCACAAAGCAAGCAAGTAGACCACACTGCCCACAAACCTTGCACAAAGACAAGATAGCCTTTTGTGAGACTTGCTCACAACAATCAAAGGCACTAGAATGCTATATGAAGAGCAAAAAGCTTCCCCTCACAGTGAATATTGGATTAAAATCCCAAATCACATTCACAACTAGCGTTGGTTGGGCCCACCTCCTCACGTAATGCATCAACTTGAAACCCTAATTAAATATTTGATAGCAAACTTTATAAACCATATGCTACTCAGAAATGGATATCCAACCAGCGGGGGTCTGTGTGTCTGGCTCGCTGAGGATCTGCACCTTAGATTTGATGGAGATTGTGCCTGCTCGCTGAGGATCTCGTGTGCCAAACTTTGCCTATCATGCTCCAAGCTCTCTGAAATGAATCTTTTCTCTTGGACAGCGCTCTTATCTACACAGGGGTGAGAGTATGGGCATGCAAAACTCTTTGAAATGAAGCTGCACAGGCCTATCTACTACTACTTATGAGGAATCGATCACCTTAGAAAAAAGCCTCATAATACGAAGATGTGATTTTGATGAAGGAAAAATAGTCATTTAAATTACCTCCAACTGCCTCCTCTGGTGTGGGCCGAAGCAAGCTAAGAAAGGACTACAAACAAGAATGAGGATTCCAACTAGAGACCCAACCACTTGCTCAAAAAGACATTCTACTACATGAATAAAGACTCTCATCCAACACAATACCACCCCAGTCATTGCCAGAAACATAGAAAGCACTTCCCAATATTCGTCAACAAGAGGAATTTATCAAAAATAATGCAGACATGCAACTTTGAAATTTGAAAATTTTCAAATGCTGAAAAAATAAGCGATCTCAAATACTCCATGAAAACTCTCAAAGGAAGGATTGCAAAATGGTTGGCTCTAATACCATGTTGGTGTCATCCACCTCCCAGGAGCACCATCTGCAAAAAACCTTCACAGAAAATGAGAGAGGCAACACAAGGCCATTTCACCAAATAAGGAGTGAATAAATTTGAGATACATAATCTACATATTGTACAGGGTTTTTAAAGCCGTGAAAATTAGGTGATAGGTATGAAATTTCCTGATACAGGAAACACAACTACCCTAATTGATTAAATGAACTATTAAACTATAATGCAATCCTAAGTAAACTTAAGCGGGTAAATGGTAAAAACCATTTACTCCAACACTCTCTTTTAAGGAACCTCATTCTTATACCAATTGTTGAATGCACAAGACAACTAAGAGGGGGGGGGGTAAATCAGTTGTATCATAAACTTCAAACCTTCACAAACATTCAGATTCACATTAACCTTTAAACTTGTTATGATGATTAAGCATGAAAAGTAAATAACATAAACTGAATCATAACATCACCAAACACAAGACAACACTAGATTTTATGTGGAAAACCCAAGAAGGGAAAAACCACAGTGACTATTAGCTCACAATATAAAGTAGTAGCAATACCGAATTACAAAAGGCTCACTACCCAAAAGAAAGAAAGAAAGAAAGGCTCACTACCAAAGGACTCACTGTCTAGAAGAAAGAGATAGAAGAGAAGTCTCACTGCCAAGGATGAATTGATATAATTGCATCTAGCCTATGCATGGAGTACAGTTCCAGTTAAGCTCAATATTCACCACAATACAAACATCACAATTGCAACAACACTAAAAAATAGTAGACACCTTCTACTCACTGCATCTAGTAGCCTAACACGTGAAAGCTCTTACTGCTCTAATCAAATTTGCATCACAAACATCATATCCATCGCACATACCCCCAGTCACGAATCCTTGTCACTTATTTATACCATTATCAATCTTGAAATCATTCTCCAAGGTCAGAATTCATAAAATTCAAACTAGGTCTGGACCAAAACATTCTTACAGAGGAAAGGAATGAATGCAAACCACATCATACCTTAGCACGGACCTAAATCCATAGATACATGCATCATGCTTTCACAATCACCAAAGCACAACCACAATTAGTGTAAATGAACAAGTCGGCCAAACTTGTGTTAACACTATGAACTTTTAAGTGCATGTTTCCTCAAGACCAAACAACAATATGTGGACCACACTCCAAGCTTGAACATGATCTAGAAACATCCACAAGCACTTGAAAACCAACAAAAATCTTTGCAACAACTTTCACCTAAAGAAAGTTCACACCAGAGGACTTAGATTCCTCTATCATCAAATACAACTCAAGAAATGAACTTGTAGAGCACTAAACCATGAACTAATTGAACTGAAGAAAGATACAAACCTTATAAGCATAAACCCAAAATTGCAAAACTAGAAACAAATCTACAGAGAAATGCGGAGCAAAATAGTTTCTTCTAGACACCTTTGCACAACCTAGAAACACAGTCCACACACTAGTGTGTAATGAAACAACTTGCACAATATCTGAATATAATAGTAAATATACTGAAAATACTTGATAATAATATGCCACTTCGAGGGGGCAACCTCCTAATCCACTTCGAGGGGGATACCTCCAACAGTCTTCAATGAGAACACAATACTGAATATGATATGAAATGAGACTCACTACCCCTATATATACCTATTTATGCCTAGGATATCACCCAGGCCGACTTAGATAGACCTATAGAAGCCTTAGGCTGACCTAACAACTAAATAACAATATAATAATGATAATATGACTTAATTAGGAGTTAAGATAGCCACAAGCCGACTATTCATAACCCTATGTACACCAATATTAAGGGTGTAGCATGCCCCCCCTCTTCAAAGAAGCATTGTCTTCAATGCTAACCAAGTGTGGATTCTTTTGAATGAACTCCTCATCCTCCCATGTGGCCTCTTCAACTAGTAAATTCTTCCATTGGATAAGATACTGAGTGAGGATTCTATTCCTCAGCTTCTTTGTGCGAGTTTGAAGAATGACCTCTGGTTCCAAAATTATTCTTCCTTCTTCATCAAGTTCTGGTAGTACTGTTTGAGTAGGAATATTCTGCCCAATCACCTTCTTCAAACAAGAAACATGAAAAACTGGATGTATCTTTGTTGTTGGTGGCAACTCTAGCTTGTAGGCAACACTACCAATCTTTTGCATGATTTGGTATGGCCCATAATATCTTGGAGACAACTTATTAGTCTTTTTGTGTTGCTTCATTGAGATTTGTTTATAAGGCTGCAATCTCAAGAAGACCCAATCCCCAACTTCAAAATTTCTTTCACTACGATGTTGGTCCGCTTGTTGTTTCATTCGATTTTGTGCCATAGCTAAATTCTCCTTGAGTCCTGAAAGTACCTCTTGTTGATGATGCAAGTGGTCCTCTACTGCCTGAACTCTTGGTGACACCTTTAATGATGATGTGATGGAAGGAGGATGATATCCATAAAGTGCCAAAAATGGAGACATTTTTGATGAGCTATGAAAAGAAGTGTTATACCACCATTCTGCCAGTGGTAGCCAATCTACCCATTGAGATTACTTTTCTGAAGTGAAACAACGTAGATATCCTTCCAAACATTTATTAACAACCTCAGTTTGCCCATCTGATTGAGGATGGTATGAAGAACTATGAGCCAATTGAGTACCCAAACATGAGAATAAATCTTTCCAAAAGTGACTAGTAAAGATAGGATCATGATCACTGACAATAACCTTAGGTGTACCATGTAGCTTTTGGATATTCTCCAAGAAAACTTTTGCCACTGCACTTGCTGTAAAAGGATGTGATAATGCAATGAAATATGCATATTTAGTGAGGCGATCAACTACTACCATGATGACATTATGACCTTTAGATTTGGGAAGCCCTGTGATGAAGTCCATGGATACCTCTTCCCAACGCTGGCTAGGAATAGATAAGGGCTGCAAGAGACCTGGTGTCTTAATTGTCTCCCCCTTATTTCTTTGACAAACCAAACATTCAGCCATAAATTTTTGAACATCACCTTTTAACCCTTCCCAAAAAAAATCTTGCTTGACTCGATGATATGTCTTCAAAAATCCTGAATGACCACCAACTGGGGACTCATGTAGCTCTGTGAGAATCTTGTGTTTAAGAGTGGAATTCTTGCAGAGATACAAACGCTCTTTATACCAAAGAATATCTCCCTTCAAACAAAACTTATCTGAACTACTAGGATCACTTTTTAATTGTTGGATGAGATTACTTGTTGCAACATCATTTTGCCATTCTGCTTTGGCTTCTTCCACCCAATTTGCTTGTAATATTGAAAGGGCACACAATAAGGCTTCATCTTTCTCATCCTTCCTAGAAAGTGCATCAGCCACAATATTTTCCTTCCCTTTCTTATATACAATCTCAAAGTCATATCCCAACATCTTAGTGACCCATTTTTGTTGCTCTTCAGAGGATAGTCTTTGTTCCAAAAAATATTTTAGGCTATCATGATCTGTCTTAACCTTGAAGTGTTGACCCATTAAATAAGGCCTCCATTGTTTAACTACGTGAAGGATTGCTAGCATTTCCTTCTCATAAATAGGTTTGAGCTGATTTTTACCCTTTAATTGACGACTCTCAAAAGCAATTGGTCAACCTTCTTGCATGAGAACTGCTCCTATCCCATTTCCAGAAGCATCACATTCCACAATGAATTCCTTGGTGAAGTCCGGAGTGGCAAGCACTGGAGTTGTACACATAGCCTCCTTCAATTGCTCAAATGCTACATTAGCAGACTCATTCCAATGAAAAGAATCATTCTTCAAGAGAGTGGTGAGGGGTGCTGCTATACGACCATAATTCTTCACAAATCTTCTATAGTACCCTGTCAATCCCAAGAAACCCCTTAGTTTCTTAATAGTTTTTGGAATAGGCCATTCCATGATAGCCTTAATTTTGTTACGGTCCACCTTTACTCCTTCATGTGAAACTATGTGTCCCAAATACTCCACCTCCTTAAGACCAAAAGCACACTTGGATGGCTTAGCATAGAGTTGATGATCTTTGAGTAATTGTAATGCTTGATCTACATGCTGCAAATGTTCTTCCCAAGTCTTGCTATAAATCAATATATCATCAAAGAACACTAACACAAACTTTCTCAAGAACTTCTTAAAAATGGAATTCATCAAACTTTGGAATGTAGATGGTGCATTGGTAAGGCCAAATGGCATCACCAAAAATTCATAATGACCCTCATGAGTTCGGAATGCTGTCTTACAAATATCTTCCTCCTTAATCTGAATTTGGTGATAACCAGATCTAAGGTCTAACTTGGTAAAATACATAGCTCCATTCAATTCATCTAGCAAATCATCAATGACTGGAATAGGAAACTTATCTTTAATGGTGTACATGTTGAGCACTCTATAATCTGGACACATGCGCCAAGTTTCATCCTTCTTACGCACCATCACCACAGGCGAGGAGTAAGCACTTTGGCTATGCCTGATAATTCCTGCCTCTAGCATCTCCTCAACAATTTTTTCTATCTCACTTTTTTGTATGTGTGGGTACCTATAAGGCCTGATGTTTGGTGGTTGGCTTCCTGGAACTAGTTGTATGGCATGGTCATGATCCCTCTTAGGAGGAAGTCCTTTAGGCATATAGATCCAAGAACCACTGAGTGACGATCAATTATTGCTTGTAAATCTGGATGAGTAGGAGCATTAGATTGAGAGACTTCTAATGAACATAGCTGGGCCACAAATCCATCTACTCCTTTCTTAAGCAACTTTTGCATTTGATGAGAGCTTACCATCTGTGGGGATTTTGCCTTCAACCCCCTTAGCTCCACTACCTTTCCTTCTGATTGAAATCTCATGAATAGTTCTTGGAAGTTCATCTCAATTGTTCCCAATGTGGTAAGCCATTGTACTCCCAAAACAATATCTGCTGCACCCATGGATATTGCATACATTGGGGTATCAAGTTGATAATCTCCCATGGATAATTTAATGCTATGACACTTCTCCAAACAACTAACTGTACCCCCATCTGCAATCAAAACCTGAAACTCTGGGGCTGGATATATAAAACAATTTAGACGAGTTGCCAACTTTTTGTTGATGAAATTATGAGTACTACTTGAGTCGATCAACACTGTTACTTTCTGCTTCTTTAAGATACCCACTACCTTGAGAGTTTGTGGTGCACTAAAACCTGAGAGTGCATGACAAGAAATGATTGGCTGAGCATCATGTGATTCCTCACTTGACTCCCTATCCTCCTCTAATATGGGTTCCTCCTCTTCTTCCTCACTTGGACCTTCAATATAGAACAATTTCTTTTCACTACATTTATGTCCTCGACTGTATTTGCTATCACAATTGAAACACAACCCTTTTGCTCTTTTCTCCTCAATTTGCTGGGGAGTCAACCTAGTAGGTTGAGGAAGAGAAGGTGTTGAATATCCTTTCTCTCTTGTCATATTAGCCCCTTGCTTTCTAGGAATCAAATATTTCTCCTCTACCCTGCGTGCCAAGATAAAAGACTCATTTAATGAGCTAGGACTAAACATACGTACCTCATGTTGAATGTAATCCTTGAGACCACCCAAGAATAAATCATTCAAGTTCTCTTCTGTAATTGTATCCACTCTTAATGATAGATTTTGGAATTTTTGAATATAATCTTTAACTGATCTTGTTTGTTGAAGTTTAGCAAGCTGGCTGAAGAAGTTGTCTGTCACACTATTGCTATATTGTGCTTGGAGTTCTTCTGTAAAAATTGACCATGAGATGGTGAGACCCTTTTTTCTCCAATGAGTACAAAGCCAACGATACCAAATGAATTTATCTGGTTCTAGATATAGCGAAGCCATCGTGACCTTTTGTCCATATGGGATTTGATGTACTTCAAAAAAATTCTCCATTTGGTTAATCCATGTTAGAGGATCCTTACCATCGAACTTGCGCATGTCCACCTTAGGAAAGAAATTCCTAGATCCCATAGGAGTATTAAAATTTGTGTCATTATTAGCCGACTTGAAGGTTTCACCTTGGTTGCTTGAGAACTCCTTTCTTGGTTCATTCATATAAGCGCTGAACATGCTTCGTAGATCTGATATATCTCCTCTTAGGTCACACATATCCCTCTTAATTGAGGACACATCTTCTTTGACCTTACTCATTTCCTCATTGGGATTACTATCCTCTATTATTTCCTCATCCTTATCAGAGGATTTCCTCGGTGTGGCAGCATTCTTTTTGCCTCTTGTTGCAGGCCCTGTCATGATGGAAACCAATATTTTTGAAATAAATCACACAAATGAAATGTAAATTTTTTGAAATATTTACTGTAACTTACTAAGGCCAAGATACCACTTACCCAGAAAAAAATCCAAAAACTTAGCAAATTTGCTGCCTTGAGAGCGAATTTGTTGGAAACCCTAATTTTGCAATAAATCGCTTATTTTTGCTTCAATTCCTCTGAAATCTAGACTGTATCTTCTTTAATATGGTCTTCAAAAACCCTTTAAAAATCTTTAAAAAATTCGCTAAAATCTGAAAGTTATGCTCTTCCCAAAATCGCCTCCAATGTTGAGAAAAAATCTTGCCTCTACGGTGCCAAGATCATGCTCTGATACCACTTGTAATGAAACAACTTGCACAATATCTGAATATAATAGTAAATATACTGAAAATACTTGATAATAATATGCCACTTCGAGGGGGCAACCTCCTAATCCACTTCGAGGGGGATACCTCCAATAGTCTTCAATGAGAACACAATACTGAATATGATATGAAATGAGACTCACTACCCCTATATATACCTATTTATGCCTAGGATATCACCTAGGCCAACTTAGATAGACCTATAGAAGCCTTAGGCCGACCTAACAACTAAATAACAATATAATAATGATAATATGACTTAATTAGGAGTTAAGATAGCCACAAGCCGACTATTCATAACCCTATGTACACCAATATTAAGGGCGTAGCATAGTGAGCATAGTTTTTTCTCTGCACAATGAACCGAAGTACAAAATCTGGATCATAACATCTCTGAATACCTCTTAACAACATATTCAAAATACAAAAGTAGATCTTCAATAAGGAAGAAATGTGGAGCAAAATCAGAACATTACTCTGTTAAGTCATAACACATCTTCAACACATTATTTCCTTTATTAATCAAATTTTCTCAAAAGCACTTGGAAACCAACCATCAGGAGTATATTCTTAACATCTTTAGCATCTCTCCAAGGAAACCAAATCATTTTCAAAAAAGAAACTCAATCAAACAACAACAACCTTATCAATAGACACAGTTGACACTAATGATAACACAAACTTGTTGACTTCAATGATAATTAATGCACTTAGCCAATATTCACTATGGTAATTAATTCACTTAGCCAATATTCACAAGATTCACTAGGATTTTACACAAATATCTAGTGATGTGAATAAATTTTCCAAAAAAAATTAGTGTTTTTTCAAAAAAGAAAGGATTTGCCATGAAAATTAATGCACTTAGCTGAGCACATTCACTAATATTTTATAGAAACTTTTAGGGGCCTTTTCTTAAAGTTATCAATATTTTGGAGTGAATCAAAATTTAAGCTAGAAATGCTAGCACTTTTTCTATCAAAATCAAATCAAAATCCAAGTGTTCGCACTATTCCATCCTATGAGTTTATTTCCATTGTCATTTTTTGTCCCATCATAATTTTTCACTCAACCTTTTACCTTCTTTCATCTCTCATTTTCAAATTGGACACTTTCTAAATTTGTTCATCTATTTTTGGGTCTACAATTTATTTATATTAATTACTTTTTAATTTTTTTTGCCAAAGTAATTTCCTAGGTTTGTAATTTCCATGATGTGATCCTCTTGTAGCCATGGTGATACTAAAAATCACAAGTCCACTTCAGGTTATAGTTTCTCTCTAGGTTCTGGTCCTATTAGTTGGTCTAGCAAAAAGTAAAATGCTATTGGTTTATCATCCACAGAGGAAAAGTACAGGGGATTTGTTAATGCAATTATTGAGGATATTTGGCTTCGGGGGATTCTCACTAAGTTTTGCATTCCATTTAGTCAACCCATAATCATCTATTGTGACAACCAGAGCACCATCCATATATGCAAGAATCTAGTCTAGCACCAGTAGACCAAACACATAGAGATTCACATGCATTACATTTGGGAGCTCATTCATGGTTAGATCATCAACTTAGTCTTTTGCCAGTCTTTAGAGTGTTGGAGTACAATACCATTGAGAGGGGGGGTGAATCAGTGGTATACAAATTTTAACAAGACTTAGTGACCTTAAAATCTGTATTTCAAAACTTTGATACAAAAATAATTTCCGTTGACTGTAGATGACATCATGAAAGATTTGGACAACTAAAACAGATTGATCAAAGTCAAGAATGCATCAACTCAATGTAGGGACTGAAAATAATGACTCATTATCATAAATCTTAACACATAGAGACTAACTGTGAAATATGATTGTTCATAAAGTGGACATGCACAATATCATTGTTTCAGATAGTGATATAAGACAAGTATGTGTTCATATAGACCAAAGTAAATTAAATGACTTTAAAACAAATGACACATGATAAGCAAATAAACATGAGAACCAAACTCATCAATGACAATCTATAACACAGATATTGTCCTGAGTGGAAAATCCTCCAGGGCATAAAAACCACTCGAAAAAGTGCCTCATTAGCTTAATAAAAGAATCTCACTGATTATAGGCCTCACTGGCTATTAATTTAAGCCTCACTGGCTACAGTTGCCTCACTGGCTACACAAAATGCCTCACTGGTAGAGCCTCACTGGCTACACAAAATGCCTCACTGGAAAAGGTCATTTCTTGTCTCACTGACTTAACCTTTCAATACATGTTGCAATCATGGATTAAAAAAATACAAAGGGACACTCCATTTCACTGATCCTCAAACTCTGATCTAATATCAATGATAATGCATTCAGTCATCTGTCCTCAATATTACATTAGGTGTATACACAACCATATACAATTTCTGCTCAATGCCCTTTTTATGTGTTTCATAATATCTTCCTCTTCTCATAAAATAGTTTGAAGAGATCACTGATTCCATAAAACTGTTTCAGGTAATAATTGAATATTAAACCACAGTTTAGGGTCAAACTAACCCTTCCAATTATAACTGACATGTAATCCATAACTGCCATATGTGTAAGACAAGAAGTAATTATAGAAAATCAAAGAAGATTGTGTTTTATTCGATGGACAACACAAAACATTTATACAAGGATAAAAGCAGTTAGGAAGTTCTAAACTGCATAACTGCAACATAATAACTGGTAACCGCTGTTGTCCTGCTGTCTTAACTGAAGGAACCGCTGTCGCTGTCCCGCTGTCTTAGCAGATATTAAACAATGTAATATCACTGTTATGCTAACATTCCCCCCTTTATTACATTGTTCCTATAATAGTACTAAGTGACCCCCCCTTAATGCTAACAACAAAGCTGATTACATAGTTTGAATACATATTTATAGAAGATCTTCTCCCAAAGAACAAATCCTGAACCAAGCAAGGCTCCATCATGCTATCTCATCTACCCTCGGAAAGGCGTCACTTCGAGCTGTGTTCTTGAGCTCTTTAGTCCCAAGCTCTCAAATCACAGAGTCTTGAATTATTCGACAATGGCCCCTAAGAGATACGACAGATCTCTGCCATGTTGTCTAGTGACCGCGAAAGGGTATAATTCAATATCATATACTCTTTGAAGCTCGCTGGACAACAATCCATATTGAGCTCAACACCAAACCCCAAACCTATCTCCAAAACAAAATCTTCACAAAACATACATTCTTCAAATCTGTCAGCTCCGTCAGCATAACAAAGAAAAACAAAACAACCAAAACCAAAAATGCTTCTCATGCAAAGCATCATCTCAAAGCGAGAAGCTAACTTGAGATGATGGTAAATCCTCCATCCTCCGATGCCGCCTGCCTCCAATATGACCCTGCTCAAAGGGCATATCCACAGAAATTAATAGTACCATCTGGTGGATCCTCATCCTCAATATCTAGTGGGTCCTTATCATCTTCAATGCAAGCAAGATTTCCTTCATTTTTGAGCTTTCCTTTAAAAACATCACTCGCTTGAGTTCTACAATCCCAAGCTATGTGACCGTTTTTCTTACAATAAAAACATTTGATTCTCTCTGATCTCTTGTAATTGCTTCTTGAAAATAATCTTTCTCCTGAGGATCATCTTCTGAATCTTCTATTGTTCTCTTCTCTTCTGATAGAAGAGCAGAAATCATACCTTCTAAAGTTTGTGAAGATATTTGACTGAGAGTAAAAACAACATTGTTGTATTTTGAAGGCAAGCTATTTAATAAGATGGCCCTAGCATCATCATCATCTACTGTAACCTTAACCTCTACTAGCTGTCTAATGAGAGACTGCAAGTTACTTATATGATTTGACATTGTGATTCCATCTTCCATCTTAAATCGAAATAATTGAAGTTTTAGAGAAAACTTTGCATTAACGGCTTTTGCTCCAAACAATTTATTCAGATTTTTCCAAATTTTGGTTGATGATTTATCCAAATCAATATGGTGCAATTCGGTGTCAGAAAGAGCAAGACCAATTATAGCTTTGGCTTTATCATCTCTACTACTCCAATCTAATAACTTATTTGCATTTGTAGGTGCTTTTTCCTTTCCACTAACTATTGCCCATAAATTTTTATTCATTAGTTGCATTTGAATTTTCATTCTCCAAGTATGAAAATTGGAACCAGAATACTTGTTTAATGGGATCTCCATTTAGATAATACTCAAAAGATTGACTTCAGACTTAAATATATTTGCTTATAAAATTTGCATTTACAAACACACTTCAATACATACCAATAATGTGTTAGGGTTAGCCGACAGAAGATATCAAATAAATGTAAATAAAGATTAAACAGAGATATGGAAATACACAGAATTAATAACAGCGAGAGACAAGATTTAACGTGGTTCACCCAAACTCGGGCTACATCCACCAAACAGAGAGTCCAATATTATTATCCAGTAAATGCTACAATACAATACTCAAACCCTAACCCTTGGCCGCTTTTTATCAAGCCTTTTTTTCGGTTACAAAAATTAGGGTTTTCTTATGTCGGTCATAAAAATAGGATTTTTTAAGTCGGCCCTAGGATTTTTTAAGTCAGCCCTAAAAAAAAAAAATTTCTTGGGGGCTACCGCCCCTGAACCCTCGTTTCTCAGGGGATGCTACCCTCGAACCCCCGCTCGGGGCCCGGCCCGGCCCCGAACCCCAGCGAGGATACATGGCTAGTGTACAGTACTTTCCTGATTAGTCGCCACCTACCAACAATCTCCCACTTGGAGACTGATCAGGCTCCACACCAAAATAATCTCCCACTTGGAGACTGATCCTGGACGACACCGCTGCACATGCAGCTCCCACTGGAAATAAGCACCCTGGACTCTACTGTTCAATTTTTATTGTGTTCAGTCTAGAAGACCAATCGAAGCTGAAGAGGAGCTCAGCTTCTCCCTTGTCACTGCCTTTGTAAACATATCCGCTGGATTTTCATCTGTATGTATCATTTCCAGCCTTAACTGTCCATTATCCAACACCGACCGAATAAAGTGATACCTCAACTGTATGTGTTTGGTCTTTGAATGCAAGGCAGAATTCTTTGCAAGATGTATGGTACTCTGACTGTCTGTATACAAAGAACTGTTAGCCTGTTGTTTACCTAATTCTTCCATGAAAGATTGTAGCCATATCATCTCCTTGCTGGCCTCTGTTGCAGCGACATATTCTGCCTCTGTGGTGGATAAAGCAACCACCTTTTGCAACCTAGAAATCCAACTCACTGATTTCCACCTACAGTAAAGACATAACCTGTAGTACTCCGCCTGGTATCAATATCCCCTACCAAATCTGAGTCTACATAACCTGCTAAATCAGTATTAGAGCCCCCAAAACATAAGTGTTTATTAGATGTACCTCTCAAATATCTGAGAATCCATTTGACCGCATTCTAATGCTCAAATCCGGGATGACTCATATACCTACTAACGACTCCGACAACATGTGCAATATCCGGTCTTGTGCATACCATGGCATACATTAAACTTCCTACAGCTGAAGCATAGGGTATCTTGGACATTTTCTCTTCCTCCTCTTGTGTCTTTGGGCACATCTCCTTAGTCAATTTCAAATGACTAGGCAAAGGTGTACTGACAGCTTTGGCATTCTCCCTATGGAATCTCTGCAACACCTTTTCAACATAAGTAGCCTGAGATAGAGTCAATTTTCTGTTCTTCCTATCTCTGCAAATTTTCATACCAAGGATTTGTTTTGCTGCCCCCAAATCCTTCATATCAAATGACTGTGATAACTGATGTTTTAACTCTCTGATGTGATCCATGTTAGACCCAGCTACAAGTATGTCATCAACATATAAACATAAAATGATGTAGATGTCATTATCCAACCTCTTTAAATAAACACAATGGTCAGAATTACACCTACTGTAGCCTTGCTCAGCCATAAAACTATCAAATTTCAAATACCATTACCGAGGTGCTTGTTTCAGGCCATACAAGCTTTTCTTCAATCTGCACACTTGTTTCTCCTTACCTTTGACCTCAAATCCCTGTGGTTGTGCCATGTATATCTCCTCCTCCAAATCACCATAGAGAAAAACAGTTTTCACATCTAGCTATTCCAAATGCAAATCTTTAGCAGCCACAATACTTAAAACAGTACGAATAGAAGTCATCTTGACAACCGGAGAAAATATCTCATCAAAATCAATGCCCTGTTTCTGTGCAAATATTTTTACAACTAACCTGACCTTAAATCGTTTCTTACCTCCATCTTCCTCTTTCAGCCTGTAAACCCATTTGTTTGGTAAAGCCTTTTTACCTACAGGTAACTTACATTATTCCCAAGTCTGATTTTTCAGCAAGGAGTCCATTTCTTTTTGCATGGCAAGCTCCCATTGAACTTGTGTATTCACCTGCATAGCTTCATCATACCCTTCTGGTTCACCAGCATCTGTTAACAAAATAGAATACAAAGAGGGAAAACCTTTCAGGAGGTCTACTTATCCTTGTTGACCGTCTAACATTCACTGGAGTTTGTGGTATTTCTGGTTGCTGTTGCGGAGCATGAGGAGCCACTGAAACATCACTATTTGGAGTATCATCCAGCACCACATAATCATTTTCTTTCTTCTCATGCTGCTGCAACTGATCTTTGTACAACACCTTCTCATTGAATATAACATCCCTGCTTCTCACAATTTTCTGATTTTTAAAATCCCAAAGCCTATAACCAAATTCATCAATGCCATATCCAACGAAGGTACATTTTTTTGATTTTGCATCCAGCTTGGTTCTGTTTTCAGAATCTATATGTGCAAATGCTTCACAGCCAAAGGTTTTCAGAAAAGAATAACTCACCTTCTTGCCAGTCCATGCTTCCTCTGGAATACCACAGCCCAAAGGAACTGAAGGACCTCTGTTAATTAAATATACAGCAGTGTTGACAGCCTCTGCCCACATGTTTAAAGGTAGTCCAGCATGCAATCTCATGGTCCTTGCACGCTCCATTATTGTCCTATTCATGCGTTCAGCCACTCCATTTTCCTGTGGAGTCCCTGGAACCGTTTTCTGCCTACGAATTCCATTAAAGGAACAATAGTCTTCAAATTCTTTGCTGCAATACTCACCGCCATTATCAGATCTGAGACATTTTAATCTTTTACCTGTCTCATTTTCAACCAAGCTTTTCCATTTCTTAAATGTTTCAAATACATCAGATTTCTGTCTAAGGAAATAAATCCAGACCTTCCTAGTTGCATCATCTATGAATGTAACATAATACCGAGAGCCACCAAAAGAAGATACCTGAGCTGGTCCCCATACATCTGTATGCACAAGCTCCAACTTTTTATTTTTCTTTTGCTTCCCATCTCTGAGAAAACTGACTCTCTTTTATTTTCCATACACACAACTTTCACAGAAATCCATATTAATACATTTCAGACCTGGTAAAACTTTCTTAGAATGAAGTACCTTCATACCTTTTTCACTCATATGCCTAAGTCTGTTATGCCACAGTGTTGTTTCAGAACTTGCAGCAACTTTTCCAGTCTCTTCCTGCAAACCTGCAGCAACTGTTCCTAAACCTGTTTATTTTTCCTCTATAAAATCTAAAGTAGAAGGAATAGTATGAC
This sequence comes from Cunninghamia lanceolata, assembly GCA_027924645.1. Classification (NCBI taxonomy): domain Eukaryota; kingdom Viridiplantae; phylum Streptophyta; class Pinopsida; order Cupressales; family Cupressaceae; genus Cunninghamia; species Cunninghamia lanceolata. The sequence continues at coordinate 1,043,587 of BSBN01000905.1, forward strand.
CTGTACAAAGATATAAGGTGCCTACTTTTACACCTTTTGCTACTACTAAGGCACCTTTTGAAACCTTCCAATTTTTATCAGTAAATGTAACAGTGCAACCTTGTTCAGTTAGCTGCCCTGCTGAAATTAAATTCCTACTGAGCCTTGGAACATGCCTCACCTCTTGTAGTAGCCAATGATTCCCATTCTGCAACTTAATCTTGATTCTTCCTTTTCCAACAATCTGACAGGGTTCATTATTTCCCAAATAAACCAGCCCAAAATCCCCTTAGACATAATCAAGGAAATAACTTCTATGGGGCGTAGCATGAAATGAGGCCCCTGAATCTAAAACCCATGAATCATCAGCATTATATAGGGAAAGAATCAAAGCATCATCTTCAGACTTATTGCTTACCACATTTGCTTCCTTATTGCCTTCTTATTTTTCTCCTTCTTTATTTTTCCAAGACCAGCAATCTTTCTTCAGATGACCTGGTTTTCCACAGTACCAACAATCCTTCTGTCCTCTGGTTTGTGATCTTTTGTCCTTTGATTTTCCTCGTGACTTCCCATGACCTCCAGAACCTTTTCCTCTCTCCTTTGATCTACCCTTGCTTTTTGCGTTCAAAACACTGCCTAATTTGGATCCACTTGAGCTTTTCTTACGAATTTCCTCACTCAAAATAACACCAACAACATCAAATTTTAGGGTATTTGAACCAGAAACAGAGTTACTAACTGCCATTACCAAACTATCCCAGCTTTTAGGCAATGAACATAATATCAAGAGAGCTCTAACTTCTTCATCAAATTTTACATTTACAGAAGTCAATTGACTGACAATCGTATTAAATTTATTTAAATGACCTGTCACAGATCCACCTTCAACCATTTTCAAATTAAACAACTGCTTCATGAGAAATACCTTATTTGAGGCTGAGGGTTTTTCATACAATTTAGCCAAAGCTTTCATTAGACCATCTGTTGTCTTCGCTTCCATTATATTGAATGCCACCGATGGTGCCAGGCACAACCGAATGGTTCCCAGTGCCTTTCTATCAAGAAGATTCCAATCCTCATCAGACATTGTTGCCAGTTTCTTGGCTACTCCTTCCAACGGCCTCCATAAATCCTTTTGATAGAGGTAATCTTCCATCTGCATCTTCCATAACTGATAGTTCTGCCCATTGAATTTATCAACCTTCATTTTACCCTCGTCCGCCATTGCTTCCACTCAACTGTGAGACTTTCCTGCAGACGATAATCAAACACAACCTGGCTCTGATACCACTTGTTAGGGTTAGCCGGCAGAAGATATCAATTAATGCAAATAAAGATTAAACAGAGATATGGAAATACACAGAATTAATAACAGCGAGAGACAAGATTTAACGTGGTTCACCCAAACTCGGGCTACATCCACCAAACAGAGAGTCCAATATTATTATCCAGTAAATCAAACTGATTACAATCAACAATCCCTGCAACTCAATACCACTGCAAATGCTACAATACAATACTCAAACCCTAACCCTTGGCCGCTTTTTATCAAGCCTTTTTTTCGGTTACAAAAATTAGGGTTTTCTTATGTCGGTCATAAAAATAGGATTTTTTAAGTCGGCCTTAGGATTTTTTAAGTCGGCCCTAGGATTTTTTAAGTCAGCCCCGAACCCCGGCGAGGATACATGGCTAGTGTATAGTACTTTCCTGATCAGTCACCACCTACCAACATAATGGACATCCACTTTTCTTTGATTGCTAGATTTTGCAAACTATGTCTTCCTCTTTCAGGTGCACTGCACCTTTGTTATGAATCATAGATAAATTTTCCACATGATTTCCATGAAAATCTGATGGATAAGAGTAACAGTAAATCTTCTATTAATGCATTCAACAACCCACGCACAACAATGCACACCCATATGTATTTCTTTCGATGCTTGCTCACATTGTGACTCCCCACGCACAACAATGCACACCCACATGTATTTCTTTTGATGTTTGCTCTTTTCACACAAACTGACAGTGCTTTCATACAAATGTGACAGCACCTTTCGACGTCTTCATGGCTGCATTCAATGGCCTTCACCTAACACGATCTCCAAAACTACATGTCTGGTAAGAACTGAATTGAACTTCCACATTTCATTCCATTCTGCAGTCCATAAACAACTCCTCCTCGCTCAGGTCATGCTAAACGGCTCTGATACCAAATATAGAAAATCAGAGAAGATTGTGTTTTATTCGATGGACAACACAAAACATCTATACAAGGATAAAAGCAATTAGGAAGTTCTAAACTGCATAACTACAACGTAATAACTAGTAACCACTGCTGTCTTGCTATCTTAACTGAAGGAACCGCTGTCGTTGCCCTGCTGTCTTAGCAGATATTAAACAATGTAATATCACTGTTATGCTAACAGTAATTAAAGTGTCACTACTACCTCAAGATGATGTTGTGCATCTCATAACCAAAGTTAGGTGTTCATTGTAAGTTGTAACACATAACCGTGATTAGGAGATCACTACAATTAAATCATAAGACTGTCCACATAAAATCATAAACCAAACCATCATTATGTCATCGAATCACTGTTTTGACCAGAATCATTATTCACATAATCTGACTGTTAAGGATTCTTTACAACTGTAATCAAAATGCCACCATATGCTTAACAAATCATAGTTACCATGAACTATTTAGTGCCTTTCTTCATAACTAAAACCCTCTTGACATAGGTGTATCACTGTTAAGACTACGATAAGAACAACCGCAGCCTTTGATAACACAATAGGGTAGAAAGCAAAGCCATTAAAACCTAGACTAAGATCTTAAACAAAATATGTGATTTATAACTAGTTTGAGAACTTTAACTCAAACCCTTAAGAGAATATATCAAACTAAGCAAAGAAAATAAGACATGTAAACAACCATCAAAAATAAACAAGGAGAAAGAGATGAATGGCTGCACCTGGATTCATCATTTTACAACTGATTTTCAATGGCCTCAACTCATATTGACATTTTTCAACTTTGCTATTTTGCCCAAGTCAACATTCAAATTCTGAAATTGGTTATGCAATAGATTCTCCATTAACTTCCATGATGATAACCAAACCCTTGCGGAGAAGAGACAACAGAATGATGAAAACAAAATGCTTATTGCAATATTCGTGCCTTTTGAGCTGATTAACTGAATGTGCTAGTATGCCCTAAAAAGAGCTCAAAAATAAAACACTACTTTTACCTCTTACTGATGTCAAAAACCTTTTTTGCAGGTTACACAGGAAACCCAAAGCTTCTATGTAATAACATTTCATCCTTCATCCCTTTTGCAAAGTAAAAACATTAATCTTACCTTTGCCTTTATCAAAATGCTTATTCGGGGGCCACATTAAGAATTGCCACTTTGACATCATATGGTGCTAGGTAATTGCTCTCGAGGTCACAACCTTTATCAAAGCATATGACTTAACACTTTATACAATATCCTTAGGCACAAATGAAACCAATGCTATGCCAAATCACAAATATGCATTGACCTTTTACTGTTTGACATCATTGCCAATTTGCCACATCACTGCCAAAATGCCAAATGGGGTAACATAGAGAAGGTTGCTGAAATTTTCACCAAACCTTTTACTGAGAGCAAGTTCATTCATTACAAATTCTTCTTAGGGTGCGGTCTACTTTAGCAATGACATAATTTTGGGGGGGGGTGGGGTGGGGTGGGGTGGGGGGCATTTCTAGTCCTCTTCATTTTTTTCTCTTTTGGAGGGAAGTTTTTCCCACAAGGTTTTCTTGGACTTTCTTCATTTTATGAGAGATTGCATTGTACTTGGGTATCTCATCAGACCTAGTTGTTAGGATCCATTTTTTACCCACCTAAGTTGTGCTTAAAGGAGGGTGTTAGCGTAGGGATTAAGCTTGCTTAGGAGTACTAGTTATCTTAGACCTACATGTCTATATTTAGCCATGTGCTTTTTTAAGCACTGTGCTATTTTTTACTGAGCCTTTTTAGCTACATCTAAATTAAGTGGCATGCATGCCTATTTTTAGGCTCCACTAAATTTAGATGACTCAGGCTCGATATGTACTTCATATTGCGAGTTAATTCATCATTCCAGTTATTGCTTTCATGTTTTCTTGGTTTGTATTGCATACTCTTGTTTGTTTAACTCTTGTAGAGCGTATGATAACTTGACTTTCACAGCTCGACCAAGAGCAATCATTCCTCCAGAAGATCTCAGTTCTCACAGCGTGTTACCCGTATTACTTGTAATATCATTTGTATTTTCTTTACTTCTAACATATCCAAGACTTTCATTCTTTAGCTTCACTCTAGGTTCAATGGGCTCTCTAATTCCTTGCTCATACTTTCCCAAACCTTTCCCATCATAACCCATTCTTTTCATAATTTTAAAACCAACATTTTTTGCAAAAATTCCTTTGTCATTATCATCACAACTAGTAAAATTTACAAATTCAAGCACATTGTTATTTCTAACCTTTATAAAAATTATTTTAATTGAATCATTTGTATCACTTGAAACATCACAAAATCACCACATAGTGAAGACTTTAGACACTTATTTTCCTTTAGACATACTGCAAATGATTGATTTAACTAATTATTTGTTTCTTTCAATTTTGATATTTCATTCTTTGAAGAACTATTTTCCTTTTCAAAACACTTCAATTTTTCTTCCTTTGTTCATTTTTCTTTTTAACTTTCACTAGTTCTTCTTCTAAAATATCTTTTTTACACATTAAATTTTTATTTTCTTTCTTCACTCTTTTACCAATTTTTTTCATTTAAACAAATAATTAAATTTACCTAGTGCTACTACACTTGGCTACAAACCAATCTGCTACAATAACTCAACTTCTTCCTCCTTTATTTGTGATGTCTTCAGACTCTTTTGGCTGGCTTCACAAATGCGTACGGGCTGTCATCAACAATTATCTCAAAAAATTAAACTCAAAAATTGACAGACCTTCAGTCCTACGATACTTTGAAATCCCTTCTTTGATTTATTTCCCTTTTGATTGTGGCGGCTCCCGCCTTACCTTAAATCATCTCTTCAAATTCCATGATCCCTCAATGATCCGACTTCCTTCAATTTTTCTTTAGTGATGATCTCCTTCAATAATGAAAACCTCCCTTCTCAGTAAACTATGCAATGATTTCCTTTAGGAATCAAGACTCCCTTGTTGGCAGTGAATATTTCTCTTTAAGACTTGGCAATTGAGAATTTTGGTGGCACGACCAATATTACTACCTTGCATCTTTAGAAAATAATTGCGGCGTACAAAAAACTACGATCTAGAGTGACTTATTCACATGGCCTTTCAAATTTGGCGGATCACGACAAGTTTGTGTTTCCTTTAGTAGATAATGCAAATCTGCGCCTAAAACTTCTTCAATGGCTCTCTTCAAAAATGATGACTTTACTTTTGGCATCGGCTTTAATCAAAACCTCCAATTTGGCGTCTTTATCTCCTATCCATGGTGGCGACTTCAAAATGGTTAGCAGATATTGAGTACCTTTAGCGATGTCTATTTAACTTTCTCTTGGGTCGCGATTTGCTAATGGAAATGTTGTGACCAAACTTCCATTTTGTTATTCCTTACTTGGCGACTTAAGTCGATAAATAAAAAATCCAAACTACCTTTTTACATTGTCAGCTTTAGACTCCTCTACTGTGTATCCTCCTTGATGCCGACAATTAATACTTGTTGGATTTGTCTATATGTGATCTACAAAAATTTGTGCCTTCCTTTCTGACGTATTCTTCTCCAATTCGATCTTCTTGCAACAACTGACTTCTGTGATTCCTTCCAAGCAACTTTAGTCTTCCTTTATTCTACAATCTCATATAGAGGCAACTATTTTTGTCTTCAAACAGCAAAGCCTCGATGTTCAAACTTCTACAAACACTATACCCTAGCTTTCTTTGCACAAGATCAATCATGATCAATCTTACTCTAATACCACTCAAACAATCGCACACAAAATACATAAACACAAGAATTGCTCAAACAATATTAAGAAGAATGTTACAACACTCAACAGCTTCTATTGCTTGATTAACAATGTTACAAGATGCCTTAGTATATAGAGGTCTTAACTATATCATACTAGTACATTTCATTTAATGTGTTTCCCTTTTGGAAACATCTAAACCTTCCATCTTTATCTAGAAACATACTAAGCAAGATCTATAGAAAATAGGATAAAACTTTACAGTGAAAACGTATTGAATATTTTAAGCATCCAAGTAAATACATAGTGATAAATCATAGATGATCAAGAAAATGATTATAGAAAATATATGCAAACCATAACTCAAGATTTACGTGGAGAAACCCTTGTTGGAAATAACTCCACACCCAAAGAGATCCTTATCTTGTATTAATCCTTCAAATGAGATACATCAATACAACTACTCTCTTTGAATTTTTGTAGGACTTTGTTACTTCAACAACTTGCTTCCACAAACTTATATCTCCTTCACTTAATATATAGGCAAAAGAAAAACCGCAAATTAGGAATGGTTTCTAAAAACATATGGTAGAAACCACTAGTTAATTTTAGGCATTCTTATCCATGCATAAATCACACATAATCAAGAGGAAATTTTTGATTTTATTGGCCTTTTTAATGTGTACATGCCAACTAAAAGATATTATTTATCTTATCCAAGTTCCCATTTATCTTCCCTTTTTTCACTACTAAAAAACACCTTACAAATTATCATAGTTGCTTTTAACAATTTTCATGACAACTAAGTGATAATTACAAATTGTCAAAATATAATTAAATACAGAGATGGAAAAAGAAAAGTTGAGATATTTTCCTAACAAGACCCCCTCTTTATATTAATTTAATTACAAAAGTCAATAATTAATTATGATAGGTGGAAAAATTAATATTCTTTTAACACTTCAACAATCAAAGAGTCAATAACAATTATTTAACATGTTTTTAGTGAGAGTAGCTTATATTAAGAATAGCCGACTTGGGATGCCCCTCTAGTCACGTTGACGTCACGCCTTTTTTCGTAAGAGAGCACTCGAATCCGTGCTTTTCATGTTTCCGTCTTACCATTTAATTTTCTTTATAAATAACAGAAGTCATGACACGGGCATGACGACCTTTGACGGGCGACATCCCTAACCGGTTATGTTAAAATAAGTGCACTGAATTCTTTATGAGATGTGAACTTAAACCAGTCATGAAATTGAAAAACTGAACGTGTCTGACTACCTTCGAGTTTTTTTTCTTAAAATATGTTCCCGAACTTGTCAGCAAATCTGTCTTCATGGAATTATGAGCGAGCCCGGTCATAATTTCTTTTGTATATGGCAAAATGTAATGGAGTGCCGAGGCGGTCGCCGTTGTCTCGTATATGAGATAAAATAGAATCTTATTTTTGTGATTAGGTATTCTCCTACTTGTGTCGCAACTCTCGGTTAGAATTTCTAATACATCCCCTGTTGTAAATACCAAAGCCATGGGCGCTGTGTGGCTTTTACTGGTTATTTTCATGGCGTTGATTTGTGTGGGTGAGAGCGAGGGAGAAGGGCACAAGACAGTAGCTCGTCTCTCTTCTGCTCTTCTGAATTCTTCTGGTTGGAAACCCAAAGACAACACGTACTTGGTTTCTCCAGAGGGTACGTTTTGTGCTGGGTTTTATAACGTGACGGCAAATCGTTATGCCTTTGCTGTCTGGTATGCCAACGATTCGCAGCGAACTCTGGCATGGATGGCGAACTCAACTTCTCTTGTGGGTAGCAACTCTTCTTTCTACTTAAAAGACGGGGCGCTATCCATTTCAGACGAGAATGGTGTAATTGCGTGGAGGAGTAAGGACACAGCTGATTATGCCATGGATCTTATTTTGCAGGATTCGGGCAATCTGGTGTTCAATCAGTGGCAAAGCTTTAAGGAATTCCCAACATTTAGTCTTCTTCCCACACAAAACTTCACCACAGAAGACGTTTTGAAGTCGAGATCTGCAAACGGTACTTATGGCAGTGGCGGAAACTACTATTCTCTTTCTTTAGAGAATCAGTCGAACACACTTTCCTTGTACTATTACGCGAGGGAAGAGGAAAGACAGGCACCCAAAATGTACTGGCAGTCTGGTAGCTTTCCGGGAGTTTCCCTGGATGCATCTGGGTTTCTGAATACAAGCGACATCGATATAGGTTCCTTGATCATGGCGAACGACCGGGGCGAGGAGGGCCGCTTGAGAAGACTGACTTTAGACGGAGACGGAAACCTCCGGATCTATAGTCGGAAAAGTTATCCTCCTCTTTCTTCATGGGATATAGTGTGGGAAGCCGTCTCAGAACACTGTCAAATCTATGGGGTTTGTGGAGAGAACGCTGTGTGTAAGATGGACTTGGACTGGAAACCGACGTGCGAATGCCCACCTGGTTTCGACTCGAGCCCTGTCGATAATCGAAGCTGCAAGGCTCACAATGATATCAAGAAGCTCACCAATGTAACATTTTTTCCGCTGGACTTCGTCAATTTTGACGGATCGAATTCTACAGAAGAGCCTGCCACAAGATTACAAGACTGCATAGAGTTTTGTAGGAACGACAGCAGCTGTGTGGGTTTCGTGCACAAACTGGAGAATGGAAACTGTGTCTATCAATTCGGCAAATTGGTGAACGGATATTGGTCTCCAGAAGCGCAAACGCGCATGTATTTGAAGATCTCTGCAATCGAGGAAGAAGCTCCGAATCTCTTTCAAGGGTTGCTCTCAGTAGTCGAAAATGTTTGTCCGACCCTTTTAAAAATACCATTCCCCCCGACTCAATCAGACCACACGACGCGAGATCTCACCATAATCTGCTTCTTTTTTGGCGCGGAGCTTTTGTGTGGGGCTTATGCCTTGAGCGCGTTTCTGAGGAAGTACTCGAAATTCAGAGACATAGCCCGAATATTCGCGCTGGATCTTCTCCCTTCCGGTAGGCTTAAGAAATTCTCGTACGGAGAGCTGAAAGCAGCCACCAATGACTTCAGCGATATACTGGGGAAGGGAGGATTTGGAACGGTGTACAGGGGCCTTCTGCCCGATCAGAGGCAAATCGCAGTGAAGAAACTGGAAGGGCTTCATCATGGAGAGCAACAATTCTGGGCAGAGGTGACCATCATTGGGCGAGTCCATCACCTGAACCTTGTTCGCATGTGGGGATTCTGCGCAGAAGGGGAGCACAGACTGCTGGTGTACGAGTACATACCCAACGGATCGCTAGAGAAGCATTTATTCAAGAGGGAGGGAGTGAATGCAATGGAGTGGGGCATCCGATACCGCATAGCGTTGGGAGTAGCGAGAGCCATCGCCTACCTGCACGAGGAGTGCCTGGAATGGGTTCTTCATTGTGACATCAAACCGGAGAACATCTTGGTCGATGAGCACTTTTGCCCTAAAGTTTCTGATTTTGGACTAGCAAAATTGGTTGAAAAAGAGCGCAGCCTGAATGTGTCTAAGATCAGAGGAACGCGGGGATACTTAGCACCGGAGTGGTTTAATATCAATCCCACCATCACAGCAAAGGCTGATGTGTATAGTTTTGGAATGGTGCTTTTCGAAATTGTTAGTGGGAAAAGGAATTTGACTGTCTCAAATTTAACTGAACAGGACAGTGAGTTCTATTTTCCTGAATGGGCATTCCAGATGGCGGTGGCAGAAAGAAAAACAGAAGAGGTGGTGGATAAAAGATTAAGACGAATAACAGAAAACCAAAGTGAAATGGAAGCAGTGCAAAGAGTGGTGAAGACAGCGTTGTGGTGTATTCAGAGTCGCGCAGAGGAAAGGCCTTCGATGGGCAAGGTAGCCAAGATGTTGGAAGGCACCATTGAAATTGAGGACCCTCCGAAGCCCTTACTATTCCAGCCTTCACTATTCCAGGACAGTGGTGGAAGTTCACAATCACCTTACTATAGCGGCATGAACTCATCCATCAAGAGTTCTAGACTTAGCCGCTTCTAATTGCTGTTGAGGAGGCATTATGTCATATTCTACCGTGTATTGTCTGCTTAGTTGTGCCGTGGGAGATTTATGAATCCACGCTTGTGTTTGTGGAGTCGTTGAACTTCTTATTGTCGCTTTAACAAGAGATGCATTGCGTCAGGTTTTTCTCTTTGCAATGTTAAATAAAGTGAATGATATTGTAATTGATAATAAGTATTGCATTCTCCCAACTCCCACATTTTCTTACTTTTGCTTGTTGTAAGATCTGTGATTCCTAACTTATATGGAAATTTACGTTATTATGAAAATTATATTGCCACTTTATGAATAATGATATTGATTGATTATTGAATTAATTAATTCAATAATGTATTGTTGTCAAAGTAAAACTCTAAATCTAATTATTGTCTTGCCTAATTTTAAAAAAACTAACCATAAAATTGTTTGCTTTAATCTTAAAATTGCATTCCCTAACCCCAACCTTCTCTTGTTTTTGCTTGTTGTAAGATCCTCAATTGCTAGCTTATTTGGAAAATAACTTCAGTATGAAAATTATATTGTCACTTTATGGATAATGATATTGATTGATTATTGAATTAATTATTATTGTTTAGGAGTGCTACTAAGGTATATGTTGAGATATGTGATTGACAAGTGTGAGTACTAAGGGAAGGTGAACTAAATTTGAAGCCACCAAAGTGTGAAGTAATACATGTTTGAATAATTAATCATGATAATTAAATTAATTGGATGTGATAAATGTGCTTGTTTAATTAATTATTAGAAGTTAATTGATTTGATTAGAAAATAGACTTTATTTAAAATTAAATAATATTTACTTTAAATAAATGGATTGGTCAATTTAAGATAGAATTACATTGTACATATTTCATATATTTTGCCCCCAAAAGTTGAGTTTAGGTGTCAAAATCGCAGGGAAGAAAATGCTCCATTGGTCTTTCATGTAAAAGCAAGGGGGATGAAAGTGGTTCACTGCAAGCCTGTGATGACTAGGGAAATGTTTTGCAGGATGTCGATGTGAACAGTCTGGATTAATATTTTTTTGGTATGTGGTACCGCGATCAGAGTCAAGGACAATGCTAGTTACCTGGTTGCCCGACAATAGTGACCTGAGCAAGTCTGTGGGGTGGCGGTAAACATGTAATGGTGAAATGGCATTGTGAACATTGAAAATAAGCTATGTTGCCTTTGCGTTAAAAATGTCTCCGATTGCACTTGTGTAGTACCTTCAAATTCTTCCGTTGATGCATTTGAAACATGTAGCACCAAAATCAATGTGCAGTGGACATGTGTTAAAAACAACTTCAATTGCACTTATGCAATACCCTTCAAAAGTTGTGCCATTATGAAAAAAGACTAATTATTTTTAACCATTTGTGTGTTTCTGTGTGTTATGACAGCCATGCAAGTTGCTTGAACAGTCTTGGTGGGTGTGTGAGAACCAAAAGGATCAAAGGCATCAATGACTGCTAAGTAGAATTCCGTCGGCAGTATTGCGGTGTAAAGAATGTTACAAATATTTATTACTAGAGCCTCGTAGTGCATGCAAATAGCCTTGGTGAGTATGTAGGAGTTAGGGGAAATGAAAACATGGTCACCGCTTCTGCGTAGAGTGCAGAAGGTGCGACTGCTTTGCATAAAAATGTCTCCAACTGCACTTGTCTAGTACCTTGGAATTCTTCCACTAATGTATTCGAAACATGTAGCAACAAAATCAATGTGTAGCAAACATGTGTTAAAAGCAACTTCAACTACACTTATGCAATACCCTTCAAAAGTTGTGCCATTCTGAAAAAAGATTGATTTTTTTAACCATTTGTGTATTACGACAGCCCCACAGGTCATGTGAACAATCTTGGTGGGTGTGTGTGAACCAAAAGGATCAAAGGCAATAGTTACCACTAAGTAGAATTCCATCAACGACATGCGGTGTAAAGAATGTGAGAAATATTTATTACCGGAGCCCTGTAGTGCATGCAAATAGCCTTGGCGGGTATGTAGGATTCAGGGGAAATGAAAAATGGTCACCACTTCTGTGCCAAGTGTAAAAGGTCCAATCATGGCATGGCGGTATGAAGAAGATAACATACAATGCTTCTCGCAACAGTCTTAAAGAAGATGGGCGGGCCATCAGTAATAGTCTAGATGGCATATAAAGTATCACCATAATGTCACGGGAGGAAGGAAAACAATTGGTGGCATTACGGTAATGGGGAGCTAGAGTTCACTGCACCCCCGTGATGGTTTCAAATGAAGTATGTGGTGTAGCAATAAGAGAAGAGATAAAGACAAAATTGTTACTGCACCCCACGATGGTTTTGGCTGGCATCTATGGTGTCACAGTAAGTGACTTCAAGTGACCAATAATTCAATATCCTGCATCCCCACAATGGTCTAGCCAAGCATTAGCGGTAGTGTGACAAAGGATGTAAAGGCTATTTTGTGTGTCATCATCCTATGGTGGTATGTCTCAAGACTGGCAGGGTGGCGGTAAAGGGTGAGCTGGAATAATTATTATTAACACCTGCAGGATTGCTGTTGTCAATGAAATGAGTACCAATCTTGATTTTCTCATCGTGTCATTGGATGAAATCAAACCAATGGTCTGTGTTTGAAATGAATTGAATGCTGAGATTTGAAAATCTCATGGCATGAACTAGAGTAATGGTGAAATGACGAGTTCCTTGAGACTATAAAATTCAAGATTTCTTGGCATTTTTCGCATTCCAAGGAATTCAATGTGGATTTTAGGAAGGTGAATTCAAGCCCTGTGTGCCCTCTCCAAGCAATTTTCAAGTGGGTAAGTCTACTTCTTCATTCCTTGCATGATAGTTGGTGCTTGGTCTATGCTATGTTTTCAGTTAATTTGGTGAAGCAAATTGAATTCATAAACCCCAGTTCATAGAAAGCAGTAGAATATGGCACCCAAGAAATCTGAGTCTGTGAGTAAGAGCAATGAGCCTCCTGCTCATAAAAAGAGACCACTTCAATAGTCCTTGTTGGATATTTTACCAAACTCAATTGCTAAGGTGTCTAAGAAGATATTTAGGGACATTACTAAAGGATGTCAGGATGCCAGAATCCATATCTCTAGTTGGAACCTTTTCTAGTACTTTTGTGAGAAGAAAGAGGGACTGGGACTTGTGGGAAACCCATGGAAGTTGGATTTGGCAAAGTTGGTAGTGCCAAATGTATTTGTTGATGTAGATTTGGTAACAACATTGGTACAACACTATCACTCAGCTACCAAGATAGTTAGAGCGCCAGATGGATCACCATTGGTAATTGTAGATAGGAATGCAATCATTGATTGCTTTATGTTGAACAAATAAGCCCTCACACAAATTGATTTTCTAAAAAGTGAGCAAGAATATACAAGTCTGAGGAATATACACAAGAGGGATGAGCTACCCATATATATGAGGAAGGGGGCAAATAATAGAAGAATTAAAATCCCATCCTCAACAATTAAGCCATTTTCTGTTGAAGACTTTGCTTTCTATTTCAAAAGAACATATTTGCTTTGTGCCAGGTATTGGGTATTGATGCCCTAGGGAGAATGCCAATTGGCCTAATGATGATGGCCATGAGAATACAAAATCCTGAGGCCAACACTAAATATGACTTTGCATCATATATTGAGAAGAAATTGCATGAGGGGTTTTTGTAGATCAAGGAAAACAAGAAGCCCATGAATTTCAAATTTTATTCTTTATTATGTCATCTGATTTTGTATCAAAATAGAAGGAAATGGTCCAGTAGGATGGATATAAGCATGATAGATCAACAAAGACAAAGATTTCCTACTTAGTACTAGCGTTATAAGTGGGATTCTTGTTGTTAGACCTATGATTATGTTGTGTTTCATGATGAATTATCTGTCAGAGTAACGAATTCTCTTAGTAGCCTATCTCCTAGATTAACTAAAGAAATCAAGGAAATGTTGAGGCCTCTTGCACATAGACCAGAGCAGGGTCACAAGCACAATTATGCTGATTGGTACTTCTTGCTTGATCACACCATAATCAGAATATATGGGTGTCCCCAGCCACCCTATGTGTTGCCTAAATTTGTGCCAAATAGAATTGCTTTCCTAGAATTCATGTGGCAGATGATGTGGATGCAGAAGGAGGTAATGAAGAAACAAAAGAAAGGCACATTTATGCCTGATGCCATAGTATTTGGTGATTGGTGTATTGGATTAGATACTCTTGAAGACTTGCAAGGCTATTTGAAGTCTAAATATTCTTTGAAGTCTGGTACAGAAAGGGTTTGTGACCTCGAAGGTCACATCAACTTTGTAAGATAGATCATTCTGATCAAAATGGGGATATCCCATCAAATTAACTTTGATGAGGATGTGATCAGAAATCTTGTTACTTTTGATGAAGTGCGTGATAGCAAGAGGAAATGGGAGATGCTGAAGAGGATTGAGGATGAAAAGAGAGAACAAAACCCTAATTTTTCTAGATTTTTTTGTTGAGCAGAACAACCCTTTGAAAAGAATTGATTTAATAATTGACAATTTTGAGATAATTTATGGTAAATCTAACAAGTAACCTTCAAAGGCTACTAAGCTTCCTATGAAAAGGCCACGAGTAGTCAAAATTCATGAGCCTGCACCAGATGCAATGTTAGTTCAAGATCCAAATGTCCTTGAATTGTCACCTGCCAAAAGGTAAAGAACTGAAGATGTCTCTCCACTAGTTCCATATGAGGCAACTGAGGAGGTTGGAGACACTAATGAAGTGCCAAATATTCTAAAACACATGGGTGATGAAGAAGAGGTTGATGAAGCATTGGTTCGTCAGGAGACTGATGTACACAAACCTGAGGCTAGAATGGGGGAATAGGCACAAGGTGAGACTGAATTGGAGAAGGATGAGAGGGTAGTTGCATCAATGAGATTCATTGAAAATGATGATTTCATCAAAACTCTAGAATTCAAGGGTTTCTGGTTGAAAATGAAGATGAGGGAGTTTGATGAAAAAGTTGCAATAAACAAGATGGGCGCTGATGAATCACAACATAACCAAATTGTAGAAAAAAACCTTTAAGAACATGAAGATTGATAAAATAAATGTCAGCCCAGATGAGGCTAGACAAATGGTCTTAAAGAGCAACATGTTGATTATTCCTGGCTTAGAGTGTTAGAAATGAAAGCAACACTAGTTCAATGGAAATCTGATTCAAGATAAATTTCAGCAATCTTAAGTGTGCATTAACAATGGAGATTATAAAAAAAACATAAAACCCACTACAGAAAAGGTGTCAAACACGAAGAACTCACCACAATGATACAATATCTACATGGAGAAAACCCTTGTGGGTAAAAAAGTCTACCAAGAAAGAGGCACAATTTTGTATTAATCTCAACAAGATTGTACAATACATCAACTACACAACTCTCTCCACAAGTCTTTAATCCGATGGCATTCCAACAGCACCTGAGTACCTAAACTCTATATTGCAGCAATAAATACATAAAAATTACTTATAGAAACATTTTCCAATTCATCCTAGGCTTCACCTTCTCTCTCCTAAGATTCTCCAACCTATAAGTTCATTAATTACCATCTTACAAGCATCTTACACTTGTCCAAAAACAACCATGCAAAGGCTGGGGGCCCAAGAGTAACTCTAGCCTTTTACAACATCTTATGACATGTCATAACTGTCATAGATTCCACAAAAGAGTATCTTTCCAAGATAGGAACCTTGGGCTAAATATAGAAAATATACAACTAACATATCTGTCATATGCGTCATAGAATCTCAAAATCTTATGACAACTTGCAGCTATCATAGATTTACTTACCAAACATTATGACAGTTGTCATACATGCCAAATATAGTAGATTCCTCAAGGGGGCATGCCTACCCTCATTTACTTTAATTTTTTACATTTGCCAACAATAAAAGTCACTTTGTAATTACCTCCGATGACTCTAAGATTACCCCTGCCAATGAAACTAGTACATCTCCTCATGGATAATTACAAATTATATATAATAAATGGATTAAATACAATATTGGGATTTACCAGGTTAATGGCATCGTATCCAAACATTCTCCCACTTGAAATTATACATTGTAAATCAACCCATAGGAAATCAAATGAAAAATAATTAGGCACTAGAAACAAGGCCCATGGCCTATCTGCACCATATGAACTTCTTTGTGCTCACAGTCTTGGTCAATGAATCTGCAACATTCTCCTGAGTGTTTATCTTCTTCAGCTCAATCTCTCCATTTGCAACCAACTCTCAAACAAAGTGATATTGAACATCAACATGCTTAGTCTGAGCATGATACATGGATTCTTGGCTAAATAGATAGCACTCTAGCTATCACAACCAATCTAAATGATCCTGCAATCAAAACCAATACCTATACATAGTCTTCTCAACCAAACTGCCTCCCTAGAGACATGAGTAGCATCCATATACTCTGCTTCTATTGTGGACAAAGAAACTGTGGGCTGCCTCTTACTCATCCAACTCACTACACCTCCAAACAGAGTAAACACATAGCCACTAGCTGACTTTTGACTATCCAAGTCACCTGCCCAATCTACATCAACAAAACCCTATATGTCCAAAGATTTATCGGCACTATCAGTACTAGATTAACCAAACAATGATCAGGAGTACCTATAAGATATTTAAACACCCTCTTTGCATAGTTCCAATGTTGTCTACCAGGGTTAGACATAAATCTGCTTAAAACTCCCACTGCTTGGGCAATATTTGGTCTAATACAAACCATTGCATACATCAAACTCCCTACAACACTAGCATATGGCACATTAGACATATCCTCAAGATCATCTTTAGTCTTTGGACACATATCTAATGAAAGCTTAGTACCAATGGGTAAAAGAACTCTAACTGGGTTACAGTCTTGCAAACTAAACCTCTGCAAAATAGTATTCACATACTTACTTTGTGACAACCAAAGCTTTATGTTAACCCTGTCTCTCCTAATCTATATTCCCAAAATATACCTTACAACACCAAGATCCATCATCTCAAATGCACCTGAAAGTTGGGCTTTAATCTCACTGATCATACCCTTAGTATTGTTGAAAAACAACATGTCATCAACATACAAAGCAATAACCAATATAGAATCATCAACACAATAAATGTAAACACAGTGATCCTCCTCACTTATAACAAAACCCAATTTCAAAACAAATGAGTCAAACTTTTGGTACCACATTCTGGGGGATTGTTTCAGACCATAAAGAGACCTCTTTAACCTGCAAACCCAATGTTCTTTTCCTTTTACCTCAAAACCTGTAGATTGTTGCATATAAATTTCTTCTTCAAGATCTCCATGTAAGAACACAGTCTTAACATCCATTTGCTCAATCTCCCAATCATAAGCTGCAACAATGGATAAGAGAAATCTAATAGAAGTCAATTTAGCAATGGGAGATAATATCTCACCAAAATCAACTCCCTCTCTTTGAGAGTAGCCCTTGGCTACTAGTCTAGCCTTGTACTTCTCCAATGACCTGTCTACTCCAAACTTCTTCTTGAAGACCCACTTACATCCTATGGTCATTCTTCCTTTGAGCAAATGAACAAGATCCTAGGTGTTACAAGAGGCTAAAGCCATCATCTCCTCATGCATGGCTAGCTGCCAAGACTCACTATAATCTACAGAAATAGCTTCCCTGTAGGATCTAGGTTCATTGTTAATACTCAATAAAGCATATACACAACAGAAATCTAGTGGGCTATACCTATCAACTGGATTCTATTGTCTTGTGGATCTCCTCAAGGGTAGAGTAAGAGACTCTACTCATTCTTATGCATGATCATCTGCACCAACTTCTTCTATTACAACAGATTCATCTTCATTAGAACTACTTGAATCTTCTTCTTCTTCACCCCCAATCCATCATTTTATTCTTCTTGAGGTGCATCTTGCTGCTCTAAATCAAAGTGCACCTTCTTTACTTTTTCTTCTTTCTCTTTTGGCTACTCAGGTTCATAAATAGCTCTAAGTTCCCTAAAAATAACATCTCTAGAAAAGATAATCTTGTGGGTTAGTGGATTCCAAAGCCTATAACCTTTGACATTATCACCATATCCAATGAATGTACACTTTTCAGCCTTTGGATCCAACTTAGATCACTTTTCCTTAGGCACATGAACAAAAGCCTCACAACCAAAAACCCTTAAATGTGAAACAGAAGGTTTCTTACCTATCCACACTTCATAAGTTGTCGAATCAAGGGCCTTATAAGGAGATCTATTTATCAAGTAGCAAGCAATACACACAGCCTTTGCCCAAGAGCATTTATCCAACTATACAACACTAAGCATACTTCTAGCCCTTTCCATAATTGTTCAGTTCATCCTTTCTGCAACACCATTCTATTGTGGTGTATATGGAATTGTCCTTTGTCTGATAATACCTGCATGCTTGCAAAACTCATCAAATTCCTTAGAGCAATATTCGCCTCCATTGGCAAATCTTAATATTTTTATCTTAAATCCTGATTGGTTTTCAACTAAGACTTTAAAATCCTTAAACTTAGTGAAAACTTTAGATTTGTGCTTTATTAAATAAATCCATGTAAATCTAGATACATCATCAATGAAGGTGATAAAAAAATGAGATTTTCCAATAGATTCATTATCCACAGATCCAAACACATCCGTAGGAATAATTTATAACTTCTCTTTTGCTCTCTTGCTTTCTAAAGGAAATGATTTTCTATTTTTTTTACCAAACACACAATGCTCACACAAATCAAAGTGCTCATCAGAATAGGAGAAACCATCTAACAAATTTTTATCCTTAATAGTTTTTAATACATTATTACTTGTATGGCCCAATCTACGGTGCCACAACATACATGTATTTTCAGTAGTGGCCTCAGATACATAGGAGGCATTACAAACTATAGTGGCTTGAAGCTTAAACAAGTTCCCAAATCTCTTCCCTTTCGCTACCACCAAGTTCCCTCTCACCAATCTACAGCCATGCTTGTTAAATGTCACATACATTCCCAAATCATTCAACTTTGAAACTAAAATTAGATTTATAGCTAATCCAAGAACATACAAAACACTAGGGAGTGTTTTAATCCTCCCAGCACTGAAACACAACAATACCTTTCCTTTCCCAACAATCAGATATGAAGAGTTGTCACCAAGGTAGATATTACCTCCATCATATTCTTCATATGAGGAGAACCACTCTTTATGTGGGGTCATATGAAACGAGCATCTTGAGTCAACCAACCAGTGATCATTAGAATCAAGATTACATATAGAAAGTAAAACTTCTTCACCTGCATTCGAGTTTTCTTGGGATTTCTGCACTCCTTTACATGTCCCCTTTTATCGTAGTTCCAACACTTAACTTTGTTATTTTTACTAGGAGTCTTAGACCAACCCTTGGACTTGTCCTTAGCCTCTTTCTAATCTCTCTTTGGTCTCCTTTCCTTAGACCTTCCCCTAATACTGAGACCATCACCTGAACTATCTGAACTCTTCTTCCTCAATTCCTATGACAGTAGCACTGAAACAAGAGCATCCAACTTTGGATCCATGAGGTTAGCAGTGATAGCAAGGATGACATTCTCCCAAGACTTAGTTAAAGAACAAAGAAGTAAGATACATTTATCTTCCTCAATAACCTCAACATCTATTGAATCAATCTGATTCAATAATAAATTAAAAGAATTTAAATTCTCTACAACTAATTAACCTTCTTGCATTTTCATGGAAAACAATTTTATTTTTAAATAAAATTTATTTACCATACTCTTGGCTTGATAAATCTTACCCAACCGATTCTACAATTTGTATGCAGTCTTTTCCTTTGTATTATTCAACAAGACAAAGTCTGAAAGACACAACCAGATGGTTCCCCATGCCTTCTTATCTAGTCTATCCCACTCATCTTGAGAAACATTGTCAGGTTTCTTCTCTTTTTAGATAGCCAACCATTGGTTTCTTTCTTCCAACAAATCTTTCATTTTCAGCTTCCACAACTCATACCTCATTCTGTTGAACTTCTCAATGTCCATTCGAGAGGTTGATACAATAGTGGATGTGGCCATAATAACAACACAAGATTTGCAAAACAAACACAATCAAATCTCCCACTGCAACTACAGCTTCCACACTACGATCCAAGAGTCAAAGCTAGCTAGGCTTTAATACCAAATGTTAGAATTGAAAGAAACACTACTTCAATAGAAATTTGATTCAAGATAAATTTTAGCAATCTTAAGTGTGCATTAACAATGAAGATTATAACAAAACATAAAACCCACTAGAGAAAAGATGTCAAACATGAAGAACTCAACACAATGACACAGTGTTTACGTGGAGAAAACCATTGTGGGTAAAAAACTCCACCAGGAAAGAGGTTCAATTTTGTATTAATCTTAACAAGATTGTACAATACATCAACTACACAACTCTCTCCACAAGTCTTCAATCTGATAGCATTCTGGTAGCACCTGAGTACCTAAAATTTGTATTGCAGCAACAAATACATGGAAAATACTTATAGAAATATTTTCCAACTCATCCTAGGTATTCACCTTCTCTCTCGTAAGATTCTCCAACCTGTAAACATTAATTACCATCTTATAAGCATCTTACACTTGTCCAAAAACAACCATGCAAAGGTTGGGGACCCAAGACTAAATCTAGCCTCTTACAACATCTTATGACATGTCATAACCATCATAGATTCTACAAAAGAGTATCTTTCCCAAGATAGGAACCTTGGGCTAAATATAGCAAATAGACAACTAACATATCTATCGTATGTGTCATAGAATCTCAGAATCTTATGACAACTTGCAGCTATCATAGATTCACTTACCAAACATTATGACAATTGTCATACATGCTAAATATAGTAGATTCCTCAAGGGAGCATGCCTACCCTCATTTAATTTGAGTTTTTACATTTGCCAACAGTAAAAGTCACTCCATAATTACCTCCGATGACTCCAAAATTACCCCTGCCAGTGAAACTAGTACATCTCCTCATGGATAATTACAAATTACATATAATAAATGGAATAAATACAATATTGGGATTTACAAGGTTAATGGCACCTTATCCCAACATAGAGTTGAAAAAAGTGTTTTTGTTAGATTAAGTCAGGAATCAAGAAGATCTGATGCTAGCTTCTGAGTTTGACTATGAGGATGTGATTAGTGGTTGTGGCTTTGACCCAAAAATAGAAACATTGGAAATATGGTAAACTCAAACATATACAAATAAGACAAGATTGCTTGATGTTTTCCAAGAAATGAGAGGTACAACTATAGTCAAAAATTTCTAGGACACATCTATGACCGAAGCAACTGCCCTCACTGTTCATTTTGTAATGTTCACACAAGCTGTAGTCAAGAAATTAGGGCAAAGATTACAAGAATATGAAAAAAAATAGATGGAATTGAATGATGAAGTGAATAAGTTGTACCTTGAAAATGACAAATTGAAGTAACAATTGAGGGGTGATACTTCTCAGATTCAAGCTATTGTACCATATGAAGCCACTGTGCCACAACAATCTGGTGATGATACTGTACCCGTTGATCAATTGAATGTAGTAAAATTGAAATTGGAAAATAAGATGGAAGACTTGAGAAAACAAAATGATAAGACCAAGGATGAAGCTCAATTGAAAATTCTTGAAGTGTTTGAAAAGATTCTAGAATACAGAGTAAAATTGGTTATTGATAAACTAGGAGATGTGCATGAATGTTATTCTTTATTATCACATGCCATGGAGCAGTTGAAGGTAAATTCTTCTATTTCGGATCCCCTATACCAAAGATGGCAACTGCCACATCATACATTGATCACTCTCTATAAAGATTTACAAAGGAATCCAGATGGCCCTGCAGCTCTAAAGCCAACAGAGAGAATGGTTAGAATGATTTTGGATGAGGACCAGTATATGGGTGGTGAAAGCCAAAAAATGTAGACTAAAATTGATTCTTTTGCCATGTACAAACATCAATTCATTCCCTTAATTTTAATAGAAGATAAGCAAATCAAAAGTCTTGATGCATGGAGGGTGGAATTTGGTTATACACTCTCCCAAGTGATGGAATTTTTGAAGAAGGATCAAAATGTCAACATTCTCAGCTTTAACATGATTCTAGATAGAGTGATTGCTTTGGATGCTAAGTATGGAAAATTTGTGATTGATGTCAAAGAATTGCTAGACAAAAGGTGGAAGGATTACCAGGGTAACTTGCTCCAAATTCAAAACTACAAATGGCCTAGTGATTTTACTGTGTTTCAATCAGAGCAAAAATACCTTGTAGCTGATGAATAGCATAGGCATGAGTGTAGAAGAGCAACAACCTTTATGCTAACGTTAACTAGCACCAACACATCTAGGACGTTCTCTTCTTTTGTCTCTTTGTATTTTTATTCTTTTCAAATGTATTTAAAATATACTTGGCAGTCTAATTTAGACTTATCAAAAGGAAAGTATTGTAATACATATATATCAGGGGTTGGGAATATGAAGAACCATTTTGAATGTAAAAGGTTTGAATCTTGTTGCTTTCTTTCTCTCTATAAAAAGGAAACCAAGACCTGATGGGTCATTCCTTTAGTGATTTTGATTTTTGAAAGAGACGTTGCATAGCTTGTTCTTTGAAGTTGATCAATATAAAAGTTGCTTTTCTCTGGTGGTAGACTTTTAGTTCTCATTTACTTGTTGATTTCATTGTCAATATTTTATCTAGTTGTCTCCAACTTAATTTTTATTGCACATGCGACAAATAGAATTTGTCAATATAGTATCTTTTTCTTTTGGTATTTTATAGTATATTTGTTTTTCTTTGTCTTTGAAATCTATTATACCTTTCTTAAAGTGTAATAATTGACAAATAGTGCATAAATGTTTTGGTGTCTCCTAGATTTTTCTTTGGAATAATTAAGTGCAGAAATGGTGTGTGACCCTTCAAAGGTTGTGATGGTGCAATGGAATGACATATGGCATGCCAACAACCATGAATTTCATTCTGATGTGTCCTCAATCAACGGTCAAAATTCAAATCTAGATTTTTATGTGCCAAGCAATGCGGTTGAGTTGTGATTTGACAATTGGCATTTTTCTTCAGCTAATCCCAATCTTCAAACATGTTTTGCTAATTACACCGAATAGTCGTTGTTCGTGTGGGACTTAATTTTAACACCTCAAGCCATCACCCTTTGATTTGGTAGTTGTATTATGATTATCATGTATTTCCAGCAATAAATTCAAGTGTGTAAGGCCTATGGATATTTGAAATGCAATTATACAGATTGATGGAGAGTGAAGACTGTTCAAATGATGAGCCTCAATCCATTCTTATTATAAATGGAGGCCTTACCATCAGTTTTCAATATGGCTACTCTATAAATATTTTCCTTTTGTCCTCCATTGAATGTTTCTCAAGAGGTATGCATCTATTTTCCTGGCTACGAATTTGTTCTTTTCGAATTAAGGAGAAGGGTAGACTTTGGCTAGAGAATGGGGGAGTTGGAAAGACTGAGGACTTCTAGCTTTGGTAACCTTGTTGCTTTCCCAGAACCATAGTTGAGTAATATTATTCTAGTGGGGAAGGGCAAAGGTTGCCAAGGAGCTACAATTGTGTGAGGTTGCGTCTTGGCGGTGGGTCAACTGGATAAAATCTCAATGACCTCGAGTAGATTGGCAATTTGGGTGTTCAGGAAAAGAGACGTCATTTGTCCCTCTCCCTCTACCTTCATTTGATGACCTTCATGAAGGACATTGACCGAGGAGGGATATTATGCCTGGATTGCCTGATTGACAGTGGAGGGATAAGACTTTGCTAATGGAGTCAGAGAAGTCCTTGGGAGGGCAAATGTGCAGTTTGATTAGCTTCTACTCCAACTGTTCGTGTTTTTGTTGACAACATCTAGACATGCAGTTTTTAATAATTGGGCATTAAAAAATGGGGAGCCATGGTACTTTGTTGATGTTCTATCATATGCAACAAAGAAATTGGTGTCTTTTCAAGGAGTTGCATGTTCTTCCAAAGTATTCTTGGGCCCTAGACTATTGTTGTCAAGAGAGTAGCATGAACTCTAGGTTCATTGATGAAAAGAGTCAATTTCGAGCTCAGCCAATCGGAGCAAAGATGCAGAGTGCAAATACTAAATGCATTGTAATAAAAAAATGTACTACAAAAATCTTAAGCTGCCATAATATGTCTATTTATAGGCTCTCAAATGTCATAGTATGAGAGAGAGGAGAAAGAGTGGTTAGGTGGATATAGATATTTTATTCTAGGCTATGGACCTTTGGGGCAGTAGGTTTCTGTAATAGATTGAGTGTATAGTTGAGATTGTAGAGCAGAAATTCCCCTGCATATGTATAAATTCTTATATGTCAGCTTTCAATTCAAATTGAGTAATATGAATAACACTACATGTGTGGGTTTTTTGCAATTATCTACTTGAATGTATGCATTTGTTTTGTGAATGAATGAATCGAGGGTTCTAGATTTCACTTATACACATTTGCTATATTGAATGTACTGCTTATTGCTTCTAGTCAAGAATTGGATTAAATATGCTTTAAATAAAACATAGGAAGTGATGTATTGCATTAGATATTATTGAAGAAGAGTTGCAGGGAATACTTTTTCTTGGGCATATCACTGCAAGTCAATGACATAGGTCAATGCTCTAAATTTGGAGTTTTGTTCTCATAAAAGTAAGATTTATAATGTGGTATTTTGACTCTGTCACTGTTAAGAAGGCACTAATCAAGAGATTTACTGGCCTCAAGGTCCAGAAAGAATGCAATTATAAAGATGAATAAATTTATGTCGATTTCAATTTTGTTGATAGTATAGGATTCTTAATATGTTCTCAAAGTGAAACAATGAAGATAGTCCAAGAATATTGGCAATCTAGGATTAATCTTATAAATCTTGGTGCACACATGAGAACATTATGCCTGAATTAAGTCATAGACAAATTGTTTAGGAGTAAAAAAGGGAATACCCCCTAGGTGCAGTAGAACCTAAAGTGCCAATCAGTGCCAATCCCAGTGTATGGAGTCTATTTCCTACAAATGCAACTTAAGGGAATTTTGATTTAATGGTGGTTTAAACCATAATAAAAAAAAGCCTCTTAACTCTATGTAACCTTGAGATATTTTAAACATAGTTTCATATTGTTATATGTGAAAAGAAGATAGGTTGAAATGTAGTTAAGATAGATTCAATCAAACCCTCCCTTCAAATTAACATTCAAGGACATAAACTGACCTAAGTCACTACTAATGCAAGAGGACTTAGCTATAGGTTTGATGTCACTTTGGAATGATAAGGAAAGATAGAATAGATTAATGAATTTGTTAAACCTTAGTTCAATTAAGCCTCAAACCCTAATTATATGAAATCATATACAAACTAATGAAATACGACAGATGATCACACTAGAAGGCACTAAATATAGATTAGAAACATACTAGGATTCAGATTTTTAGAGGCAAAATCTTTATGGACAACGAGGCAGGCACCTAAGTCTGATAGGGAAACTTTTCTATGGATTTGGAATAGTGATCTATGTTGGATTACAACCTGCTTTAGAGTTAGCAGAAATTCTAGTAAGGAGGACTATGAGGTGGGCTCCTAGTCCAATAGGGTTGATTTTCTATAGTTTTTCTAGAGATCCCAAATCTTTATCCTCTAATTTACTTCTCTGCAACTCCACTTCGCCAAATCCTGCACCTGTAACCTGCAATCACAAAGAGATGGGTTTGGGGGGTTGTGGTGTTTAGGAGCTTGCCTTGGTCAAGCCCTAAAATGGCATTCAAGCTTTCCAACACCATTGTTAGATAGAGTGCATGTCCTTGCAAGGCAGAGGCCAAATCCAATTATAAGATAAATTGATTGAAGCACAAATAGATGTCACCTTGGAGGTGAAACCCTCACAGAGATGAAGAAGCTTCAAATTATGAGGAGACAAGTTGATAAAGCCAAATTTGCAACAAACACAACACAATTCTGCTCTGCAACACAATGAATGCCTTGAATGCTTTTTGCTTGATAATCCTAAGTTCACCTTAACCATCTAGGAGTGAAATGAAGTCATAAACCTATTTAAATATGCATTCTTGCTAAACTTTCCTAATTCAAATTGAAAAGGCTAACAAAGGGAAACTTTTTTAAAGGTTCTATGTGACATCCTAAAATTTAGGTCCTGACAAATCAACTTGGACTTGGGCGTGGGTGCCCAAGTCCCAAGGCACTTTTTGAGTCTTTATTAAGCATTAAAATGAACCTATAGGCCTCATTTGACATGGGTTTCGAGGGAAATTGCTCTGGGATAAGTTTTAAACATGCATAATGAAATTAAGGGGACCTAGGAGCTAAACTAGGACGTAAAAATCCATAAGGAAACTTTTTACAACATAACATAATAAAAAAAAACTCTTAACTCTATGTAACCTTAAGATATTTTAAACATAGTTTCATATATATATTATGTTACAAGCATGTTGATTTTTTAAAGATAATTAAAAATATATATATTTTACATTAAGATCAAACATATTATAAAGATAAAATTACAACATTAAGTGGTGCATTTATAACCAATGCACCAAATAGATAATAAAGTATCTAGAATAAACTAGCAAAGATAGTTATCAGTAGGAAATACATAGCAATAAGTAGCAGGAATAGTTCTCAGATGTCTATAGAGCAATAACATAAGAACATATTAATTTCTACATGGACAATGTTATGACACAAAAAATATCATTCACACTCCACTTAATATACATTCACCCTACAAATATTGCAATGTTGATAATGTACAAAACACTTAAGTAATAAGTTAGGTATTGTTTAGTATGAAAAAAAGGGGGGAAAGATGTCCAAATGATGTTTTTAAGGGTTTATCTTGATCCTCCTTTCACCACTAAACATTCAAGGACATTCAACCAAGTAGAGAACTCTACTACAGATTTCATGTCACTTGGAACATAGGGGAAGATTGGAATTGTGTAGATTTCTTATTCAATTAAGTCCAATTTTGCTCAAAACCCTAATTTCATGAAATCATAAACAAATGGACAAATTACGGAAAATGATCGCACACAGATATATCAAATGACAACCAAATACATACCAAATTTTGAAGTTTAGTGTGTAGAAAAGTCAGGGACTAATGAGTGGGCGCCCTAGCCTAGTACCATAGTTTTTGTCAGGATCTGGGAATGTTGTAGCTGCAACACAGTTCTGTTGTTCTAGAGATTTCATTGTTGCAAGATCCTGAGGACTAATGAGCAGGCGCCCAAGTCCAAGTCCCTATTTTCTTCTTAGATTTACAATTCTGATAGTCTACACTACTGTCCTACAACTCCACTTCTTTTGCTTCTAAAATCTAACCTACAATCACAAAAAATTGGGTTGAGGGTTGTGGTGTTTAGAGGCTTGCCTCAGTCAAGCCTTAGAGAGACATTCAAGTCTTTTAAACACCATTGTCAGATAAAGAGTGTGTATCCCTATGGGATAGAGGCAAAATCTAAATGATAAATAATAGAAAACACAATTGATATCACCTTGTAGTGAAGATCTCATGGAAGGAAGATGCTCTTCATGCCATGAGGAGATGGATGCCAAATCTGCAAATATAAACACAATAACAACACAAAATACTACTTTGCAACATAATGAATGCCTTGGATCACTTTCACATAATCTTGTGGCTCAAAATTTCCATCTTGTTTCAGAAATGAATCACTAATCATGCTTATATATGCAACAACAAACATTCTCGCTAAGAATTTTGTAATTCAAACTTAGGATCTCAGCTTAGGACCTAAATAATGATCATAAACTGACACCCAAAAATAGGTCCTACCCTAAAATAGGGAAGGACTATGGTGTGGGTGCCCAAGTCCTCCCCCCTATTTCAAGTAGGATTTATGTTAATCACACCCCCTGAGTCCCATTTGCCATGAAACTTCAGGGTTTTCTCATCGAGAGTCACCATTAAACTGCAAGATGACCTAAATGCATTCTAAAGGACTCAGGAGCTAAACCTTAAGAGGGAAAAGCCCCTAAGGGGACATTTTTTGACATAACATTTAGCTCCCACTTTAATGTATGTATAAACACAAGGCTAATACATGCATTAAAGTACGGTCAACAAGCACAACAAACACGCCAAGCATAGAGAGGACATGCCAATCATAATGAAGACAATAATAGGAACGTAAAACATGGAGAAGATAGTTACAATCACACAACACGGAGAATACAACATTGAAGACATGCAAAACACAGTAAATACAATGAATGCAGTGAATGTAGGGATTATTTTCATTTTTCTTTTTCTCGTATATAAAATGCAAATGCAAGTACAAGGAAAGTAAACACACCACCCATAATGCAGGAGGGACTCATCACCACCGGTCTTTAGATTGCATATGGGGCAATAGACACGCAAAACAAATCTCAGAGTGCAGGAGGCACTCATCACCACCAGTCTTTAAGACTACACTTGAAAACAAACACACCATACAAATCCCAAAGCATAGGAGGAACTCATCACCACCGGTCTTTAAACTATTCTTGGGAACAAACATGCTATACACAAACACATGGAAGACATGAAGAAAACACGATAGCCAAGTGATGGAGTGTACCTATTTCTAGGTTCATCACCATCTCAGGCACATTACAGGCACACATCGACGATTGGGCTTTGCCACAACAATCGCTAAAGACACGCTTAAGGGTTAGGATAGTCATAGATTTGCTCCCCGCCTCCACAAAGAACTTTTTAGAAAATGACAGGATGTGCACTCGCCTTGAGAAATACACCATCCCTACCTCCGAGGAGGGCTTAAGATAAAAGGATATAAGCAACATCCTGCCTCTGTAGAGGGCTTAAATGATTGCAATAGATTCAAGTTTTATAAACACACTTGCTAGCATCTAAATCAAACAACTTACCTTATATATGCCCCCACCTTAAGGTGGTTAATATCATGTCACGATATCAAGCACCTTAAGGTAGGAAGACAACACATAAGGGAACATGAGCTCTTGCAAAGCCCATGCCCCTAGAGGTGACATGTACTTTACGATTGCCAAATGTTCCCACAAACACACAATTTCTTGTAAGAAATGGTGTTAGCATCCATATAATCATGATAAACAACAATGCATACATGATCATTCACATAGAGAGCTGAGGTTATACTATAGATTCAGAGATTGAGTATAATCATGGGGCTATATTGTAGAAATCTCAAAACTGAGTGTAACCAAGGCGAGATTCAAAGATAAACAAAGTGCATGAAGTAGACGTATTGTTATGGTTTGTAAGTTCAATAAGACAACATCAAGATAACACGGAGTGATTCTACTAGCCAAGCGTCAAATAATATATATCAGCCCCGTCGTCATGTATGGACTTGGTCCATTTTTTGATTTCTCGCTGAAGGGACACTAGGTCCATATTAGTATAATAAGTTTTTTCATCATCAGCTAGCTAGATAGAACCACTAGAGGAAGGGAAACAATAAAGCAAGAGAGGAGAAACAAGTGCCTTAGGGACAGTCATGTAAGAGGGTACCCCCAAGTCACCAACCACAACGCTATGTCCTTAAGACACAATACACAACAATGAAAATAGAGGAGAAGCAATATAGAAGAATGATGATACAAATAGAAGGTCACAATAGAGGTGGTCTTGCAATTGCCTAGACCTTACAAGAGAATCAAGGGTCATCCTAGGAGGCCTAAAGAACACACAACACATCACAGAGGAAGCACAACTCGAAGGGGAGGTCACATACATGAGCCAATGATGCTACCACATAGGTGACAACCAGGGTTAGAGATACTTACCTGTAAGGAAAAACCAATCTAGAATTTGGAACTTGAGAGCATCTTGGAGAGATGCTCTATCAAGTTTTGTGTGAAGCTTGAGTGGTTCTTATGAGAGTCTTGTTTGTTGTCATAAAATCCATGTAATGCTTGTTTCTCAAATCCTTGTGTATGTGAGACCTTTTGGTGCTTGTGAGGAGGAGAACCACTATTATTTCCAACTGATGATAATCTTCTTACTCTTTTCCAATTTTTAGCTAGCTTTCTTTGTTGAGTTCATCTACCATAGTGACAAGGATTATCTTGTACTATCTCAATCTTTTCCTTTGTTATAGTCTCTGGTTTCAGTTGTTCCATTTGTCTTTTTGATGCATTTTGGTTATCTCCTAATCCTTGTAAGGATAACGGAGGAGGAACCTCAGCATAAATACCTTTCCCTGTGGAGGAGGTGGGTTATCCAACTTTTCCTTATCCACTTCTATCATACCCATAATATCATCATAATCCAAATAATCATCTTCTACTTCCACTATATTCTATTCCAACATATTGTTATCAATATGCTTAGGGAAAGGATTAGTAAAAATTTGTGATTCTAATTCAACAGAGCAACCGATTTATTTCCATTATCATTCACACACGATACCTACGTAAAATTCAAATCAATGAGGTCTTGTATTTCGTGTTTAAGACACATACACCTTTCAGTATCATGTCCTTGTTGTTGATGAAAATGACAAAAGGCATTAGCATCGAAGTAAGGTCCTTGCATTTTATTAGGATCCAAGGGTTTAATCAAGGGAAGTTTCAAGAGATTATTACTCATAGCTTGATTCATGATAGAATGATAGGATTCAGATATTGGAGTAAACTTTTTTTGCTGATACGGTGCCTTCTTTAGATTAGTGATAGAAGACACTTGGGAAAAGTTATTCGAATTCAGTCCATTAACCTTGATGAAACTCTTATTATTCCTCTTAAAGTTGTTTTGTGATGGTCCAACCATGGATTGACCAACTTGAGCTAATGAGTTTTGGTTTTCATACCGACTAGATGAAAGTTAATAATCACGAAGGGCGGTACATAAATGTTGAAAGGAGTTATACTTCATCAAGATAATCTTATCACGAATATTAGGTTGTAGATTTATAATAAACACTTTCTGAACATCCTCATCCTTCATCTGATATTAAATTTATGCATAGAGAGATTGATATAGACTAATAAACTCAGTTAACTTCTCTTTCAAACCTTGCTTTCAATGAACTAAATCAATCAAAGAAACTTGAGGTCCAATGTTTGCTTGAAAATATTGTAAAAATTGATCAACTAATTGCGAAAAAGAGTGTATTGAATTCAGAGGCAAAGAGCAAAACCATTCTAAAGAAGTATCTTTGAGAGATCACAGGAAAGTTTTGCTAATAGATCCTCTTCAAAGTAGAAATCACCACACATAGCTGTGAATTCTACCACGAGTATTAGGATCACCTTTTCCACCATATTTTTTAAAGCAAGGAGTCTCAAACCTCTTGGGCATAGGATTTCTCAAGATTGCATAAGATAGGGGATTACGAGCATGATAAGTTGGTATAATAGGTTGTGAAGAATTCATCAAGTTTGTTACCTTTTGTTGTCAATAAGTCATGCCTTGCAAAAGTTTGTTTAAGATGGCATCATTAGGAGATGTTGTTTACTATGAGGAATTGGAACCAAAGTGAGGAGGTGATTGAGCTTGAGTAGTGATAAGCGGAGGCTATGAATAATTCAATGGTGGTTGAACATATTGATAGGTGGAAGGTGGCTGTGAATAGTTGTATGTAATAGGTGGCTTAGAATAAGTGGGATGGAGAGGTGGTTGAGAGTGATTATTCATAGAAGAGGTCCCCTTAGAAACCAAGTTCTAATAATTAAATCCCACAACTTTATAATTTTGTGAATTAGCTCCATTAGATACTCCAATACCAGTGGTAGCATTACTACAAGTCATTTGCATTAGCTGTTAAAATTGTTGATGTAAATGTAGACATTCTAGTAGTCGGTATAGGTGTCGAAACTTGCATGTGAGACGGTGACGATATGATTTTAATACCCTTCGCACATTCAGTCACCGTCATGATATCATTGTGTACAATATGTCTTAATCTCGAATAACATTAATACCATCTTGTCCTTCTTTTATCAATTCTCTTATGTGGTGGATCATAGGGACATCTTCTTCCGCTATCCTTTCATTTCCAACAAATGCTTGAAAATTGACTGTGTCTTTATTAAGCTTTTTTATTTGCTTATTAGGCACATGTGTGACCACCTCAATAGTGTCCTCAACATCATGAAATATTTTATCTTCCATAGTGGTTGTATGAGGTATAGTATCTTGCAAAATTTGTGTCTCTCCTATTGTAAAGAAGGTATTCAATGGATTTTCAAAGGTAAGAATATCGTTGTCTTCGAAAGTACTAGATCCCATGAGTCCTCTACTTCTTATTAAAGGGATATTTCTATTAGGGAAGGAAGTTATAATACTCATACAAAAGCATGCAACACTCAATGTACAAACTAATAGAACTAACCCTAGAAGAAAGAAATGTTTAAGGTCCAAAATACTTAGTTTTTAAAGTTTTTTCAAATGTAAATGAGTGAAAGAAGAGGTGTTGTAAGGAAATTGATAAAATGAAGAAAATAATATGTCTAATATCAATCCAATAAAGCAATAACATCCTTAACAACATGCTGTTGATGCAAACCTAGAGATATGACAAGTCAAAACCTAGTGAAAATACACTAAAATATGCATTTTTTCACAAATTTTCAATGCAAAGACCCAATAAAAAGGGTGTTGTAAAGAATTTTAGGAGGGGAATCAGATTATAATAGTAATATAAATCACCTAATTCCATAAAAATTTTCACAATATGTGTATATAGTGCAAATCCAAGTCAAACCCTAGTGAAAATATAGCCAAAATATGCAATTTTTCACAAATTTTCAATGTCAAGGCCTAATAAAAAGAGTGTTATAAATAATTTTAGGAGAGGAAGCATATAATAACCCTAATAACATCCAATTAGTGCAGAAAAATCCTTCACAACACACCTATGGTGCAATTCTAGAGAGATGATAAGGCCAAATCTAGTGAAAAAGCAAGGTTTTCAAACCCTAGACATGAAATTTTGCAATCTTGAAAACCACTATGATGCAACACTACAGTTAGAAATCATTCCTAATGAGTTTTTTTAAAAGGGTAGTAAAATCTGAAACAAGATTTTGACTACAAATCCTAACTAATGCAAAACTAGGTTATATGGAAAAATGCACAATTTCAAGCTTTTTTTTATCAAATTAAGCATGAAAATGCAATGTAAATGAATGGTGAATAAAAAATTTCTATGTTTTAAATCAGGTCTGATGATAATAACAGAAATTTATTGAAATTAAATGCCAACTAATTCAAATTATTTGAAAATGCAAGCTAAAAATGCCAATTTTTTCAATTTTTTCAAAATTTTCAATTTTTTTGTAATTTTTCAAATGCAATAAGATGAACAATGAAATTAATGAATGAAATGGATGTAAATATGAAGTACAACACTCATAAAGCTTCAAAATTCAAAAGAACACAGGTTCACCAAAATGTTTAGCATGAAAAAAAAGGGGGGAAAGATGTCCAAATGATGTTTTAAGGATTTATCTTGACCCTCCTTTCACCACTAAACATTCAAGGGCATTCAACTAAGTAGAGAACTCTACTATAGATCTCCTATCACTTGGAACATAGGGAAAGATTGGAATTGTTTAGATTTGTTATTCAATTAAGTCCAATTATGCTCAAAACTCTAATTTTGTGAAATCGTAAACAAACAAACAAATTACAAAAAATGATCACACACAAATATATCAAATGACAACCAAATACATACCAAATTTTGAAGTTCAGTATGCGGAAAAGTCAGGGATTATTGAACAGGCACCCTAGTCCAATGCCTTAGTTTTTGTCAGGATTTGGGAATGTTGTCTGCAACGTAGTTATGCTATTTTGGAGATTTCACTATTGTGGGATCCAAAGGACTAATGAGTGAGTGCCCGACTCTAGGTCCCTATTTTCTTCTTAGATCTGCAATTTTGATAGCCTACAGTGCTCTCCTGTGACTCTACTTCTTTCACTTCTGAAATCTGTAACCTGCAATCATAAAAAATTTGGTTGGGGGTTGTGGTGTTTAGAGGCTTGCCTCAGTCAAACCCTAGAGAGACATTCAAGTCTTCCAAACACTGTTGTTAGATAAAGAGTGCATATCCCTATGGGATAGAGGCAAAATCCAAATGATAAATGATAGAAAAAATAATTGATATAACCTTGTAGTGAAGATCTCATGGAAGAAGATGCTCTTCATGCCATGAGGAGATGGATGCCAAATCTACAAATATAAACACAATAACAACACAAAATACTGCTCTACAACACAATGAATGCCTTGAATCACTTTCACATAATCTCATGGATCAAAATTACCATTTAGTTTTACAAATGAATCATTAATCATGCTTATATATGCAACTACAAACATTCTCACTAAGAATTTCATAATTCAAACTTAGGATGTTGGCATAGGACCTAAATAACGATCATAAACCAACACCCAAAAATAGGTCCTAACCTAAAATAGGGCATGTCTAGGGTGTGGGCGCCCAAGTCCTCCCCCCTATTTCAAGCAAGATTAATGTTAATCACACCCCCTGAATCCTATTTGCCATGAAACTTCAAGGTTTTCTCATTGGGAGTCACCATTAACATGTAAGATGACCTAAATGCATTCTAAAGGACCTGGGAGCTAAACTTTAAGAGGGAAAAGCCCCCAAGGGGACATTTTCTGACGTAACAGGTACATATCAAAGAGACAATAGAGTAATAATTGTTAGAACACAACAAGAATAAGAAGTCTAAACAATAAAACCTACTCAAGAGACATAGGTTTGATCAACAATTGATGAAGGTACAAGAATGAAACACTAACTTCATAACATATCATATATTCTCAAAAAAATGTATCCTCTCACTGTGGAAACAAGGAACTCACAGCCTGCACAAGTTGCATAGAAGTAGACTACATGATCAAATTAGTCTTCCACATTGCTCAACACTAGCCTAAAGATAAATTTGAGGTTGTGCATTCTCCTTTCCAAGTTACTGTTGGAATGTAATTATTGAAGATACATTGTTGACAAATCCACAAGCTAGAGAGATAAGTTTGTACAAACCATTTGGATTTCAATTTGGAGGGAGAAATAGTGTTAGAGAGAAAACTACCAAACATCAAAGTTTTGACATAAAGTTGATAATAACATGTTTATAGGTGTGGGAAAGATTATCAAGAGATGGAGAAGCACCAAAGAGAGATGATTGCTAAGACCAAGCCTATGGGAAGAGGGCAGAAAGAGAGGAGAAAAGGGAGTTCTATAGCTTGCAAGCATGAGTGCAAAACTAGAAGGCAGATTTATAGACTCAACTTTTTGCATAGAAGGGACACATGGGGGTAGGGAAGATAAATTTAAGATGGGTACCAATGGGTAGATTAGCATGTAGGATTTTCCATGCTGTGATTTGAGATTGTGCATCTTCTTTGGACTTCTAGATTTGAAGATTGAGCTTGTTCTATTTTGACTAACAAAAATTATGCATTTCCATTTCGCATTGATGGGGAGAGATGGTTATTGGAGGAAGGAGTTGTCTATATATCATTCTAAGGGGAAGGAAGAAAATTTTGAGTACACTAGGCCACCTCCAATCATTCAAGAACTTAGCATGACAAATTGAGGGTAATAAATTATAGAGTTCATGTGAGACCAATTGTTGAATTTTAAGGATTGACTATCTCTCAAAGGATGAAAGGTGAAACTAGGTTTTAAGGAGTGACCATGATTTCTATTTAAATTTAGTAAGATCCCACAGATCTCAAGACACCTAGATGTCATTTTTTATAAAGTAGTTCCAGTAGATAGAAGAGTTAGCAAAGATTAAACCATGGTTGAGGGACTAGTTGAACCAAGGTGGTTTTTTTTGGATGATTTTCCAAGCTTTCCAAATGGAATTGAAAGGCATGGATCCATGAGATTTAAAAAAAGATCTAAAAGAATCTTGTCATTCTAGTTGATTGTGTCCCAAGAATGACCAACAAAGGTATATTATATTTAGAATCTAATCAAATTGTTCCAAGGAGCATCTCCCTCCAATGCCATCACTATCCATTTAGCAATTAAGAAAATTCCTTGTGAGTGCGTCGATGATTCCTAGGACCCCTTTGTCCTTCAATTGTATTCAATGCTACCAAGATTTGGAGGAAAATCCCTTCTTGTTCCCCTATTTGGCTCATAAGAAACTCCTGATAAGTTGCATTAGTTGATTGAAGCATCTATTGGAAGGCAACCAACAAGAGGAGATATAAACAAGAGTAGCCAATAGAATTTTGTTTGCCACTTGGATGAGACCAACCATGGATAAAAATCTATTAGTACAATTCAAGAATTTGCCTTTGATTTTGTTCAAACAACATTGGCTCATGTCTTTGAGAGATGTGCACCAACATAAAAGGTAATACTAAGGTACCTAGTGATGGAGCCATGTTTCACTTCCTTCCATTCACTTAGGATCCATGATGGATGCAAATTGGGTGGGTCATAATAAATTTAGTCTTAGGCATAGCCAATTTGGAACTCGAAATAGTACAAAATATGTCTAATATATCAATAGTGTTCAGCACTTCATTTGCTAAGTTTTGGATAAAAAGCATACAATCATCAACAAAGTATGAGTTGAGAGTAGTAGCATTATTTGGGAAAGAGATTCTATCAATCAACTTATTGGCCTTCACATGATGGAATAAATACCCAAGCACATTAGTTGCAAGGACAAAAAGAAAAGGAGTAAGGGGGTAGCCTTGGTGGATAGATATTTGAAGAGGAAATTGGGGGGAGGAAACCAATAACTATTAGTAGAGCACTAGCATCCATGAACAACATTTTGATTTGAGCATGGATTTTAGGGCGAAATCCCAACCATTGCATCATGTTAAGAACAAAGGGCCACTTAATGCAATCGTATGCTTTATCAAAGTCAAGCTTGAAAATAAGAGCATTTGAGGTAGTTTATTGGACCTATTTATTTATCTCCCAAGCTAAAACTAGGTTGTTTAAGATGAATCTGCCTCCTAAAAACCCTATTTTCTCTAGTCATACAATCAATTGGGTAATATATTTTATTCTGTGTGTTGAAGCTCTGATAATGATCTAGTAAGAAGTAGTAAGCATGGTAATAGGCTTCCAACCAGCCATGGTTCTTTCATCCTTGCCTTTAGGAATAAGCTTGATATGTCCTTGATCAATAATAATCCCCAATGTACATTAGTTTCAACTCCTAGATAAACATAATAAAAGTCCTCCCAAATGTAGGGACAAAGTGCTTGATAAAATTCCATAGGAAAGCCATCCATTCTTGGGCTCTTCTCTATAGCCATGTTATAAAGTGCATCATCAATCTCTTCCACGGAAAGAAGTCATTTGAGAAAATTACTTTATTCGGGATCAATTTTATGAGGATACATTTTGCAACACTCTCCTCAACAATGGAAACAAGGGGGTCACCGGTTAACTCATTAATGAACAACATTTTATAGTGCTTTAAAAAGTTTGTATGATAATTGAACGACTAGGCTACAAGGTACCATTAGCCGATTTAATGACTAAGATCTACTCTTTTTTATGTTTATTTTGCAAGTTTTGAAAGAATAATTTTGAACCTTTATCTCCATCTCTGATTCACTAGAGATGAGCATGCACTTGTGTGCCTTTGCCTTTGTAAATAGCTAGCTTCCAAATAAAATGTTTCATATGAGCAACATATTATTGAATTAATAAGATATGGGGATTGGCGGCCAAGAGAGATCAACCATGCACAAGTTGCCCTTTAAGAGGATTTTCAAGTTTGTGTTGTTTAGCAACTCTCCACCCATGGTCATAAAGAAAAAGGGTACATTGGGCAATAGTTCTCTCCCATCATTTGATCCACCTATCTTGTAGAGGTTTAGGCTCAACATTCTAGATAGCTAAAAGGCCATCAATGTAGTCTTGATGTTGCATGTGAGCCACATTTAATTTTAAGGGGAGATCATTGGCAAGAGTGGAGGATTCAGAGAGAGAAAGAGTGGTGTAGATGGGGGAGTAGTCAAAAAGAGTCGTTGTGAGGTCAAGATGAACCATAAGACTTGATTGTGAAGGTAAAATACAATAGTTGGGGGAGCTATAGAATCTATCTAGGTGGCTCATCTTCCTCAAGAAACCTTCACGGCAATTGGTCCTCTATACCAATGGGGCATGTTAAGGTTCTTTTTTCCCAAAAGTGGATTAGACACACTCGATGAGTTTTAGGCTAAGCTCCAAGTGTCAAATTTTGATTCAAGTAAGTGGGAAGGGCTATCCTAATTATGATTGGTGGGGTGCTTAACCATGTTGAAGTTGGCTGTAACACCCAATTTGTGTTAGGGAGGCTGATGTGTATCCATTCCCAAAGTAGTGTCCAAGTGCCCAAGATGCTCTTATTGTCAAGTTTGACTTCGATAAAGCATAAAATCACATTTGATGGCCCTTTATTATTAACATTATGTAATGGTTGGGGTTTGGCCCTAAAATCTATGCTCAAATGAAAATGTTGTTCATACATCATGCTAATCCTAGATTGGTAGTTAATGGTTCCTCCCCCCATTTCCCCCTTCAAAGATCTATCCATCAAGGTTGCCCCTTGTTCCTTTTCTCTTTGTCCTTGTGGATGATGCTCTTGGGTATTTATTCCATCACGTAAAGGCCAATAAGTTGATACATGGCATGTCTCTCTCAAACAATGCCACTACTCTCAAATCACACTTTTCTCATGACAATATGCTTTTTTATCCAAAACTTAGTAGATGAAGTGACAAACACTATTGATATATTAGACCTATTTTGTACCATTTAAAGGTCCAAATTGGCTATGCATCAGATAGTTTATTATGACCTACCCCGACCTTTATCTATCATGGATTCCAAGTGAGTGGAGAGAAGTGAACATCCAGCTCTACCACTAGGTACCTCAACATTCCCTTTAGTGTTGGTGTGTCTCTCAAAGACATGTGTCAACGGGTTTTGAACAAAAGCAAAGATAAATTATTGAACTAGACTAATAGATTTTTATCCATGGTTGGTTGCACATCCAAGTGGCCAAAAAAAATTTGCTAGCTAGTCATGTTTATAAATATCTCCTCTTGCTAAGGAGGTGGTCCTATGCAAAGGGTTTTAGGATCTATAATTTTATCCATGGTTGGTTGCATCCAAGTGGCAAACAAAATTTTGCTGGCTAGTCATGTTTATATATCTTGCTAAGGAGGTGGTCTTGTGCAAAGGGTTTCAAGATCTATAATTTTATCTTAGAAAAGAAGTGCCTTTATTTTTATTTTATTTTTTAGCTCTCAAATTTTTATCAGTTATATGTGAAGGGGCTTAACCGTGTAAATTTGGGATAAATTTGTTAAGAGAATTTTTCATTATTTTTAAATACATATTATAGTTTTAAAATAAATTATGGGACTATTATGTTCCTAAAATTTCATTATTCAAATTTATACTATTAACTATTACTATAAAATTCACAAGATCATATATAATTGTAAATAGTTCCTAATTTATTTAATTTATGAGTATCATTTTTATTCTATATGATTTAAAAAAAATACATTATATAAGAATTAGTGTTCTTGAGAAATAGAGCTAAATATATAAAGTTGTTATAATTGTGAATTATATATATAATTCACAATTATAACAACTTTATATATTTAGCTCTATTTCTCAAGAACACTAATTCAAAATCTTTTAAAAGCCCTCTCCATAGAACTGTAGCCTAAACCTACTATAAAATTTAAAAAAAAAATTGAAAAAATATCAGCACGTTGTAATCAACGTACTAGCTTTCTAGGTTATGAATGGACTCCAACTAATTAGCTGGCATATGCCGACACAAGCACTGGTTACAGGTAAGAATTAGACCCATTAATCCACGACAACCATCTTGTGATAAGGCGAATGACCGACAATGTTAATATACTGAATTCGCCCTTGAATATTATCGAGCCGTGGATCCATTTATTATGCGTTTTGTTTTGTTAGTTTTGTTACAGTTTTCTCCTGTCGTACAGCTTTTATTCTGGTAATCGACGTTAACAATGCTGGAATAAATTTTCCTTGCGACCAGTTTAAAACCCAAACAACAAAAATGAATGCAAAACATATGTGGTAGTCATGAGAACTACAGAGTTTTTCCAAAGGCTGTTTGTGCATTGTTTATACAACAGAAATGCATATCTGGTTGAAACAAGCGTAGATTCTAAAAAGAAGCTTCCCCGCAAAAAATCTCCATCTTCTAGATTTGTTAGTGTAGATGGAGCTGTTAAGCTGGTTGATGTTGCAGTAGTAAATGGTAGAAGAGGTTCCACAGAGAATGGGCAGAATTTTTGCAAGGGGACTATAAGGGCAGGGAAATTGTATTCAAGCTCTGTACATCCTGCCCAAGCTACAAAAGAAGAACTCTGTATAAATCAGAAAAAAATGGTACAGAATACGGAGAAGCAACACAGAGCACAAAAGTATAAAAAGAGAGAAAATGAAGCAACACCAGCTGGCCGAGGAAAGCCCTCTCGGGACGTCTTAAAATGCCAAAATACTAAGTTAGGCCAAGCCAAGGCTGTGAAAAAAGTTGATGTTCTAAATAGCAAGGAATGTGAGAGAAAGATGGGTAGCAAACCAGAGAAGCCTTTGAAAAGAGCAGGTCGCCGGTCCTTGAAAAAAATTAAAACTCGACAGATTGCTTGGTGCCCAGTGCTAGATCCTATTCCAGAACTGCGTTCCTTCAAATAGCAAGGAAACTTTGCACCACCCCATAAGATTCTTTTCATTATTCTTTGCACCTCATAAGATTCTTTTCATTATTCATTTTTTCTTGTTTTGAGCTGTAATTCTATCCAGCTTAAATGTCACTACGTTGGCAGGGTAGAAAGTGGGTCAATCATAAACCAGTTTAACAATGCGTTTATTTATACTTAATAAGAGCAGACGTGCTTGATAGTTAAGCCCGACTGTGTAAGGTATTTTTATAAAAATATAAAACATTGCTTTTCATCTTTTCTGATCAGTGTCTCATATAAGCATTGAGGTTTTAAGAAATCAATTTATTGGGCTTGAAACACATTCAATTATAATTATTTATTCTCTTCTTTGTTTCCCACTGTGTAAAATCTTTAAAGCGTATCTCACAACATTTCATGGATGAGAAGGTTATGAAGCACGGCTATTCTTAAACATCATCCACTTCAATAGTCAAAGGTTAATTTTGACCAATAAAAATAGAACAAATATTTACCACTTTTGTTATGAATGAGGTGTAAAATTACTATTGATTGTTTGACCATTGAAATGGATGATGTTTAAGTAGAGTGATGAAGCACTTCCAATCTTGTTAACTTGTAAGGATTATACTTGAAAATGGGATCGATCCGCTGCTTACTAAATGAAGATGATAGTGAGAAGGACGAAATAGACTGCATAATGAATGATCAGAACTTTTTAGTCAGTGTTATTCAATAATGTTTCAATTTTCCTTCCTTGGGACTATTCATAGCAATAACATATAACGAGTGATTAGAATTAGGAGGCCTCCAAATCGGAAAGGTAGTATCTTTTTCAAAATAAATAAATTTGTTTTCATGTATCATATGATATAAATTAGTAATAATACCCAAAAGTGCTATTGAATACTTGATATAGGTTTTGATATTTATAGTTTATTGGTTAAAAATTGGAAAGGTTTCCTCAAGAAAGGTTTAATATTAAATGATATTTGCTAATGTAATAAATTTAGAAATGAAAAGAAATCATTGATTTATTTATTTTTTATCCTATACATATTGTTAAAGATGAGTCATTTCTTGAATGTAACTAAATATTTTTTACTCATTTATTATCACAATCTACTTATATACAATTGCAATGTCTTGTGTATAATACAAATATTAAGGATTGACCTAGACATTCAAAACACAAGCATAACAATATAAGAATACATAAATGTTATGACCATATCCTATAGGAGATTCTATTAACAAATCATATTATAATCATTTATAATACTAGGAGGAATTAAACTTTCAAGTGAAAGCCTAGTCAATCTACACTTTTTCTTGATTGGGGGAGGAATAGAGACAATATCTTTGGCCAAGGTATTAATCTCATCTCTTACCAAGGGCAATGAATATAACATTATATTTTTTTAAAATAACACAATTGCAATTACATACACAATTAAAAGAGCAATTTCATTGTAAGCATCAATACCACCACATTGTACTTCACTAACATAATATTGATTTATCACTACTAAACACATGCAAAATGAATGTATATTGGATGTTTCCCTCAATGGTCAACTTAGAGACAAGGGTTAGAATTGTTGCTCTTCATTTTTTTATTAACATAACTTACATGTTATGTCTTAGAGTAGCACTCAAATGAGAATAGTGGTGTTGTGGCATCTACAACACACCCTAGTTGAAGAGAACTAGGGACCCTCTCATCATAGTTCCACTATTCTTTGAATCCTTTGATGCCTTGTTCATAAGTTCATGTGACTCCCTAAATTTCTAAGCTGGAGAATCACTTTCTCTATTTGGGAAATTAGAAATTATATCATTGACATTTTTGAGTTTGTAGAAATTTTCATAATCGACAAAGTGTAGATAAGACCATGGATTTGATTTAGTTTGTTTGTTTATGTTGCATGTTTGACATTTACCCTTGGTTTCAAATGAGTGCTAATAATTTTCCGGTTCTCTTCATGCCTTTGTTCTTGAGCTATGTTCATGTGCATTTAGAGATCTTTATGAGTTTACTAAAATTGTGTTGAAAATCTTGTTTGTACACATGTTTTGGGATAATTGAGATTCCCTATTTGTGCACTAGCCTTGCTTTGAAAACCCTTATTCATGTATATTTCATGGTCTTCATGTGTTTATTTAATTGTAATTAAAAATCATTAATCATATACATAATTACATATTGCCATATTAAAATGATTTTCATCTAGGTACTGGCTTCACTTAAAAGCCCTCTATTTATATATATGTCTTGTTTAAGCTTCATGCCTATAATTGTCAACAAGTTTGGCATTAGGGTTCAATCTATCATGGTTTCAAGTTCTAATTATTAACTTATATTCATGGTGGGCTCCTTATGAGTATAGTAGGATCTATTTGAGCCCAATCCTATTCTTTATTGTCTTGGCCATTCCCATGTTTATAATAGTTGTATGCCTTGCAAGTCTACATACTTAGTCTTTCACTATATCCATGAGATTTTACCTAGCTAATGGGTGCTCCACATAGCCAAATGATTTTAGGTTTGTGACAATTAATGACATATTATATGCACATAATCAAATAAAACAAGTGGGATAAGTTGTGTTGCAAACTCAAATAGATCCAAGTGATCTCAAAACCTTTCTTTAACAATCTTTGAAGTTCCCTTTAAGACTCTAAGAACTGTTGAATCATTTCCCATTGAATGTTTCTCAAAATAATTCTCTACCCTTTACAAAGCTTAATTTTAGCACTTCAACAACCACTAGATCATCATGTCATGCAATGATCATGGATCTCACAAAAATGATGATACACTCAATGTGTATATGACTTAGCTATAAACCAACCATTCTTGGAGCTTTCCTTTAACATATTATATGTAGTGCTTCTATCTTGAGTATTGTTGTCTTTTCATTGATGTCAAAATGTTGATGATCTTGGTTGTGATCTCTCAGATTTTTCAGTGAAATAGTTTTGTGAAGTTACAGGTGGTTAGTCATTTTAGTGAAACAGTTTTGTGAAGTTATAGGTGGTTAGTCATTTCAGTGAAGTTTTCAGTGACTTGGTCATCTCAGTGAATCATAATTGCTTAGTCTTGGTCATCTCAGTGAATCAAAATTGCTTAGTCTCAAATGGTATACTTGACTTATTTGTTTCAAGGTGTGACATTTGATCTTTAAGTTTTGCCTTTTAAGTTCATTGGTCATAATCATTTGTTGCTTTCCATAAATTGGTCTGTCATATTCATAAGTTGTGTATATTGTATCTCATGCCAAAATGTAGTTAATCAGTATGTTGTTCTATTGTTAAATCAAGTCACATATGTCCTTGTCGTATGTTATAAAGCTTCAAATGTCTAAAACTTCATATGTATGTCAAAGACCTTAAAACAAACCTAAGTCATTATCATAAAATCCTTTTTAAACTATCAAAGCACTTTTGTTTTAATGCCAAGTTGACCAGTCGGGGAGGTTATCATCACTTAAGTGATAACTTAAGGG
Source organism: Cunninghamia lanceolata (assembly GCA_027924645.1). Classification (NCBI taxonomy): domain Eukaryota; kingdom Viridiplantae; phylum Streptophyta; class Pinopsida; order Cupressales; family Cupressaceae; genus Cunninghamia; species Cunninghamia lanceolata. The sequence goes on from BSBN01000905.1 coordinate 1,087,889, forward strand.
TCAAAACTCCATTGTTCTTACCGGCCCCGATGCCTAGGGTGCCCGGTCACTAAGTAGTGGATATTCTAACTCGACGGGAAACTCTCATCGACGTCCATCATTTAAAAGATAGGTGGCGGGGTTTCCATATCGGATGGATGAGTTTTAAAAGGAGTTGCTATTGGCATATTTTAAATTTGACATTTTCTGTGCTCACAAAAGCAAGAAAATCATATTTGTTTCCATTTTTGTGTGACAACGAAGACCAAAAGATGTGAAGTTTGAAGGTTTGGAGTTGGAAAGTTTATCAAGATGATTTTGTCAGATTTGCTATGTGAATCGACAAGATTTTATTCAAGATAAAAAATTTGATTTTTTTCTTTTTGAAGTGTGATCATAAAGAGGTGTGACAATTGTTTTTGAGGGGTTGTTGATGATGAAAAATGTGGAAGAGTTTTTGACAGAGGATAGATCAATCTGCTATGAGATGAACTAGAGGACTTTTGTGAAGAGATTTATGTCAGTTTGTTTTTGCAGAAAAGATGTCATATCAATTTTTTTGCAGAGATACAGGTTGTTAAAATTGAGAAGAAGGTTTATCCATTGGTAAAATTGAAATGAAGTTTTTGGTGTGTTGCAGAGGTATGAAAAGTTTTTTGAAGACCAGATTAATTAAATGATTTGAATATGATGAATAATTGATGATGTCAATTCAATACATTAGTTTGCAGAAAAGTGTATTTTTTGTCAAAATTTTGAATAGGAGAGATAAGGTTTTGAGATTTGATTGAAACAGGGAAACCCCCTGATTTATTTTATTCATTGTTCCTCAGATAATGATAGTCAGTGAGACTTGAGATGAAAAATAATATGCCAGTGAGGCAAAAGTGTATTTGTCAGTGAGACAATTGTAAACCCAAATTTTATCATTTAAGCCAGTGAGGCAGTTTGAGTGGTTTTTATACCCCAGGAGGGTTTTCCACTCAAGAATATTTTGTGTCAAAATCTTATGTGTTGATATTTTGTATATTTTCCATATCTGTTTAAAAATTTCTGTAATTGTGAAATCTAAGTTCATCAAAAGTTTGAAAGGTGATAAAGTTTTTAACTACACTGATTCACCCCCCCTCTCAGTGTTGTGTGTGCTCCTACAATTGGTATCAGAGCTTGGTTCCCTATCAAAGCTTAATCAGCAAGTGGGTAGATCATATTTCTGGAGTACTTATCATGGCAAGTCAAGAAGGTTACTCAAATTACAAAGCATCTATGTTTGATGGATCTAACTATGCTTTTTGGAAATTCAGGATGGAGTCATATTTGTCATCTTTGGGGTATGATGTGTATGCTACCATTGTTACTGCATATACTACTACAAATCCTCCTAATACAGTTGATGAGAAAAGGGCATATGAGAATAATGCTAAAGCAAAAAATGCAATATGTTGTGGTATAACCAATGATATAGTTGTCAAAATCATGGAGTGTAAGATAGCTAAGGAAATATGGGACAAGCTATCAAATATTTATCAAGGAGATGATAAAATCAAAGAAGCAAAACTGCAATCCTATAGAGCTAAATTTGAAAGTCTCAGGATGAGTGATGATGAGAAAGTGGTAGAATATCTTCCAAGAGTTCAAGAAATTGTAAATGCTATAAGAGGATTGGGTGATACACTAGAAGAAAAGATAGTTGTTACAAAAGTCTTAAGGACTTTAAATCCAAAATATGAATCCAAAGTGTCTGCAGTTGAAGAAAGAGACTTAAGTAAAGTTACCTTTGATGAACTTCATGGCACTTTCATAGCTTATGAGATGAGAATTAGTAATGATATACCTTCAAGCAAAGAAGCTGCTTTCAAATCAGTCAAAAAAGAAAAAGAGATTTCTGATTCAGAAGAATTGGATGATGATCAAGAAATATCTCTTGCAAGCAAGTTGAAGAAGGGATCTGTTGGTAAGTACAAAGGTAAACTTCCATTCAAATGTTTTGAATGTGGAAAGATTGGACACTATGCAGCTCAGTGTCCTTACAAAGACTTAGACAGTGATGCAGATGAAAACAAGAAGAAATTCAATAAGAAACAGTTTGTTTCTAGAAGGAAAAATAATTTTAGAAAGAAAAGAAGTTTGTTCATCAAAAATGTTGATATGACTGAAAGTGATTCAAATGATTTTCTTGATGAAAATGCACAGACTTTATTTATGGCTATTCTAAATGAAGTTCAAAATGAAAAATGTGAAGAACAATCAAACAGTTGTGAAGCTGTTATTGATTTTGAAGGAGAATTGAAGTGTGCATTAAGTCAAGTCAAGAAACTTAAAAAGGAAATCATTGCACAAAGAAGTCAGTTTCAAAAAGAAAATGATATCATGAATGATAAATTAACTTGTTATGAGAAACAGATTACTGATCTAATTCTGTCTCTTGAAGAAAGTAAGAAAATTATTGATGATAAAAGCAAAGAGTTGAATAATAAGGACAAGGAATGTCATACACTTGAAGCTGAAATTGTGGATTTGAGAAGAAGACTTGATATGTGCAGAAGTAGTGATAAACTTGATGATCTTCTTGATAGACAAAAAGGATTCACAGATAAATCAGGTCTTGGATTTGAAGAGGGACAATGTTCTCAAAAGGCTAGTACAAATGACAAATCAATCATAAGGACAACAAACTACAAAAGGAATGAAACTTTCAGGTATAATGCTCATTTTACTGGATATTGTTTTTGTTGCAACAAGTTTGGACATAAAGCTAGTGAATGCAGATTTGGAGTCAAAAGAGAAATGCATTTATTTCCAAGGAACCCATTCATGTTTTTAAGAAGTTTGAAGTGTCACAGTTGTAAAAATTTTGGGCATATTGCCAAATTTTGTAGACCTTCTTTGCAAATGCAGCAAACTACAAGGAATACTGTTTCAGGTTTGTCTTCTTTAAGTCCTGAAAAGAAGTTGCTTATTTGGAAACCTAAGGTAATCAATAAGAGCTTTGATGTTATGATTGCACAAGCTGCTTTTCATGCCAAAAAGAAGGAATAGTGGGTGATTGACAGTGGCTGTTCCAACCACATGACAGGAGACAAAGATAAATTTGTTAAATTTGAAGACATTAATGAAGGCTCTGTTATGTTTGGAAATAATGATTGCATTATGATCAAAGGCAAAGGTACAATTCTTCTTGATGATGAAACACCACTACATGATGTGTATTTTGTAGATGGACTGAAGCATAATTTGTTAAGTGTTAGTCAAATATGTGACAATGGCTTTAATGTGGTTTTTGATGCACATGGATGTGAGATCAAAAAGAAATTAGGTAAAGTTATTGCAGCAGGTCTAAGGACTAGTGGTAACATCTACAATCTTCATAACTCTGAAACTAAAAGTGTTGATAACCATATCTGTTTCATGGGTCAAATTGAAGAAAGCTGGTTGTGGCATAGAAGACTTGGTCATGTGAATTTTGACAATCTTGTGAGAATCAACAGGAATCAAAATGTTAGAAATATGCCTCATATTTCAAAACCAAGTAATACTACATGCAAAGAGTGTCAGCTGGGTAAGCAAACCAAAGTTAGTTTCAAACCTAAGGAGTATTTTACTTCAAAACCTCTGCATCTGGTACATTCAGATTTGTGTGGTCCTATAAGGACTAAAGCTCTGGGAGGAGAAAAATATTTTATGCTTTTCATTGATGATTTTTCAAGAATGACATGGGTAACATTCTTAAGGCATAAATCAGAGGCATTGGATAGATTCAAAATCTTTAAAAAGATGGTTGAAAAGGAATCTGATTTCAAGCTAAAATGTTTAAGGTCAGACAATGGAGGAGAATATACTTCAAAGGAATTTGAGGAGTATTGTGAAAAACATGGGATAAGAAGGCAATTCTCCACTCCTAGAACTCCACAACAAAATGGAGTAGCTGAAAGAAAGAACAGGATTGTAAAAGAAATGGCAAGAACCTTACTTCATGATGCAAATCTACCTAACATCTATTGGAGAGAAGCTGTTCATACAGCTGTATATACTTTAAATAGAGTTCAATTAAGGGTAAAGTCAAATTATACTCCTTATGAACTTTGGTATGGTAAGTCAGCTAATGTTGGTTACTTTAAAATTTTTGGAAGTAAGTGTTACATCAAGAAAGATAATGATAGCTTGTGTAGTTTTGAGTCTAGATGTGATGAAGGCATATTTCTTGGTTATTCTACACATAGCAAAGCATATAAGTGTTTTAACAATAGGCTCAAAAGAATATTTGAAAGTACTAATGTTAAGGTGGATGAGGATTTATAGCCCTGTATGCAGTTGATTCATGACAAGGAAGATGATCATCATTCACAAAAGGAAGAAGAAATTCAGGAAGAGAAGAAGATCCTAAAAAATCTGTTGATGTTAAGACAAAAACTCCTTCAAAGGCATATCAAAGAGATCATCCTCATGAGTTGATCATTGGGGACAAGGACAGTGGTGTGGTAAGTAGAAGAAAGCTTGCTGCTGCACATAATCAAGCACATGTGTGCTTGATATCTGAAATGGAACCAAAGAGTTATGTTGAGGCCAGCAAAGATGAAGCCTAGATTAAAGCCATGGAAGAGGAGTTAAGCCAAATAGAAAAGAACAAAACATGGGAACTTGTTCCAAGACCAGAAGGTAAGAATGTCATTGGATCAAAATGGGTTTTTAAAAATAAGCTTGATGATAAAGGTAAAGTTGTTAGAAACAAAGCTAGATTGGTTTGCAAAGGATATTCACAAATTGAAGGAATTGACTTTGAAGAAACATTTGCTCCTGTTGCTAGATTAGAAGCTATAAGGATGTTTTTAGCTTTTTCAGTGTATAAAAATTTTAAAGTTTACCAAATGGATGTAAAATTAGCCTTTCTAAATAGAGATCTTGAAGAAGAAGTTTACATGGAACAACCAGAAGGTTTTGTGAATAAAGATAATTCAAATCATGTTTATAGGTTGAAAAAGGCCTGATATGGTTTAAAGCAAGCTCCAAGGGCTTGGTATTATAGACTGGATAAGTTTCTGCAAGAACAGGGGTTCACAAAAGGAGGTGTGGATAGCAATCTGTACTATCTAATCAAAGGTGAGGATATTCTGGTTGTTGAAATTTATGTTGATGATATCATTTTTGGTAGTAACAATGATGATATGAGTCATTCATTTCCTAACATCATGAAGTCAGAATTTGAAATGTCTATGTTGGGAGAATTGTCTTTCTTTCTTGGTCTTCAGGTATCTCAGCTTGAAAAGGGAATATTTATCTCACAAAATAAATATGCCAAAGAGATGTTAAAGAGATTTCAAATGGATGATTGCAAACCTTTGGGTACTCCTATGGAAACATGGCATAAGCTAAGTAAAAATGATGAATCACCTGAAGTAGAACATTCTTTGTATAGATCTATGATTGGCAACCTTTTATATCTCACTGCTTCTAGGCCTGATATAATGCAAGTTGTTTGTTTGGTTGCAAGATTTCAAGCTTGTCTTAAACAATCACATTTGAATGTTGTTAAGAGAATCTTTAGATATGTTAAGGGTACACTTGATTTTGGTTTATGGTATCCTAGACATAATGATTTTACACTTCTTACCTATACAGATGCAGATTGGGCTAGGTGTCCTGATGACAGAAAAAGTACAAGTGGGGCAACTTTCTTTCTGGGTGGTAAATTGGTTGCATGGCATAGTAAGAAACAAGATTGTGTTTCTCTATCTACAGCTGAAGCTGAGTATATTGCTGCTTCTTCATGTTATACACAGGTACTTTGGATGGTACAATCACTTCTTGTTATTAAGGTTGAGGTTAAAAATCCTATGTCTATTCTTTGTGATAACACTAGTTCTATCAATATGTCAAAGAATCCTATAATGCATTCAAGAACTAAGCACATTGCTATCAGATATCATTTTCTAAGGGAAAAGGTGATTTAAAATGAAGTTGCTTTGGAATATGTGCATACAAGTGATCAATTGGCTGACATCTTCACAAAGCCTTTACCAAAGGAGACATTTGAAAATCTGAGACAGAGATTAGGAGTTTTGTCTCTTGTCTCTCTTCAATAAGTTACAAAGATATTAGATTCAGGGGGAGTTGTCTTCTATATCATTATGATGTCCTGAATCTCATTACATTTGTACATAGTTTGTATATAGTTTTTGTACATATTTTTTTTGTGGTTGGCAGTGTTACAGTATTGTGCATTTGATCAGTGTGAAGTAGAGTGTGGATTTTGATAGATTTTTTTCATGGCAAAGGATTGCATTTACAAGAACAGGACTCTATTGGTTGTGGTATTTTTTTGCCTTTGACATTTTTATGTCAAAAAGGGGGAGAAGTGAGTTATGGTTTTGCCATCAATGTCAAAGACAAAGGGGGAGTTTTGTAGTGCTTCTATCTTGAGTATTGTTGTCTTTTCATTGATGTCAAAATGTTGATGATCTTGGTTGTGATCTCGTGATCTCTCAAATTTTTCAGTTAAACGGTTTTGTGAAGTTATAGGTGGCTAGTCATTTCAGTGAAACAGTTTTGTGAAGTTACAGGTGGTTAGTCATTTCAGTGAAGTTTTCAGTGACTTGGTCATCTCAGTGAATCACAATTGCTTAGTCTTGGTCATCTCAGTGAATCAAAATTGCTTAGTCTCAAATGGTATACTTGACTTATTTGTTTCAAGGTGTGACATTTGATCTTTAAGTTTTGCCTTTTAAGTTAATTGGTCATAATCATTTGTTGCTTTCCATAAATTGGTCTGTCATATTCATAAGTTGTGTATATTGTATCTCATGCCAAAATGTAGTTAATCAGTATGTTGTTCTATTGTTAAATCAGGTCACATATGTCCTTGTCGTATGTTATAAAGCTTCAAATGTCTAAACCTTCATATGTATGTCAAAGACCTTAAAACAGACCTAAGTCATAATCATAAAATCCTTTTTAAACTGTCAAAGCACTTTTGTTTTAATGCCAAGTTGACCGATCGGGGAGGTTATCATCACTTAAGTGATAACTTAAGGATCAAAACTCCATTGTCCTTACCGGCCCTGATGCCTAGGGTGCCCGGTCACCAGGTAGCGGATATTCTAACTCAGCGGGAAACTCTCATCGACGTCCATCATTTAAAAGACAGGTGGCGGGGTTTCCATATCGGATGGATGAGTTTTAAAAGGAGCTGCTGTCAACATGTTTTAAATTTGACTTTTTTTGTGCTCACAAAAGCAAGAAAATCATATTTGTTTCCATTTTTGTGTGACAACGAAGACCAAATGATGTGAAGTTTGAAGGTTTGGAGTTGGAAAGTTTATCAAGATGATTTTGTCAGATTTGCTATGTGAATCGACAAGATTTTATTCAAGATGAAAACTTTGATTTTTTTCTTTCTGAAGTGTGATCATAAAGATGTGTGACAATTATTTTTGAGGGATTGTTGATGATGAAAAATGTGGAAGAGTTTTTGACAGAGGATAGATCAATCTGTTGTGAGATGAACTAGAGGACTTTTGTGAAGAGATTTATGTCAGTTTGTTTTTGCAGAAAAGATGTCATATCAGTTTTTTTGCAGAGATACAGGTTGTTAAAATTGAAATGAAGTTTTTGGTGTGTTGCAGAGGTATGAAAAGTTTTTTGAAGATCAGATTAATTAAATGATTTGAAGATGATGAATAATTGATGATGTCAATTCAATACATTAGTTTGCAGAAAAGTGTATTTTTTGTCAAAATTTTGAATAGGAGAGATAAGGTTTTGAGATTTGATTAAAACAGGGAAACCCCCTGATTTATTTTATTCATTGTTCCTTAGATAATGATAGTCGGTGAGACTTGAGATGAAAAACAATATGCCAGTGAAGCAAAAGTGTATTTGTCAGTGAGACAATTGTAAACCCAAATTTTATCATTTAAGCTAGTGAGGTAGTTTGAGTGGTTTTTATACCCCAGGAGGGTTTTCCACTCAGGAATATTTTGTGTCAAAATCTTATGTGTTGATATTTTGTATATTTTCCATATCTGTTTGAAAATTTCTGTAATTGTGAAATCTAAGTTCATCAAAAGTTTGAAAGGTGATAAAGTTTTTAACTACACTGATTCACCCCCCCCTCTCAGTGTTGTGTGTGCTCCTACATTATAGTCATCAATAAGAGCTTCCAAGATTCATTGATTCTCAAAATCCATAGATGGTGAGAGTGCTAACACCAAGTTGGGAAGTCTGAAGACCATTTGACTAAAGCTCATTAGATGATTCTTGGAACCTCTACTACATAATATCTTAGACACATAATCCTGACTGGGCATTGCCTATGTTGTTATGTCATGAGAACAATGTATACACAAAAATCTTACATAGAGAGGGTATGAGTTCATAAGGTCCTATGAGTTATTGGATTGAAATGCATCTGATGACCTATGCTCCTTGAGATAGTCTTTTAGCTTTGACACCATATGAAAAATTTTGAACCCTCTTATACACTTCGATCAAAGGTCAAGAATGATCAACACCATAACCTAGGATTTATACGACACTAAATTTGATGGTTAGCCTTGATTCTAAAAATGATTGTGGGTTTGTGAGTGTTGAATTTTAATTGTGTAAGCCCACATGCCATGAGAAAGAGAGAATTTTGAGAAATTTATATAAAAAAGAAACATTACAATTCTTGTGACTATACATTGAAAACCATAAATTATGGTCTATTATAATTGTTTTTGCATATAAACCTACAATTTTATATACATGAGACTCAATTGAAATACATGCAATGAATTCAAACTTGGTAAGAAATTTACATTAAAACTATGACAATAAAACATGACAAAATGAGAAATGAGCCTTACCAACAAGGGGATTGCATTATCATTTATAAACTTTGAATGCAACAATAATTAAAATATTTTCTATAGACTGCATGTTAAATATGATTTGAGCTTAGTCTATAATATCTGCTTGACACTAAATGGTGAACTCTAACATGTAATGAGGATTGTATAACGAAAATATATGATCATGGAATGTTTGACATAAGCCTAAATTATACAAAAAATTAAAATGTTTGAAATTGGGCTTTCCTTCATAGTCAGTTTGACATATGTATTGTTTAGACTTAAGCATGATTGCAAGATTAATCTAGTATTAAACTACAAGCACTTAAACCCGGGTAGGTATTTGAAGGATAACTATGACATAATAAACAAGGAAGTAAATAGAAACAAAATGGAAACTTTGTGAACATAGGGGATTTGACATAAAGATAAACTATACAAAATATGGATCTACATTTTGAATTCTATGAATGTGAAACAAAGAAAGGTACACAAAACACGCTTCCTACACTAATCTAATGAGGAAAGTTATGCAAATTTTAATCTTTTATAGTTACAGATTATAAGATGCACATTAACAGAAAGGTAACAACACATCAAAAACAAGTACAATGCTCACAACACAAGATATACGTGGGGAAAACCCTTTCGGGTGAAAAACCCCACACTCCAAAACCTACACAATGTATTATCAAATCAAAGGATGATTACAACACACATACAATGCAAGTTCTTTCAAGAGTTCACAAATGTTGAATACTAGAGTAATTTTGGCAGCAAAATGGTACATTTCAACGAACCATAAATACACTACTCCAAGCACCTATATTTATAGATTTACAAGGCCAACATGGGAAGCTTCTAGAGGTGGGTGTCCAAGTTGGCCTCATGCTCCATTTCCTAATGCCTTGGACACTTGTACAACATGCACTTGACCCTCTTACATCTATTATTACCTGTAAGTTTAACTTTCCCAAGTTGGGCACTCCATCCATGAATAGACTATGACAGATGCTCTTACACATCTTGTACAGTTGTCATAGAATCTATCATACATGATAGCACTTACAGGTGTAAGACAACTTGTCATAACTGACTAATAATAGCATATTCCTATTACAACTTGTCATAGTCAAGCTTTTGCACCTAGGATTGCCTTCTTACATGCAAAGATGCTTTATGACACTTGTCTCACTTGTCTTAGGAATCTCTATTTTTAGCTCTTACACAATCCACAAGATGCCGACACATGGCATATTAGTGCCACCCCAAATGGGATGCCTGCATTTTCAAGTGTTGACTTGTCCATCCAAGTCATTTTCCAAGTGGGATGACATCTCAACATGCCACCTCACACTAAATGACAAATTCAAATGAGAAAAATTAAATACAACATAGGAAAATGAATAAATACATAATCAAATAATAAATGCTAAGAAATTGCGAAGGTTGAGACACCTTAATTCCCAATAGAATGAACCAACCAAACCTAATCATTGTTGTGTGATTCAAATAGATTGATGAGTAATATTTGAGTTGTCGTAAAGGGAATTAATACTATAAGGGTAAAATGGTGATCAATCAAATGAATTAAACATGACCCAAACATCAACAGAATAGTGAAACAAGAAGGATTCAATAAACAAAGCAATGAACAAACACAGTGCAAACCTCTCCTGTTTCGAAACTTTTGTTGTTCGCCTATCACAAATCGTCCTTTTGCAGATGAGATGAGCCCTCAGAGAGTGCAATCTTTTTCGTTGTTTTGGGAAGTCGATGGTGAATGGCTATGGTGATAAGCAATGAAGATGAGCTCCAATGCAAGTATGTGATCTCAAGCTTGTAGGTGACAAAAGGGTGCCAAAGGCGCGCTGGTGATATTTCTGCAGAGTAACGATGTCAAAAGCCTGGATGATTAGAATGGAAGAATGAAGCTTCATTTATAGACTTGGAAGAATGGGAATCAACGGTTGAGAGGAGATATGAAGATCGATGGCTGAGGATGATTGAGGAATGTGCAACCAGTGGAAAAGTGACAAGTGTCCCAGCTCCATCATGAAAGAGGGGATGTGACAAAATTGATTGGAGAGTTAACTCCATTGACTGGTCTGTTAACAGACTTGATTGATCAGTTAGAAGAATAAATCGTGGAACTGACTGAATTGATTGAGGATTTGACTCAATTGACAGGTTAGTTAACTTTTTTGATTGATTAGTTAACTAATCTCTGATTTGAGAAGAAATAGGCCATGTGGGTGAGGGAAAATAAGATAATTAAATATTAAATATATTTAATTACATGTGCAACCTGATGAGGTGGACAAGGTGAGGTGGAAAAGATGAGGTGTAAAGGTGATGTGGAATTTTGGAATTTAGAACTTAGGATAGAGGAATTTAGATTAATTAAATAATTTATGATTATTTAATCATGTAGGACATTTAGAAGAATTTTAATTAAATAAATAGATTTTATTTAATTATGGAATAGTGAATCGATTAAATAAATTTGGAATATTTATTTAATTAATAGAAGAATGGAATAAATATTTAGAATATTTATTTAGGATGATTTGTGTCATTTTTAGGCGTATACATTTTGCCCCTCTTTGATGCAATGCAGTTTACAGTGTTGCTTCAAAGAATTCGATAGTCCGAATGATGATACATGCCCCAGTTTGCCCCTGGTATAGGTTTAATGACGATAGGATGCCCCCTCGGGAGATTGGACGGGAAAAGGGTGAAAGACTCGGAGACGGACAATCTCACGAAGACGAAGGGGTAAGGATAGGGTGGAGGAAAAAGAGACGCGGTCAGGGATGCAGGAAGAAAACGGGAAGAAAAACAGGCACGGGAAGTAGTCACAGTCATCACCTAGCCAGAATTAGGGTTTGGAGGCTATAAATAGGAGCTGGGTCCACAAGAATAGTCATTTGTACACTTGTTTACTCTGGATTGGATTGAGAGAGCTTAGAGCAACTTGGAGCAGCATGGCAGCCAGAGTAGCAGACATTCCACGCAAGGAGCACCGGTTCGAGCGAGTCTGTCGATTCGGGCGGCCAGCAGAGGCAGGACCCCCGGTATGTGTTTCAAAAAATTTCTCCTAGGGTCGATTTAGGATGCAATAAATGCTCTTAGAAAATAGGTAAAGTGTATGCACTGAAACTTAGAACGGCGCATATGCCTCACGAAGCGGCGCTTTTGTCGTTGCGCGGCGCATATGCCGGTTTCGGTAGCGCATACACGAAAACTGCGCATCTGTGCACTGTGGCTGCGCATTTGCAATTTGGTGGCGCATGTGTAGTGAAGCCGTGCATATGTTGAAAGTAGCGGCGCATCTGTTGATGCTGCGCATATATCGATTTTAGCGGCACTTGCATAATATGTCGGCGCATATGCCTAATTTGGCGGCGCATCTGTCGGATCTATGCATACGTGCACTGGGGCGGCGCATTTGTGTGAAGCGGTGCATATGCTGATTTTAGCGGCGCATATACCAAAAAACGGTGCATTTACCACCTGTAGTGGCGCATTTGCTATGAATAGCAAAGGACTTAGCCAAATTGACTCGATTAGCGTCCTGTTTGACGCGGTAATCGATGAGCTATCTCTGAGATTGTAGAAATCTAGTCAAGAGATGTAGTGTGCTGTTTTGATCAATTTGAAATGCTAAGTTTAGTTGATATAGTTCAGTAGGTATGTTGAGTATGGTATATGTCGCTTGAGATTGACGCTTTGCCTTGCTTGCTTGCAGGAGGAGATTCGGGACACACTGTAGTCGAGGGAGACGTTTCCCATGCCCTTATTGCAGAGATACATGCTGACAGAGTGGTGCTTGGTGCCATGGGTTTGGATTATGTATGCTTCATGCCCGAGGTGCGGGCGAATCGAGGACTGTTGACAGCTGCCGTGGAGAGATTCCACAGTGAGGACGGGACCTTCCACTTTCCGACGGGAGAGATGACGGTGACCCTGGAGGATGTCTACCGGATACTGCACTTGCCTATGGTAGGCGAGCTAGTGGAGTATGATGCACAGCGGGACGTGGGACTCGCCGAGTGCCAGCGGGTGTTTGATGATCCTGAGCTAGCTGGACAGGTTATCCCATGGCAGGATATATATGACTACTATGACTACTTCCCTGGGATTGTGGCTGGACTGATCGGGGGCGTTGTATGCCCGGACAGGAGATCGCATGGGTTCCCCATTGGATGGGGCAGGATCATGGAGTAGATGCTGACTGAGGGCACCCGATATGCATGGGGAGTCTGCGTACTGGCCCACCTGTACCATGATATGCATTAGGTGGTGTACCACCGCAGCACGAGTCTATCGGCTAGGGTGCTGCTATTACAGTTCTGGCTGTGGGAGCACATAGCGGTGACTAGGCCGATATGTGTCTTCGCGAGGCAGCGAGGAGAGCCATACAGTTATGGCTATGCAGGAGTGATCTCCCAACACAGGCTGGGGAAGCTAGAGTACTGGAGACACACCCTGGATGGAGTGGATGTGGTCGTTTGGCGACCATATCTGGATTGCGAGCCCTGGGATGACGAGGGAGACGAGCTGCCATACTGCTTTCAGACCAGGTGGCTGATAGGCCAGACACGGCATATTTTGGAGAGACAGATGGTGGGCAGGGTGCAGCGACAATTTGGGTGGAGACAGGGTATGCCACAGGGGCAGGCTATGTTCGCTCAGACGCATGCAAAGAGGGTCCGATGGGGGCCGATGGCTTCGTATGAGGAGGCTCTGGCAGAGTTTCAGCAAATGCCGTATGTGGCCTGGGACATGCGGAGAGAGATAGCAGATGCGGGGGTGACACAGGAGTACGAGGATTGGATCACTACACATCCTTTCCCGAGGTATTTAGGACCCGGCATGCTGGTGCCTCGTATTAATGAGGCAGACTCAGAGGAGGAGGGAGAGGCTGGCCCAGGGCGGAGGGCAGTTAGAGGAGGACGAGGACAGCGAGGTGGCAGGGCCGGAGAGAGGCTGAGACAGCGGAGGAGGATAGCTCAGGCTGAGCAGGCAGTGCCAGGGCAGGCAGGGGTACAGCAGCAGATACCGCAGCAGGCACATATGCCACCACCCCAGCAGGTACCACAGCAGCAGGTGCCACAGCAGCAGGTGCCCCAGCCACAGGGGCCAGGACAAGCAGAGGCAACACAGGGGCCAGTACAGGGAGAGGCTCACGAGAGGACCATAGCCGGCCTGAGGGGACAGGTGCGAGAGCTACAGGCACAGCTGAGGAGGGTAGAGCGGAGGCGAGAGATAGATGCAGCGGTGATCGCTGGGTTGACTCGTGAGAGAGACATGGCAGACGCACGGGTACGGATCATCCGTGTAGAGCGGGATACTGCTGTGGCCGCTATGGGGACAGATGTAGCAACTTCATTCTTGGTTGGGCAGGTGCAGCAGGCCCAGGCACAGGTTGGCCAGTTGCAGACGCAGTTGGCACAGGCACAGACAGATCTAGCCAGAGCCCAGTCCCAGGTGCAGTATTACCGAGGGTTATACCATGGTGCCGTGGCATCGAGCCAGAGGGCAGGGAGTTTCAGGAGTCAGTCTGGGGCGACTCAGAGAGCAAGTCCATCACAGTCAGGGGCCTCCGTGATGGGTCCTCAGCAGTCAAGAGCTGGCAGTGGTGGCCCATAGCAGCAGGGATAGACAGAGACTGGATTTTGTACCTTTTGGGACATGTATCACCATCCGTTTGGATGCATATTGTATATGACACTTTTATTCCAGAGACAGATGACGATTTTGTACATTTGGACCTCTTTTATATGATAGTATATATGATGATGCAGTTGTGTGTATCTATTTTATGTGCCATGTGATAAAGATTTACTTCTATTATATGATGTGATGTATGTGCATAGTTAGATGGTCTATCTGATGCTATATGAGATGCTTTATGATATGCTGCTATATGATGTCTATGTGATTTAATGTTTTCAAATAAATGCAAAATGTAATATGATTTCTATGTGATGATGCAACTGTGTTATAGGACGTCTATATGATCTAATGCAAATGTATGTATATGTGTTATGATTTCTATGTGATGATGCAACTGTGTTATGGGACGGCTATATGATCTAACACAAATGTATGCATATGTGATATGAGTTTGATGTGATTATCTGTGCTTTGAGATGTGATGTGATGCAAATGTATTGATGACCTAATGCATTGGATGGTGTATTCTACGAACCTAAGCATGTGCATGACTAGTCCTACGAGTGATATGATATGCTCCCATATGCTTTGTTTTTGTGAAGTCCAAATGTACTCTATCGACACAAGAATGATATGATAGACAGATAGAAGAATGGTTGTGACCAGATGACTTAGAAACTCTACTTGATATCATTACTCTGCATAGTTTGTATTATGAGGATTGCATGGATGTGTATGTGGATGTAGGATGGATGCTTTGCTTTTAGAGTGCCTTATTTCATCATTGGGCATTTGTTTTTGGTACATTTTTTGAAATGTTGTAAGTGAATACAAGCATCGAGGTATAATTGAACCGAGATGACCTGAGTATCACTTACATGGATTGTGATTTAGCAAGTTAATACAAGCATCTAGTCAAAATTGAATCTAGATGACCTGAGTACTTCCTGCATTTCAACAAGCAAGGATTGCCCCTGTTCATGTTAGACCGTTGACGTCCTCGATGATCTTTTGCCGATCATGTCCTTAGACAAGGCTTCACATTACTAAAGTTTAATCCCCAAATAGCAAACAAAGAAAATAATGATGCCCCCATCATAGCATCTCTAGCTTTTGGCATCCTTGAGTAGCATAGGAGGGTATGATAGCAAAAATCAGGACTCAAACTGTTAACCATGTTTCTGATCTACAAAGCATATTTGTGTTGATATGTGTTTAGCTCTTGCCTTAATTTGCATAAAATCGTTTAGAAGACCTTGGGTATTTGCTTTGCGTTGGATAGGTTAAGATGCTCATAGTCAAGATTTTTTGCTTGAGGCGCGGGTTCTGCTTGCATTTGCTTGCTTGGTGAGAAGATTGCTCAATCCTTATTGGGGGAGACGGACCCTAATGGACTGACCTAGTGCCTCGGGGGCTCATTGCTAAATGGCCTTGCCTACGTGACGACGCAGAGGCAACGTAGTTCGGGGTAAACCCTAATGGACTATGGATGGACTAGAAGAAAGACGACAAGAATGAAGACGAGGAGGAGGATGAATGGGATTATAGAAGAAATGGAAGCCTCGGGGGCGCATTAGAATAATGGCCTTGCCTACGTGACGGCGCAGAGGCAACGTAGTTCACGGACTCGAACCATGGGCACTGACAAGAGACACTATACTAGGCTCACATTGAGGAGACGGTATGGGACAAAACCTTGGTTGACAAGGCCACAAGGAAAGTACCAAGGAGGCAAATGGAGGAAAAATGGACTCAAGGGGATTGGATTCCCAAAGATGGAGAAGGTGGTTTATCACAAGTAAATGCCTATTTACCAGGTTTTCATCACTTTCTTTTATTTGCATGAGAAGCTAGAAAGTAAACATGACGCCTGTTTGCCAGGTTTTCGTCACGATACCTATCCAAGGTGCCTGTTTGCCAGGTTTTCACCAAAGGATGATTTTTTTGTACGCTTTCTATTTTTTTTTTATTTTTCCCTTTTCAACTTTTTGTTTGTATTTTCTCTTTTCAACTTTTTTTTTTTTTGATTTTTTGACTTTTTTGACTTTATTGTGCCCCCTTGCATTGGGATTCTCCTAGGTATAGAACCGGCGAAGATGCATGCTGTTGATTGGATCATCTAACAACTCACCCTCAGATGTGGCCAACTGATACGCCCCCGATCCGTAAGAAGCTACAATCACATAGGGCCCAAGCCAATTAGGCTCGAACTTACCTTTCTTTTCTCTGTCCTGCTGATTGCGAGGGTTCTCTTTTAGAACGAGGTCCCCAACCTTGAAGCATCTTGGTCTAACCTTGTGGTTGTAGCTTCTTGACATCATCTGTTGATAGGCTTTGAGATGGTCAAAAGCTTTCTGGCGCCTTTCCTCTAGCAGCTCTAGTTCCTGTAGCCTGGAGACTCTGTATTCTTCATCTGATATGAGACCTTTCAACGACACCCTGAGGGATGGGAGTTCAACTTCAATGGGAAGGATGGCTTCGGAGCCATAGACAAGGGCGTAGGGTGTAGCACCTGTGGGAGTGTGTATACTGGTTCTGTAGGCCCACAGAGTGGGATTGAGTTGGACGTGCCAATCACGACCAGCTTCATTGACAGTCTTCTTTAGGATTTTCAGAATGGTTTTATTCGATGCTTCAGCTTGGCCGTTACCTTGGGGGTAGTATGGAGTGGAGAAACGATGTTGGATTTTGAAACACGCACAAAGTTCTTGGACATCCTGATTTTTGAAAGGTCTCCCATTATCCATTATGATGGATGAGGGGATGCCATATCGGCAGATAATGTAATTCAGAATGAACGAGGAAATTTGCTTTCCTATGACGGTGGTTAGGGGAACGGCTTCAATCCACTTTGTGAAGTATTCAGTGGTGGTTATGATAAATTTATGGCCGTTGGAAGAAGGTGGATGAATCTTTCCCACAAGGTCAAGTCCCCACTGGCAAAAGGGCCAGGGTGTCGTTAAAAGTCTCAACTCCTAAGCAGGTGCATGAATCAGGTTCCCATGTATTTGGCACTGTTTGCACTTTATGATGAACTGACAGGAATCCATTTCCATATTGGGCCAGTAATAACCCAAACGCATGAGTTTCTTAGCTAAGGAAGGACTGCTGGAGTGTGTTCCACAGATCCCTTCGTGTACGTCTCGCAAGGCGGTTACAGATTCTTCTTGTTCTAGACAACGGAGTAAAGTACCATCCAGACCACGTCGGTAAAGGATATTAGCTATGATGGTGTAACGAGAGGCTTGTCGGATGAAAGTTCGCTTTTGGTTGGAAGAGAGGTCGGGTGGAAGAATATTGTCCTTGAGGGAAGTGTAGGTCTTACCATACCAAGGTGAATCAGATTCTACTAGGAGGCAAATGGAGTGGGTTTCAAGGAGATCATAAGCCGGTTGCCAAATGGTTTCTACTAAGAATTCATACCGTGACTCGTATTCAGGTATTTCAAGAAGAGAGGCTATGGTAGCCATTGCATTTGCTGCTTTGTTCTCGATCCTGGGTATTTGTTCAAAGGAGATGGTCCCAAAGTGTTCCTCGAGGTCATCGACCATCCATTTGTATGGGATGAGCTTCTCATCTTTGGTTTGATATTCATCGTTGACCTGATTTATGATAAGCTGAGAATCACCGTAGACACATAGTGCTTGGATTTTCCACTCAGTGGCCATCTTGAGACCAATTACCAAGGCTTCATATTTCGCTATATTGTTAGTGCATGGAAATAACAACCTGTAGGACTTTGGAATTGTGTCGCCTTGGGCAGTAATAAACAAGATACCTGCCCCCGATCCATGGTTGGTGTAAGACCCGTCGAAGTAGAGTTTCCAAGGAGATGTTGACAGAGTGAATAAAGACTCATCGGGAAACTCAAACTGCATTGGTGAAGTGTCCTGTAATGGTGCCTCAGCCAGTTGGTCAGCTATGATTTTCCCTTTGATGGCTTTTCTGTCCACATATTCTATATCATATTCACTAAGAAGCATAACCCACTTTGCTAGTCGACCTATGAGAGCTGCTTTGCTGAGAATATACTTTAGTGGGTCGATTTTGGCAATGAGTTTGACAGGATGTGCTAACATGTAGTGTCGGAGTTTTTGTGAAGCAAAAACCACCGCAAGGCATGATCGTTCTACCTGTGAGTATTGTAACTCGTAGCCCACTAAGGTTTGACTGATGTAGTATATAGCTCTTTCCTTGTTCTCATAGTCTTGCTGCGCTAGGAGAGCCCCAAGAGCAGTAGGTGTAGCAGATATGTAGAGAATCAAAGGTTTTCCTTGGATCAGAGGCATGAGTATAGGAGGGTTCATTAGGTACTCCTTTAGCTTGTTAAATGCCTCTTCGCACCGCTCATCCCATTTAAATGGAATATTCTTATGTAGGAGGTGGCTGAAAGGTTGGCACTTGTCTACCAACTGTGAGATGAACCTTCGGATGGCCTGCAGCTTGCCCTGTAAGGATCTCAACTATGTTAGAGTCTTGGGCGGTGGCATGTCCATTATTGCTTTGACCTTGGCCGGGTCTACCTCTATGCCGTTTGCTGACACGATGAAGCCTAGCAGCTTGCTCGATGTTACCCCAAACACACACTTCTTCGGGTTCAATTTAACTTGGAATTGATCCAACCGTTGGAAGACTTTCTCTAGGATGTCCAGGTGTGAGTCCCTCATGAGAGATTTTGCTAAGATATCATCCACATAATCCTCCATGGTCACATGCATCATGTCGTGGAATATGGTTGTCATGGCCCGCTGATATGTAGCACCTGCGTTTTTCAGCCCAAAAGGCATGACATTCCAGCAAAAGGTACCCCATGGACAAGTGAAAGCTGTTTTGTGTTGATCCTCTGGTGCTATTTTGATCTGGTTGTACCCTGAGAATCCATCCATGAGTAACAGCATTGTATGTCTTGCCGTGAGGTCGACTATGATATCGATGTTAGGCAATGGAAAGTCATCCTTACGGCATGCTTTGTTTAAGTCTCTAAAATCATTGCATAGTCAAACCCTGCCATCTGGTTTAGACACTGGCACGATGTTTGATATCCATTTGGGGTAATCTATGGCTCTAATGAACCCCACATCTAGCAATTTCTTGAGTTCTTCCTTGACCAAAAGGGCTATATGAGGGTGCATCTTTCTCAGCTTCTATTTTACAGGCTTCACCCCTGGATCCAATGGCAAATGATGTAGAATCAGGTTAGGGTCTAGACCTGGCATGTTAGCATATGACCAAGCAAAGCTACCTCTCTTCTTCTTAAAGAATGGTACAAACCTGGTTTTCTCAGGTGGTGTGAGAGATTTTGCGAAGTGGATAATCTTGGGCTGCTCTTCGGTGCCGATGTTCACTGGCTCTGTTGGCTCCACCACAATCTGTGACCGTTCCTGGTACATGTCACTAGGGAGGGTGTCAAGCATTCCATCGTCAGGTGCCACAGTTGGGTTTTCACCTTTGGATACATCCTTTCTTTTTATTGTTTTATGATCTGACACTGCCGCACGGCGGTTTTCACCGTCAGATCCATTTTTGATTTTAATATTTTTGCGACTAGAAGGCTTGGCACCCTCCCCAAAGTAAGCCACAGTATTGAGTTCGATAGCGAAACCAGCCTTATGATCTCCTCTTGGTAAGTGATCCCTAAGTTCCATATAGTCAATGTAAGCATCATCATTCTGGAACATATCTAATTGAGGGGTTCCTTGCAGATCCCAGTCGATAAGCTCAGGGTGTAAGAGGGGAAGGGAGTCAGATGAGAGATCTAATTCGTTAATGTTGTGAATGGAAATATTATGGGCATCGGTGGGGATAGTGTTCTGGGTGGTACTCTCCTCCAGGTTGTTTATCGCAATGGAATCAAAACTTTCCTCGAAAGCCATAACCTCAGGGAGGGGCAAATCAGACTCCAGTGGTCTGTCCCATTGCGTCCGTTCTTCATGGTAGGGGCTGAGAGTTTGGATGGTGTCAATCTCCTTGTCATCGTAGGAGTGCTCTGTCAGCTCATCCCACTCATACTCGTTTGAATTATCTGAATCCGTGTCTCTATCCACTTGGAGTGTTTGAATTGTCTCCACAAGGCAGGCATTTTCCTTGGCTTTACCTTTACCTTTGTACCCTAGGCCAGTTGTGTTTCTAGCCGAAGAGGATGAAGAAGGTTGTATGGGTTCAACGATTCCTTCTTTTCTGAGGCCTATGGGGCCTTGTCCTTCATATCCCATTCTGTGCAAAATGGTTTCACCCCGTCCATAGAGTTCTGTAGGGAGTCTAGGCGGCTCTTGGGATGTGTTTTCCTCTTCAGCATAAAGCCATTGCAGGAGATCTCGCTCCTCTGTCTCATCAGATAAGGTCCCCCATTTTACAAAGGGATTTGCGGGAGTTGTAGGAGGAGCAGATGGCTTTGGAAAATGCCTAGGTTGATGCTTGGGTTTGCCAAAGGAGCGAGGAGACAAAGGCATGGTGGTGAGGTTGAGGCTGTGTTCAATGGAGTACTCCCCCACGCCATTTTCTTTTATGGTAAGTTTCAGCAGTTTGGGCCTTGAGGAGGAAGCTTCGGCAGTATGGTCTTGTGGCGGAGTAGGGGAAATGTAGGCGCGGTTATTGGGAATGACGCATTCAGATTTTGCTTGGAATGAATTGCAATGTTGGTAGGGGTCAGGGTAGCCTTGTATGGTGACCTGCTTGCCATCGTGTGGGAACTTTATGCATTGATGGTAGGTGGAGGGGATAGCCTTCATGGCGTGGATCCATGGTCTCCCTAGTAGAATATTGTAAGCAAGCTCCCGATCAAGGACTTGGCACACCACATCTTTAATTACTGGTCCCACTTGAATGGGTAGGACAACCGTGCCCTTTGTGGTTCGTTCCTCCTTGTCATAGGCTTTGATAGTAATTTTCCATCTTGGATCTACTACCTGTTCGGAGAACCCCAGTGCAAGGACTAGCTTCAACGTGCAAATATTTAGACCGGCGCCCCCATCAATGAGAACCCTCTTGATGCGGTGCTTGTGCACGAATGCGACAATGTGTAGAGGAGTGTTGTGGGGTTGAGATATGGAAAGGTCATCTTGCTCTGTAAACGAGATGGAAGTGGAGGATGTCAAATTACCCACCCTGGTTTGAAACTTTTCTTGGGCTAGGTTAGTGGGGACAGTAGTTTCCACTAAGGCTTTCTCAAGAATCTCCTTATGAGAAGGAGATAGACGCAAGAGCTCCAATATAGAAATGTGAGCCAGAGTTTTTTGCAATTGGTCGATGACATTATATGGGCGGGAGTTGGACGGAGATGGTGACGACCTTGGAGGAGTGGTGTTGATCGTGACTCTACCACTGCGGGTAATTATACTACAACCAGTTCTGTGAGGTCCTGGTTGTTGGTTGGGGGATATGACGTTGACTTGCGGAACATGCTCAGAAATGCAGTTAATGGTGTACTCAAAGGGAACGCTTGCATAGTTAGCATTACTCAACCCACTATTCTGGTTTGGCCTGTTGCGATTGTTGTCATTATTGTTATGGCCATTGGAGTTGTTGCCGTTGTGACCATCGTTGTTGTTGTGGCCATTGTTGTGATTATTGTTATACGGCCGGTTGTGGTTTAGAAGAGGATCCCAGTAGGCCACATGAGATTCATTGGAGGTATGCTGTTGTGTCCCTCCCTAATTTTGATCCAGTATATCCTGTATGACATTCTTGAGGTAGATGCAATTGTTAGTCGTGTGCCCCTGTCCTTGATGATACTCACAATAATCTATGTCCTTCCAATAGGGAGGTTTGACGATAGGCTCATAGTCACTTGTTGGCGGTAGAGAAATTTCATTGTTAGCAAACAACTTCCTGAGAGCAGACTCTTGAGATTCCCCCAACGGCGTGAATTTTCTCCTTGGATTTGAATTGAACCAAGGTCTAGGTTCCCGAGGGGGTGGCTTGTTGAGCACATCAGTATTTGCTTCTCCCTTAAGAGTGAATATAGGTTGTTGCTTAGGGGCTGCCACCCTTGCATCCACTACTCCATCGTTGACCACATTCTTGTTCTTGGTCCAAAACTTTGATTTATCTGTTGTGTAATTGGAAGGAGGTGTGTCCTTGTAGAGCTTGAGAGTTCCTTTAGTGATCATAGCTTTTTCAATGAAGAGGCCCATTTCAATGACTTTGGCGAATGAGGTAGGGCATTGTATCTGAATCTGATAGCTAAGATCAGTGTTTAGATTGTGGACAAACATTTCCAATAGCTGCTTCTCAGGCATATCGTAAGAACACTTACTAGCTAGCTGTCTCCATCGTTGTAGGAAGGCGGCGAATGACTCACCATTCTTCTGTTTGGTGTTGCATAGATCTAGCATAGATACCTCGTGTTCTATGTTGTAAGAGAAGTGCGTTATAAATTTATTGACAAGTTCATCAAAAGTTTTTATTCCTGGTGGGAGACGCGAGAACCACTCCATAGCTTGACCACCTAAAGATCGCGGGAATAGTCTCATTAAGTAGGTCTCGTTGTGAGCTACTTCTAAGCATGCTGCAGTGAATTCCCTGATATGATCTCTAGGGTCCCCCTTCCCTTTATATTTGTCAAATTTCAGAACTCTGAACTGATAGGGGAATGGTTTCATGATCAAATTTCTGTCAAAGGGGTATGGTGCTATATCTTCCAAAGAGTAGTTCTTAGAACTTGTACCAGTCTTAAGGTTGGATATCTCAAGCTTTAGACTTTCGATTTGTTGTCTTACGTCTGCCATAGGAGTAGTTGGATCTACGGGTTGCTTTCCCCTCTCAGTTGTATGGGGAACCGTGTCATTTGTGCCTCTTTCATGCGCGTGTGGGACTGTATCATGTGTGCCCCTCTCATGATCATTGTCTGCATTTTCTATGATGGAGCTAATGTCAAAATCTGCGGGGAGTTTGATTCCGAGACTAGCAAGATGATGGAAATACTTATGGGGGTCTTCAAGGATCATCTTCTCTACGACGCGTTGGAATTTTCTATCTTGCATGTGCGCCACTAATTCTTCATGAGAAATCTCTTCTTCACCATCACATGGTGGGAGAAGGTGATCAGATGAGTCGGCCATTTCGATTTGTTTGTTGTACTGTGATCGAGTAAGAACCATGCAAGGTGACGCGGGATGGAGGGGGTGAGGACTAGAAATTCTGGCAAGGTGCCGACTGAGACTATTATGAATGGGATACCTAGGATAAGACTTGGACAAAGGATTCTCTCGCTCAATGACTTCAAGTAAGACGGTTGACACAAGACTCTAGCCACTAGCAAGGGTAGTCGATACCAGTCTTACTGTGTAGGGCTTAGTCGTTCAACAAGACTACTAGCAAAGGTACTGTGACCTACTAGGCTTACGTGAATTCACTAATGAAATGAAAAAGAACTTATGCCGAATCGATATGGAATAGGCTGACTTTGAGACAAGAGTGATTTGGACAGAAGGTGAGTGCGACAATGGACGAAAGAGAAAGAGTTGGGTGAAACTGATAGAGACTGACTGCAAGGTTGACTCTGACCTCGGAAAGTGAAACTAGGCTGAAATGGGTGCTCTGATCAGGTGAAAATTTCTCCTCAAACATAGGGCAAGTGCTCACTGTCGCATATGCGCAGAAACAGATGCGCAGCAGAAATAGACAAATGCGCAGCAAGTCGCAGTAAATGCGTCGGTCTGGTGAACTATATATGCGCAGCAACAGTGCATATATGCGCAACAAAAATATATATGCGCAGTAAGTCGCTACAAAAGCGCAGTAAGTCTCTGTGTATGCGCAGCAGAAATGTGTAAATGCGCAGTTCTGAATTTTTTGCAAAATTTTTACTTTTTCTTCTGTTTTTGGTATTTTTTTGGCTAGAAAAGGTCTTCCTGATTTGATATTATGAATTCAATAGCAAGAGAACACAACAAGCACAAAGAATATTTTGTAGTTTTTCATTGTTTTTGTAAATTTTCTGACTCTATTTTGGACAAAAGGAAGCACAAAATCCTAGGCGAGAAATGGATTATAAGGGATTTAGGCCACTAAAACAAGAGGTATTTAATTCGGGAAACCGTTCAAGTGGTTACACGTGCGGCGGTGCTACTCTCCGTTATGGAGTCTCCCAGCCTCACAGGGTTGCGCCTGAGAGGGTTTTAGGGGAGGTTGGCCATCAGTGTAACATAACAGCACTTGTTGCAGGAAGTTTTCACCTCAAGCATAATTTATTTTAAGTGGCTTGGTAGGGCTTGGCGTTAGCCTGTTACCACTCAGGGTCGTTCCCACTTGGACAAGCGTGCATCCAAGGGTAGGCCCCTCCTAAAGGTTAAACAGATAGAATGACAAGTCTGGCACTCTGATCACCCAGAAGAGGGGAGAGCATAAGCCTATTGTCATTCGCAAGCACAGAATACACTGATTAATCCACCCTAGTTAAAAGTGAAAAACTAAATGGGCTAATCTACTCAAACAGAACTTTGAAGTGATTCAGCAATATCGCAGTGGTTCAGTTTTAAATCCCAGAAAGCAGTAGTGAGTTCAATTCTTAAACCGCGTAGCACAAGTTTGTTAACTTTGAAATTCAGGTCTCACAATATAGCAATGGTTCATTTTAACTTCAGAAAGCGGCAGTGAGTTCAATTCTTAAACCGCGTAGCACGAGTTTGTTAACTTTGAAATTCAGGTCTCACGATATAGCAATGGTTCATTTTAACTTCAAGATCATTCGATGAGTTCAATTTTAACATTTAGATAGCAATAACTTGGAAGGTGTTTGCAATGCAAGCAAGAAATAAATCCAGTTACTTCCTCCCTAATTAGAACTAAATGAAGATTTGAATGAACATTAATTTTTACTTTCCCTTTGAAAACGAAATGTGAACTAATTAGATGCAACTACATGAAACTAAACCTGCACCTATCCTGCAAAAACGCTCCAGCAAACACCTGCGGAAAGGTTAGTGTTAGCAACTTCCCCTAGAAAAGTACTAAAACTTCAGCCTGTAACAGATGCGCAGCTTCAGTGATCAGATGCGCAAAAATGATCAACAGAAGTGCAACAATAATGAATGTGCTGCAATATTGCACGTATGCACCGTTAAAAGGAATGAATGCGCAGTATAAATGCATGCGCAGTAACAGTCTTTAAAAGTGCAGCAGGAATGCCCAGATGCGCAGGAAAAATAGAAGCGTCGTGACAGTGCACAGAAGCGCAGCGAAAACACACAGGTGCGCAGAAAAAGCAAAAGCACCGTAACAGTCTTTATATGCGCAGCAGAAATACACAGATGCGCAAAAATAGCAAAAGCACCGTAACAGTGTTTATATGCGCCGTGGAAATGAACAGATGCGCCGAAGTAATCTGTGCGTGACTCTGCGTGACCTGTATGGAACCTGCCTTCAAAAAAGCTCAGAAACGGTAAAATAAAGGGTTTGGATAGTTCTCTATGAAGTTGCCACCTATGAGGAACAACGTGATTTGGAGCATGATGGAGATATTTCTAAAGAGATGTTGATTAGGATAGATGCTAGAGTTTAACAAAGACCAATGAAGACCTTCCCATCAAAGTGGAAGATGAATTTGAGCTACTCATGACATAATTTTAATCATGAAAATTAGTGAGGCCTATTTTCTATTTAAATGGGAGAATTGTCAAATGTTTAATATGAACTTATACAAGACCAAAAGGATTATGGAGTTGATATTGAAATATGGGACCTTTTTAAGAGGTCATTGCCATAGATTTTATGTTAATTAGTGATTACATAAAGAGGAAAACTTGCATACTAATTTTAAACAAGGACCTATTGTTATTTGAAATTGAATTAGGGTTTCCCCTTTGAGTTTGGGTCACTTTTAGATTGTAAACTCAAACTAAATTCAAATTGTATGGTGGACTAGAGTGAAAGGAACTCCTTGGG
The DNA here is from genome assembly GCA_027924645.1 of Cunninghamia lanceolata. Classification (NCBI taxonomy): domain Eukaryota; kingdom Viridiplantae; phylum Streptophyta; class Pinopsida; order Cupressales; family Cupressaceae; genus Cunninghamia; species Cunninghamia lanceolata. The sequence goes on from BSBN01000905.1 coordinate 1,114,261, forward strand.
AAACATATAAATTCCTAAAAGTATGATATTACAAATCTTTCTAACTTTTATTATTGAAATTCACTTATTTTCTATTTCAATCTTATTTTCTTCTATGATTTTTCATTCATGAGCTATTTTATTTTGAAATCTTATCTACAATTTACTAAGTATTTGATGAGTTCAAAGGAGCGTTTCATAGATCACTAATGTCTTGTTGATTGTGAGGCCTTTTGTTAGGTCAACCTAAGCAATCTATTTCAAAAATTTTTGAAATATCTTGTTGCATTAAGGCTATGATCATTTATTTTTTAATCTAGTATGGAATATAGAGGTTATCTACACTTTTTTCATAGTTGATTAGTCCCTAGAAGATTGCACTATCTTGTGTTTCTAGCTATGTGAAGATTGTTCAAGAAAGAGTGGTTTCAAATTACATTTGTCTACTTGTAGTTCATCATATTTGAGGATAGAATAAAATAGGCTTATTCTAAACATTTTCCTTCTCCCCTTACCTTTTGTAATTTTTTATAAAAATATGTTTTGATAAGTTTTATAAAAATATGTTAGATTAGGATTAAAGATTAGGGTTAAATGAGGTTTTTACACTTATGCCCTACTTATAAATTACTAAAATTATTCTAGTTACAATTCTTTATTTGTGCATAATGATAATAAATGGGATCTTGAATTGAACATGTTTAAATTTGTTGATCTCTCTAGTTGATTAGATCCTATTTGCAACCAATATTTTGTGTTTCATCCCTTAGTTTTCACTAGAGCCCCATGAATGGAATGGCTAGCATCTACCTTTGGGTTACCTAAGTGAACCTAAAACTTGTGACAATGAACCTTGAGGGAGGTAATTCCCTTTTAAGTAGGGAACAACCTATTATACGTATTGTTGTGTCAAAACACACATCAACAAAACTAGTGCTAGAAGGGTGAGTGTAGGAGCATGATCCAGGCCAAACAATACTCCTAAGTGTCAATGAAAATGATAAAAATAGACTTAAGTAGCTTCACATAAAAAATTGAATGTGTTACCTACACAAAATGAAAATAAGATAGTAATAAAAGTTGTAGAAAATTAAAAATATAGTTTCTGGGCTACTACTCTTTTTTTGAAAATTTTAAAATTAGTTTGGCGAAAATTAGATATTTCAATGAGGCACAAAGAAAATTGTAAAAAGTAGGTGTTATTCTGGCCAACCTAAGTATGAGAAAAATAAAATATTTTTCCTCAAAGATTTGGATTTAAGTAAAGGAGACATGAGCAGATGTGACATATCTTTTTTGAATTTTTATAAATAAATAATTATTTATGAATTTTCTACCATGAATTTTTAAAAAAGTTCATAAATGATTTTCTGAAGCCAATAAGGCTGGAGATGTTAGATTACTATTGTAACAATACACTAATGAGTCTAAGGCTGTAGTATCGACCAACTCCTTACATTCTTGATTATAGACTGTTAAGTCTTCATTCTGAAACATTATCGAAAGATAAAACAAAACTTCCAAGTTATGAAATTCATCCCATCGATGATCTGTAAAAATGGTGAACCTTTTTGGAGGAAAACCAAATTGATGAACTCTGCCATCAGTGATCTGGGCAATTAGTGAGTTCTTTGAAATCACCCAACTCTTCAATCACCCAACTTTTCCATTGGCTAACTATGAAATTGACAAACAAATCAATCTACAGATTTTACAATCAAAAAACCTTTTCAATGGTGAACCAAATCAGTGAACCTCACCATCGGTGAATTGGGTGATCAAAAAACTAGGTGATTGACGAGCTAAGGAGTTTACAAACCTTGAACTTGGCTGATTTGTTCTAACTTCTCCATTTCTCATCCAAATTATGACAAATTTGAACTGGAGGTACCCAATTGACTCTTCCAAAATATTTTTAGGTTGATGCCAATTGCTCATGGACCTGGATGCTCTTGCATCATCAAGCAAACCAAGAAATCAAGTGAAGTACAAACTCATTCTAGAAATCCTAAGGTCAAAGCATCCCAAAACATCCCTAATGACTCAAGAAAGATATACAACATCTAATGAAAGCATTCAAGCATCCAAATCAGACTCAAAAAATCAATCCAAAGTAAAGGGTATTGGAGATCAAGAGTACACATAATTTGAAAGCCTGAAAAGCACAAAACCACTTAAAAGACTAAGGACAAAGGACCAAGTCCAAAACTCATCAAATGAATGGGGATACACCAAATTGACCAAAGCACATGAAGGCACCAAATCATACAAGTAAAATCGGTTCCAAGGAGACCAAATCAACTCACCAACCAAAAACTAGGAGATCACCAAGTTAATCCAATGAAGCATAACTCCTCAACAAAGGAAAAATAGAAAGAAAACTCCTAGAATACTTGAAGTAAGAAAAAAAGGGGGTCTAGATGTTTTGGAGAAAAATGGGGGTTGTTGTGTAGGGCACAACGCTTCCTTGTCAACCAATCTGCTTTCCATCTACCAAATTACTCATTGTGGTGTAGAGAAGAAAGTTGAGAACTCACTCTTGATTCAGTAATCACTAGGGAATTGGAGAGTAGAAAGATCATTGTTGTTGGGATGGTTGATCATATGTCTTACTTGTATACAATCTCTCATTTTGTTCCTAATGATATTGTAGATCCATTGATTGATATTCACACTCATGCATCAAGTCTAAATCATGTTTCTGAGGAAAAGTTTGGTCACTTGAACCTTGGTGTTATTTCATCTACTTCGGTTCTTAAGACTAGTGTTGAGATTCCATCTCCTCCACCTCCTTCTTCTTTAGAGATCAGCATCAATATGGTTTCTTCTACTTCAATTGAGTAAGATCATTCTAGTCTTTTAGATACATCTTTGTGGGATGAGTTCTTGACAAGTATATGAGACTTGTTTTGTGAGTCTCATATTGCAGATTTTGAGGACACCCTTGAGGGGTTATCTCTCCTCTTTGATGATAGTTACAACACAATTGTTATCCAATCTGCTTCATTTTTGGAGGTTGTTCTTCATGAGTCTACCCAAGTTTTTGGATTGGTCACACCTCATTGCATTGTGCCATCCTCTGTTTTTGACATGTGGACATTTGAGTTGTTTTTAGAGGCATGCATCATGAGACTTCTTCCCTCATATCTCTTCTTGGAGATGGAGTTTCTTCTACATTAACCATTGGATTTGTTTCTTCCTAAGGAGAGGAATGTTGTTTGTAGGTACATGACACTTTCCAGGCTTCATCTTTAGGTATTCACCATTGACACAGGAGCTACTTCTTTGTGGGAGGGCTTTTGTCTCACTCTTTCTCTCCTATGGGCAGTATTTGATTGTATATATGTGATAGAAGTAGTCATTGGGGGGTCATGTTGAGTCCTCCTACTATCACTTCTTTCACTTTCATGTCTTTCATTCTTTTGGAGAGGGTTTTTTCCTACGGGTTTTTCTCCTTTACTTCGATTGTGAGAGAATTATTTGTACATGGGTACCTAACATGGCCTAGTAGTCAAGACCCATCATTACATCTTTTTATTTGTCTGTACTTGTCCCTAAGTTACACTTAAGGGGGGGTGCTAGTGTGAATAGGGATATTACCTTATCCGATTTCCCTTTATAGTGTGAACTAGGCACATTATCTATCTAGTCATTAGTTAGTCCTATTCACACATGTTCACATGTTAAGTTTACTAAGGATAAGTCTAGATAAGTATAGGTTGTCATGTGATCTTATCAACTAGTTGGCATCTTATCCTCTAGTTGTCTCATGTCAGAGGTTTAAGACACTTGTCATAAGACTACTTCATCCTACATCTCATCCTTGCCTTTATAATCAAGGCATATCATGTAAATAACAATTTTTGCATTCTTTGATATAATAGAACTATTCTCTCATTTGATCTCTCTTGTGCTTTCATGAAGTCTTAGATCTTGGGTGGCTACCTTCACAACCAACTCTTACATAAAAGACTTGTTGGATGAAAAAGGTGATAACACTTAGAATTATATTTAGATTTGGATGAAAATTTGTTTTAATATTTCGAGCTCAAATATGGATTCCCTCCAAAAATTCCTTGGCATTGCCTTAGATTTAGGCAAGTGGGTGTCCTAAAACTTTCCAAATAAACTTGCAAAACCACCCATTTAGTGTCAACCTAATTTTTTTCATCACTTCACTCTTCAAGTTGATAGACATTTTGTAACTAAATTTATTAAAATGAAAAGGGCTTGTAGAGAAAACTATCAAGATGCTAAAAATATAATATATGCCTCATTATAACTTTAATAGGTAATTATTGTTAATTTTTACATACACTATGTCTAATTTCCTAATAGATATATGCATTGAGAAACATTCATAGCTTTCAAACTATTATCAATTTTTAAATTCAAAAGATGCATCACATTCTAGGCTTTATTGGCTATAGTTTTCTTTAAATTGAATTTTATATTTTTTTGACCAAGTTAGATCAATTGGCCATTGGAAAAGAAAAGAACTGCTACAACAGTGTTTTCATACGTCTGACCTCAAAGGCCTCAACAGGGTTATCAATTAACTCATTATTAATATGTATATAACTACACAGTCGATTATATCACAGTATGTGTTTAATTTAATAGAAAGAATTAAAAAATAAACTTTTAATTTGGCTATAATCTATACAGCAATAGTTTGCTAGAGATACGTGTTGTTATGGCACCGTCTGAACAACTTGAGTCTATTGTAGAGTTTTCCCAACCTCTACAATATGCTCTACACACAAATTCTTCTCTGCATACCTCTCTTGCTTATCCGTAGCTTGTTTCAGTTTTTTATCTCCCCTAAAAGCATCAAAAACATAACACAATCTACTTCCCAAAAGAAAAATACAATAAGAAGGTTGGAAAACAGTTTTATTTTCCCGTACCACTCAGTGGGAATAATTGCTTCATTTACTTGCCAACTCTCTCACTGAGAGCTTCCCACAACATGATAAGGTTACTCACACATCCCACTCACTCCACTCTTCATGGATTGTGGGTATGACTTCATGCAAGCACGTAAAAACTTTAGATTCAAAGGTGCTCGACTCCACTACAAGTGGATAAAAGTTTATATCTCCAATAATGTCATACACAACTATATGATATTATGAGATTATTAATATAATTGAAGTTATCATCAAAATGACATTACTAATATTATGGTGATAACATTAATATGAGAACATGGGTTGAGACTTACTCCCCCACTTTGCTATCTTAGACTATAGGTTAAAATAATTAAACAATATTTACAAAACTTAATATGGTATTAAATAAATAAACAAAGGGAATCTCTAACACCAAAAAATGGTTTTCTAAAAACTATATTAATGTTCCAAGAACATTGTTTAGTCAAATCGACGTAGGTGACGTTGAGAAATCATAAATCGACATGACGACTAGAGTCTAATTGAATTTGACTTAATAAGGGAAGATGGCTAAAACTTACCCTATCTTGCATAGGTTCACGAAAGAACAACTTCGATATTCAAATGACAACCTGACCTTTTTCGCAACATCTATTTCCTTCTCCCGGGTGATACTCTTCTTCCCTTCTTGGAATTGGATGTCTCTTTTCATGGTTACACTCACAGTCAGTCAAAACATGATTCGTGTATCATCACCAAATTTTAAGCATCATATGAAAATAATCTCATTAACATGTAATCTCATGTCTAATTTAAGCAATAATCATAATCCATATAATCAATTATTTATCCTAACATTTTTTGCAAACATCAAATCATTAACCTATGATTACTTATCCAGTTAGTCACATGAAAAGTAAAAGTTAAACATAATCAAAGTTGGGGATGTAACATATCTCCCCCCATGTGAATCATCATCCCTGATGATTTAATATATCTAAAGTTCATAACATAAAAAGAGTTTTGTTCATCATAATTAATCTTAGATGAGGGAATCTTTGATAGATTTCATCATAATTCTCCCAAGCGGCATTCTCTTTTGCATATTGGCCCCACTGGACCTTGCATTAAGGAATCTCTTTAGTACACAAGTGTAGCTTATGGATTTCAAGCACCTTGATGAGCTCACTCATTACCACTCCTGGGTCCTTCACCTATATGGCATTCCAATCAAGTATAGGAATTTGGTTATTTCCTGGAATATACTTTTTCAAATAAGAGACATGGAAAAGATTATGCATCATGGCAAGAGCTAGAGGTAGAGCAATGTTGTATGCAATTGGGTTAACCTCCTTGAGAACTTCAAAGGAACCCACATACCTAGGAGCTAGTTTGGACATCTTTCCAAACTTAATGGATCTCTTTTGGGATTTGACTCTTAAAAGAACCTTTTCTCCCACTGAGAAATGCCTTGCACTACATTTAGTATCCGCATAACTTTTTTGTCTATCATTGATTTCCACTAGTCTTTTCTTAATTAGATGGACTTGCTCTTCCATTTCTGATAGCATTTCTAGACCAAGGCTAATCCTATCTTCAAGCTTATCCTTGCTTATAGGAGTTTGGCACTTTCTTCCATATAATGCTTCAAATGGAGCCATCTTGATCATGTAATGATAGGAATTATTATAAGAAAATTCCACAAGAGGAAGATAATCCTCCCATTTGTATTGTTGATCCATGCAATACATTCTCAGAAGATCTCCAAACACTTGGTTTACCCTTTCAGTTTGGTCATTCGTCTCAGGATGATAAGTGGAGCTTATGTTTAAATGAGTGCCAAGTGAGGAGAATAAGTTTTGCCAAAACCTTGATGTCATACGGGCATCCCTATCTGAGATAATCTTCTTAGGAATATCGTGCAATCTAAAAACTTCTTGAACAAATTTGTAGGCTATGACTAGTGCACCATCCATCAAGTTCCCAGGTATAAAATGTGCTATCTTGGTGAGTCTATCCACCACAACCAGAATAGCATTGTGCCTATTCCTAGACATAGGAAGTCCTTGCACAAAATCCATGCTAATGATTTGCAATTTCTATTCCAAAATTTCATGAGGGTATAAAAGTCCTGCCAGGTGATGGTGTTCCAACTTCACCCTCTGGAATTCTAGACATCCATCCAAAATCTTGCAACATCCCTCTTCATTCCTTTCTAGAAATATAATGGCTTCACATCAGCCAATAACTTTTTTACTCTAGGATGTCCTGAATAAGGTGTAGAAAGAACTTACTTCCACATTAAATTCCTTAACTCCTCAGAGTTCAGAATGCACATCCTTCCTTTATACCTCAATAGCCCATCTAGTTCAAGATAGAATCCATCATATTTCGGATCCTAGGGATTCTCCAAAAGAGAATGTTTTACCTACTCATAATACTCATCTCCCTTAGACTTTTGTAATACCTGATTCTTAAAATCAAAATGTATGGAGATCATTGAGGAGATATGGCTTCTCCTACTTAAGGCATCCACCACTTAGTTTTCCTTGCCCTATATATATTTAATCTCAAAATCATAATCTAATATTAACTCTAACCACCTTCTCTGGCGAGCATTCAAGTGTGATTGAGTAAACAGATATTTGAGTCCTTGATGGTCTATTTTTAGTTCAAAAGGTTTTCCAAGAAAGTAATGTCTCCACATTTGCAGTGTATGGATTACTATTGCCAATTCCAAATCATGAGGGGAATAATTTTGTTCATAAGTTTTTAGTTTCTTGAACTCATATGCAATAACTTGTCCATCTTGGACAAGTACACCACCTAAGCCTTCCCCTGAGGCATCGGTAATGACTACAAAATGACCTTCTGGGTCAGGTACCTTCAAGATAGGTGTCGTAGTCAAACTTTCTTTCAGTTGGTTAAATGCCTCCTAGAATTTTTCTGACCAATCAAATCTTTTGCCCTTTCTTTGCAAAGAAATAATAGGATAAGTAATTTTTTAAAAGTTTTCTACAAATTTTCTATAATACCCTACCAGGTCCACAAAACTTTGAACCTCATGTACATTTCTAGGTGTTGGCCATTCCAAAATAGCTTTAATCTTGGTCGGGTCCATAGCTATCCCCTTAGCTGAAATTATATGACCCAAATACTACATTTCCTTTTGAAAGAAAGTACACTTTGAGAGCTTGTCATATAGTTTATGCTCTCTCAACCTTTGGAGAACACTCCTTAAATGTCGAAGGTGTTCCTCCTCACTCTTAGAGTAGATCAAAATATCATCAAGAAAAACAAGGACAAACTTGTCCAAGCAATCTCTGAACACACTATTCATTAAGTTCATAAATGTTGTAGGTGCATTTGTTAATCCAAAGGGTAGCACAATAAACTCATAGTGTCCATACCTTGTCCTAAAAGTTGTCTTGTGAATATCTTCATCTTTTAGCCATAATTGATGGTACCTAGATCGAAGATCGATCTTAGAAAACACAATTGGCCCTCGCATTTGATCAAAGAGATCATCAATGCAGGGCAATGGATAATTTTTCTTTATTATTGCTTTATTTAGCATATGGTAATCTATGCATAAGTGCAACGTACCATCCTTCTTTTTTACAAAAATTACTGGTGCTCCCCAAGGTGAGACACTGAGTCTTATCAATCCTTTATCAAGCAATTCCTACAACTGAGCCTTTAGCTCCATTAACTCGATTGTGGTCATTCTATATGGAGCTTTAGATATAGGTTCTAAACCTAGAATTATATCTATAGAGAAATCAAAATCCTAGTAGCTCATTTGGAAAGACATCCTCAAGATCTCTAAGAAAATAGAATCTATCTATATTAGATCTCACTTGATCTAAGGATTCCCTCTTCTCAACTCCTTGGAGATTCTGACATTCATAAAACATCAAATCATCTTAGAAATTAGTTTCCTTAAGACTATTTATTTCCTCCATTTTAACAACAAAAAGCTGGCATCCCTTCCTTTGGGCTCTTTTCTTTTGTAGGGTAGATATTTGTCTTAGTTTAACCTCTCTAGGGTTACCTTGTAGAAAGACTTTATTCCCAAGGTCATCTAGACACTCTATTGTTTTAGCAAAACAATCCACCTTAGCCCTATGTCTTCATAACTAGTTAATCCCAAGGATGACATCATATGAGCCTAATGGGGCTACATAAAGGTTCACTTTAGTGGATAAACTTGAAAGTTCAACCTTAGCCTCAAACAAGCATTGCTCTACCTGAGCTTTGGTCCAATTTGCATATTCAACTGACCAAGTATTTTCCATGTATCCAGCTTTTCTAGAAATCTTACTCAAAACTTTAGGAGAAATAAAACATTTTGTTGCACTAGTATCTATCAAAACTGAAATTTGAAAATCAAATAAAATACATGTGGTTTCAATAGGAGTGATTTGATATGAAATCTTGCCTATTATCCAGGGCTACATGTATGCGTTGTTGAAAATCTACCTTCTAAGAGGGTAAAAGATTTCCTCATGGCTAAGTTCCCTATGTCTTATTAGGACATTGGTTGGCATAATGATCACCGCCACATGAATAACAACCTCCCACTAGTCCTCACTTTTCATAAGGCTTCCTAGAATTATCTCCATTTTTCTTAGAGTTATTATTATTTTTATTTTCGCCCTTGGATTCATTTTGATTGTTCTTGGACCCTTTATCACCTTTCATAGAAAAATCTTGCTTTTTGCCCTTTTTCTTAAATGATTGGGTGGATTGGGACCAATTATACTTTTTGTTGTTCCTTTCCCTGTATGCAAACATGGATTTTAATTTTTATTCCTGTTTAATAGCTTCCTCATAAACCTGGTCCATTGTAGTGGGACCATGCACATCAACTTCACCCCCAATCTAGGTATTCAATCCCATGATGAACTTTTGAATGTGGAACCTCTCATCCTGCTGATATTGTGAAACATATTTGAGGAGGTCTGAGTGAACTTTTCCTAGTACTCGTTCATAGTTGAGTCACCCTATTTCAAATTTTGGAAATCTATAAGCTTTTGGTCAAAATACAACTAAGGCAACCATCTTTGTCTGAAAAGCTCCACAAAGGTTTCGCAAGTTAGACTCGTGGAGTTCAATTTTAACTCCATTTTCTTGTTTATCCACCAAGTGGATGCTTCACCTGCCAATTGGTATGCTCCCCATACTGCTTTGATGATTTCAGAATAGTTTCCTATTTCAAAGTATTTCTCTATTTATGTAAGCCATGCCTCCGCGGCATCTTTGCTTATAGTCCCATCAAACTTGGGAGGTGTACAACTTTTTTCATATCTCTGGATAGTTCTAGAGCCAAATGGCTTCTTTTATCCTCATCATGTCTTACTTCAGAGTTATTCTCTCCACGTCCACTTTGGGTGGTGACCTCATGACGTTCCTCATCATCACCCTCGTGGTAGGCTTCATGTCTGGGTCCATGCTGACCCCTAACCTCCTGCTCAAGAGTTTTGATTCTTGCTCTCGTCTCATGGAGCATAGCAAGGATTTGGTCAAGTTTGGAATTAGAGTGACCTGAAGGTTGCCCTTCTTCCTGGCTATCTCCTATATTCATTCCTATCTAAACCGTGCTGCAATCTACTTCTCCTGAAGTTTGCAGATTAATTATTCAATTAGTTTTTCATACTATTGAATCCATTCATAAATATAAATTCATTCTCATTTATGCAATCTTACAAGAAAGGAAAGATTTTCCAAAATTCAAAATTGCATTATAGTTTCCATGAATTACATATAATCCATCAATTGTTACAATTTTCTTTTACATCTTGCAATTACAAGTCACTTTTAGATTTGGATATCTTCCCAAGTTTATCCTCATCCTTAAGGTTCATCGAATCAAACTTAGGAGATGGATGTACTCGTAGGTGCTCACCCATAACCTTCTGAGTAACAATAGGATCCTTAAGATCACTTTCCAAGGTTGGTTCCTTAGGTACAGAGGGTTTCATTGATTCATTTCTAGAGATAGGAGTAGTAACCCTGACTGGTTTTTCCTTCTCTCGATTGATGTGTTTAATAGCATCAGCAAAAGTTTCATCATCAGTCAACCATGTCCCTCTCAAGCAACCAGTTTGACCAAGGCTTTTCATTCATGAGGCTCACTCCCTCATAGCCTTAAGGTAACATCCATTTCTCATTACCTTCTTCCTTCATGTCCTTACTCTTACCATTCTGGCATAAGAACATCCAAACATTAGCAACTATTAATGTCAGAGGAAAATTTCATGTAGTGAGCTCATAAGTCCATGTATTCAACCTGGTAGCTTTGATACCATATGTAACTTACCATCTCATATTACCTTGGTTAACAACTCAATTTACCAATAAGTAAATGATCATGATCATAAAATAAATCATACTTGTTTATAATTTAATCAATTCATAATCAAAGCATTAGTGCATATCTTATCTGAATAATTTCAAAACTAAAATTTGCATCATATTCAAAGACAACACAATATTAAATTCCTTCACTTTACAAACACAATGTTTTGCTCTAGGCAGTAATGATAATTTTACATAGGATTTTTTACTGTCAAGTCATATAATAGAAAATACTGCCTTAGGAATATTGATATATCTTTCTTCATAAGTCTCAGCTTGTCATCTTCTTAGGAAGGAGAGCATCACTCGAGTGTTTTTCCACTAACCATAGACCGGCGGTCCCCCACTCAAGTTCGTTCCTAGAAGTGGCCCTACCCTCTAAGAAGGGAATAGATATAAGGAACCAATTGGTTTTCCATCTGAGTATCTAGTGTTGTGTCCTTCATAACTCATCACAGTCATACAACTATAGATCTGCTCTAGCTATGTTTGACACTATTGGATAGTTATGCCATCTAGATCACAGTGAACTGACTAATGCATGCAGAGACAGATGCATTACTTTGGCCAAAGATTTATATACATAGACGTTTTGCAATGAATGTAGCTGAATGTTCACACACCTCTGACTTGACTTAGAAGCTATCTCATCCTACAATGTTTATGGTTTGACCTACTCTGGTCATGGTATATATTTATTATATTTACCATTAGTCCATCTACCTTGGACTTCTGACTCCGGTTTCAGGAGTACATTCCAAAACTTCTCTTGTTGCCTATGCAACAAGGAACCTGTGACTCCACGTCACTCTATTCCTGTTCTTTCTTTTTAAAGAATTAAAGGTTCATGGTCTTAGTTCTTAAGACCATTCCCAGTCTAAGACTCTATGGTTACCTTATTCTAAGGTTTTCATCAAATTCACACCGAATATAACACATACCGTTATAGTCGATAGCATTAAAAAATTGACAATAATAAATAGACCTATAGTCTAAGAAATTTAAAAGGATCTTTAACACCTTATACTTCATTCCTGAAGTATTGCCATTGTGATAAGGAAGATGTTCATAATAGTTTACAAATGATTGAGTTATCGAACTCGGTTCCACATTTCCCTCCATGGAAATTATAGATACCCATGATTTTACTTCCTTGGCGTTTAAGGCATCACATGCACTTGGTGCAATAAAATATTGACACCCATTATCATCCTAGTTTTTCTTTCATAAGAAATAAGGAGCTTACTACTCTTTTTGAAATAAAGAATAACCTGAACGTGATATAACATTCTTTTCTAGAAATAGTCTTTTATGACAAGTCCACTTCATGTGCCTCAAAGTACAATTGACTTGGCATCATGAGCCTACGGACTTGTTGCAACAAATATTAACTCATGGGTTGCATATAGATGATACCCATCTAATCACAGTGTTGACAAACAAAAGTGTTCAGCCTGTAGCAGTATTCTTCATGAATACATGCCTCTCGACCTATTTTCTAATCATGAAATGAATCTTTACTTACCCAGTAATCATGGGAGATATTTATCTTTCGGTAATGTTTTAGAATGAAGACTTAATAGTCTATAATCAAGAATGTAAGGAGTTGGCCGATACTATAGCCTTAGACTCATTAGTGTACTATTACAGTAGTAATCTAACATCTCCAACCTTATTGGCTTCATTGGAAAAGAAAAGAACTACTACGATAGTGTTTTCTGATGAATTGGTTCCTTATCCCAGCTTATAGGAGTTTGGCACTTTCTTTCATATAATGCTTCAAATGGAGCCATCTTGATCGCGGAATGATAGGAATTATTATAAGCAAATTCCACAAGAGGAAGATAATCCTCCCATTTGTATTATTGATCCATGCAATACATTCTCAGTAGATCTTCCAACACTTGGTTTACCCTTTCAGTTTGGTCATTCATCTCAGGATGATAAGTGGAGCTTATGTTTAACTAAGTTCCAAGTGAGGAGAATAAGGTTTGCCAAAACCTTGATGTCATACGAGCATCCCTATCTGAGATAATCTTCTTAGGAATATCGTGTAATCTGAAATCTTCTTGTACAAATTTGTAGGCTATGACTGGTGCCCCATCTGTCAAGTTCCCAGGTATAAAATGTGCTACCTTGGTGAGTCTATCCACCACAACCAGAATAGCATTATGCCTATTCCTAGACATAGGAAGTGCTTGCACAAAATCCATGCTAATTATTTGCAATTTCTATTCCAAAATTTCATGAGGGTATAAAAGTCCTTCCGATTGATGGTGTTCCACCTTCACCCTCTGGCATTCTAGACATCCAACCAAAAATCTTGCAACATCACTCTTCATTCCTTTCCAGAAATATAAAAGCTTCACATCAGCCAATAACTTTTTTACTCTAGGATGTCCTAAATAAGGTGTAGAATAAACTTCCTTCCACACTATATTCCTTAACTCCTCAGAGTTCAGAATGCACATCCTTCCTTTTTACCTCAATAACCCGTCGGGTTCAAGATAGAATCCATCATTTTTCAGATCCAAGGGATTCTCCAAAAGAGCATGTTTTACCTACTCATAATACTCATCTCCCTTAGACTTTTGTAATACCTGATTCTTAAAATCAAAATGTTTGGAGATCATTGAGGAGATATGTCTTCTCCTACTTAAGGCATCTGCCACTCAATTTTCCTTACCCTGTATATATTTAATCTCAAAATAATAATCTAATATTAACTCTAACCACCTCCTCTAGCAATCATTTAGGTGTGACTGAGTAAACAGATATTTGAGTCCTTGATGGTCTATTTTTAGTTCAAAAGGTTTTCCAAGAAAGTAATGTCTCCACATTTGCAGTGTATGGATTACTATTGCCAATTCCAAATCATGAGGGGAATAATTTTGTTCATAAGTTTTTAGTTTCTTGAACTCATATGCAATAACTTGTCCATCTTGGACAAGTACACCACCTAAGCCTTCCCCTGAGGCATCGATAATGACTACAAAATGACCTTCTGGGTCAGGTACCTTCAAGATAGGTGTCGTAGTCAAACTTTCTTTCAGTTGGTTAAATGCCTCCTAGAATTTTTCTGACCAATCAAATCTTTTGCCCTTTCTTTGCAAAGAAATAATAGGATAAGTAATTTTTGAAAAGTTTTCTACAAATTTTCTATAATACCCTGCTAGGCCCATAAAACTTTGAACCTCATGTACATTTTTGGGTGTTGGCCATTCCAAAATAGCTTTAACCTTGGCCGGGTCCACAGCTATTCCCTTAGCTGAAATTATATGACCCTAATACTACACTTCCTTTTGAAAGAAAGTACACTTTGAGAGCTTGTCATACAGTTTATGCTTTCTCAACCTTTGGAGAACAATCCTTAAATGTTGAAGGTGTTCCTCCTCACTCTTAGAGTAGATCAAAATATCATCAAGAAAAACAAGGACAAACTTGTCCAAGCAATCTCTGAACACAATATTCATTAAGTTCATAAATGTTGCATGTGCATTTGTTAAGCCAAAGGGTAGGACAATAAAATCATAGTGTCCATACCTTGTCCTAAAAGTTTTCCTATGAATATCTTCATCTTTTAGCCACAATTTATGGTACCCAGATTGAAGATCGATCTTAGAAAACACAGTTGCCCCTCGTATTTGATCAAAGAGATCATCAATGCGGGGCAATGGATACTTGTTCTTTATCATTGCTTTATTTAGCATATGGTAATCTATGCATAAGTGCAACATCCCATCCTTCTTTTTTACAAAAATTATTGGTGCTCCCCAAGGGGAGACACTGGGTTTTATCAATCCTTTATCAAGCAATTCCTACAACTGAGCATTTAACTCCATTAACTCGATTGTGGTCATTCTATATGGAGCTTTAGATATAGGTTCTAAACCTAGAACTATATCTATAGAGAAGTCAAAAGCTCTTTTAGGGGGTAATCCTGGTAGCTCATTTGGAAATACATCCTCAAGATCTCTAAGAAAATAGTATCTATCCATATTAGATCTCTCTTGATCTAAGAATTCCCTCTTCTCAACTCCTTGGAGCTTCTAACATTCATAAAACATGAAATCATCTTTGAAATTAGTTTCCTTAAGACTATTTATTTCCTCCATTTTAACAGCAAAAAGCTGGCATTCCTTCCTTTGGACTCTTTTCATTTGTAGGGTAGATATTTGTCTTAGTTTAGCCTCTCTAGGGTTACCTTGTAGAAAGACTTTATTCCCAAGGTCATCTAGACACTCTATTTGATGCAAAGCCACACAGTAGAAGCTTACAAAATAGGTTGAAAACCCATTACAACCCACCATACTTAGGGTTTATACTTCATCACCTTTCAAAAACCCCTTTGCAAGATCCAAGTAACATTGAACCACATACATTTCTTCCATATCAGCAAGACAACTCTACCGTCCTCCCGAAATACTCCGTCAGCCAAACATTATACTATCGGCTACCCTCAAGACCGCTACACCGATACTTTGTGTCACCCTGATGAGACTCCAAACCGCCTTCGTCGGCTAGACTTAAACCATCGCTCAGATTTTGGGCTTGTTCTTCGATCCTCCATCTCACACCGACATGCTTTCTATTGGCAAGACCCTATCATTCGTTGTGACTCTTAAAGTCTTCTGATAACGTATCTCATGCCGATATCTTTTCCTTCGCACATACATACACAACTTAACCTTCTATCACCGGTAATTCCATTGTATCTCCTTCCACTAACTTCCACTACAACCGGTCATCATTTGCATCTACCACAATGCACATTAAAAATGTACATTCGCTGCATACATACAAACCTGACATATGATTGGCGGATACACACAGAATGCTTCTACATACAACTGTGACCTACACCCTTTCGACATGCAAATGATGTATACACACCGATTGTCTGTGACATACAAATATAGGGTATACATAAAATATCTTCAACATACAAATGACAGATACTCACCATACGCATGAAATGCATGATTCCTCCCCTGCAACCATTTTAACTGAACAACACATGGAAAATGCAAAAACCCTACAGAATAGAAATAAAACTCAAAGATACAGAGGTCATTCCACTGATTTCAAAGAAATCCACCAGTGGAATGACCCCGAATGATATCCCTTGTGATTATTCCAGAACACAAACTATTTTTATTCCTTCACCAAATTGATTTACAATCTTTCTCTGATCTAACCCATGTTCTTCTTCTCTTTGAGATCGATCAGTATCTCACATATTTATCCCCTCACGGGGTAGTACAGAAAATGACTCCCAACGGCTAGGAGTTATAGCTGGCTTAACAACTAATAGACTTTCTAACAAACTCTTAACAAACTATCTAAAAATAGCATGTCTCGGTCAAGACAGACCTTATTACATTGAATGTCCATTTAGGACTTCATTGAAAACATAACAAATAACTTTAAGACAGCTAATGCCTCATGGAGGCTCCTGTAGATTGGGTGCCTAAAAATGACACGATTCAGTCTAAATAAATATTCTTAATATTTATTCCCTTCTAATTCTTCTATCAATAAATAAATAAACAAATTTATTTATTTGATTCACATTCCTCTTAATTAATTAAATATCAAAATATTTAATTATTTCTTCTAAAGTCTAAATTAAATAAAATCAATTTATTTAATTAAATTCCCTCAATTCTTCTAATGTTTCACATAATTAAATAATCCTACATTATTTAATTAATCATAAATTCCTCTATCCTAAGTCCTAATTCCATAAATCCACCTCACCAATCCACCTCATCTTTCCACCTCACTTCTTCCACCTCACCATGTTGCGCATGTAATTAAATATTCTGAAATATTTAATTAGCTAATATTCCCTCACCCACATGTCATATTTTTTCTCTAATCAAAGTTAGTTAACTCATCAATCAAAATTGTTAACTAATCAAGCAATTCTGTTAGCTCCTTAATCTATTCAGGTAACTGATCAATCAATTCTGTCAATTCCTCAATCCATTCTATTAACTCTTCAATCAATTTTGTTAACTACCTTGTTACATGATGGAAGTAAGACACTTGTCCTCTTTCTATTCATTACACATTCCTCAACCGTTCTTAACCATTGATCTTCATATATCTTCTCAACCGTTGATCTTCATTCTCCCAAGTCTATAAATGGAACCTTATTCTTCCATTCTATCCATCCAAGATTTTGATAGTGTTACTCTGTAGGAATTTACTGGCGCGCCTTTAGCACCCCATCACTATACATTTGCTTGAGATCACCTCATTACTTTGGAGCTCATCTTCATTGCACGTTTATCACCACAGCCATTTACTATCGGCATCCTTGAACACAACAAAGGAGTGCACTCTCTAAGGGCCCTACTTTACACAAGCAAGGATGGTTTTAATAGGAAAACAATAGAAGCTTCGATCTAAGGAAGGTTTGCATTGTTTGATTCATTGTTTCATTTTATTCAATCCTCTTAGTTTCACTATTCTATTGAGTTATGGGTATTTGATGCTGTTTGTTGCATATTCATTATTGATCCTATTTTACCCTAACATTTTTGGCACCCACCGTGGGGCCTTGCCCCTTTATTTAATCAAAATATGATCTTTTTTGAAGATAGGTTCCATACAGGCATTGCACAGGCTAATCTGGTGCATTTGAACAATTCCACAGCGCTTATGTCCTCTGTTCCGGTGCATATGTTATTTCTGTGCATATGTTCTTTCTTACTGCACTTTTAAACCTTGATCCAGCGCATATGTTATTTCTGCGCATATGTTCTTTATTACTGCACTTTTAAACTCTGTTACGGCACATATGTTCTTTCTGCGCATATGCTCTTTCTTTCTGCGCTTTTAACCTTTGTTACGACGCATGTGTTACTACGCTTCTGTTGACTATTTATGTGCATTTAGTCACTGAAGTGGCGCTTCTGTAGTAGGCAATGATTTTAGGGTTTTTCTAAGAAGATTTTGCAAATGCTGACATCTTTGTAGGTATTCTCTGGAGTTGTTTTACAGGATAGGCTCAGGTTTAGTTTAATATAGTTGCATTCTTTTGTATAGCTTACGCTTCACTTTCTAAAGGGATAGTAAAACTGACATTCATGCAAACTCTCACATAGCTTTTAATTAGGAAAGAAGTAACTAGATCATTGCTATCTTGCATTGGAACATTATTATCTTTTCAAAGTTATTGCTATCTGGTATAAAACTAAACTCATCATTGCTTTCTGGGTTAAAACTGAACCACTTCTATCTTGATTGACCAACATTTCAAAGTTAACAACTCGTGCTATCGTGGTATAAAACTAAACTCATCACTAATATTTGGGTTAAAACTAAACCACTACTATCTCGATTGACCAACATTTCAAAGTTAACTATTCATGCTACGTCAATTAAAACTAAACTCATCATTGCTTTCTGGGTTTAAAAAAATTGAACCATTGTTATCTTGCTAAATCACTTCAAAGTTCCGTGCTTGCCCAAGTAGATTAGCCCATTTAGTTTTTCTACTTTTAACTAGGTTGGATTAATTAGTGTCTTCTATGCTTATCGAATGACAATAGGCTTATGCTCTCCCCTTTACTGGGTGACCAGAATGCCAGACTTGTTATTCCATATGTTTAACCTTTAGAGAGGCCTGCCCTTGGATGCATGCCTGTCCAAGTGGGAATGACCCTGAGTGGAAACAGGCTAAAAGCCAAGCCCTACCAATCCACTTAAAATAAATGTGCTTGAGGTGACAACCTCCTGAAACAAGTGTTGTTGTGTTACACCGACAGCCAACCTCCCCAAAACCCTCTAAGGCGCAACCCTTTGAGGCTGAGAGACTCCATAATGGAGAGTAGTGCCGCCGCATGTGTAACCACTTGAATGGTTGCCCTCATTAAATACCTTCTATTCTAGTGGCCAAAAACCCTTGTAATCCATTTCGAGCCTAAGATTTTGTACTTGTTCTTTTCTTTTAGTCCAGAAGAGTCAGAAAAATCACTAAAAAAGTTTAAAAATTCATAAAAATTCTTTGTGTTTGCTATGTTTTCTTGCCATTAATTCAGAAAATCAAATCAAGAAGACCTTTTTTTGCAACCAAAGTACCAAAAACATCAAAAAATTTTCAAAAATTACAAAAACACTGAAGAAAGCCAGAGCGGTGCATCCGTCCTCTATTCCTGTGCATCTGTGCCGACTTGCGGTGCATTTGTTTATAATTCCTACACTTTTGTTATTTGTTACTGCGCATACATCTTTTACCAGTACAACGCATATATCCCGACTTGCTGCACATTTGTTAAATTCTGCTGTGCATTTGTTTCAGCGCATACACGACAGTGAGCACTTGCACAATTTTTGAGGGAAAATTTTTACCAGTTCTGAGTACCTATTTCAGCTTAGCTCCAAGATCAAAGATCAGGTTCTACCTTGCAGTCAATTTTCATCCATTTCATCCAAAAATTATCTCTTTCATCAATCGTCCCATCCACCTTCTATCAAGTCCTTCTAGTCCCAAAGTCCGAATATCCCATATCAGATTAGCGTAGGTCCCTTTTTCGCATCATTGTGAATTCAAGTAAACCTAGTAGGTCACAGAACTTTGCTAGTGGTTTGTTGCACGACTAGTCCCTACACAGTAAGATAGGTATCGAGTACCCTTACTAGTGGCTACCATCTTGTATCCGCCGCCTTACTTAAAATCATTGAGCGAGAAAGTCCTTTATCCAAGTCTTGTCCTAGGTATCCTATTCATAGCAGTCTCCGTCGGCACCTTGCCAAAATTTCTAGTCCCAGTCCACTTCATCCCGTGTCACCTTGCATGGTTCTTACTAGATCTCAATACAAAAAGCAACTTGAAATGGCTGGCTCATCCAACCACATCGTCACACCTCACGATAGTGATGAAGAAATCTCTCACGAAGATTATCAAGGAAGCATCCAAGATCAGAAATTCCAACACCTAGTAGAGAAAGTGCTCCATGCAGACCCTCATAAATATTTCTATCATCTTGCAAGTCTTGGAATTAAACTCCCTATGGATTTTGATATAAGCTCAATCCTGGAAAACATGGAAAATGATCACGAAAAGGGAAAGAATACCATAG
Source organism: Cunninghamia lanceolata (assembly GCA_027924645.1). Lineage (NCBI taxonomy): Eukaryota > Viridiplantae > Streptophyta > Pinopsida > Cupressales > Cupressaceae > Cunninghamia > Cunninghamia lanceolata. Next base: position 1,134,587 of record BSBN01000905.1, read on the forward strand.
ACCCAAATGCAAATGATAAAGGAAAGCGAACCATGGACCAAAATAATCCTATGGAAGACATGAGGAAACAACTCGAGAGTCTAACGCAACAAATGTAGAACCTCAAGACGGGTACCAACACTAAAAACTACTCCTTGGAAGATATTGCACCGTACCCCTTTGACAAAAGTTTGATCATGAAACCATTTCCCTATCGATTCTAAGTTCCTAAGTTTGAGAAGTACAAAGGGAAAGGGGACCCTAGAGACCATATAAGAGAATTCAACGCAGCATGTTTGGAAGTAGCTCACAATGAGACTTACTTAATGAGACTATTCCCTAGGTCTCTAGGCAACCAAGCTATGGAGTGGTTCTCACAGCTTCCACCGCGCATCAGAACTTTTGATGAACTAGTCAACAAATTTATCACGCACTTTTCTTACAATATCAAACACGAAGTATCTATGCTAGATCTATGCAACACTAAACAAAAGAGTGGTGAGTCATTTGCCACCTTCCTACAACGATGGAGACAACTAGCAAGTAAGTGTTCTTACGATATACCTGAGAAGTAGCTATTGGAGATGTTTGTCCATAACCTCAATACCGATCTTAGCTATCAAATACAAATGCAATGCCCTACATCATTCTCAAAAGTCATTGAAATGGGATTGTTCATCGAAAAAGCTATGATCGCCAAGGGGGCAATCAAGTTATACAAGGACACACCTACCTCCAACTACACGACAGACAAATCAAAGTTTTGGACCAAGAATAAGAATGTTGTCAACGATAGGGTAGTGGATGCCAAGGTAGCAACTCCCAAGAAACAACCCATATTCACTCTCAAAGGAGAAGCAAACAATGTTGCACCCAACAAACCATTCTCTTAGGAACCAAGACCATGGTTCAATTCAAATCCAACGCGAAAGTTCACACCGCTAGGTGAGTCTCAAGAATCCGCATTAAGGAAGTTGTTGGCCAACAATGAAATTTCTCTACCGCCAACAAGTGATTATGAGCCTATAGTCAAACCTCCCTATTGGAAGGATACGGACTATTGTGAATATCATAGAGGAAGGGGGCATACAACCAATAATTGTATCCATCTCAAAAATGTTATCCAAGATGTGCTTGGTCAAAATCAAGGAGGAACCCACCAGCATACCTCCAATGAGACACATGTGGCTTACAGGGATCCACTTCTAAATCATAACAGGTCGTACAACAACAATAACAAAAATGGCAATAACAACAATGACAACAACAACAATCGCAACAGGCCAAATCAGAATAGTGGAAATAGTAATGCCAACTACGCAAGTGTGCCATTTGACTATACCATAAATTGCATTTCCGAGCATGTCCCGCAAATCAATGTCATCACGCCCAACCAACAATCGGGACCTAACAGAACTGGTTGTAGTATCATTACCTGCAGTGGTAAAGTCACGCTTAATACTGCTCCTCCAAGGTCATCACCCTCTCAATCCAACTTTCGTCAGTATAATGTCATAGACCAATTATAGAAAACTTCAGCCCACATTTCTATCTTGGAGTTGTTGCGTCTATCTCCTTCCCATAAAGAGATCCTCGAGAAAGCCTTAGTGGAAACCACTATCCCCACTAACTTGGCCCAAGAGAAGTTTCAGACCATGGTAGGTAATCTGACCTCCTCAAGCTCCATATCATTTACTGAGCAAGATGACCTCTTTGTGTCTCAACCTCATAAAACCCCTCTACATATTGTCACCTTCATCCACAAGCACCACATCAAGAGGGTTCTCATTAATTGGGGGCGGTTTAAATATTTGCACATTAAAGCTAGTCTTTGCATTGGGGTTCTCTGAAAAAGCAGTTGATTCAAGGAAGAAGATTACTATCAAAGCATATGATGAGGAAGAGAGAACTACAAAGGGAACAGTGGTCCTACCCATACAAGTGGGACTGGTAATAAAAGATGTGTGCCAAGTCCTTGATAGGGATCTTGCTTATAATATCCTTCTAGGGAGACCGTGGATTCACGCCATGAAAGCTGTGCCCTCGACCTATCACCAATGCATAAAATTCCTGCACAACGGCAAGCAAGTCACCATCCAAGGTGACCCTGACCCCTTCCAGCATTGCAACTCCTTCCTTGCCAAACCCGATTACATCATACCAAACAACAGAGCATCTATATCCTCTATCCCACAGCATGATCATACCGCCGAAGCCTCCTCATCAAGGCCCAAAGAGTAGAAAATTACCATTAAAGAAAGCGGGGTGGGAGAATATTCCATAGAGCAAAGCCTTAATGTAGCCAAGTTGCCTTTGTCTCCTCGATCCTTTGGCCGACCCAAACATTTTCTAAAGTCGTCTGCTCCTCCTATAGCTCCCACAACTCCCTTTGTAAAATGGGGGACCTTATCTGATGAAACAGAGGAAACAAATATCCTACAGTGGCTTTAAATTGAAGAAGAGAGCACATCACAAGAACCGCCTAGGCTCCCAACAGAACTCTATAGGCGAGGAGAAACTATCCTACACAGAATGGGCTACGAAGGACAAGGACCAATCGGCCTCAGAAAAGAAGGAATCATAGAACCTATTCAACCTTCTTCATCCTCATTAGCTAGAAATACAAATGGTCTAGGATACAAAGGGAAGGGCAAAGCTAAAGAAAATGCTTGTCTTGTGGAAATGACCCATACAATTCAAGAGGACAGCGACACAGATTCCAATGAATATGAATGGGATGAGCTAAAAGAGCATTCCTATGATGACAAAGAGGTTGATACCATCCAAACTTTTAGCCCCTACCGTGAGGGACAAATGCTACCGAACAGACCACTAGAGTCTAATTTGCCCATCTCTGAGATTATGGCTTTCGAGGAAGGTTCAAGTTCCATCGCAATAAACAACTTAGAGGAAAGTACCATCCCAAAGACCACCCCTACCTATACTCCTAGCGTATCCATTCACACTATCAATGAATCAGGTCTATCCTCTGACTCCCTCCCCCTTGTACATCCCGAGCTTATTGACTGGGATCTGCAAGGAAATCCCCAACTAGATATGTTCCAAAACGATGATGCTTACATTGACTATATAGAACTTAGGGACCACCTACCCAAAGGAGATCATAAAGCTGGTTTTTCTATTGAACTTAATACCGTGGCTTACTTCGGAGAGGGTGCCAAGCCTTCCAATCGCAAAAATATCAAGATAAAAACTAGATCTAACGATGAAAACTATTTTGCGACAGTGTCAGATCCCAAAACAATAAAAAGAAAGGACACATCCGAAGGTGAAAACCCAACTGTGGCACCTGATGATGGAAGGCTTGACACTCTCCCCACAGACATGCACTAGGAGAAGTGCCAAATTGTTGTGGAACCGACAAAGCCTGTTAATATTGGTATAGAGGAACAACCTAAGATCATTCACTTCACTAAGTCTCTCACTCCACCAGAAAAGACCAAGTTTGTACCATTCTTCAAGAAAAAGAGAGGCAGCTTCACTTGGTCATATGTAGACATGCCAGGTCTGGACCCAAACTTGATTCTACATCATCTTCCATTAGATCCAGGAGTAAAACCAGTAAAGCAGAAACTGAGAAAGATGCATCCACACATAGTGCTATTGGTCAAAGAAGAACTCAAGAAATTACTGGATGTAGGGCTCATCAGAGCTATAGACTACTCGGAGTGGATATCCAACATTGTACTAGTATCCAAACCTGATGGCCGAGTCAGACTATGCAATGATTTTAGAGGTCTAAACAAAGCCTGCTGCAAGGATGGTTTTTCATTGCCAAATATAGATATCATAGTCGACTTAACAAGAGGGCATACCATGTTATCTCTCATGGACGGATTCTTAGGATATAATCAGATCCAAATAGCACCAGAAGACCAACACAAGACAGCTTTTACTTGTCCATGGAGCACTTTCTACTAGAATGTCATGCCATTCGGGCTAAAAAATGCAGGAGCCACATATCAATGTGCTATGACAACTATATTCCATGATATGATGCATGTAACAATGGAGGACTATGTCGATGATATCCTAGCAAAGTTGCTCACAAGAGAATCACACCTAGATGTGTTAGAGAAAGTCTTTTAGATATTAGACCAATTCAAAGTCAAGTTGAACCCAAAGAAATGTGTGTTCAGAGTCACTTCAGGCAAGCTACTAGGCTTCATCGTGTCGGCAAATGGAATAGAGGTGGACCTCACCAAAGTCAAGGCTATTATGGACATGCCACCACCTAAGACTCTTACTCAATTAAGATCACTACAAGGCAAGCTACAAGCAAACCATAGATTCATATCCTAGCTAGCATACAAGTGCCAACCATTCAGTCATCTCCTGCACAAGAACATTCCATTCAGATGGGATGAAAGGTTCAAAGAGGCATTCAACAAACTGAAAGAATATCTTATGAACCCACCCATTCTCATGCCTCCTATTCAAGGGAAACCACTAATACTCTACATATCTACTACACCTACAACTCTTGGGGCTCTTCTAGCGCAACAAGATTATGAGAATAAAGAAAGAGTCGTCTACTACATCAGCCAAACATTAGTGGGCTATGAATTGCAATACTCACAAATAGAAAGATCATGTCTTGCAGTAGTTTTTGCTTCACAAAAATTCTGACATTATATGCTTGCACATCTAATTAAACTCATTGTAAAAATAGATCCACTGAAGTACCTACTAAGCAAAGCCGCTCTCACAGGTTGCCTAGCTAAATGGGTAATGCTCTTGAGCAAATATGACATTGAGTATGTAGACAAAAAAGCTATCAAAGGACAGATCATTGCTAATCAACTAGCAGATGCACCTTTAAAGGATACCACACCGATGCAATTTGAGTTTCCAGATGAATCCCTATTCAACATACCAACATATTCCTGGAAACTCTACTTCAATGGGTCCTACACAAATCATGGATTGGGGGCAGGAATCTTGTTTGTGACTCCTCATGGAGACACAATTCCAAAGTCTTACCATTTGTTATTCCCATGCACCAATAACGTAGCAGAATATGAAGCCTTAGTAATTGGTCTCAAGATGGCAACTGAGTGGAAAATCCAAGAGCTACATGTCTACGGTGATTCTCAACTTATAATCAATCAAGTCAACAATGATTACCAAACCAAAGATGAAAAGCTTGTCCCATACAAGTGGATGGTCGATGACTTCAAAGAGCACTTTGTAATCATCTCTTTTGAACAAGTACCTAGATCGAGAACAAAGCAGTAGATGCCATGGAAACCATTGCCTCTCTCCTCGAGATACCCGAAAATGAGTCACAGTACGAGTTCTTAGTGGAAACTATCTGGCAACCAGCTTATGATCTTCCTGAGACCCATTTCATATGCCTTCTAGTTGGATCTGATTCACCTTGGTACAGGAAGATTTACACTTACCTCAAGGACAACATCCTCCCACCTGACCTATCTTCTAACCAATGACAAACTTTTATACGCCAAACCTCTCGCTACACCATCATTGCCGATACCCTATACCGACATGGCCTAGATGGTACTTTACTCCATTATTTAGAACGAGAAGAATCCATAACCGCTTTGCAAGATGCACACGAAGGGATCTATGGAACACACTCTAGCGGTCCTTCCTTAGCCAAGAAACTCATGCACTTGGGTTATTGCTGGCTAAACATGGAAATGGATTCATATCAGTTTGTCAAGAAGTGCAAGCAGTGCCAAATACATGGGAACTTGATACATGCACCAGCTCAAGAGTTGAGACCTTTAACGACACCTTGGCCCTTTTGCCAATGGGGACTTGACCTTGTGGGAAAAATCCATCCACCCTCATCCAACAGCCATAAATTCATCATAACTGCCACTGAGTATTTTACAAAGTGGATTGAAGCCTTTCCCCTCACCACCATCACAGGTAAGCAAATCTCCTCATTCATCTTGAATTACCTCATCTGCAGATATGGAATTCCTTCATCCATTATCATGGATAACGGAAGACCATTTAAAAACTAAGATGTCCAAGAACTCTATGAGCGATTCAAGATCCAACACCATTTCTCCACTCCATACTACCCCCAAGGTAACGGTCAAGCCGAAGCATCCAACAAGACCATCTTGAAACTTCTTAAGAAGATAGTCAATGATGCTGGTCGTGACTGGCATATCCAACTCAATCCCGCTCTGTGGGCCTACAGAACCAGTATATGCACTCCCACAAGTGCTGCACCCTATGCCCTTGTCTATGGCTCAGAAGCTATCCTCCCCATTGAGGTCAAATTACCATCTCTCAGGGTGTCGTTAAAAGGTCTCATATCAGATGAAGAATACAGAGTCTCCAGGTTGCAAGAACTATAGTTGCTAGAAGAGAGGTGACAGAAAGCCTTTGATCATCTCAAAGCATATCAACAAATGATGTCAAGAAGCTATAACCACAGAGTTCGCCCAAGAATCTTTAAAGTTGGAGATCTCGTTCTTAAGGAGAATCCTCGCAACCAACAAGACAAAGAAAAGAAAGGCAAGTTTGAACCCAACTAGCTTGGGCCTTATGTAATTGTAGCAACATATGGATTGGGGGCATATCAGTTGGCAACATCAGAGGGTGAGCTATTCGATGACCCAATCAATAGCATGCACCTTCGCCGGTTCTATACCTAGGAGAACCCCAATGTAAAGGGGCCATAAAATACAAACAAAACAAAAAAAAATAGAAAAATGCAAAAAAGTCAAAAAATCATAAAAATATAAAAAAAAATCATCCTTTGGTGAAAACCTAGCAAACAAGCATCATGTATACTTTCTAGCTTCTTCGTGCAAATAAAAGCAAGTGGTGAAAACCTGGTAAACAGGCGTTACTTGTGATGAACCGCCTTCTCCATCTTTGGGAAACCAATCACCTTGTGTCCGTTCTTCCTTCACTCGTGTCCCATTTTTGACCCATATCTGTCCCATAATAAAATCCTGACAGTTACCTATCATGGCTTGATACTCTATCTCTTTGTTGGCCTTGTCAACCAAGGTTTTGTCCCATACCGTATTCGTAAGTATGAGCCTAGCGTAGTGTCTCTCGTTAGTTCATCCATGGTCCAAGTTCGTGAACTACATTGCCTCTACACCGTCACATAGGCAAGGCCATTTTCAATGCGCCCCTGAGGCTTCCAATGTCCCATTCATCCCGTATCTAGTCCTTCTATCCATCTGAGTCCACCTCCACTTTCTCTCACCTAGGTCTTAGGTCCATTAGGGTTTACCCCGAACTACGTTGCCTCTGCATTGTCACATAGGCAAGGCCATTTAGCAATGAGCCCCCGAGGCACTAGGTCAGTCCTTTAGGGTCCATCTCCCTAATGAGGATTGTGAAATCTTCTCACCAAGCAAGCAAGTGCAAGCAGAACCTAATTCCACAGCAGAAATTTTGACACGAGGCACTTAACCTATCCAAGGCAAAGCAAAAAAAAAAAAAACACCTAAGGTCTTCTAAATGATTTTACTCAAATTATGGCAAGAAATAAACACATCTAAAATGCAAAAATATTTTATAAATTGGAAACATGGTTAAAACATTGAGTCTTGATTTATGCTATCATGCCTTTCTATGCTACTCAAGGATGCCAAAAGCTAGAGATGCTATGATGGGGGCATGATCATTTTCTTTGTTTGTTGTTTGTGGATTAAACTTTAGTAATGTGAAGCCTGGTCTAAGGACATGATTAGTAAAAGATCATCGAGGACATCCAAGGTCTAACATGAATGAGGGAAATCCTTGTTTGTTGATACGCAAGAAGTACTCAAGTCATCTCAGTTCAATTATACCTCGAGGCTTGTATTAGCTTGCTAAATCAAAATCCATGTAAGAAACGCTCAGGTCATCTCGGTTCAATTATACCTAGATGCTTGTGTCAACTTATAACATTTAATAAAAATACCAAAAACATTGCCCAATGATGAAATAAAGCACTCTAAAATACTTGCACCGTCAAGATGTCAAAATCAAATCCATCCATTATACATCCATACATCCATATCCCATGCAACAAATGATCCTAGTAATGAAGAGTGACAATACAAAGTAAAGCTTGTCAGTTTTCCCATCAAGTCATTCTTTTTTCAAATCAATCTTCTATCTATCATTCTGTCATTTATGTGTCGATAGAGTACATTTGGACATCACAAAAACATAACCTCTAGTTGCACTCACATACATTATAAACACATCAGATAAACCATTTCAAACTGCATTAGATCATATAAACATCACATAGCATCATATCAAACATTGCATCCAAATAACATCTCATATAGCATCAGATAAAACATCTAAGTCTGCATATGCATCACATCATACAATCGAAAAGAATCATAAACTCATAACATATAGAGCAAGGAACATAGCTACATCATCATATACATATCATAAAATGAGTCCAAATGTACAATATCATAGTATCTGTCTCTGAATCAAAGTCATATACAAAAATACATCCCAACGGATGGTGATGCATGTCTCAAAACAAAAAAAAGTGGTACAAGTCTATCCGACTATCTAAGCCATCAAAAAAGTCCATAAGACAAATCTCTGCTACCCCTACTGCTGTGGACCACCACTGCCAATAGTGTCTCCCCCTCTGCTAACCCCTGACTACTGGGGGCCCATCACAGAAGCTCCTAACCTCGATGGACCTACTCTCTGGGAAGCCGCAGACTAGCTCCTGTAGCTAGAAGCCCTCTGACTCGCTGGCACAGCACCATGATATAAACCTTGATAGTACTAAACCTGAGCCTGTGCTCTAGCAAGCTCAGCCTGCACCTGTGCTAGCTGTGTCTGTGCTTGTGCTAACTATGTATGTGCCTGCTGCACCTGCCCAACCAAGAAACGGGTCGCTGCGTCTGTCCCCAAGGCTACCAATGCAGTATCCCACTCTACATGGATAACTCATATCCATGTGTCTGCCATATCTCTCTCTAGCCAATCCTGCAATCATCTCTACGTCTGTCTCTCGCTGACTGTCAGCTCTCCTGAGCTGCGCCCTCAGCTGTCTGATCTCTCCCCTCAGGGTGGCTATCACCCTCTCCTGCATATCTGACTGAGCTGGACCCTGAGCTACATCTTCCTGTCTCTGCCCCTGTGGCTGAGGTCCCTGCTACTGTGCCACTTGCTGGGGTGGCAGCATCTATGCCTACTATGGTACCTACTGTGCAACCTGTGATGGCACTGCCTACTTAGCCTGGGACAGTCCCTCCCTGCCTCTCCTCCTCTATCTGGGTCGACCTCCGTCATCCCCGTCATCTCCTCCGTCTCTGCCACCCCCTCGTCCTCCTCTCCTCCCCCTCCTCCTCCTTCGGCCCACCTGGCCCTTGTCATTTGAGTCTGTCTCATCTATGCGAGGCATTAGCACCCCAGGTCCTAAGTACCTCAGAAATGGGTGTGCAGTAAACCAGTCCTCATAATCTTGTGTCACCCCTGCATCTGCAATCGTCCTCCTCATGTCCCAGGCAATGTATGGCATCTGCCGAAACTCAGCCAGTGCCTCCTCATAGGATGCCATCGGCCCCCATCTGTACCTCTCTGCATGTGTCCTGGCAAATCGCGCCTGCCCCTGGGGCATGCCATGTCTCCGCCCAAACTGCCTCTATACCCAGCTGACTATCTACCTCTCCAAGATGAAGCGTGTCTGTCCTATCAACCACCACATTTGATAGTAGTAAGGTATCTCATCTGCCTCGTCCTCCCACAGCTCACAATCTAGATATGGTCGCCACTCAACCACATCTACTCCATCCAATGCATACCGCCAGTACTCCAGCTTCCCCAGCCTGTGCTAGGAAATCACTCTTGCATAGCCGTAGCTGTATGGCTCTCCCCTCTGTCTCTCAAACACACAGATCGGTCTAGTGATCGCTATGTGTTCCCATAGCCAAAACTGTAGAAGTGACACGCTTGCAGATAGGCTCGTACTCCTGTGATATACCACTTGGTGCATATCGTGGTATAAATGAGCAAGTACGCAAACTCCCCATGCATATTGAGTCCCCTCTGTAATCATCCTCTCCATGATCCTACCCCATCCAATGGGGAACCTGTGTGATCTCCTGTCAGGGCATACCACATCTCCGATCAATCTTGCTACAATGCCTGGGAAGTAGTCATAACACTCATAGATATCCTGCCATGGGATAACCTATCCAACCAGCTCAGGGTCATCAAACACTCGCCTGCACTTGGCAAGTCCTGCGCCTCTCTGTGGATCATACTCCACTAAGTCACCTTGGATAGGCAAGTGTAGAATCTAGTAGAAATCCTCCAGGGTGATGGTCATCTTGCTAGTAGGGAGGTGGAAGGTCCCATCCTCATTGTGGAATCTCTCCACCGCAGCAGTCAGCAATCCGTGGTTCGCCCAAACCTCAGGCATGAAGCACACATAGTCGAGTTCCATAGCATCGAGTGCCTCTCTATCTATCTCCGTCAGCATGCATCTCTACAGCATAGGCATAGGTAACTGCTCCCTAGACTGAAGTGTATCTCGTATATCCTCCTGCAAGCACGCAAAGTAAGGCATCAATCCAAAACTGCAAGTCCCATACTCAACATATCTATAGAAACATATCAACCAACTTAGCATTTCAAATTGATCAAAATAGCACACTACATCTCTTGACTAGATTCCTACAATCTCAGAGATAGCTTATCGATTGACGCGTCAAGCAGGACACCTATCTAGTCAATTTGCTAAGTCTTTCGCTTAACTATATCATATGCACCACAACAAGTGGTAAGTGCGTCGTTTCACAGTAAATGCGCCATTTCTTGACCTATGCGCCACTTCTAGTATATGCGCTGCAGAAACAAATGTATGCGCTGCCCCGGTGTATGTGTCGTTACTTTTCATGCATGTGCAGCAAGATTATGTATGCACCGACTCTACAGATGCGCCACTTTATTTCATGTATGCGCCATAAAATAACAAATGTGCCATTTTGCGCAACATATGCGCCGCACTGGCTTTTAGTGCATCTGTTCTTTCTAATTTTCCCCTAGCATTTATGACCCTCAAACGCGACCCTAGGGAAAGTTTTTCGAGCTACATATCGGGGGTCCTGCCTCTGCTGGCCGGTCGAATCGACGAACGTGCTCGAATCGATGCTCCTCGCATGGAATGTCCATCCTCATGCTGACTGCTCTATGCTTTGACTGCTCTATGCTCTCCAATGCGAATCAAACTAAGACAAGTGTGCAAATGAATTGTCTTGTGGACCCAACTCCTATTTATAGCATGCAAACCCTAATCTGGCTAGGTGGTGACTACGACTACTTCCCACACCCATTTTTCTTCCTATTTTCTTCTCGTTTCTCTGAAATGCATCTTGCTCTCTTCCAACCTAACCTAGTACCCCTTCGTCTTCATGAGATTGTCCGTCTCACACCTTCTGCCTCTTTCCCGTTCAATCTCCTGAGGGGGCACCCTATCATTGTAACCTGTACCAGGGGCAAACTAGGGCATGTATCACCAATCAAACTTTTTATTCTTTGAAGCAACGTCGTAAACTGCATTGCATCAAAGAGGGGCAAAATGTATACGCCTAAAAATGACACGATTCAGTCTAAATAAATATTCTTTATATTTATTCCCTTCTAATTCTTCTATCAATAAATAAATAAATTTATTTATTTATTTGATTCACATTCCTCTTAATTAATTAAATATCAAAATATTTAATTATTTCTTCTAAAGTCTAAATTAAATAAAATCAATTTATTTAATTAAATTCCCTAAATTCTTCTAATGTTTCACATAATTAAATAATCCTACATTATTTAATTAATCATAAATTCCTCTATCCTAAGTCCTAATTCTATAAATCCACCTCACCAATCCACCTCATCTTTCCACCTCACTTCTTCCACCTCACCATGTTGCACATGTAATTAAATATTCTAAAATATTTAATTAGCTAATATTCCCTCACCCACGTGTCCTATTTCTTCTCTAATCAAAGTTAGTTAACTCATCAATCAAAATTGTTAACTGATCAATCAATTCTGTCAGCTCCTCAATCTATTCGGGTAACTGATCCATCAATTCTGTCAATTCCTTAATCCATTCTATTAACTCTTCAATCAATTTTGTTAACTACCATGTTACATGATAGAAGTAAGACACTTGTCCTCTTTCTATTCATTGTACATTCCTCAACCGTTCTCAACCATTGATCTTCATATATCTTCTCAACCATTGATCTTCATTCTCCCAAGTCTATAAATGGAACCTTATTCTTCCATTCTATCCATCCAGGCTTTTGATATTATTACTCTGGAAGAATTTACCAGCGCGCCTTTGGCACCCCATCACTATTCATTTGCTTGAGATCACCTCATTGCTTTGGATCTCATCTTCATTGCACGTTTTTCACCAACGCCATTTACTATCGACATCCTTGAACACAGCAAAGGAGTGCACTCTTTGAGGGCCCTACTTCACACAAGCAAGGACGATTTTAATAGGCAAACAATAGAAGCTCCGATCTAAGGAAGGTTTGCATTGTTTGATTCATTGCTTCATTTTATTCAATCCTCTTAGTTTCACTATTCTATTGAGTTATGGGTATTTGATGTTTGATGCATATTCATTGTTGATCCTATTTTACCCTAACAAATCTACCTTAGCCCTATGTCTCCATAACTAGTTAATCCCAAGGATGACATCATATGAGCCTAATGGGGCTACATAAAGGTTCACTTTAGTGGAGAAACTTGAAAGTTCAACCTTAGCCTCAAACAAGCATTGCTCTACCTGAGCTCTGGTTTGATTTGCATATTCAACTGACCAAGTATTTTCCATGTATCCAACTTCTCTAGAAATCTTACTCAAAACTTTAGGAGAAATAAAACATTCTGTTGCACTAGTATCTATCAAAACTGAAATTGGAAAATCAAATAAAATACCTGTGGTTTCAATAGGAGTGATTTGATATGAAATCTTTCCTATTATCCAGGGTTGCATGTATGCGTTGTTGAAAAGTTGCCTTCTGAGAGGGTAAAAGATTTCCTCATGGCTAAGTTCACTATGTCTTATTATGACATTGGTTGGCATAATGATCACCACCACATGAATAACACCCTCCCACTAGTCCTCACTTTTCATAAGGCTTCCTAGAATTATCTCCATTTTTCTTAGAGTTATTATTATTTTTATTTTCACCCTTGGATTCATTTTGATTGTTCTTGGACCCTTTATCACTTTTCATAGAAAAATCTTGCTTTTTGCCCTTTTTCTTAAATGATTGGGAGGATTGGGACCAATTATACTTTTTGCAGTTCCTTTCCCTATATGCAAACATGGATTTCAATTTCTATTCCTGTTTAATAACTTTCTCATAAACCTGGTCCATTGTAGTGGGACCATGCACATCAACTTCACCCCCAATCTGGGTATTCAATCCCATGATGAACTTTCGAATGTGAAACCTCTCATCCTGCTAATATTGTGAAACATATTTGAGGAGGCACGAGTGAACTTTTCCTAGTACTCGTTCACAGTTGAGTCACCCTATCTCAAATTTTGGAAATCTATAAGCTTTTGGTCAAAATACAACTGAGGCAACCATCTTTGTCTAAAAAGCTCCACAAACATTTCCCAAGTTAGACTCATGGAGTTCAATTTTAACTCCATTTTCTTGTTTATCCACCAAGTGGATGCTTCACCTACCAATTGGTATGCTCCCCATACCACTTTGGTGATTTCAGAATAGTTTCCTATTTCAAAGTATTTCTCTATTTATGTAAGCCATGCCTTCGCAGCATCTTCGCTTATAGTCCCATCAAATTTGGGAGGTGTACAACTTTTTTCATATCTCTGGATAGTTGTAGAGCCAAATGGCTTCTTTTATCCTCATCATGTCTTACTTTGGTGTTATTCTCTCCACGTCCACTTTGGGTGGTGACCTCATGACATTCCTCATCATCACCCTTGTGGTAGGCTTCATGTCTGGGTCCATGTTGATCCCTAACCTCCTGCTCAAGAGTTTTGATTCTTGCTCTCGTCTCATGGAGCATAGCAAGGATCTCGTCAAGCTTGGAATTAGAGTGACTTGAAGGTTGCCCTTCTTCTTGGTTATCTCCTATATTGGTTCCTATCTGAACTGTGCTGCAATCTACTTCTCCTGAAGTTTGTAGATTAATTATTCAATTAGTTTTTCATAGTATTGAATCCATTCATAAATATAAATCCATTCTCATTTATGCAATCTTACAAGAAAGGAAAGATTTGCCAAAATTCAAAATTGCATTATAGTTTCCATGGATTACATATAATCCATCAATTGTTACAATTTTCTTTTACATCTTGCAATTGCAAGTCACTTTTAGATTTGGATATCTTCCCAAGTTTATCCTCATCCTTGAGGTTCATCAAATCAGACTTAGGAGATGGATGTACTCGCAAGTACTCACCCATAACCTCCCGAGTAACAATAGGATCTTTAAGATCACTTTCCAAGGCTGGTTCCTTAGGTGCAAAGGGTTTCACCGATTCATTTCTAGAGATAGGATTAGTAGCCCTAACTACTTTTTCCTTCTCTTGCTTGATGTGTTTAATAGCATCAGCGAAAGTTTCATCATCAGTCAACCATGTGCCTCTCAAGCAACTAGTTTGACCAAGGCTTTTCATTCGTGAGGCTCACTCCCTCATAGCCTTAAGGTAACATCCATTTCTCATTACCTTCTTCCATTGTGTCCTTATTCTTACCATTCTGGCATAAGAACATCCAAACATTAGCAACTATTAATGTCAGAGGAAAATTTCATGTAGTGAGCTCATAGGTCCATGTATTGAACTCAGTAGCTTTGATACCATATGTAACATACCATCTCATGTTACCTTAGTTAACAACTCAATTTACCAATAAGTAAATGATCATGATCATAAAATAAATCATACTTGTTTATAATTTAATCAATTCATAATCAAAGCATTAGTGCATATCTTATCTGAATAATTTCAAAACTAAAATTTGCATCATATTCAAAGATAACACAATAGTGAATTCCTTCACTTTACAATCACAATGTTTTTCTTTAGGCAATAATGATAATTTTACATAGGATTTTTATTGTCAAGTCATATAATAGAATTTACTACCTGAAGAATATTGATATCTTTCTTCATAAGTCTCAGCTTGTCATCTTCTTGGGAAGGAGAGCATCACTTGAGTGTTTTTCTCCTAACCACAGACCGGCGGTCCCCCACTCAACTTCCTTCCTAGAAGTGGCTCTACCCTCTAAGAAGGGAATAGATATAAGGAACCAATTGGTTTGCCATCTGAGTATCTAGTGTTGTGTCCTTCATAACTCATCAAGGTCATACAACTATAGATCCTCTCTAACTATGTATGACACTATTAGATGGTTATGCCATCTGGATCATAGTGAACTAACTAATGCATGCAGAGATAGATGTATTACTTTGGCCAAAGATTTATATACATAGACATTTTGCAATGAACGTAGCTGAATGTTCACACACCTCTTACTTGACTTAGAAGCTATCTCATCCTACAGTGTTTATGGTTTGACCTGCTCTGGTCATGGTAAATATTTATTATATTTACCATTAGTCCATCTACCTTGGACTTCTGACTCCAGTTTCAGGAGTACATTCCAAAAATTCTCTTGTTGCCTATGCAACAAGGAACCTGTGACTCCACGTCACTCTATTCCTATTCTTTCTTTTTAAAAAATTAAAGGTTCATGGTTTTAGTTCTTAAGACCATTCCCAGTCTAAGACTCTATGGTTACCTTATTCTAAGGTTTTCATCAAATTCACATCGAATATAACACATACCATTATAGTCGATAGCATTAAAAACTGACAATAATAAATAGACTTATAGTGTAAGGAATTTAAAAGGATCTTTAACACCTTATACTTCATTCCTGAAGTATTGTCATTGTGATAAGGAAGATGTTCATAATAGTTTACAAATGATTGAGTTATTGAACTCGGTTCCACATTTCCCTCCATGGAAATTATAGATACCCGTGATTTTACTTCCCTGGCATTTAAGGCATCACATGCACTTGGTGCAATAAAATATTGATACCCATTATCATCCTAGTTTTTCTTTCATAAGCAATAAGGAGGTTACTGCTCTTTTTGAAATAAAGAATAACCTAAACGTGATATAACATTCTTTTCTAGAAATAGTCTTTTATGACAAGTCCACTTCATGTGCCTCAAAGTACAATTGACTTGGCATCATGAGCCTACGGACTTGTTGCAACAAATATTAACTCATGGGTTGTATATAGATGATACCCATCTAATCACAATGTTGACAAATAAAAGTGTTTAGCCTGTAGCAGTATTCTTCATGAATACATGCCTCTTGGCCTATTTTCTAATCATGAAATGAATCTTTACTTACCTAGTAATCATGGGAGATCATTATCTTTTGATAATGTTTCAGAATGAAGACTTAACAGTCTATAGTCATGAATGTAAGGAGTCAGCCGATACTATAGCCTTAGACTCATTAGTGTACTGTTACATCATTAATCTAATATATCCAACCTTATTGGCTTCATTGGAAAAGAAAAGAACTACTACAACAGTATTTTCATATGTCTGGCCTCAAAGGCCTCAACAAGGTTATCAATTAACTCATTGTTAACATATATATAACTACACAGTTGATTATATCACATTATGCATTTAATGCAATAGCAAGAATTAAAAATTAAACTTTCACTGTGGCTGTAAGCCACAGACAACAGTTTACTAGAGGTACTTGTTGTTATGGCACCATTTGAACAACTTGAGTCTATTATAGAGTTTCCCCAACGTCTACAATCTATTCTACATATAGTTTCTTATTTGCGTACCTCTCTTGCTTATACGTATCTTGTTTTAGTTTTTTCTCTCCACCGAGAGCATCAACAACATAACACAATCAACTTCCCAAAAGAAAAACGTGATAAGAAGGTTGGAAAATAGCTTTCTTTTCCCCTACCACTTAGCGGGAATAATTGATTCATTTACTTGCCAAATCTCTCACTGAGAGCTTCCCACGACATGATAAGGTTACTCACACATCCCACTCACTCCACTCTTTGTGGATCATGGGTACGGATTCATGCAAGCACATAAAAACTTTAGTTTCAAAGGTGCTCGACTCCACAAGTGGATAAAAGTTTATATCTCCAATAATGTCATACACAACTATATGATATTATGAGATTATTAATATAATTGAAGTTATCATCAAAATGGCATTACCAATATTATGGTAATTTAACATCAATATGCGAACATGGGGTCGAGACTTACTCCCCCACTTCGCTATCTTAGACTATAGGTTAAAATAATTAAACAATATTTATGAAACGTAATACGGTATTAAATAAATAAACAAAGGGGAATCTCTGACACCAAACAATGGTTTTCTAAAAACTATATTAATGTTCCAAGAACATTATTTAGTCAAATCAACATAGGTGATGTCGAGAAATCGTAAATCGACATGACAAAGTTATAGTCAAATTGAAATCAATTTAACAAGGGAAGATGGCTAAAACTTACCCTATCTTGCATAGGTTCATGAAAGAACAACTTCGATACTCAGATGGCAACCTGACCTTTTCCACAACATATATTTCCTTCTCCCGGGTGATACTCTCCTTCCCTTCTTAGAATTGGAAGTCTCTTTTCCTGGTTACACTCACAATCATTCAAAACATGATTAGTGTATCATCACCAAATTTTAAGCATCATATAAAAATAATCACATTAACATGTAATCTCATGTCTAATTTAAACATTAATCATAATCCATATAATCAATGATTTATCCTGACATTTTCTGCAAACATCAAATCATTAACCTATGATTACTAATCCAGTTAATCACATGAAAAGTAAAAGTTAAACATAATCAAAGTTGGGGATGTAACAGCATCAAAAAAGGAGAAGAAGGCTCAGCTCTTATCATTTTTTTTATTTCAATAAGCGATGATTCTACTAATTCACTATGATAAGTAAACTTGAAATTGGGAATATGAAATTGGATAGCCCTCTATGACTTGTGAAAAATCCTTGATTGAGATTTGTATTGATCTAGGACATTTTTCCTCTATATGATCTAGTATGAATGCTTCACATTTTTAATCTAGTGATGCGACCTTTCATGCTTTGCTCCTACCATTAGTACATATTTTTGAACAAGGGATTTTGTTGAAATGAATTATGAGGTGTACAATAAAGCAAAGGGAAGACTTTTGACTTTCTTAATGGCAATCAAATGCTTTTGTTGATGTACAAAATCTAGAAACATACCACATAATCAATTACAATGCAATGCCAAGTATATTATTGTTGATGTATTATTGATACAATGCTTTAATGCAGATACCTTTGCTATAAGAGATTCCTATTCAACAATCGTGACTAATGACCTAGTTATCTATAAATACAAGATTCTAGTTGCCCAAATCAAAATAATTGACATGTAAATAGATAGAATAATAATACATAGCCACATAAATAACCTTATACAAAAAGGTTGATATCTAATAAATTAATTTTAAATAACTAATCAAGATTAAAATCAAATTGTGTGTCAAACAAGACAAGTTACAACACTATAATAATGTATTCACTAGAGTAAGAGAAATAAGAGTAAAAGGACATGGTGTGCACTTTAATTCCTTAGGCTATCATAAATTCACAAATTTAAATCTTTGGGTTTGAACATGGATGAGTTTCATGGATGAGCGGGGCTAATAGTTGAACACCCTAACTTTGCGCTTCTCAAAATCATACGTGGCAATTTCAAATTATTCTGAAATTTTTACAGCAACTTACTTGGCAAGGCCCCTACTTATAAGTAAGGTTTCAATTCCACTTCATCAAATATGATGTGACATTGGCATGCTTTTTGTTGAGGTGTTAAAAAAGACCCAAAAAGGATTGGACTAATAGTTGTGCATTAAGTCATATTTTGTTAGTGCGTTAATGGGGCATCACATGATTTATTGCTTTTTAGAAATCTTATTCAATTATAAGTACATATGTTCAACATTTAGTCAGTTTTTGATTTACATGTGAAATAATCATTGACAATATATAGTATATAGGGTGTTCAACTACTTGCTCTTATACCCATGAGTACTATATTAACAATTGAACTCTGTTCAACTACAACTACTAACTCTTCTCTCCTAATAGATCCCACATTATTTTAAATTAAATACAAAACAATAACAATTAAACCCATTCAACTACTAGCTCTTTCCCCTAATAGGTCCCACATTATTTTAAATGAAATGCAAAACATATGAAACAAACGTTTTGCTTTGCTTTATTAAAGTGGCAATAAGAAGTTCAGCGACTCCACAAATACAAGCGTGGGTTCATAAATCTCCCACGGCACAACTAAGCAGACAATACACGGTAGAATCTGACATAATGCCTCCTCAGCAGCAATTAGAAACGGCTAAGTCTAGAACTCTTGATGGATAAGTTCATGCCGCTATAGTAAGGTGATTGTGAACTTCCACCACTGTTCTGGAATAGTGAAGGCTGGAATAGTGAGGGCTTCGGAGGGTCCTCAATTTCTATGGTGCCTTCCAACATCTTGGCTACCTTGCCCATCGAAGGCCTTTCCTCTGCGCGACTCTGAATACACCACAACGCTGTCTTCACCACTCTTTGCACTGCTTCCATTTCACTTTGGTTTTCTCTTATTCGTCTTAATCTTTTATCCACCACCTCTTCTGTTTTTCTTTCTACCATCACCATCTGGAATGCCCATTCAGGAAAATAGAAATCACTGTTCCGTTCAGCTGAATTGGAAACATTCAAATTCCTTTTCCCTCTAACCATTTCGAAAAGTACCATTCCAAAACTATAAACATCAGCCTTTGCTGTTATGGTGGGATTGATAGTAAACCACTCCGGTGCTAAGTATCCCCGCGTTCCTCTGATCGTAGACACGTTCAGGCTGCGCTCTTTTTCAACCAATTTAGCTAGTCCAAAATCAGAAACTTTAGGGCAAAAGTGCTCGTCGACCAAGATGTTCTCCGGTTTGATGTCACAATGAAGAACCCATTCCAGGCACTCCTCGTGCAGGTAGGCGATGGCTCTCGCTACCCCCAACGCTATGCGGTATCGGATGCTCCACTCCATTACACTCGCTCCCTCCCTCTTGAACAAATGCTTCTCTAGCGACCCGTTGGGTATGTATTCGTACACCAGCAGTCTGTGCTCCCCTTCTGTGCAGAATCCCCACATGCGAACAAGGTTCAGGTGATGGATTCGCCCTATGATGGTCACTTCTGCCCAGAATTGTTGCTCTCCATGATGAAGCCCTTCCAGTTTCTTCACTGCGATCTGCCTCTGATCGGGCAGAAGGCCCCTGTACACTGGCCCAAATCCTCCCTTCCCCAGTATATCGCTGAAGTCATTGGTGGCTGCTTTCAGCTCTGCGTACGAGAATTTCTTAAGCCCACCAGAAGGGAGAAGATCCAGCGCGAATATTCGGGCTATGTCTCTGAATTTCGAGTACTTCCTCAGAAACGCGCTCAAGGCATAAGCCCCACACAACAGCTCCGCGCAGAAAAAGAAGCAGACTATGATGAGATTTCGCGTCGTGTTGCCCGATTGAGTAGGGGGGAATGGTATTTTTAAAAGGGTCGGACAAACATTTTCGACTACTGAGAGCAACCCTTGAAAGAGATTCGGAGCTTCTTCCTCGATTGCAGAGATCTTCAAATACATGCGCGTTTGCGCTTCTGGAGACCAATATCCGTTCACCAATTTGCCGAATTGATAGACACAGTTTCCATTCTCCAGTTTGTGCACGAAACCCACACAGCTGCTGTCGTTCCTACAAAACTCTATGCAGTCTTGTAATCTTGTGGCAGGCTCTTCTGTAGAATTCGATCCGTCAAAATTGACGAAGTCCAGCGGAATAAATGTTACATTGGTGAGCTTCTTGATATCATTGTGCGCCTTGCAGCTTCGATCATCGACAGGGCTCGCGTCGAAACCAGGTGGGCATTCGCACGTCGGTTTCCAGTCCAAGTCCATCTTACACACAGCGTTCTCTCCACAAACCCCATAGATTTGGCAGTGATCTGAGACGGCTTCCCACACTACATCCCATGAAGAAAGAGGAGGATAACTTTTCCGACTATAGATCCGGAGGTTTCCGTCTGCGTCTAAAGTCAGTCTTCTCAAGCGGCCCTCCTCGCCCCGGTCGCTTGCCATGATCAAGGAACCTATTTCGATGTCGCTTGTATTCAGAAACCCAGACTCGTCCAGAGAAACTCCCGGAAAGCTACCAGACTGCCAGTACATTTTGGGTGCCTGCCCTTCCTCTTCCCTCGTGTAATAGTACAAGGAAAGTTTGATCGACTCTTTCTCTAAAGAAAGAGAATAGTAGTTGCCGCCTCTGCCATAAGTACCGTTTGTAGATCTCGACTGCAAAATGTCTTCTGTAGTAAAGTTTTGTGTGGGAAGAAGATTAAATGTGGGGAATTCCATAAAGCTTTGCCACTGATTGAACACCAGATTGCCCGAATCCTGCAAAATAAGATCCATGGCATAATCAGCTGTGTCCTTACTCTTCCACGCAATTACGCCATTCTCGTCTGAAATAGATAGCGCCGCGTCTTTTAGGTACAAAGAAGAGTTGCTACCCACAAGAGAAGTTGAGTTCGCCATCCACGCCAGAGTTCGCTGCGAATCGTTAGCATACCACACAGCAAAGGCATAACGATTTGCCGTCACGTTATAAAACCCAGCACAAAACGTACCCTCTGGAGAAACCAAGTACGTGTTGTCGTTGGGTTTCCAACCCGAAGAATTCAGAAGAGCAGAAGAGAGACGATCTACTGTCTTGTGCCCTTCTCCCTCTCTTTCACCTACACAAATCAACGCCGTGAAAATAACCAGTAAAAGCCACGCAGCGCCCATGGATTTGGTATTTGCAACAGGGGATGTATTAGAAATTCTAATCGAGAGTTGCGACACAGGTAGGAGAATACCTAATCATAAAAACAAGATTCTATTTTATCTCGTCTAAGAGACAACAGCGGCCCCACGGCGACGGCCTCGGCACTCCATTACATTTTGCCATATACAAAAGAAATTCTGACTGGGCTGGCTCATAATTCTATGAAGACAGATTTGCTGACAAGTTCGGGAGCATATTTTAAAAAAAAACTCGAAGCTAGTCAGACACGTTCAGTTTTTCAATTTCAGGACTGGTTTAAGTTTACATCTCATAAAGAATACAGTGCACTTATTTTAACATAACCGGTTAGGGAATGTCGCCAGTCAAAGGTCGTCATGCCCGTGTCATGACTTCTGTTATTTATAAAGACAGAATTAAATGGTAGACGGAAACATGGAAAGCATGGATTCGAGTGCTTTCATACGAATAGAGGCGTGACATAGAGGCGTGACTAGAGGGGCATTCCATGGCGGATATTCTTAATTACGCTGAAAACCTTCTCTATGTGAGCATCACATGTTGAATTATATAGAAGAAGGGCATAGATTAAAAAGACTACCATGAAATCAATCTTGTACATTGATTAAAAAACAAAAAAGTTCCCTTTACCTTTATTATTTTGACAATTGATAAATTGTTAATTTTTTATTTTATTTTTCTACAAAATCTCATAAATGATAGAAAATAAAAAATTCACTTTACCTTTATTCGACAATTGATAAATTGTTAATTTTTTATTTTATTTTTCTACAAAATGTCATAAATGATTAAAAAACAACAAAGTTCCCTTTACCTTTATCACTTTGACAATTGATAAAGTGTTAATTTTTTATTTTATTTTCTCTAGTATTATTGCAATGATTTTTATTTATCTAGTGATTACCAATCAAAACAAAGTATTATTTTAGATGAGAAATATTATTTTGAATAATCAAATACATACTTGTAAAAATGATTATGAGCCATGGTAGTATGTATTTAATAGAAAAATATAGTTACGTCTTATGTGCATAATATTAGATATAAGTTGTAGAACATAAATCTATTGTACCCTCACATAATTATTTTTAAAATAATTATATGATTAAATATGCATTTGTTTTTATATAAAAATCAATAAGAGATTCAATTATTTTACTACATTTACGCAACTATGTTTGTTCATCTCAATATGTAATGTAAAAAGAAATTTACTAATATAAGTGCAAGAAGACAATAGTTAATGTGATGAAATTTAATAAGAATTTAGTGGATTAAATAACTTATAGAATTTAGTGGATTAAATAACTTATAAATTAATAGATAATAAAAAATATCTAACAAATTCTATAATTTACTCAAAAAGTTTTCAGCTTGCCCATTGAACCTATGGGTCCAATTGCTAGCATAATCTACTATCAATAAAAAAAATGGAAAATTGTTATTCATTCTTTGGCCATTTTTAATATAATCTATTATCAATAAAAATATGTAAAATTGTTATTGACTTTTTGATAATTGAAGTGTTGAAACTACCACAATTAATTATTGATATTGTAATTAAATTACTAAAAAGAGGGGGTCTTGCTTAGTAAGTTTCTAGATAAAGATGGAAGATTTAGATGTTTCT
Source organism: Cunninghamia lanceolata (assembly GCA_027924645.1). Lineage (NCBI taxonomy): Eukaryota > Viridiplantae > Streptophyta > Pinopsida > Cupressales > Cupressaceae > Cunninghamia > Cunninghamia lanceolata. The sequence continues at coordinate 1,158,185 of BSBN01000905.1, forward strand.
AGAAAGGGAAACACATTAAGTGAGATGTATTAGTATGATATAGTTAAAACATCTATTTATTAAGGCATCTTGTAACATTGTTAATCAAACAATAGAAGTTGTTGAGTGCTATAGTATTTTGGGTATTTCAAACATTGTTTGAGCAATTCTCGTGTTTGTGTATTTTGTGTGTGATTGTTCACCTCCATCCACCACCATCATAGTGGTATTAAAGTAAGACTTGTGCGAAGAGAGCTAGGGTATAGTGTTTGTAGAAGTTGTTTAAATATCAAGGCTTTGCCAGTTGAAGACAAACATAGTTGTCCCTATCTGAGATTGCAGAATCAAGAAAGACTAAAGTCGCTTGGAAGGAATCACAGAAGTAAGTTGTTGTAGGAAGATTGAATTGGAGAAGAATATGTCAGAAAGGAAGATATATCTTTTTTTGTAAATCACATATAGACAAATCGACCAAGTATTAATTGTTGACAATAAGGAGGTGTTATGCCTTACATACATGCCCCACCTTTTGCTTAACAAATGACCCCCCTTTTCTTTGTTTTTGATTTTGTTTTTACTTAAGTTCTAGGCCTTTTTCTTTTCATTTTGAGCTTTTTTCTAAGAGTTTTGAGGTCTTCCAAAATCCCAGAATCCCAAGTTCTATCAAAGTTCTCGACCCATGTGTTTTTTTTCCAAAACCAAACTTCTAGAAGTTTAGACTTTGGAACTTTGTTCCAAGTCCCTATTAGATCTCGTTTTCCACTTAGTTTCATTTATTTTCTTTGTCTTTTCATCGGACTTTCAAAGTTCTAGGGAATTTATGATTTCTGGGACGAGGTTTCAAGGTCCATGTTTCCTTCGGATTTCTAGTTCTCGCGACACTAGAAGTGTTAATGGTGCATGTATGCATTGAATAAGCGCCTATAGAATCAATTTTCTCTTCCTCTTTGCATTCTACATTCCAAATATTGAGTTTTTGAGCTTATAGCGAAACACAACACCTCTTTCTATCAGGCAAGCAGATTTATCACTGAATTTATGAATTTGTGAAGAATTTTGCACCTGGAGATTAAATGCTTCGCAAGACTGGCTGCTCATTTTCAACCTTCATCCTTTGTGATTTCCAAGTCTGTTCTTATGTTTTGATTTTTTTGTGTTTGTTTCTAGCTTTTCTTTTTGAGATCTTTGTTATTTCTTGTTTCATTTGTTTGATTGTTGGTTCCCTTGTGCAGATTTTATTCGGAACTGCAACCCATGGTTTTTACTTAGTTTCTCGATTTTGATTAAATTTTAGGATTAGATTTTAAGTTTTAATTGATTTCTTGTTAGGTTTAGGGGTTTTTTCTTCTAAAAATCATTGTCTGAGTTTTAGTTGTGTTGTGGAACCTTTTCAAATAGTCTTAGATCTTTTTATCCTTCTGGATCCCAAATCCCCATTTTATAGCAAGTCAAGAATTGAATGATTTGGGGTTTTGAGACTTTTGCGCACCATGGAACTTTATCCCAAACTCCTTGATTCTCCCGGTTTCTTGATCCAAAATTTGTCCTTTTGTTCTAGTGGATCCCACAAACATGGTGGAATAGCTAAGTCTAAAACAAGTGCAAAATCTAAGTTTCATTAAGGATATCAGATTTTTGTCCGGAGATCCTTGAGTTCCCCACTTTTTTGATTTCCTGCTTAAGACTAAAAATATTCGTCAGACTTTCAGGTTCCCGTGGAACATTTGCACCTTATCCTAATATCCTTGGTCCTCCTAGTTTCCCAAGTCCCGCTAATACGAATTCATTCATCCCAATGTCAGCAATCCTTCTGAATCCCCAATTCTCGATACTTAATACTTTGCTAGACCTTAGAGTTATGGGGTAACCAAGCACTTTTGCACCATGTCTTGATGCCCACTATCTCTCTGGATTCCTGATTCCTACCAAACAGTAAAACACTTTAGAATCCCAGGTTTCCTTAGCACATGAGCACTTGGTTCCAAATTCCTATGTACTTTCAAAACTTGATAACCTGAAAGTAACCAAAATACTCAAAATTCCACAAATCTAATAGATTTTATTGGTATAAATGGATTAATTTGAGATTAAATTTGTATCGTAGGTACATATAAATGACTAATAAGCTAGACAAATTGCTTGCAACATTGAAATATGAGTACCAAGGAGATCCAAAAGCATTAAAGATCACTAAATTGCCCTTCAGAATAGAACAGACACAAACTTGGGCCATGTGATCTTGGAGTAGTTTCACAAAGACATATTTGGAGATGTACCTACTCCAAGGGAAAGGATCCTAGTTGGATCAGTACTGGCACATGTACCAGGTTTCCTAGTAGCAGTGCAGTGCTCTGAATTGATCTTGGCTTGGGCACATGCTTACCACCCTATTGATAGGAGTTCATATGATATAGAGGGAAACATAATCCTAGATGTCACCCTTGCCATGATTAGAATGACTTTTGATCTCGCACATCATGCACACGTATCAATGCTAACAGACACATAAGCACATACTACATTTAAGGATCATCAAGTGGATAATACCAAACACTTGAACAAGTATTAGCTCCTCAAGGAGATAAAATCAATTGTGAAGAATCCCAAGAATATGACTGGATCATATTTTTAAGCAGAAATGGGCATGTTGATCACCCTTTTAAATAGAGCCTGAGGAAAGACTGATGTAAGGCTATACTCACATTGGATGTTTCTATACATCAATGTTATACTCAAGAATGAACAATTCCTTGACTGGGGCCAAATTGTAAGTGATAGACTACATACCCAACTAACTAATATTATTAATGATAAGAAGATCCCCATGACCTCTTACATAATTTATCTACTGGCTAGACAAGTTCACTTCCCTCTATTGATCACAAAGGGAGTAATGAGTGAGGCTGCAAGACAAAACAAAGTATGGGATTGTTATCCTTAGTTGGGGCTTAAGGAAGCTCGAAAACATTTCAAAAGAGTTAATGATGCATTCTTATATGCTATCATCAAGAAACTTACAAGAGACACCAATGAAAGAATGTCAGTTTAGGAAATGACCCTCATAAAGGAATGGGGGCAATGGTTCATGTAATTCCCAAGGTCTACATACATTAGAGTATTTGGATTTAACAAAGCACCTTACCTCCTACCAAGATACTACAGTGACAAGGTAATCTTGTTGTAATTTTCTAGGTAGATGCTCAAGGTGCACTTGAAATTGCAAGGGAAGCACAAGCTAGGTGTGCAATATGCATTTGATTTAGGGCTTTATTCATGTCCTTCTATTAATTCTGCAAAATCTATTGATGAAGAGTTGGAAGCAATGAACCTCAAAGTATATCAACCAAGACCAAATTTTGATCCTTATGGCAGGATCAAGAAGCTGTTAAGTTTAACAACTGATCATATCCCTCTTTGGTGGATTTTTAGACTAATTGCAAAGATGACTTTGAGGTGAGGAAGAGAAGTTATTGCAAGTTAACTGCCTATTAGATAAAGGCTTTCAAAGTCAAAGAAGATATTCCTCCGGAGTTGTCAGATGAAGGCCAAGATTTGAATCCAACTTATGAGATCTAAAAGGGGTGGATAATGATCATCTACCTAGGATAAATTGGTCCTTGAAATAATTTTTTTCTATTGGGTCATTCAGCCAAATAGTCTTGGATTTCAACCTCTCATGGTTGGATGCAAAGATTGCATAGTTAGACAAAACTAAAGGTAAAGGGGGGAAAGATAAAAGACAAAGGGTTGAAGAACCAACTCCCTCAAATCCCAAGGTCTAAAAGAAAGAAGGAAAGATACCAAGACAGGGAATATGAGAGGAGCAATCGGTGGCATCACCCTTGAACAATTACAAGAAACCTTACACAAGGAAAGGGTAACTTATGATGCTGTAAATGCAAGGGTGGTAGCTGGCCTAGGTGAAACTCCTCTGATGCAAGTTCTCCCAACCTGGGTTACACTTAGCTAATTCCCTGATCAAGGATTAGAGAAACAACCAGATGTTTAAGAACTTGCAAGGGAGCAAGTGAAGTTTCTAGAGAGAATGCCCACTCCTATTTATCATGAAGGTATTTCTCCATCTCCTCCCCAAACACAATCTGAGTCAAAAATAGAGACACAAGAAGAAAGGGTGGAGAAGGTAGTAGATGAAGAAGTACAAATAATGCATCACCAACCAACCACTCCGGCCATAGAGATACATGCCACTCCTCCAAAGTAGAGCCAATATGAAAAGATCCCTAAACAAGAAGAGGTAAAAGAAATTCTTGAAGAAGACATTCAAGATCAACAAGTAAATATAGCTACACAAGAGGAGGAAGTTGATCAAATGGATGTTGACAAAAGAAACTTTAATACCTTAAGAAAGCCTCCAAGAAGAAATTATAGTGGAGGATTTACATGAAGAATTGACTAAGGTCAGTCTCATTATATCCCATCAAAGCCTACCTCCATAGAGCAACCACAACATGAAGAGCACATAGCTATGGAGGATAAGATAGAAGCAATTTTGACTCCAGAAGAGCAAGAGGAGTTACTGAAAACAATTTAAAAAGAGATGGAACATGAAGACACACCTATAGTAGATGTTTCTATAGAAGAGGAAATAGTTAAGGAGGTTCCTCAACAGGAGGGCAATCAAGAAGAGGAAACACAAGATGAAGAAGCCTTGAATCAAGAAGATCAACATAAAGAGAAATAATTAGAATAGGAAGATGATCAAGCTTCTTATGAGGACCTTGCTACTCCTACATGGCTAAAGTGGAATATGGAGAAGAGACATAAGGTAGTGGTCAAGACATTAAACCTACAAGCCATGACAGTCCAAGTAGAGAAGGGGAGAGCCCCAAAGAAATCCAAAACCCTCTCTACCATCAAGAAAAATGATTAGGGAGAAAGAATAGTAGAGGTAGCCACACCCTTGGTGGATAAATATGATAGAGATCTCTCTATTTCAGACTATTAGATATCCAAGGTGAATTTGGGAAAACAAACAAGGGAAAAATAAATTGCTTCCTTAGAATCTGCAGTTGGCAAACTAAGGAGGAGATACAACTACAATTGGAACAAATGAAGACTTTCATTAAGGAGCTTGTCACTCCTATATCCCAGCAAAAGTTTATGTCTTTAGATACTTCACTTTTGATGACAAGACAAGAAGTTGATTCTTTGCAGCTAATAAAGAAAAGATCAAATCCCATTGATCAATGGGTGTCTCAATTTTTAGTAGATGCAAATAAGATCTTGGACCAGAGTTACACATATTATGAACAAGCTTATTAATTGGAGAAACAAATAGATTCTTTCATGAATAATTTTAGGGCTGAAGAAGGTAAACATGAACAAAACCTAAGGCACTTAAAAGAGTTGAATAAAATGAGTCCAACAAAGTTGAAGACAGAGGGCATCCTTCAGGATGAAGAACCTATTTTTTATAGTAAGTTCATCAATATAATTAACTTCAGGATGGCTATGATGGTTGAATATAAAATTAGGATTTTGCAAGCCCAAAAGAACATGTACCAAGCTATGGGCAATTTTGAAGATTTTGTATAGGATGTCATAGGTCCTAAATTGTACTTGAAAGATAAATGAAAAATGGATATAATAGAAATGATTAAAGAGACCCTAAGGAAGACGATTGAGGATGAATTGAATGGTGTTTCAGATTTTGACAAAACTACTTTGGATAAATGCATGGAGACTAAAGCTAATTTTAGGGTAATTGAAAAGCATGTTCATTTGATGAAATCTCAGATAGATTTTTCTCATAAAAGTTTTGAAGAATGTAAATTTAGGTTAGAATGGCTAGATGGACCTGATTAAGACTTGCTAGATAAGTGTTTGGCAAATTTTGAAAGATATAAACAAAGGCATAGTGCCAAAGGCGCTTCTATTTTGGGAGTTTCAAATTGAAGACTTTGTTTTTGTTAGTGTGGGAATATTAATACTATGACTTATTATTTAATTAAGTAATTATGTGTATATTCCCCACATGGCTTTAAGCCACCTTAGTGGTTAGGTGTCTACTTGGAGAGTCCAATACAACTCTCTAAGCCACTTGTCGACACTCTTTTTCCACAACTCCTTGAGTGTTTAAGTCGACCCCTGAAGTGACTCAAACTCTCAACACTATATGTACACCTCTCATGTATTGTTAATCTATTGTAATTCACAATTCCTTTCACTCCAATTCATAATTAGTTTATGCTTAGTTGATTCATGGTTTCTAATATGGTATCAGAGCATTGCTAATGCATTGCTGGTTCAAATTGGAGGTTTTCATTGTTAATCTGGTTTGTGTTTTGTAGAAATTGCGAGACCTATTTGTTAGCTTGGAATTCAATTTTTTAAGGGTGGAATGACTTGTTTGGAGGCCGAACAAGATGCCTTCTATGTGGGAAAGGTTTGACCTACGATTAGAAAGGCTTGTGGCCTTTTCTTCTCTCTACCTACACGTGATAGTCCAACATGGCGGCAGAAGGGCAGTTTGATCATGATGTGGGTTGAGGCTTTTTCTAGACTAGGTAGAGGCTATGTGTTTGAGGCACAACCCGGGCAGTGGCTACGGGGTATTCACAATGCACCTCCCGCATCCATGGTGCCATAGACACAACCCATGGGCATCCATCCTGTCCATACTCGTTGCCGCCCCCAGTAGCTGTCGTAGCTGTCGGATCAATCAGAATCGCCAGGGCCCATCTTCCTTCTGCGTTCTTAAATAGTAATCACGTCCTGACATCACTACAGGTGGGCAGCGTCTACCAATTTATTGTCATCCGCAGCCATTACAGCTCACTTCGAATTTGCCCGCCCAACTGAGAATTCTTCATTTTACCAAGCCTTGCTTGTCTGCAATAAAACCAAAGTGGTTCCAATTCGAAAAAACTACACATGTTCATATGAGAAAATTGTAATAAACCTTCCAATGGATTCTAGATCTGGGTAGAGGAAATCTGGAGTGGAAGACAAGAATTTCAAACTCTTAAAAGATTGTTGTTTTATTTTAGCACAGGCCACCCATGACTGTTCGATTCCCACACTGCCAGACGTTTGGAGGTTTGGTGGTGGCCTCTTTCCTGAATAAACTGTAGCCATTGAAGATCGCTCTTGAGGATTTCAGAGAAGATCTCCAGACTCCTTCGGCGGTCCAATATGCAGGTTTCACCGTTGATTATGACTTTTTGTTTGCTTCATTATGACTATTTCTTTGATGGCCTCATTACCACTAGAATTTGTGTATTCGTCCACATAATTTCAAGAAAAAAAGGACAATCTAAATTTCAAAAATAGTGCAAAACGTGAATGGCAAAACACTTGGCCAAAATTGTTTCATGAAAATTCAAAATTACTAAAAAAAAAATAGTTCTTGTACTGTGCGAGTATCAGTTTCCATTGGTTTCCTCTTAGCTTTTTCCTACTACTGAGAATAATAATTTGTGGTAGTTAATAAAAAAATTTAAGACCGTGTGAAATATCAAAAGGACATCTGAAGTCAAAATACCAAGCTAAACTAATATTTGTAGAAAATGTCCCCAAAAAGTAAAGAGTAGTTATTTGAGCTAAATGTAATCTACTTTTATCCCTTTGAGCCTGGTGCCCACCCAGTACTTCGAAACCCATAAACAAGTTGCCAAGTTCGAGGAAAGGCCCACCAAGTTTGATTTATTAAGCTAGATGGTAGATAATAATTAATTTAAAATTTAGTTTTTAAGGATATTATTTATTTATATTTATTATGTTAAAACTATGATATTTAAAGATTTATAATTGTGGTGGTGAAAACTATATGTTGGTATTTTTACTTTTTGCTTTCAGTTTATATTGATTGTGTTGTTCTTAATGTAATTCCTAGTATATAGGTGGTCTATTTCAGCATAAAAATTGATAAATACCTAAACCTCACTTAATTCCATCTACATATATCTCTAAGAATCAGTCTTGATTCTTAGTTTATTTATCTATTGCCTTAGGTCAAATATGTAGACATGGAATTCACCTAGTTCAATTTCATGGGTGTGGAAATGACCCTAGTACTTGCAAATTTAAATTTAAATCAAAAAAATTAGAAAATTTAGAAAAAATCAAAAGAATAAAGGGAAAAAAATTATGTCCAAAAATTATTGGTTACAATATTGAGGCAACAATCCCATCTAGTAAAATAAGCAAAAGAAGTCCTATCCAAAAGCCATCCCTCCGAATGCAAGCCATCCAAATCCATAGCACAATACAAAAAAACAATCTTTTACATGGTTTAAAAGGGCCTAATGAGCCATTAAGGATAAAATTTTAGGTTTAATTTTGAGATTGATCATGCAACTACTCTATTTATGCAAGTAGTAAGAAAGCTAAAGTTTGAAAGTTAGTCTTTTGTAGTGTATCAATAGGCAATAATTGTTATCATTGTGGTTTCACAAGTTTAACTTCAACCATGAGGAAGACAGAGAGAAGTTGACAAAAGAAGGAAAAGAGTGATTCATATATGAGTTGAAAAGCTTTGAGATGGAGGGAAAAGAGCAAGAGTGATGAGTGGAGAGAGACCCCAACAAAATGGAAAATGAAATACTAAAATCAATTGCAAAAATAATACTCATCATTTGGCATGAAATAAGAGACCGAATGTTTCCAAAGAAACTAACAAATTTTATAGTTGGATAGCACTGGAATGAACAAAAAAGGAACCAAGAATTTTTGGGTGACTTTTCATAGGGATTTATTGATGTTGTAAGACCACAATCTTTTACATGGTTTAAAAGGGCCTAATGAGCCATTAAGGATAAAATTTTAGGTTTAATTTTGAGATTGATCATGCAACTACTCTATTTATGCAAGTAGTAAGAAAGCTAAAGTTTGAAAGTTAGTCTTTTGTAGTGTATCAATAGGCAATAATTGTTATCATTGTGGTTTCACAAGTTTAACTTCAACCATGAGGAAGACAAAGAGAGAAGTTGACAAAAGAAGGAAAAGAGCGATTCATATATGAGTTGAAAAGCTTTGAGATGGAGGGAAAAGAGCAAGAGTGATGAGCGGAGAGAGACCCCAACAAAATGGAAAATGAAATACTAAAATCAATTGCAAAAATAATACTCATCATTTGGCATGAAATAAGAGACCGAATGTTTCCAAAGAAACTAACAAATTTTATAGTTGGATAGCATTGGAATGAACAAAAAAGGAACCAAAAAGTGGGATGGGAACTAGCAAATTCTATCTATGGAAGAAGCCATCTAAATAAATTGTGAAGAACACATCTAACATTGGGGATTATGAATAAATCAAGTCAAATAGATGTGGCGGTATCAAGTGGTAGGAGGAAGAACATAACACCTTTTATTTATTGAGGACCTCACTTCACCAAATGCAATCTATGGGATTATTTTATAATTATTTTTTATTTATAATAACAATGGAGTTGCTTCAATTCAATTGTTTCCTACTATTATAATGCATACACAAAAATATGCATTTATAATTTTAGATGTACCTTGGGACCTCAAGTGTGATACTATTAATGATAGTTACAAAGTGATGTAGCTTTTATAAGAAAAGAAGGTACTCCATAACAAATTCCCTCTTCTATTGTAAACATTAAAAACACTCATTATAAAGACTTATAATAACTTAGAAATATATGTTCTCTTATAACCATAAAGTTGTCAAATGCATTTGCATGAGATGAAGAATTGAAGTTCATCATTCTAGATTCTTTCAAGAAAACTATTTTTCTTGCCTTCATTGCATACAAACATGTATGCTTATGATAACATTTCATTTTTAAATCAACTAAACAAAAATTGTTAGCTATGACTCATTAGTCTTTGGACATTTTGAGATGAATCTCCTATTATAAAAATTTGACATGAATCAAGTACAAGAATTCAAGATTTTAAATACAATTGTGATTAAGGATTGTAAACAAACATTAGATGTGGCAAATGGAATTTAGTCTTCACTAGCATTTGCTAGGTATGCAACTAATGCAAAATTATCCAATTTCTATCTTAGCAAACAAAATTTAACTTTACTACCATTTGTTAGGTTTACCACAAGTGAATAAAGTAGTCAATTTGACCATATTATGAATGTAATTATAATATTCATTCAAACCTATGATGTCTCCCATTGTGTTTCTCTAAAATTCCCCTTATGCTTTTGACTGCCTCTAGTTTTAAGTCATATTGTCACTCCAAACACTTATGAAATGTCCTATTTAGCTCTCCCCTAGCCACCTTGAAACCCTCATCTTATTAGGATCCAAATAAAAAAGCAACATCGCTATAAATACTCCTAAGCCTATGTTCATATGTGATTTGTAGGCACCAAGAAAACACATCGACACAACCACCATAACTTTAACTGTCATCTTAATGATAAAGTTTAGGGTGTCCTGAAGATAACTAGCATGGGTAAGAAGGTCAACCATGCACACATAATGATCAATTGTAGGTGTAATGCAATAAGGGTTACTTGTACGATTAAGGTATGTACAGCCCTCATCCACTAAACTTGCATGGCTACATGCACATAGAACACAAGAAAAACTGATAATGTCATGATATGTTCTAAACTGCTCCATTAATTCAAAGATTTTGAAAGCATCCTTGCAAAATCCATTTTGTGCATATCCTGCAATCATATCATTCCATGAGACCCCATTTCTTTGAGTCATTTTGTCAAACAGTTCGCATGTCTTGTCTATGCTTCCACATTTTCCATACATGTCAACCAGAGCATTTCCAACTAGAATATGTACAAAAATCCCACTCCCATTATGCTTTGATGGATGCCCATACCCTGTTCCAAAGCTCCCATTTTGGCACAGGCGGGGAGATGCTAGCTTTAAAATTGCCAATTTCATTTGCTTGAAAGTTTATAAAGCATCCTTGCAAAAATCCATTTTGTGCATATTCTTGCAATCATGGCATTCCATGAGACCACATTTCTTTGAGGCATTTTGTCAAACAGTTCATGTGCCTTGTCTATGCTTCCATATTTTGCATACATGACTCCCAAAGCAGTTGCAACTACAACATCTGAAAAAATTCTTCTATCCTTTATGCTTTGATGGATGTACATACCCTATTCCAAAGCTCTCATCTGGCACAGGCTGGGAGGATGCTGACAAAGGTTGTAGAGTCTAGACTTACGCCTGCCAATTGCATTTGCTTGAAAGTTTCTAAAGCCTTTTCAACAAATCCATTTTGTGAATACCCTGCAATCAACGCATTCCATGAGAACACGTTTCTTTGAGGTATTCTGTCAAACAGCTCACGTGCCTTGTCGATGCTTTCACATTGTGCATATCTTGCAGTCATGGCACTCCATGAGATGATATCTCTTTGAGGCATTATGCCAAACAGTTAATGTGCTTTGTCAAAACTCCTACATTTTGCATACATGTCTACCAGGGCAGTTACAACTACAACATCTGATAAAATTCTTGTATCCCTTATGCTGTGGTGGATGTCCATATCCTGTTCTAAAGCTCCCATTTTGCTACAGGCAGGGAGGATGCTGGCAAAGGTTGAGGAATCTGGCTTTACACCTACCAATTGCATTTGCTTGAAAGTATCTAAAGCCTTCTCAACAAACCTGTTTTGTGTATATCCTACAATCAGAACAGTAGAGGAGACCAGATTCTCTACGCACCATCCGGTCAGACAGTTCGCGTGTCTTGATTATGCTTCCACATTTTGAATGCATCACTACTGGGCGGGAGACAATTTTAAACTGATTGGGCGGGAGACTGTTTTAAGTTAAACTTTAACTAACTATCACTGGCGAAGCCCAAACCGGGACTACCTAAATGGAAAACGGGAACAGAGTGGTATAGACGGTAACCGAAGAGCCCACGTTGCCACGTCAGTGGGTCAACGCTTAGAGTGTGCTGGTTGAGCCCAGCCTAGAAAAGACTACTACGCTGTTAACGTGCTCAGTTCAAATTCCCACGCAGGCCTTCATTTTCAGCATTATATGTTGTACGTTGTACATTGGATGGATGCAGCATCCATGACCATCGAGGCATCTGGTGCATCGTGAATGCCCCGTAGCCGCTACCAGATATCCTCCTCAAGCCTTCATAACATGATCAAGTTGGTCTAATTATAACGGCTAGCATGAAATGTGTAGACACAGATAGGTTGGACCTAAACATATGGTATTGCTCCGTAGGTGAATGGAACTTTGTGCAGATTTCCATGAAGGTCAGCCAAGTGCTAAAATACCTTGAATGATGTTCCCTCGGGCTCCACAAGTCATGGAATTGCTCTACAAACCATTTAGACTTCACTGAACATTGTCTGCTATACTATGTGAAAACAGGTAATCTTTTGATAGTGATATATCTCTCTGGAAATGAACCCAAATAATCTAAATTTTGGATATGATGTAGATGACATGTTATAGAAACTAAATCTAGCTCTGCAAGCTCTAATGTGATAATGTAGTAAAATGCGGTAATCTCCAATGTCACTCTCCCTGGCACTCTACAACTTAATATTAACTATCCCAATTGATTTGATTACTTCCAGATGCTTCTGCATCATACTCTCGAGGTTAATTGAAAAAGTGAGCCTCTTCACTTTGGTCTGTATTATGTCAAAATCAATGTGATCCATTAGGATATGTTCAACGATCTACTTGCAAGCCTTGCACTGCCTCAATGATCGACAGTCAGAGCAAGTCTCCTCTGCAAGCTGTCTCAAGTTCTTCATCTTCTAGTGATCTAGGTTCGTCCATCTACTTGCAAGGCTTACACTGGCTCAATGATTGATAGTTTGAGCAAGTCTTCTTTACAAGCTACCTCAAGTTCTTTATCTTACCTTGGTCTAGGTTCGACAGTCTGGCTACAATGTTGGAACTGCCTCTCAATCTAACATTCTATTGTCAAACACTTGTAGACTGCCTCAAGTCCAATGTCTGCTTCGATCAATTAAGAGTTAATAAATACATACTTGCATCCTCCAGAACAATCATGTGTCTTCCTTGGCTCAGCCATTACATTCTATACAACACTTTCTAGAATCTCTATTTCTAGATACAATTTCTTCCACACACTTCAAAATCTTATAGTTTATGTTCTGCATATACTGCTCCAATACTTTTATCTACTTCTTTATCCTTATTTCCTTTACTTTTGTATACAAACTTTCTCCTCTGGTAGAATATCTTGCCATTCCCTCTTCCTCTGCAATATGAATTTCCTTTCCCTGGTATGCTTCAAACTTGTCTGTTGATAACTGAGAGGGGGGGTGAATCAGTTATCCTACTATTTTCTTCTTTCTTAACTTAATAATCAATGCAGCATTAATCCAAATAAGCAAACATAACTATGAAATGGAAATACACATGACATAATATTTTTGACGTGGAAACCCTGTTAAGGGAGAAAACCACAGGATGATTAACCCAAGATTGTATTCTCTGTTAGAAGAATGGAAATACAAAATGGCACTTGCCAATTAGGGCTCACTGCCCGAGCACACTGCTCACAAGAAGGCACACTGCCTACAAGAGACACACTGTCTACAAAAAGAGTGTTATACAATACTTGAACTAATTGGTAGCATCCACATATGCTGGAGTTCAGTTCTAGTTAGGCTCAGTACACTAATCTGCTGCATTTCATCTTTCCTCTTCTCTTATGCTGCTTTCCTTTCACATACCGGATCTTTCTTACTGCTTCTGCTCTGCTCTGCTTTTATTCGCACATCAACAGCAACCACAATACATCTCACAACTAAATCCATCCTGTATATATATCCGCACAAGTGATTTCATCATCTTTCTAGTCGGCACTGGAATAGTCAATATTTTCAATAAACTCTAATCTGTCGGCTGAATCCTTGCATACCAAGTAATGTGGATCAAGGATATACTTGTGGAAATCATTAATCATGTTGGCCAAACTTAATTCATGCCTTCATAACCTTTACCAACATCAGTAACACATCCAGAATAATGTCTGATGTTCTGCCAGTCAGTTCTTCCTCTGTCCACACTGCCAATTGGGAACTGGTACTTAAGCATTCATATCTCTTTATCCTTTCCACACCGGAGGCTCAAACCTTGGAATCTATCAGTCAAGATAGTCCTCTTGACTTCCCCAAATCCGCACTTTACCAAGATACTTCCTCTAAGAGATCCGGACCTGTCTGTCGGACCTCGCCACATGCTCTGTTCCTATTTACTGGACCACAACATTCTTCACTCTGACTTTCGGTAGAGACATACCATGTCCTACGGATGTGTGGGATGAACTTTGTTGCCATCAATGACAACAATCATGAATCCATATAGTGTCTCTTGCCAACAGTCCACACAAACTTTCTCTTGCACTACTTTCTTAGTTCTATAACACAACCCTCCTTAAGATCAATGCTTCACCCTCTTCTGGTTTCTATATTAAATTTGATGACTCAAAAGGTTCCTCTTCCTCTGCATAAACTACCTCTGCATTATTTATTGTTTCCTCATCATTAGTCTCTCCAGTAACAGGTTCTTGGTGACATTCACTGCTTGATTCTTTTTGCCTTCAAACTTGAAAATAGTTTCCCCTTCTAGAAAATCCTCTTTCATTCCTCCGGTATCCTTCATTGTGATAATTATGACTCATGTCATTTCCCCCTCTGTAGTTTGAATTACCATCCTTGTTCTGCTCCACATAAGGTCTTCTCTCTCCATATCCTCTTTTCTTTCCAACACATGAATACTTCTATCTATACAATCTTCTGAACATACAAGTAACATGTTTCCATTTTACTCCATCAATCCATCCATAATCCATCTACATATAATTTATCATAGGTTTTCTCCTCCTCATTTTATTCCAACATATCTTTTCAGAATGATTCCTTAATCCATAGAACTTACAAGGGTATAAATCCCAGCACAATTCCTTTTCATGCCCATGTCTATTACAACAAGAACAATGCATACCTTTTGATAGCGATATCTCTATCTGGAAATGAACCCAAATGATCTAAATTTTGGATAAGATGTAGATGACATGTTATAGAAATTAAATCCAGCTCCACAAGCTCTAATGTGATAATGCAGTAAAATGCAATAATCTCGAATGTCGCTCTCCCTAGCACTTTGTAACTTAATATTAACTATCCCAATTGATTTGATTGCTTCTAGATGCTTCTGCATCATACGCTCAGGGTTAATTGAAAAAGTGAGCCTCTTCACTTTGGTCTGTATTATGTCAAAATCAATGTGATCCCTTAGGATAATTTTGTAAATCATATCATTGGGAGGAGTAGGTTCCTGATCATCTATCAATAGAGTCTAAGGTGAGTCGTGGAGCTACATAAGATGAATGGAGGGGAAAGGAGTGACACAAAAGAAAAAGGTTTCCTAAAGTATATGAGAAATATGCAGAAATGAGTGCATGGGTACATGGTGAAAAGTAACATGCAATTTACAAAGAATGCACAAATAAGAAGAGAATAATGGTAGAATTTCAATTCAATGACTTAATGATAGCACAATTGTGCAAGAAAGGTTCCCAAGGGGAATATATACCAAAATAAATTGGAAGAAGATACGACCCTATAAAACCTTGTGAAATTTTGAGAAGAATTCCAACAAGATAGAATTGCTAGGGGGGATTGATATATTGATGGACTATTTTATGGCTAAGAAAAATGTGCCAATGAATTCATGATCAACTAGAGATAATAGTTTCCAAAAGAGACATGTGAAGAGGCCAAGCAAGTATCTAATACTAGAGTCAAGAAAACATGTAAAAAGAAGTACAAGGAGTATCTAGTTAAATATAAGGGAAATTGGACTAAAGAAGTGACTTTGATGAGTGAAATAGAGTTAGTTGGCTAGAACAAGGTGATGGTGAACCAACCAAACATTCATGAGTGAGAGATCATGGCCCATTCTTCTCTACTTGAGTAGTTTGATACAATCTAGCACCCAAAAGTGTGAAGCCATGCATGAACCAATTGCCTATGGGATTTGACGAATCACATAATTATGAAGCATAAAAAAAGAAGAAAGAAGAAGAAGACACTTGTGTGCAAAAATAACAAGGTAACATAGTGCACATGAGTCTTAATAAAATAAGTGTGTGCAAATTAAGATGGAAGTTGTGAATGGAAACATAGTGGTAGTTAATGGTGGCCATTGGAAGGTTAATTGCATGTTAAAACATCTATAGTGTATGTTAAAACTTTTGGAAGAAATGGCTATAGTTTATCCTCAATCTTGGAATTTTCCATTAGCATGTCTTCTATTAGTTCACCACATGATTTTTAGAGCAAGGTGAGGTACTTGGCGGATTGTTTTAATAGAATGTTAGAAATAAATAAAGTAAAAATAGAGGAAATAATAGATAAGATAGCGTTGGTAGAACAACCTACTTAGTTTGCATCAATAATGATTGAACACTTTAAATTCTTTCATCATCCTTTCAAACATGGTTCAATAACTAGGTTATGGAAAACCTTAAATTTGAGTGAAATGTCGTGATATTTTATTTTAGTATATTTCAAACTTGTAGATATGTGCCAAATAATGATTTTGGATTTAGTGGAGGGTGAAATAATTTTAAGTGCCTTATCATTTTTGAAGTCAAAGTTATGAAACAAACTTGAAAAAAATTGAAGAGTTATTTGAGGCTCTATACAACCAGATATAATGTTCAAACATTTCCATTTAATAGAGCTATTGCAATTTGGAAGTCCCCATGCATCTAACCATAATTTCTCCAATCCCCATGCATCTAACCATTTCCTCCTCTTCTATTTATCTAACTCCTTCTCATCCATTTTTCAACCCTTCAGACCTGGCTTTCCTTTCAAGAGAGCACCCAGGTCCCTGTAAACCTACTTGCTCTCTCGAGGGGGCCACTTCCTAACCCTCATTCTTCTAAATGACTTGGGCATCCTACCACTAAGTATATCTCACCAAGTGTCTATACTTATCTTCTTTCAAACAACGCCACTTCTCTTAGTCATAATGCCATCCAAAAGAGGGGAATTTAATGTACACACTTAAAATCTACTTCCACATTTAACCTAACATTATCATGCCTCTATCAATCCCCATCATTACCCTACATCAAATCTTCACTAATTAATTAAGTAAAATTAATTAATTAATTAGGTCACCTTTCCTCTAATGATTAATTAAATAAAGCATTTTTATTTAACTAATCAAACTAACCTGTTCAATAATTAATTAAATCATATTAACCTAAACTACCCTTCCTCCAAATAATTAATTGAATAAGACATTCTTATTTAATTAATAAGCTAATTAGCCTCATTCATTTTCCTTCTATTTAAATATTCAAGTCCTCTTTCACTACAATCATATGAATCTTACCCTCCAATCCTCACCATCCATTTCAAACTCCAAATGCATCTTGAGCATTCATCTTCACACATGTCCTCCATCAATAAGACTATTAAATTTTATGGTACTACAAAGCCTTATGGTATGACTAAAATTGTTTTCATGTTCTATCCCTTCTTCCCATTCTGATTCTATAAACTACATGAGGGTTTTCCATTCTCATTGTGCCTAAATATTTTTCCATTCTTCACACATCTTGGTTTGCCAAACTTCTTTCTAAAAGGAGTGAATGAAGGTTTCCTAGTTTTCACATTGTCCTTAATCTCCTTCCTAAAGTTAAATATGGATAATAGATGTATCTATTTATTGAGCTACTATGATCTTGTTATTGAGTCACTATATAAAATTTTTCATACTAGTATAAGCTCATTTGGCTAATAAATTATTTAGAGGACTACTAACAATCTTAATATTATTTAGGATGGAGAGAAAAAATAAATGGGAATTATTGCTCGAACTAGATGTGCAAGATATTCCCAACCAAACAAATTATTTCTCAAATGAGAGCCTTGAATGGATGCCAATTGGAGAAGATAATGGTGAGATGGATTTATGTGCTGCAATCCCTCTTGAGAGACTCACTGACTTTGTGAAAGGAGAAGGTCTATTGGATGGTACAGAGACAACGTTTGTATGCAAATTACATAGAGAGAACAACTCTACAAACTACACTAACCATAGTACAAAAATGTACTCAAGGTTTGCTTAGATTTAACATTCTCATTAAATATGTCATCTTTTTAATTTTAGTTTTTGTTATATCAATTAATATATCTTATTTTTTTTATGCATGTATAAATAGTTATTGGTGTGCTTTTGGCCCTAACGACAACAAAAACAAACTTGCAAACAAGCAAAGGATATGCAGTTTTCAAAAGAAAAGAGGTTGTCAAACTCACTTTCAAGTAAGAGTTATGTATGGTAGGCTAAATATTGCAATTATTACATACAATGAGTGGAGCCATTGTGATGCTAATGGTGAATTTTGTCATGGAAAGGATGACCCTTCTGGTGATCCAAGGAGTGCTTTTGTACCGAGGTTGTCAAATGAATGTAAATCATATATTGAGTCATTATTGTTAATGGGTGTGGGGATTGACACAATATGTGAAAAGCATTACTTAGACAATGGTTTGACTAAATTGATGAACAAAAGGGATGTTTGTCTATTAAGAAAATATGTAATGAATGCATGGAAAAGAGTACGCTCCATTCGATCCCAAAAAAGTGAAGATGATGCAAAAAGTGTGAACTTGTGGCATGTAGAAGAGAAAGACAACTTCTTTTACTACAAAAGGCCAAATATTGTGGATAATGCACCATTTATGATAGGCATCCAAACACCATGGATGCGAGAAATGATGGTCAAACATTCACATAATTCAATTATTACAATGGATTCCACATTCTCGACAAATAAATATGGTGTAAGTATAACAATTTTAAATATATTTTTGGATCTCAATTTAATCATTTATTTATTTTATTTAATAAATTAATCTATTAATATTTTATTCATGTATAGTACCAATTGTATACCTTGCTTGTTTTTGATGAGCAAGAGGCTGGTGTACCTATTGCACGAGCCATATCATCACGAAATAAAGTCGAGGATATAAATGAATGGCTCACTGAAGTTTATACATGATGAAAGCACTGTAAAGAAAATTGGCATGTCAATGCATTCATGACAGATGATGCTAGTGCTGAGATTGAAGCCATCAGGTTTTTACTAACCTTAATTTCTTTATTTAAACTAAAGTGAACTCATTAGAATTGTCTAATATTTAGTTTGTAAGAATATATGTTTCATAATTTACACCACATAATGGTATCACCTTAACAATGCATTTTGTTGGAATGTTACTAATCACCTTTTACAATGTAACTTGTAGATTGTCCTTTGGTTGTCGAGTAATTCTATGTATTTGGCATGTACGTAGGGCATGGCTAAAAAATGTGTACAGGTAAGTGGATTGATAATTAAAATATATGGAACATTACATATTTGAACCCCATAGCTTGATATTATGCTTTATATTTCAGGTATGCTAGTAATAAGGATGTCGGAACAAATATGTTTGATAGATTGGGTGAGATTATGTATGCAATGAGTGACAATGAAGACATTATCACTCATCTAATCAACAAATTTATGGAGGAATTTAAACAAGAGAAGGACTTCATTAATTACTTTAAAACAACTTGGTGTCATGATGAGGGTTGTATTGGTAAGATTATGAAAATCTTTGTTATGGTTTCTTTGCATACATTATTTAACTTGATTTTTGTCTATGCTAAAACATCATGTTCCTTTTTTATATAGAGATGTGGGCAAAACACTTCTGAAACTTCTGTCATACAAACCAAGAGACTAATGCTTCCATAGAATCATATCATTTCCACATTAAGAGTCATTATTTAAGTGATTGTGCTAAGAAATGCACAAGGAGAATGGATTGGCTTATCCACACACTTCTTCATAGGGTAGAGCCATTCTACAAACATAAAAGATATTTGCAATTATCAGGATTTCTAACAAATTTTAAAAAGGAAAGATATTATATTACTGCATTGGAGAGGTCAAAAACAATACCAGATGCAGATTGTTATCCATATGATCTCTTCCCTAACACATATAAGGTAAGAAGCCAAACTGATGCAATGAAATGGTATCACGTGAGAAAGTTTGGACCCAACTTCCATGTATGTGATTGTAAATGGGCACAAAGGGGAAACACATGCAAGCATGTGTTGAAGATTTTAGATCTCATGAAGAGAAACAAAACAGATGAGAAAGATCAAGTTGCTAGTAAGTGTCACTTGATATTTACATTTTACATTGATATTTTTAATGATTATTATATTTCTATTTCAAAACTAACTAAATTACTCTCATTGAATTATAGATAGTGCTACACCATTGGTTGATGATGACATAGAAGGGAGTTTTGGTCATGAAAACAATGTTACTGGTAATGTTGATATGTTACTTTTATAATAAAATTTTGATTATTTTTTATGGTTTCTAAAAGTTAATAATTTTTATTCCAATTATAGATAGTTCTATTCCATTGGAAGCTCAAGATGCAGTTAGGTTTGTCACTCTTGAAGACCAAACTATTGGTAAGTATTGATATCAACATTTAGTAATTAAATATTAAGGTTTTTCTATTTTTTCTTATGACTAAATTATTGTTATTTGAATTATAGATGGTAGACAATCATTTGATACTAGCAATCATAACCTAAAAAGTTCTACTAATTTTTTGAACTCACTACTCCAAAATTTACCAACAACAGTAGATGAAATTTTTTTTTATTTTTAATGACTGTGTTGAAAGATATATATATATATATCTATTTCAAAACTAACTAAATTACTCTTATTGAATTACAGATGGTGCTACACCATTGGTTGATGATGACATAGAAGGGAGTTTTGGTCATGAAAACAATGTTACTGGTAATGTTGATATGTTACTTTTATAATAAAATTTTGATTTTTTTTATGTTCCTAAAAAGTCAATAATTTTTTTTTCAATTATAGATAGATCTATTCCATTGGAAGCTCAAGATGCAATTAGGTTTGTCACTCCTGAAGATCAAACTATTGGTAAGTAGTGATATCAACATTAGTAATGAAATATTAATGTTTTTCTATGTTTTCTTATGACTAAATTATTGTTATTTGAATTACAGATGGCAGGCAATCATTTGATACTAGCAATGATAACCTAAAACGTTCCACTGATTTTTTGAACTCACTACTCCAAAATTTACCAACAACATCAGATGAAATTCTTATTTTTAATGACTGTGTTGAAAGATTTAGAAAAGATATCCATGAATCTTTTGCTTCCTCTTTCAAATTCAAATCAATCCCTGGATCAGAGGACATGCCTATGACACGGATATCACCATGGTTTAGTCCCACCAAAATGCACAAACGTCGTTCTATCCATAGAAGAGGTAATGCCATTGCTCAAGACTTGAATGAAAAAGCTGAAGAGTATGAAGAATATCAATTCCCCACTATAGGTTGTAAAAAGAAAAAGAAAAAGAAGGTCTTCAATCATTCAGGCATAGCAACACAAGCAGAAAGGATTAATATTGCACAACAACCAAGTGAGTACATTTATTGAAAAGTATTTAATTTTTTTATGCATCATTAGTTCTTTCTCTAATTTGATATGCTAAACATATGTTGTTGTAGCTTTGGATGATCAAGACAATACTTGTCAACATCATTTGCCCTTCTCTATTGACCTAAACCAAACAATAACAAATGCAACACAAATTATAGATGGTAAATTTTTCTTTTCATTGTGTTTAATAATATACACAAAAGCTACTAAATATTCTTATTTCTAATCACTTTTCTATATGTAATCAAACAAGCAGTGGATGCAATTTGTGGAGCTCAACCATCAATGTTCAATGTTAGACCCACTCAGACATTTCAACAAACCATTTCAAGTACTTAAGGTTGTTGATATTTTATTAACTTATGTTCTACATATTCTAATCTTACACTTGAACACTTTATAGAATTTAATGTGTTAAATGTGCATGTTATTATAGATTTAGATGATCAGCAACACACTCAACATAGGCTACCCCCTTGTATTGATCTTAACCAAAGAACGACAACAATTATGGATGGTATGCAAAGTGTGGATGGTAAATAAATTCCAAAAAAATCTATCATTAAGTTACTCTTTTGGATATGATTTTTAGCTTTGAAATAACATGTTAAGATTACATAAATTATATTTTGTAGCTAAATCATGGAATTTTTAGATATTCATTCTTATTTCTAATCACTTTTCTATAACTATTGAAATAAACAGTGGATTCAATTTGTGGAACACAACCATCAATGTTTAATGTTATCCCCACCCAAGCATTTCAACAAACCATTTTAGGTAATTCAGAATGCTATATTTTATTAACCTAACTACATATTGCAATCTTATGCTTGATCACTTTATTTAAGTTGATGTGTTGAAAACCCATGTCATTGCAGATTCAAGTGATCAACAAAACAATCAACAATATAGGCCACCCATTTGTATAGATCTTAACCAAACAACAACAATGGATGCAATGCAAAGTATTGATGGTAAGGAAATTACAAAATAAATTTATATCATTGATTCCTCTTTTGTATGTGTTGTATAGCTTTGAAATGACATGTTAAGATTAAGTAAATTATTTTATAACTAAATCATGTAATTTGCAGGGGTTGATGATAATATAATAGAGGATTATGGTCAATACTTCTATGGAAGTTAGATTACTCCTCCCATCTGTAATTATATTCTAAGCATGAATGGGTGTTTCCTCGTTGTGGCCCATTTGGAGAAGGTGAAAAGGGTTGTCAAAGTCACCTCCTTTCTAGTTATGTATATGTTTGAGGATGTCTCTAGTGAGGGCTCTTAGGTACATTAATTCTAGTTACCTTAATTTTATATCTTCATTAGTTGTTACTACTTCTATTTGTGGTCAAGAATTTTTTTTGTAATATGATTATATAATACAAATGGTTCTAGTGCCCATTTCTTAGTGGATCACATGGATTTTTCTATGCATAATGATGATATGCTATCATTTGATGTCTATGGGGATTCTCCTTCAAAAAAATTTCCAGTTTCTTGTGATGTATCTTTGAGTTCTTTTGTAGTGTATTCTTCTACACTTTGTATTGAACAAACATGTCTTAGAAATGCATGAGGATAAACAACATGAGGATATTGGTATATGTGAGGATAATGTGCCAACACCACAAGCCATTACTCAAGTCATATTTTCAGCGTGACTCTCTAGGAGTTTATTGTAGTTGAAACAGGTTTGAGTTACAGCGTGACTCCCCAAGATGGTATCTCTTTTTATATGATCATTACTAAAGGAAATATTTTGTGCAAGGCTATGGATTATCTTTAAAAGATGGCTTCTCTTTGGGAGTACTCATACCAAAAAAAAAAAAAAATTGGGCAAGGTAGTGGGTTGCATTTAACTTGATCTAGGATGGGCACGTTTTGAAGATTAACAAACATAGATCACACATGTATGTACCTATTCTTAGGATTTCTAAACATTGGTCACGAATTCACCTCATGCTGAATATTTGTAAACAAGGGCTATGCTGGAATGTATCCTATTTTTAAGGTTCGTAGACATAAATATTGCTCAAATGCACCTTATAATCATTATACCACAACCTTAAAAAATATCCACTGGAATTATGGGCTGCTTGTTGCAGTGGGGAGATTTGAGCCTGGGTGACACTCTTACTTGTGTCTCACATTACATTAGATTTTACACACTACTACTTGGACAAGATGGAAGCTTTATTGAAATTTTTAGGAAGTTGGTAGTCCCATGGAAATTTTTAGCAGCAGGTAATGCTAAAAAGTTGCACATGCCTTCTAATGATGCCATGTGACAAAAAAAATTCTAAATTGGTTGGGGAAATTTCCAACCCCACCCCAAAGGCAACCACTGGAAATCTAAGAATGTAATGTCCTCTTTTAGGATTTTCCTGATTTCTTTACCTATCCCATCTAAGAATGTAATGTCCCCTTTTAGGAGAATGAAAATCTGAGGGCAAAAGAACATGGGCTTCAATTTTCTAAGATGAGATTCCAATTAATTCCATTGCAATTTTTTCCTCATCATGTCACCTATCCGTGCAAAATTTTAGAAGTGGAAGCCCCCTCAATGGGACTGTTCCTTAGTAATTTGAGCAATTGAAGCTTGATTGGGGCAAATTGGGCTAAATGGGGACTACAGATATGCAACTATTGCTTATGGGTTTTATTGTCATATAGTAACAAAGGAACATTTGTAGTTTGCCTCTGAAATATTTATATTTTAGTCAGCAGGAGGTATGGGTACCCTGTTTTTAGAATCAAGGTACAGGGGTATGTGAGATTGGGTACAGGGGTGTGCGACACTAGGTATAGGGTGGGTCTGAGACTTTCATATACATACAGTACAGTTTTTAATTTTTTTTTCAATAACTGTTATTAATGGTTGAATTATAAATGAAAATGAAAATTTTCCTCACAGTTTTCGAAGCAAGATTTCTATCGAAATAAACTTATCAAATGTAATTTCAATGCTAAGTTTACAAGGCAGGCAAGATGGTAACATGGAATGAAGCATCTAAAAAATCATTCTACAAATGGATAGATGTTCATGTACTAAGGAAAATTTCTTGTATTTGGTAAGTTTAGAACATAGTCTCTAGGAAACTCCATTATAGGAATGTGGACTACGTACCTGTTCCCATACTCACAATTTCTGGTGACTACATTTGTATATAATATAGCCGCCTCCTTGTTCATTTACTCGCATACCCTAATTTGATTGGTGTCTGGGTAAGACCATATCAGAAAAGGAAGGAGCCCAAAGAACGTGGGTGAACCAAGCATGGGAAAGAATAAGGAATTCTTTCCAAAATGACCAACTGGCAACTAGAGCTTGGGCAGTTCTATGCAAATAAAGCTGAGATTAGAAGACCGAGAGGAAAGTTTATCTTTGTTAACCAAATGGGAAAAAGGATGGAAATATACATCTTTTTCAAAGCCACTGCCAACTTGAGAAAAGAACTGGAAGTTTTCCTGCAAGCTCAGGTTTGCCAACCAATCAGTGACTTTATTTTGTTCTTTGCAAAAAAGTAAACCTTGGATATCAACTTAGCACCAGAGAATAAGGTTGACAAGTTTCTTGATAAAAGCTAGATATCAAGTAAGTAATATAATTAGATTAACTTAAAAATTTAGTTTAGAAACAATACAAAAATACATGTTTTTAAATTGATAAAGAAGATAAAAATATTTAGTTTCTATGGTATTGACTCTAAATTGTGGCTTTGAAGTTTAGGCTCCAAGTGCCACCCATTAGATTTAGGTTGATAAAATGGAAGTTGTTTGATTGCTCTCTAAGTAGCGTAGGTTTGATGTTATAAAGCTTCATTACTTCTTTCCAAGAAAATGATGGGCAAAGTCCTTTCTTGTTGATGGATCGATAAGGACCTCAATACAAGTTGATATGTAGGTATGGTGGATACCATATAATATAGAATTAATTTTCCCAAAGCATTTTTAGTGTTAAGCTATGTTGCCTTGTACCTCTAAAGTTGATATTGATACAATTTTTCGATGGTAGAAATGGGCCCTTCTTTTGTCTCTCTCTCCCTCTCCGTTAATGTTCTTTTTTTTGCGATTATATGTTCTTGAATGTTGATACACTCTAAGGTCAAGTCCTCTTAAGGCCCATGCAACCTTTGACCCTTCTAATGATGTTTATGTGTTTATAATTGCATGCTACAACTTTTATACATGTCAATTCTTCATTGATAATTATTAAATTATTTCTATAACCCTTTGTTCTTTTCAAATTGAGTTCAAAAACTTATTGCATATGAAAGACCATCTTAACATTGAAAGAGAGAGACATACTATTATCCAACGTGAAAATATATTATATGTACATATATTTTAGTATAATATTATATTGTAAAAATATATATAAATTAAATATACTATATATTTAATATTTATAGATTTTTATTATTTAGTTATATATGCTTTATATATGAAATAATAATATAATAATTATATAATTAATATATAATATATTTCTATAACATAGATTATTAAAGCATTTCTATAATAATATCATATTATTAAAGTGTATATTTACATTAATTATAATATATTAAATATTTATATATTTGTTATTTGATTATATACTTATTTTATATAAAATATATATTAAATTAAATAACAAATATATAAATATTAAATATACAATATTGTATATTAAAATATATATAATTATGAAAATTAAATATTTTTAAAATTAAATACAATATAATTAATGAATGATTGCATACTTATTATATAAATATAATGATTGTATAGGGCTACAAATATTACCATAGATATTAAATTAGAGAACAAGGTAATTATGTACCATTACCTAAAAAAATAGACATACATTTTGTATAGATAAAGTCAATAGGCCATTTTTTCAATGACATTACACTCTAGCACTATTAATTTCTATTTAATTTTGGGCCATTTTGATGGAAAGTCTTTAATACAATTGTACATATTGAGAAATGACACTCTTGTCCTAGGTTCATTATATATATATATATATATATATATATATATATATATATATATATATATATATATATATAAGTATAAATAAATCTATAGAAAGATGACATTGGCATGTGATATCATATTATTTTTAAAAATATTTTAGTATATATTTTAATATTTTTATTTTAATATATAAAATTTTCATTAAAAAATATTTCATAATTCTAAATTTCAAATAGACATTTGATAAATAGTAAGACAACAATTGTAAAAAAAAAATTCCTATGGAAACTGCTTCCCAAATTAAAAATATTTATATTAGTGGTAACTACTTTCAGTAAAGTTTTGTTTAAAAAAGTGAAAAATACCAATGGGATTACCTATCAATTTTTGGAGCTCTATGTTATCAGCGTGAGAATACTCATCGCCAAGACAAAACCAAACATTGCTGATATTGAAAGTTATGCCGATGACCAATGTTACCGGAAAGACCACACCTTTCGCTGAGACAAATCCATCGAACTCCGATAGACCTTGTTATGCCGATAACCAAATGTTTCATCGGCGAAAGAACAACTTCGGCGAGAAAACTTTGAATTTGGCCGATCATTCAAGTTATACTGATGGCTAATGGCCATCGGGGAGATCATACCTTTAATGTTTCATTTCATTTAATTTTGTGAGTTTTTATTAATTAATGTTTCATTTCATGGTTTTTAATTTAGCTCTCGCTGCAAAGTCTTATGATTTTTTTGGATTGGAACCACTTTGGTTTTGTTGCAGACAAGCAAGGCTCGGTAAAATGAAGAATTCTCAGTTGGGCAGGAAATTCGAAGTGAGCTATAATGGCTGCGAATGACAATAAATTGGTAGACGCTGCCCACCTATAGTGACGTCGGGACGTGATTTCTATTTAAGAATGCAGAAGGAAGATGGGCCCTGGCGATTCTGATTGATCCAACAGCTACGGCAGCTAGTGGGGGAGCGGCGACGAGTACGGATAGGATGGATGCCCATGGGTTGTGTCTATGGCACCATGGATGCGGGAGGTGCATCGTGAATGCCCCGTAGCTGCTGCCCACAACTCGCACCATACCTACGTGGGAGTGGCCATGGCATGTATGTGGGGCAACCCATGGCACATAAATCTGTGCAGGCAAGCAAACAAGATCTGCACGTGAATTATGGGTAGCAACTCCTCTGCAAGGTGCGCATTGAGAACCAAGAGAAAGGCCACAAAGTGCCTACCCTCCTCCGCCCTCACATACAAGGGCACCACCTCGCACCGCCTCAGCAACTGCTTGAGATAGCCGTTACTCTCGTGCATGAAGTCCAGGGACACCAAACCCTCCCTCATCGCATGACCCTGTCTACACATCTTGTTCGTTGTGCCACAATAGCTCTTGTCAAGAAGTCTGTGCGGATGGTTCTCATGGACCTGTCTCTACATACCCATCATTGAATTCACAGTGCATGTTGAATGGCTACATGGTGGCCTATATATAGGCACGACCTGGTGTGAAGGGCTCACGGTAGGGCGCATACCTCACAGACGTCTTCCTCTGTTTGATGCAGAACAAACCCTGTTCGCACTGCAAGCATGGTCACCGCTGCAATCTTCCCTTCCCCTGTTTTTTCTTCATTTTATCTTTTTTGCCCTAAATCTGCCCCTCATTTTCGGCCTCCTTTTTTCCCTAACTTGGGTTTTGGGTTACCATTTTATTTTTTAATTTTTTACAAGCATTTAAAATTATGCTTTTATAGTGCTAAATATAGGCATTTTTAGTCTATGGGCACTAAGCATTATAAAATACAAAATAGGGGGTAATTTACATTAGGGGCAAAATTGTTTTTTGGAGAAATTTAAGGTTCCTTTGAACTTTGTAAAGTGCATTTTTGGTTCCAAAATTGGATAGTCCATGTATATGCACTAAATTATAAAGTGCCACAAAGTAAGGGGGGTATCATCGAGTTAGTTTCTCTATTTTCTCTTTCTGTACTTCTAAGTTTGCAATTACAACTCATCTACATAGTTTTATATGTGCACGATCCACTTCAACAAGAATCTTTGTTCACATTGTGACCTTGAAAACACCCAAGGGAAGGTCATCGAACAAAAGAAGTCACCTCATAAGTATAACTCTAAATACTATAGAGGATTATGTCACCTAAATTAACTTAATGAGGTTGCAACTAAAAGAAGGTGGATCGAATAATCCTTGGTTGAGAAACAAGTGGATTGAATGATCCTTCATTGAGAAACAGGAGGATCGAATGATCCTTTAAACATTTTTTTGAGAGCCTGTGGTAAATGATCCATAATCTTGCAACTGATTCTCATTGATTCATATCTCACATCGAGAGCCTATGGTAAATGAACCTGAATCTTGCATCAGATCACATCTCAAATTTGGTTAATGTTCCTAAATACTCATGATAATAGCATCTATGGAGTTATCAGTCATAGTTCAAAATTGACATCTGTACACAAGCAGCTTCCAGATTCATGCATCTTTTCTCTCGTTTTGGAGGATAGCTTTTTCCCACTGGGTTTTCTATCTTACTCCATTTTTTGAGAGATTTCTTTGTAAATGGGTACCTCACTAGGCTAGTAGCCGAGACCCATTTCTCTTTAGTGTACATGTGTACCTCACCAAGACTTGTATCTAGGACCCATCTCTTTTGTGACCACCTAAGCTATGCTTAAGGGGGGTGGGTGTTAGTATGGGAATATTAACACTATTACTTATTATTTAATTAAGTAATTATGTGTGTATTCCCCACATGGCTTTAAGCCATCTTAGGTGGTTAGGTGTCTACTTGGAGAGTCCAATACAACTCTCCAAGCCACTTGTCGACTCTCTTTTGCCACCACTCCTTGAGTGTTTGAGTCGACTCCTGAAGTGACTCAAACTCTCAACACTATATGTACACCTCTTATGCATTGTTAATCTATTGCAATTCACAATTTCTTTCACTCCAATTTGTAATCAATTTATGCTTATTCGATTCATGGTTTCTAATAGTTTTTTACAAAGACTAATATAATTTAATTTATTCTTCCAGGCATTGTAAAAGGACCCCACTGAAATTACAAATAGACCACATTGAACACTTAGTTTGCACAGTATGGTTGTGACCTAACTCCCAAGACCTTGGAGGTAATTGATTAAAAAATAAATTGACTTTTTAGGAGAGCTAAGGTGATCTTCACTCTACCTATTTTGCATGTGTCAATCTAGCCATCAATAGAACTGGGGCTAGAAGGAGGGCCTCTTGAATCACTAAACTAAAACATAGAAGAAAGTGATTTGACTAGATAAGGAAGAGGTTAATGTGGTGGGAGAATTGAAAGATGTGCATATCCAACTAGCATATAATCCTCATGTCCATCTGTTGGCAAGAGACACTATATGGATTCATGGTTGTTGTCATTGATGGCAACAAAGTTCATCCCACATATCCGCAAGTCATAATGTGTCTCTACCGGAAGTCAGAATAAAGATTGTTGTGGTCCGGTGAACAAGAACAGAGCATGTGGCAAGGTCCGACAGATTGATCCGGATCTCTCAGAGGAAGTGTCTTGGTGCAGTACGGATTTGGGGAAGTCAAGAGGACTACCTTTAGTGGTATATTCCAAGGATTTAGCCTCCGGTGATGGACAAGGAAAAAGATATGAATAGTTGAGTACCGGATTCCTGAGACACAGTCAAAACAGAGGAAGAACTGACTGACAGAGTATCAGACTACTTTCCGGATGTGTTACTGTTGATGATAAAAGTTGTGAAGGCATGAATCATGTTTGGCCGACATGATTAATGATATCTACTAGTATATGCTTGATCCGCATTGCTTGGTGAGCAAGGATTCAGCCGACAGAACAAAGTTTGTAAGAAACTAGACTGTTCCGGATGCCGACTAGAAAAGTGATGAAATTACTTGTGCGGATATATATAGAGGATGGATTTAGTTGTGAAGAGTGTGAAGGAATTAATATATATGCGAATAAGTCCAGAACAGAGCAGAAGTAGCAAAAAGGATCCGGTATGTGAAAGATAGCAGAATAAAGAACAGAGGAAAGATGAAGTGCAGCAGATCAGTGTACTGAGCCTAACCGGAACTGAACTCCAGCATATGCAGATGCTTCCAATCAGTTCAAGACTGTGATTCTTATCACTTTGTAGACAGTGTGTCTTCTTGTAGGCAGTGGGCCTCTTGTGAGCAGTGTGCTCGGGCAGTGAGCCCTAATTGGCAAGTGCCATTTTGTAATTTCCTATTCTTCTAACAGAGAATAATTTTGGGTTAATCACCCCGTGGTTTTCTCCCTTAATAGGGTTTCCACGTCAAAAATACTGTGTCATGTGTTTCTTAATTCATGTTAATGTTTTTGTGTTTGATTCAATGCTGCATCAATTAAGAAGAAAGTTCAATAAGGGAAATAATTAGGATAACTGATTCACCCCCCCCTCTCAGTTATCAACAATTGGTATCAGAGCTAAGTTCCTCCTAATAGAGCCTAACAGCTTGAGGAAGATCTGGGAACTCAAATGGATGCATATGGTTTAAGGGAGCAACTCAAGACTGCCCTTGAGGATCTTGAACAGTCAAATTCTGAAGTCAATGAATTAAAAGAAAGACTCAAACAGGCTGATGAATTCATGAGAGAATTAAAAGACAAATTAAGTCTCTCTATGAAAAAGAGAAAGGAGCTGCTCCAACAGTTGGCAAGACAAAGTGAAGAAAGCAATACAAATGAAGAATTGACTGAGCAAACCAAGTTATGTGAAAAGTTATCAAAAGAAGTCATTATGTTAAGACATGAAATGGAATCAGGAACTATAAAGTTTACTCAAGAGATTGAAGAAAAAAGAAAGGCTGAAGACAATCTAAGACAATCTCTTAAAGAAAAATCAGAAGAATGCCACCAGATGGACAGGATTATCAGACATCTTGAATCTGATCTTGAAGAT
Source organism: Cunninghamia lanceolata (assembly GCA_027924645.1). Classification (NCBI taxonomy): domain Eukaryota; kingdom Viridiplantae; phylum Streptophyta; class Pinopsida; order Cupressales; family Cupressaceae; genus Cunninghamia; species Cunninghamia lanceolata. The sequence goes on from BSBN01000905.1 coordinate 1,189,629, forward strand.
GCCAAAGATAATGAAAAAAAACTTGAGGATCAAATTGCCTCTCTCAAAAGAGACCTTCAAACAACAAATGAATATAAAGAGAAATTCAAGATAAGTTCTGCTCAACTTGAAGTTCTTCTTGGAAGTCAAAAGAGGACAGATGACAAGTATGGTTTGGGATATGAGAAAGGAGAAAGCTCCGGATCCGGTCAGAAGAATCTTGGATCAGAAAATCCAAGAAGCAGGCCTAAAAGACCTCCGGTAAGACAGCCAAATGCTCAAAGATATCCATCCTTCAATGGATACTGCCACAGCTGCAACCACTTTGGTCACAAAGCTAATCAGTGCAGAATGAGAATGAATCAGATTAATTCATCCTTCTCCGGACAGTGCTTCAACTGCAAAAGGTATGGACACAAATCCCATGAATGCAGAATTATGCAAGTAAACAAATCATTCAAAGGTAGATGCTTTACATGCAATAGAGTAGGTCATATGGCTAATCAATGCAGATCAAGAGGATATCAGTCAAATATGCAAAGAAATGTTATTTGCCAAATCTGCAATAGGTCCGGTCATAATGCTAAAGTCTGCAGAAACAAGAATCAGGACAAAAGAGGTCCGGTGTATAATCAGAATCAAGACAAGGGTAAACAAAAGATGAATGCGGATGAAGTTAGGAATCAGATGAGCAAGATTTGGGTGAAGAAAAGTTCAGAGAATGTAGAGGTTGGATCCGCACCAGACTCTGGTGCTGATATTTCTTCCAGAAATTAAAAAGTGAGCTCAGGCTCAGGGGGAGACTCAAAGAAAATCCTATTCCCCCAGCCAAACAAGTGGTGCCGGATGTGGCACAAGATGCGGATTAAAGGGTTTGTAGATATGAGTCTTGAGATGCTTCAGTCAAGTTTTCAGAGGTCCGCATGGAGTTATGAAGAAGCTGTGATCGATCAAATAAGACCTGTTCAGGGAGATGCTCCGGTATGACAAAGGATTACAAAAAGGTCCGGAGAGATCCGGAAGTGCACTATCTTGTTCTGCGGATTGGACAGAGTGTTTGGGATGTTCTTGTAATATGTTACCTCGATTTATTCATGATTGAAAGATCCGGATGATATTCACAGATCAGGACTAATCCGGGATACTCCAAGCTATCCAGACAAGGCAAACTGGAATAATGTAGGTGAAGCATTTATTGCAGACAGATATTAGGGTTCGCGGAGCAATATAAGGGATTTCTCAAAAGTCATTTGCTCATTCTGCACTTAAGAAGAAGCGAATAGTGGAGCTCTGCAACAAGATTCATTAAGCACACCAAGGATCTCCTGCCGAAGTCATTGCATAAAGAAATCAATCCAATCACTCCGTGCAAATCGAAGGCGCATAAGGTATTCTCCGTTTTTCATTACCTCACTACAAATCTTTGAAGAATGGCTACTCCAAATATAGTTAAGATCTCTGATAGACCTCGCCCCTCATTCAAGAAACATCCTTACAAATCATTGGAGGTAGATCCACTAGGAGCCTTCTCTAGTGTTCCTCATGGTGTATTGCATACGGAAGATATTAGGGTTTACATCCATGCGAATCTTGAAGACTTTGGAGAATCAAAACTGATGGATATCTATCACAAACAATTGATAGATGACTCCTTTGAGATCAAACCTCAGTATAAAGCCATCCAGGACAAACACTTTGCACAGTGCATTCATTTCCCCTGTTTTGAAGAAGATGAATGGGTCCGGTATGTACTAAGTAGAGTACATGACAACTTCCTATGGTTGAACAAGCCCTTCAAGATCACCAAGGACACAATTAGGGCTGTAACCGGTCTGCACTCATCCGGTGGATTACCTGTTCTCAAATCTGTCAAAAATCAGACAGTCAGTGATGCAACCGGATCCAAGTTTGACAAGAGAGCTATGACAGTTGATGACATCATTGAACCGGATGTCAAATTTGCAGCTATGATAATTGGTTACAAAATCTATCACTCCAGTAGGGAAAATTCAGTACCGGGAACTGCAATCTACACAGCCTATCAGATGTTAAAGGAGAATGCAGACTATGACTTGTGCGAGCTTCTAGTAAACCAACTCTTTGAAAATCTGCAGAAGATTAAGAAGGACAAGAAAAACTCCTTCAAATATGGCAATCTGATCCTTTGTCTCTTCTTTTACTACATGAATGAGCTTCCCGGATCCAGTGGATGGATATGGCAGAATGACAGACCGGTTGCCATTCAAATCAGAGACTATTTGCATGGACTTGGGGATGCAAAAGCAAGAAATACAGCTCTATGGGGTTACTTCAAGAACTTCCAAAGCATGATGCATGCAAGAGAAAGAATACCCCAATCCCTTGTTGAAAAATACAAAGACACAGTATGCTTCATGGTAGAAACAGATCAGTGTCTGATGGAGGCAGTGGAGCCAAGGACTGTCTGGATCATGCCTATGGGGTATGAAGTGGATGAACAGATAGTAGAGCTGCATGTTCAACACATGCTAAGCCAGCCCAAAGATCCTAAGGCAGAAAGGTTTGGAACCTTTGAGGAACTGAGTGTAAAGTTACATGTAGAACTCAGGGAACCGGAGATAAAGAGGAAGGTAAGAAAAGAAGTTGAGCATATTGCTCAAGGCCTAGGCATCTCAAAAGAGGCACTTGATGCCAGCCGGGAAAAGAGGAGGAAGGCTGAGGAAGAAGAGAAAAGTAAAGAAAGTGTTCCGGTTGAAACTCCCACCCGGACCAGATCATCAAAAAGATCTGCACCTCCCTCAACCAAAAGTTCAAAACCGGAAGTCCAGGCATCCGGTAAAAGATCCAAGACAAAAGCAACAAGGGCTTATGAAAGCCAAAAGGATGAAGAGGAAACAGAGTCAGATGAGGGAGTAAAAGAAATAAAGAAGCAGAAGAAGAAAGGATCCGGTAAACCCTCCACAGGACAAGACAAGGAAGAAATGGCAGAGGTATCTGTTGAAAAGTCCACTCTGTCTCTAGAGAATGTAATCAAGTCAGTCACGGTGGATGGAAATCTTCAACCAATGACTGAATCTTATGATGACTTCAGTGAGGCTGACCAAAAGACTCTGCAGGAAGCCACAGTCAAATATCTGAACATATACAATAAGGCTTTCATTGAGATCATATCTCTTATTCCTAAAAGCCTAGAAAAGGAATTAGAAGTAAGAAAGAACAATGCTCATGCAAAAGATCTTGAGATCCGGGAGCAGATAGCTATTCAGCTATATCCTCAAATTGATCCCAAGACAATGAACATAATCTTCAAGGACTGCAAAGATGAGTTTAGAAGTAAAGCCAGGATGAATCAACTCATGCTTGGTGAGACTGACAAAGTGGCCCAAGAGACAGAAGAGATCCTCCGGAAGGCCTTCAAAAGGTTCAATCTTCCTGTTGTAGAGGACTTAGGTGCAGAAACAGCTGCGGATTTAGAATCATCTGTTCCGGAAGAAGTGGGCCCTGAACAGACAAGCATCTCTCCTCCGGTTTCCCCTACAGTCTCCGGATCCAAAGAAGAAGAGAAATTACAGGAGAAGGAAGCAGGGGTGGAAGACAAAGAGGTTGACAGTTCCAAGACTGCAGAAGAAAAGAAACATCTGTCTCCGGCAAGAGACACTACACAAACTGTTCAACAATTTTTGAGCAAAGCCACTATAGAAATTGATGAACCGGACCTGCTAAAAGGACCCTTAGATTTTGACTCTTTGTCACCGGTGCAAACAATGAAAATAGCCTCATTTGCAAATGAGAAAGTCAAAGAGAAGCTGCTGAAATCTCACATGGAAGACTGTGAGCTTATGGAGGTAGCATCTGGAGTGCTAGAAAAGATCATGCCATCCTTTCAAAAGGATCCCACAGCCTCCTCTTCTAGTAATCTCAAAACCTTAGTCAGCAGTGTTAGTACACATTTTGAATCTCTAGAAAAATCTGCTGAAGAAAAGGTCCGGAAGGAATTTTTGGATAAGAGATTTTCAGAAGTATTAGAATTAATCTCTAAAGATAGGAAGATTGTGAGTATTGGAATAAAGAGCTTAGAGAATGCTCTTAAGGATGGCGGTGACATTTACAAATTTTGTATATCCTGGCCAAAGGCAACAGCAGCAATTGATAAGAAAATAAAAGAGGAACAGGACAAGCTACAAAACTTATCTCAAAGTTTTGATCCTCTCTCTTCCTCCATAATAAATCAAGAATGTCAGACTATTGCAGTCTTGAATGAAATAAAGAATCTTGAGAAGGAAAGGAAGAATATCACTAACCGGATGGGAGAACTTAGAAGGATTATAATCCCTAAGTTGGAAACTATGCATGAGGCCATCAGTGATGCTCAGACCACCGCCCAAACAAAAGATCCGACAGATCTCAAGCGGGCAGAAGCTTTTGCATTTTTGTTGAGTGGTCACATTTCAATTTTGGACAGAATGAAGCAAAGTTGGGCTACAGAAATGATCCAATTGCAGACATCCTTTGCAGACATTCTTCAGTATATGTGAGTATGTAAATATGCGGCTATGTATAGAAAATTTTTGAAAATTTTGGTGTGCGGACCCTACCCTTTGCCATTGATGTCAAAGGGGGAGTGAGGAGCAGTGAAAAATGAGGAATCCAACCAAGGGGGAGTTCCAGAAATTATATATAAAGACAGAGCATCAGCAAAGGGGGAGCATAGTGAAAACACTTAGTCATTTTTCACTAAGTGTTGCCATCAATGCCAAAGGGGGAGATTGTTGGCAAGAGACACTATATGGATTCATGGTTGTTGTCATTGATGGCAACAAAGGTCATCCCACATATCCGCAAGTCATAATGTGTCTCTACCGGAAGTCAGAATAAAGATTGTTGTGGTCCGGTGAACAAGAACAGAGCATGTGGCAAGGTCCGACAGATTGATCCGGATCTCTCAGAGGAAGTGTCTTGGTGCAGTGCGGATTTGGGGAAGTCAAGAGGACTACCTTTAGTGGTATATTCCAAGGATTTAGCCTCCGGTGATGGACAAGGAAAAAGATATGAATAGTTGAGTACCGGATTCCTGAGACAGTCAAAACAGAGGAAGAACTGACTGACAGAGTATCAGACTACTTTCCGGATGTGTTACTGTTGATGATAAAAGTTGTGAAGGCATGAATCATGTTTGGCCGACATGATTAATGATATCTACTAGTATATGCTTGATCCGCATTGCTTGGTGAGCAAGGATTCAGCCGACAGAACAAAGTTTGTAAGAAACTAGACTGTTCCGGATGCCGACTAGAAAAGTGATGAAATTACTTGTGCGGATATATATAGAGGATGGATTTAGTTGTGAAGAGTGTGAAGGAATTAATATATATGCGAATAAGTCCAGAACAGAGCAGAAGTAGCAAAAAGGATCCGGTATGTGAAAGATAGCAGAATAAAGAACAGAGGAAAGATGAAGTGTAGCAGATCAGTGTACTGAGCCTAACCGGAACTGAACTCCAGCATATGCAGATGCTTCCAATCAGTTCAAGACTGTGATTCTTATCACTTTGTAGACAGTGTGTCTTCTTGTAGGCAGTGGGCCTCTTGTGAGCAGTGTGCTCGGGCAGTGAGCCCTAATTGGCAAGTGCCATTTTGTAATTTCCTATTCTTCTAACAGAGAATAATTTTGGGTTAATCACCCCGTGGTTTTCTCCCTTAACAGGGTTTCCACGTCAAAAATACTGTGTCATGTGTTTCTTAATTCATGTTAATGTTTTTGTGTTTGATTCAATGCTGCATCAATTAAGAAGAAAGTTCAATAAGGGAAATAATTAGGATAACTGATTCACCCCCCCCCTCTCAGTTATCAACACCATCAATATATATTGATATTCAAATAGTAGATATTATAGAAGTATATGGAATATTGTTTAGTAAGGATTGGTCCAAGAGTCTAAATGGCAACTTTTCTACTAACTTTTCAAATCTGTGGCTCCCTTGAAAAGGTAACTAGAATCATATCAGAATAGAAAGTGAGCCCAGACTTCAACATATGATCATTGAGTACAATCATCCTAATGAAATTGCTTATATAGAGGTGGAACTAGGTGTATACAGGGTTGATGAGATTTTGTCTACTTTTGTATATCCAAAGATTCCTACTAAAGATAAAATTGAGGTGACCTATGAGGACATTGGTAGTTTAAGTTCCTCCCTTTTTGATCATAGGTTTCAACAATTTGTACAAAGGTTGAATTGTGATAAAGAGATTCTAGGTAAAGATTAAAGAAGTATGCATCATGGATTTAATGCTACGTAATTGGTGTAGGATTCATGGTACTAATCATTATGAACTAACATTTGGATTAAGTTTGAAAGCCCTTCAAGAAGTTGATGTTGGTATTCCTGAGTTGGAAAGTTTTGAATTGGATTATATAACTACTACTAAAGGTTCTTGTGATCCAGAATATTCCTATAATAGAGAAGATGTATTGAAAGATAAAATGTTTGGAGATTTAGAGACTCAAGAATGGGGTTTGGAAGAAGTCAATCAGTTGAAACCTAAATCTACTTAGGTATAATTCAATCTTACTCTAGTACAAGAAGAAAATATTCCAGGTGGACTTTGGAATGGATTGCAAGTTGATTTGAGTAAGTCCACCAAGGATTCCACTATTCAAATTGAAGAAATTAGTGACACAGATGAATTTCTTGAAGATAAAATCTCAAAAGCATTGGCAAATGATAGGATAACCTTTTCAAAATATGTGCTAACTACACAAATATCTGAATATAAGATAGTTAAGAATAGAATCCTCTTTGATGATCAAATCTAGATTCTTAGGTTTGGTAGTTCGAAGTCCAAACAAGGTAGTGGAGCTAGAGTGGAATTTGTCATTCCAAAAGGTAAATCCTTTTTAGCCTCATATAGATTCCAATTTTATTGCACTAGTAATACTACTGAATATGAAACCCTAGTAAAGGGACTATTGTTTTCTCAAAAGAAAGGGGTTGATTACTTACAAGTGCAAGGAGATTTACAACTAGTGGTCAAATAGGTAAGGAGCCAATACACATGTCATGACAAGAAGCTAGCTGCACATGGAAATAGGGTATGGATTTTGATTGAAGATTTCAATACATTTGACATTAAATTGATCATTAGGATAAAAAATTATATTTTAAATGCATTAGATGTGGTAGTGATTATTATAGAGCCAATGACTTCATCACATTTGGAAAGGTTTTAATTAGAATTGGTGTTTTCTCCAGAATTCCTTGATAATGTAACAAAAATTCAAGTATTCCAAAAAGACTAGCATATTCTAGATTTCATTACTAATTCTGGTATATTTGAAAATCAAATAATTGATGAGATAAATAGAGATCCTTTTTAGGAGATGATAAAGGAGTTATAAATCTAAAGATAAATAATATTCCAAACAGAATGGTGGCATTAGAAAGGATTTTTGATGCAAACCCTTGAATCAAACTGAGTATACCTTCTGATACAAAAGGTGGGAAGTATGAGGCATATAATTTGGGAGATGATAATCAGGTAAGAAATATCTTCATAGGTAAAACCTATACCCATAAAAGAAAAAAAAAAGATATAATTAAATCTTTGAAAGATTACATGGAATTAATAGTTGTTGGTGTTAAGAAAAGTGTCTCAACCTTGCAACTTTGAAAGATTACTATTCTTCCCAGTTTTGGTCCTTTCGAATACCCTTTATCTTGAAGAATGATCTAGAACTTTCAAAGTTTCCAAAAGGGCTAAAAATGGTGGGACTTACTATTTTTAGTAAGTTTACATTTAACCTCAGATTGACCTAAAATTTTCTCAGAATGTGCATAACAACTAAATAAACATCTTGGGTGAGTTTCGACTCAAGATCATACCTAGATCGCGGGATATTAAAGTTTTTGTTTTTTGAAAACTGCTGAAAATTTTTCAAGCTCAATTTTGAGGCACTTAGAGGTCACTAAACACTCTGAAAAAAAATTATAACTAACAAAGTGGGTTACAGGGTGATAGATCTCTTCACGATCTTTCCAATGCATCAAATGGTTCGTCAATCAGACACCCGAATCAAAAGTTATGACCTGTAGAAGTTGGACCTCCTATTTTTGGGAAACGTAAAAATGTGTTGGACAATTAAAAGAGTTGTAAAGGGGAGAGTTACACATGTTGGTGTGTGTTTTGGCACATCACAAGGCATCTTCGATTGGAGATAATTTGGGCACCACTTTTGGGTGGTTTTGACTCATGGTTTTGTAATTATTGGTAATGATTTACTGTATTGTATCTCCTATATATCAAGAGCCAAAGATAGAGGTTGTGAGTAAGAATCTTATAGATGTCGAGTTACCTCCTGGATCTTTGGTTGGCTATACTGGATTGTGAAAGCTTGCTCTGCAAGTATATTGTAATCTTTTTTATTCCTAAGTAATCTATTGGGCGGCTTTGGGGTGTGGGGTTTTTTTACCTGAAAGGGTTTTCCCCACATATATCTTGTGTTGTGAGTTTGATGTTTGCATTTGGAAGTTGTTATTATCTTTCTGTTAATGAGCATCTTAATCTGTAACTGTAAAAGTAAAAATTTACAAAAATCTTTCCTCAGTAGATCAGTGTAGGAAGTGTTTCCACATACCTTGCTTCCTTTTAGTTGGAATAGATGTGTTGTACACCATGCATAACATTGGTATTATTTTATTTATGTAAAATAAATATTTATTTGTGGTGCATCCATGTGATGTGTTTATCCGCTTTAAATATTTATTTGGTGCCACTTGTAATCATTGTATGTAACATTGGGTTAATTATTTGTGTGGGACACAGAGTAATTAATTATTTATTTGTAATTATTTAATTATTGAGGAAAAAGGTAAATACTTATACCAATAATTAAATGTGGGGTCAATGGTTTTAGTGTACTCATGGTTTTAGGGGGGATGGTTTTACCATACTACATCTAGTTTTTGTTTGAGCTTATCTTTATAAAAGCAAACACGCGGGTAGTTGTTGAGGTTGGCTTGTTGGTTGTTGGTTGGGTTTGGCTTATTTGAGCATCTCTTGCAGGTTGCACATGTGAGGGTTGGAAATATGGCATGGGATGTGTGGTTACATGCTTGTTTACATGGTGTGCATGTAAAGAGCTTGATTCTTCAAGGGTATTCATGGAGACTTTGCATATGTATTGTAATATTTATTGTTGAATAATACATGAAAGATGTCCATGCTTTTGGAGGCTGGGTTTTTTTCCTCATGGAGGGTTTTACCAGGTTATATCTTGTGTCACCTTTGATGGTATGTTGTCTATTCTTTTGAATATAGATTTTGATCACTATGTTTGCATATTAATCTCTCATTAGGTTATGAGGAAATTGTCTAGTTGGCTGCATATATTTCTAACATTTGGTGGGTGCTACCACAATAATGGGTTACACTTTCTGGGACATCCTAATTTTTTGCTAAAATCACATATTTTTAGAAAATATAATGGTTTAAGCCTTGAAAGGTTCCATTTAAAGGATTTTAATTGAAGAGGGTTTGATCAAACCCCCTTAGATTCAAACCCCCTTGGATAGAACCCTGCTAGTTTTAAACCATACCTATAATGGAGTCTCCTCCACACCTATCAAAATGCTAATAAAAAACTACTTTTGATTTACCTATTGGGGATCAAATGAATTCATTTAAAATTTATGTTTTGTAAGTATGTAGTCCTTATTATAAGCTTCCAAAAAAGTATAATTTCAAATATATTTAATTTGATTATTATATTTATTTTTTATTTCTTGTGAATGTAGGTTTTTCACCAAACATCAAGTCCTCTATTCTACACACATGGAAAATTAATAAATTAGTAAAAAAAATTTCTAAAAAATATCTATGCCCTAGGTATTGATGTCCTTGTTTCAACAAAAAAAATTGAATTTCGATACATACAGAAAAATTATGTTTTATAAAATACGCCTATGTTTAAATTATAATTGGTTTGACTTCAAAACTTAAAATTAAAAAAAAATTTAACAAAACATTATGAAACCCAAATGTATGCCATATATATCAGTGTTACCAATCTAAATTCAAAAGAATCATAATTTTATCCTTTGTAGAAAAAAAAGTTATGTGCTACAGAATACACATCACTTTAAAAAAATGTTGTTTACTATTAAAAACTAGTTATCAAATGATACACAAAAAATTTTACAATTTAACTCCAATTTTTTAAAAATAATATATATTTAGAATATACAAACAAAATCTCACAAATCAATAGTTCGCATCATCTTCAAATTCCTAATGGTTTAGCGGCTATAGTGAAGGTTTAGTTCAAAATGTTGATTTCAATGTCAAGTTTAGCCAATAAGTGTAACCCATTATTGTGGGATGACCATGGTATCAAAGCTTTGTTGCTTGGTTGTG